>OX387241.1:148245538-149445538 GCA_947561735.1 Cenchrus americanus
TTGACAACGTTGTGTGGACTGATTCTTGGCTAAGTATTGCAGGTGCAGGTTGCGGCTTGACTCGTGTTGGTGCAGGTGAAGAACAAGCGCGAAAGGTCGTTGCTGGTGAGGCCTCCAGGTGTGGAGAAGACAAGTAGGCTTCGTTCGAGGGACCCGGTGGCCGGCGGGGTCAAGTGCGGGCCGCATGGTGGCATGAACAACAAGATGAAGTCGTGGACGGTTTCTTGGTTGAGCCTCAAAACCAAGGTCGAGCCGGGACTACGTGGGAGCCAAGTCATGAGTGGAGATTGGCGGAGGCTACACCGAGTTCGCGGGGTTTCCGGTGGTTCACCGAAAACCACCGGGTTCCTTGGTTGATCCACAAAGCCAAGACCGGAGAACCGAAGACGGAGGTGCAAGGCGGCACCGGACCGGTCCGACCGGTGAGGAGCACCGGTCGGCCGTGTGCGACGACGCGGTCCGGAATCTTCGAAGCGGAGGACACGCGTCGGGATCGCATGGCTTGCGTCGAGGCTACGCGGGGTGCGGTCGCCGGCATCCGTCCGATGGTGAAGACATCAAGAATTCCAAATCCGCCCTTGGGGGGCATGTATCCCTAGTTAGTAGAGAGGGGCATTTTAGACATTCGGTTGCCGCCTATATAACCCAAGAGGTGAGAGGTTGGCGACCAACTCTTGGAACCCTAGTTCATTTGTTTTCCTATTTTCCACCTATTTTCCTTAGGTTTTCTCTAGGACTAGCAAGAGAGCTTCACGGTGAGATCTTGTAGAGAGGGATGGATGATCGGGCGGCTTGCTAGACCTTGTACGAACCTTTGTTTCATGTATAGATGATTCGGCGTGGTTCCTCAAGGTTTGGATGTGTTTTCCCCGGTTGTTCTTGGTGGTGATTTTCGGAGCTCTTTCTCGGTGATTTCTTTGGATTGGTTTCGAGGCTTTTCTCTTGGGGATTTGATGGGGGAAATTTGTGGGAACCCTTCGTGGTTCTTTGGGCCGTGATTCCCCTTCCAAATCCGTGAGTAAAAGTGCTCGATTTTGGGGGTTTCTTGAGTTCTTGGGTTGAAGGTGCTTTCGGCGGGATTTCTTTGATTCCTCCTTTTTGGACGAGATTTGGTGGGATTAAACTTGGCTATGGACTCCTCATGAGGTGTTCCTGATATCCCCAAAGTCTTGTTCAAGTCCGTGGAGCGATTCGGGAGATCGAGATTTGGATTTGGGGGAGTTGACCGCGGTGTCTTGTTCATCCCGAGTCGTCCGTGCCACACCGGTCGACCGGTGCTCTTGACCGGTCCGACCGGTGCAAGCCCTTGTGGGATTTTGCTCGGGTGAACTTCTTGGTGTGTTCCTTGTTGTCCCGTGGTGCTGCCGTTTCAAGTTTGGGTCCGTTTGGTGATCGGTTGACTTGTTTGGTGCCTTAGGGGCTTTCGGCCGCCACCGGTCGACCGGTGTGTCTCACCGGTCCGACCGGTGTAGAGCCACTTAGTGAAAGTTGCTCGGTTTCACCGGCGGGGACCGGTCGGCCGGTGGTGCTCACCGGTCCGACCGGTGTGGGTCCGTAGACTCGAGGCTTGGTTTTTCCGCGCCGCGTTTCTCGGGTCGGAAGGTGGTGTGTTGGTTCCTAGGCCCAGTGGCACTCCAGTGGCTACGTGGGCTTGACCAACCTTGGTAGTGAGTCGGAGACGTGTGTTGGAAGCCGTGTTCATCTTGTTGGAGTTTTGATCTCCTTCGAGAAGAATTTTTATCGGCTCCCATTCACTCCCCCCCCCCTCTCGGTTCGCCGTATCGGTCCTTCAAAGCGGCCGTCCAGCAAGCCGAAAGCTCAGCCTCATGTATCCGCCAGCAGGGGGATGCGCGAGGTGACGGGGCCGCGCAGGGGAGCGAACCCTCGGTCCATGCAGGTGAAGCTGCGGGGCGTCCCGCCAACCCAGGACGCGCACCAGCCAAGGAGCGGCTCCTCGACACGCGCAGGGCGCTGGACGGTGACGCCCGCAACGTCATCAACGCCCGTCGCACGAGCAGGGCAGATGCGCGGGCGGCGGTAGGCTACCACCCTCGACGGGGTGGACGCTACGACAGCGACGAAGACCGGCCCCCGACACCGGAACCCCCGGGGACCCGCGTTTTCAGCCGGGAGATCCGTGCGGCGGCCTTCCCCCAACGCTTCCGCCAACCCTCGACCATCGTCAAGTACAACGGGAAGACGGATCCCTGCGTATGGCTCAACGACTACCGTCTGGCGTGCCAGCTGGGCGGAGCCACCAGCGACGAGGTCATCATCCGCAACTTGCCCCTGCACCTCGGCGATTCGGCTCGGACATGGCTCGAGCACCTGCCCGCCAGCCAGATCCACAACTGGGACGATCTGGTCCGCACGTTCGTGGGTAACTTCCAAGGCATGTACGTGCGCCCTGGAAACTCTTGGGACATGCGCTCCTGCACTCAGAAGCCCGGCGAGTCGCTGCGGGACTTCATACGGCGCTTCTCCAAGCGCTGTACAGAGCTCCCCAGCGTGGCGCAATCCGAGATTGTGCACGCCTTCCTCGAGGGCACCACGTGCCGGGACCTCGTGCGAGAGCTGGGACGCAGCCCGCCCGTGGACTCCAACGAGCTGTTTGACATCTCCACCAGCTTCGCCTCAGGAGAGGAGGCCGTGGGGGCGATCTTCGACGGCAAGAAGGGCAAGCGCTCGGACGATGCGCCCGCGGAGGGCAGCAAATCCAGGGAGCCCCACCGGAAGGACAAGCGAGGCAAGAAGGGAAAGAAGCCGCGCCGCGAGGCGCGCGAGCAGGGGCGAGACGGCGATGATGCCGAGGCCCTTGCTGTTGACCCGGCTCGACGAGGCCCTCAACCGGCCCCTCGAGGCCCGGGGGTGTTTGACGACATGCTGAAAAAGCCGTGTCCTTACCACAAGACCCCAGTAAACCACACCCTGGAGTAGTGCGACATGCTCAAGAAGTTCTATGGCCGCGCCGCCGCGAAGGACACGGAGGCCAAGAAAGACGGAGGAGATGGCGACGCCGGCGGCTTCCCCGCCATGGAGAACGTGTTCCTCATCTTCGGGGGATCCACCGTCGACATGTCGACTCGACAGCGCAAGCGGGAGCGGCACGAGGTCCTCGCCGCGGAGAAGGTGCCTCCCTCCTTCCTCGACTGGTCGGAGGACGCTATCACCTTCAGCCGGGAAGACCATCCAAAACGCATCCCCAACCCGGGCCAGTACCCGCTGGTGGTCGACCCAATCATTGGGAACGCGCGGTTCTCAAAAGTCTTGATGGACGGGGGCAGCACCCTCAACATCCTCTACGCGCATACGCTGCGCTTGCTAGGGATCGGATTGGACCAACTGCAGCCCAGCACGACGCCGTTCCATGGCGTCGCGCCCGGCAAGCGAGTCCAGCCCCTCGGGCAGATCGACCCGCCGGTCTGGTTCGGCACCGCGAAGAATTTCCGCAAGGAAACGCTCACCTTCGAGGTGGTGGGGTTCAAGGGCGCCTACCATGCCATACTTGGGTGACCCTGCTACGCCAAATTCATGGCGGTCCCCAACTACACCTACTTGAAGATGAAGATGCCAGGACTGCACGGCATCATCACCGTGGGCTCGTCCATCGAGCACGCGTTCGACTGCGACGTCGAGTGCGTGGAGCACGCGGAAGCACTAGCGCTGGATGAAGCGCTGGTGACCACCCTGGAGAAGATGGTCAACGAGGACCTCGACTCCACCTCCAAGCACACCGGCAACTTCGAGGCCGCGGAGCAGACCAAGGAGGTGCCCCTCGACCCCGCGGCCCCCGAGGGCAAGGCGTTGAGGGTCAGCTCCACCCTCGATCCCAAATAGGAAGTGGTGCTCGTCGACTTCCTCCGCGCCAACGCCGGCATCTTCGCGTGGAGCCCCACGGATATGCCAGGCATCCCGAGGGAGGTCGCCGAGCACTCCCTTGACATCCTGCCTCACGCCCGCGTCGTGCAACAACGGCTCCGCCGCTTCGACGAGGAGCGGCGATGGGCTATCGGAGCGGAGCTGCGGAAGCTTCTCGAGGCCGGGTTCATCAAGGAGGTGTTCCACCCTACGTGGCTAGCAAACCCTGTACTTGTAAAGAAAAAGAACGGGAAATGGCGGATCTGTATAGACTACACTAGTCTCAATAAAGCATGTCCTAAAGTTCCTTTTCCCTTGCCACATATTGATCAAATTGTTGACTCAACGGCTGGGTGTGAGCTGCTTTGCTTCCTTGATGCCTACTCCGGGTATCATCAAATAAAGATGAAGGAGTCCGACCAGCTCGCGACCTCGTTCATCACGCCGTTCGGGATGTTCTGCTACGTCACAATGCCGTTCGGGCTCCGAAACGTGGGTGCAACCTACCAACATTGCATGCAACACGTTTTCGGAGATCACATCAGGCGGACGGTCGAGGCGTATGTGGATGACATCGTCGTAAAAACCAGGAAGGCGGACGACCTGGTTGGCGACCTTGGCATCGCGTTTGGCTGCCTACGGGCCAATGGGGTCAAATTAAACCCCGAAAAGTGTGTCTTTGGAGTGCCGCGAGGCATGCTCCTGGGATACATCGTCTCCCAACGTGGGATCGAGGCCAACCCCGAGAAGATTGCGGCCCTCGAACGAATGGGCCCGATCCGGGACCTCAAAGGGGTGCAAAAGGTGCTGGGGTGCCTCGCCGCCTTGAGCCGCTTCATCTCGCGACTCGGCGAGAAGGGCCTGCCCCTCTATCGCCTCCTCAAGAAGCATGAGCGCTTCTCCTGGACCGCCGAGGCCCTGGATGCGCTCGACAAGCTGAAGGCATCCTTGACGCACGCCCCGATCCTCACGTCGCCGCAGGACGGCGAATCCCTGCAGCTCTACGTGGCCGCAACCACCCAGGTGGTCAGCGCTGTCATCGTGGTGGAGCGCACGGAGGAAGGGCACGCCCGCCGGTCCGAGGACCATGTGTGGTTCGAGGACCGGTGGATGGTCGCTTCCTTGTGTGATGAGTGATTGACAACGTTGTGTGGACCGATTCTTGGCTAAGTATTGCGGGTGCGAGGTTGCGGCTTGACTCGTGTTGGTGCAGGTGAAGAACAAGCGCGAAAGGTCGTCGCGGTGAGGCCTCCAGGTGTGGAGAAGACAAGTAGGCTTCGTTCGAGGGACCCGGTGGCCAGCGGGGTCAAGTGCGGACCGCATGGTGGCATGAACAGCAAGATGAAGTCGTGGACGGTTTCTTGGTTGAGCCTCAAAACCAAGGTCGAGCCGGGACTACGTGGGAGCCAAGTCATGAGTGGAGATTGGCGGAGGCTACACCGAGTTCGCGGGGTTTCCGGTGGTTCACCGTGAAAACCACCGGGTTCCTTGGTTGATCCACAAAGCCAATACCGAGAACCGAAGACGGAGGTGCGGCGGCACCGGGCCGGTCCGACCGGTGGGGACCGGTCTGACCGTGGAGGAGCACCGGTCCGACCGGTGTGCGACGACGCAGTCCGGAATCTTCGAAGCGGAGGACACGCGTCGGGATTGCATGGCTTGCGTCGAGGCTACGCAGGGTGCGGTCGCCGGGCATCCGTCCGATGGTGAAGACATCAAGAATTCCAAATCCGCCCTTGAGGGGCTTGTATCCCTAGTTAGTAGAGAGGGGCATTTTAGACATTCGGTTGCCGCCTATATAACCCAAGAGGTGAGAGGATGGCAGCCAACTCTTGGAACCCTAGCTCATTAGTTTTCCTATTTTCCACCTATTTTCTCTAGGTTTTCCTTAGGACTAGCAAGAGAGCTTCACGGAGAGATCTTGTAGAGAGGGATGGATGATCGGGCGGCTTGCTAGACCTTGTACGAACCTTTGTTTCATGTATAGATGATTCGGCGTGGTTCCTCAAGGTTTGGATGTGTTTTCCCCGGTGGTTCTTGGTGGTGATTTTCGGAGCCCTCTCTCGGTGATTTCTTTGGGGTGTTTTCGGGGCTTTTCTCTTGGGGATTTGATGGGGGAAATTTGTGGGAACCCTTCGTGGTTCTTTGGGCTGTGATTCCCCTCCCAAATCCGTGAGGAAAAGTGCTCGATTTTGGGGTTTCTTGAGTTCTTGGGTTGGAAGTGCTTCCGGCGGGATTTCTTCGATTCCTCCTTTTTGGACGAGTTTTTGTGGGATTAAACTTGGCTATGAACTCCTCATGAGGTGTTCTTGATATCCCCAAAGTCTTGTTCAAGTCCGTGGAGCGATTCGGGAGATCGAGATTTGGATTTGGGGGAGTTGACCCGCGGGTCTTTGTTCATCCCGAGCGCCCGTGCCACACCGGCTCGGCCGGTGCTCTTGACCGGTCCGACGACCGGTGCAAGCCCTTGTGGGATTTTGCTCGGGTGAACGTCTTGGTGATTTCGTTGTTGTCCCGTGTTGCTTCGTTTCGAGTTTGGGTCCGTTTGGTGGTCGGTTGACTCGTTTGGTGCCTTGGGGGCTTTCGGTGCCCACCGGTCCGACCGGTGTGTCTCACCGGTCGACCGGTGTAGAGCCACTTAGTGAAAGTTGCTCGGTTTCACCGGCGGGGACCGGTCCGCCGGTGGTGCTCACCGGTCTGACCGGTGTGGGTCTGTAGACTCGAGGCTTGGTTTTTCCGCTGCGTTTCTCGGGTCGGAAGGTGGTGTGTTGGTTCCTAGGTCCAGTGGCACTCCAGTGGCTACGTGGGCTTGACCAACCTTGGTAGTGAGTCGGAGACGTGTGTTGGAAGCCGCGTTCGTCTTGTTGGAGTTCTCATCTCCATCGAGAAGAAATTTTATCGGCTCCCATTCACTCCCCCCCTCTCTGGTTCGCCGTATCGGTCCTTCAAGTGGTATCAGAGCCGGTTCGGGTCTTTGTTGACTCTAACCAGTCTAAGATCCAAGGATGGCGTACCAGGAACGGGGTTCGGGTCCTCCACACTTCGATGGCAAGAACTACCAGATGTGGAGCAAGCGGATGGGTGCGTTCCTCCGCGGAAAGGGTCAACTGCTTTGGGATGTCACGGTGGACACGGCTATGTCCGGGCGGTTGATTTCCTCGCTCCAGATCGAGGGATAGCTTCGACGCCAACAATAAGGCGGTCGACTACTTGTTTCGTGCTTTGTGTCGGCCGAGTTCGATCGGGTGCACACCGAGCACTTGGCTTGCGGGATTTGGGCGGTGTTGAAGGAGGCTCATGTTGGGAACGCCCGTAGTTCGAGCACGGATGTATGCGACCTACGGAGAGAGTACGAGAACTTCACTCATCTCCCCGTGAGTCCATCGATGCCTTGTTTCGAGAGGTTCACGGTGGTTGTGAACAACATGAGGGCCAATGTGGACGTGCTCCCGTACGATGATCATGATAGAGCGGTCAAGCTCTTACACTCTTTGGATCGTACGATATGGGGCGGAAAGTTCGAGGCCATTGTCGAGTCGGAGAAGTATGACACTCTGACGGTGAACGAGCTGTTCTCGAAGCTCAAGTCGGCTGAGGTGGATAGGGGCATGACTGCCAAGCTCGAGGGACCGACTGATTCCCATAGTCTTGCCCTCGTTGGTGGTTCAAAAGGAAAGGCTAACACTAATCCATCCACCAGGATGTTCTCTTTCTCCTCTTTGATGTCTATGCCAGATGAGGAGTTCGACGAGCTTGGAGAGGACGAGCTGGCGCTCCTGACGAGGCGGTTCGAGAGGCTGCACGAGAACCGGGTGAACAAGAGGAGGAACACGAGGACATGCTTCAAGTGTGGCAAGGCTGGACACTATTTCGCCGAGTGTCCGAAGGTGAACAACCACGACAAGCACAAGTTCATGGACAAGAGGAAGAAGTCCAAGAAGAAGGATCATGAACATGGGAAGAAGGCTCGGTCTCGAGAGAAGATGAAGAGATCGAGCGACATCGAGTCCGATTCCGAGGACACGTCTTCAAGCTCGAGTGATGAAGACGAAGAGGATGAGAAGAAGAGGAGGAAGAAGAAGAACTTTGGCAAGTATCTCAACGGCCTTTGTGTGACGGGCCTAAGCCTCAAGGACGACTTCGCGGCATGGCTCGTAGTTCGAGCGACAAGAGAAGCCGGAGAGGGACGCCTCGGACTTGGATTCCGAGGATGAGGTATGTGATGAGCTCTCCTCTTTGCGCAAGGAGAATGAGGAGTTGGTTGACTTGCTTGATAATCGCGATCACATGCTTAGAGAGGCTAAGAAGCTTAGGAAGGAGCTTAGATCTTTGCTCGAGGATGCTAGGACTAGAGTGGCTGAGCTAGAGACACAGGTGCTTGATAGCAAGCTTGAGATTGATTCCCTTAAGGCTAGCCCTGTTGTTTCGGATGAGAACGATTGTGCTGATTGCTCTGTTTTCCTGGCTGACTTGATTGATCTTAGGGAGAAGTATGCCTCCAAGTGCGAGGAACTAGATGTGCTTAGGGTTGAGTTGGCTGAGCTACAATCTAGACCCACTTTGCTTGGTGCTTGCACTTCTTGCCCTAGTTTGCATGAGAAAATTGCTGAGCTCCGTTCTCGCATTGTTTCGCTTGAGGCTGATTTGAAAGTGCCTATTCCTACTTCTTGCTCTACATGTGAATTGCATGCTATGAAGAATTTGGATCTTGCAAAATGTGTTGGTCGCTTGCAAGATGAGAATGATAAGTTGCGTGAAGCGCTGAGTTGGTTGTCGAGTCAAGAACCTCAGCTTGGTATGATGATTGCTAGCTGTAAGCGCTTTGATGGTTGGGCTTTGGGATTGGATAAGGTTGGTGAGGGCAGTGGTGAGAGAGAAAGGAAATTTGGGAATGTTTCAGTTCCACCACAACTCACACCCAAAGACAAGTTTGCATGCAAGCCAAACCAACCAAGAGAAAAACTGAGTGAAAAGGCAAGTGAAACGCCTAGTGAGAAACCAAGTGAGAAGCCTTGTGAAGAGCCTCATCCCAAGCCTAAGCCCAGATCGATCTGTTTCCATTGTGAGTTTTGTGGAAAGGATGGTCACAAGAGAGCGTTTTGCTTCAAGAGGAAGCGTGAGGAGAGAATGGCGAAGGAGTGGGCTAACAAGGACAAGTACCACCCTTTCGATGGTGTACTTGAGCCTCGTGTGCGGTTGCCCGGGGCCAAGGCGAGTGTGAGGTCGGGTCCGGGCTTGGGGAGAGCGGAAGGCCGTTGAAGGTGCTTCTTTGCCCGAGCTACACCGGTCGGATCGGTGTGGAGCACCGGTCGGACGGTGCGGGCCCGGACGAGCGGCGCTTGGGTTTCGTGCTCGTACGGGTGCGAGGGTTGTTTCGGGAAGTCGTGGTTCCGGTGGTTGGTCCGGAAAGTTTGCGGGAGGCCGCCTTGCTAGGCATTCTCCCCCTCGAGCTCACTACGGGGATGGGAGGAGTCATGGCTTTGAGAAGGAGAGGAGGGATGGTCCACGGGCTTTCTTTCGTGGTTTTGGTCCTCCTCCGTGCAGAGAGGGTTGGTTCCCTCATGGTGGTTATCGTGGTGGTGTTCGTGGAGGTAGCTTTGGTAGGAAAGATGGTTTGGTGTTTGCTAACCCCACTTTCGAGCAAATGGCTAGGCACCGGTTTTACACATTTGGAACTAACCCCAGTGTTGAGTCGGTTGCTCGCTCTCGCTCTTGGTTTTGAGTTGCAGGTGGATGGTCCGGAGAACATTTGGTTGATATCGGGGGGTGGTTCTTCGGCCTCATATCCCGATGGTGACATAGAGGTACATCACTTTCGGGGATGGTGGACAAGGATGAGTGACTTGTGAAGAAATGATAAAGGTAAGTGAACTTGTGACCTTCAAGTGTGTGGCCTTGGTCAAGCCACTTGGTTCTTTTGCTCTTTGCCTTATCTCATGTGTGTAAGGTGAGCTTTGTATGCTCTTTGGCCTTAATGCATGAGTTTAGGGGGAGCTTGTGAGTTTGGTGCTCCTTTGCTCTTTTGCCGGTGGTGTCGAGCCCTTTTTGCCTCCCCTCGAGGAGCCGGTGGTTTGTGAGCTTTGTGTGTGGGAGCTCCTTTGTAGCATATGTATAGCTTTTCATTTATGCATTTTGGCATGGCATATGTAGCATGATGTATAGGCATCCTTGTATCTTAGATTGCATGCATTTTGTATCATATGCATTGGTTAGGAAAAGCTTCTCTCATATACATTGTTCACCATGGAATGAGATTTATGTCTTTGTGAGCTCGTTTGGTATGCTACGGTTAGTTTGGCTTAGCTCTTGATGATCTTGATGAATAATCCATGGTTGATAGCTATGCTTTTGAAAAATGTCACATGTATGCTCTCTCATGTGTAAATGCCTTTACATGCTCTTGACATGTTTGTGTGGCCTTGCTATGCTTAATTTGTGGTTGGATAGCTAGTTTATTGATCATATGGGGCCAAAGGCTCATTTGCCATCATGAATGTTTAGCCCTCTTGATTTATCTTGTGGAGGAGCATAAGTTCCTTTTTGTCGCAAAGACATTTCATGTACCATTTACAAATCTGAAATTGAAATGAAAAATGCTTGGAAAATATGCTCCCATGTCATATGTGCTGAATTTAATTTGCTTTGGGTGCTAAACCGTTGCATGATGCCTACCAATGAGAAGTCTCATACATAGAAGTAGGCACATGGCTCGGTGGCTTTGACATGACATGAGGTGCTTGTGGGTGTTTGTGATGGTCTTATGATTGGAATGGTCGTCCTAGCATGAAGTTTGTGTGGCTTTGCCATTTTGATATGCTTTGATCATGTTTAGGACTTTGCTCATGAGAGGCAAGTTTTTCGCAAAATTGCCAAAATCCATCTTAGCTTCGTCCAATGGTTGTGAAACTTGGTGATCATGTAGTTGAGATCGATACGAAGCCGTAGAGTACCTAACTTGCTCATTTGGACATGTGTAGCATCCTATGTTGAATTTTGTATATTTGAGAAGCTCTAGGTTGAAAGTTTTGCATTTTTGGCTTGATTCATGCATTGCCAACAAGGGGGAGAAGTTTGAGCTTGAAATGGCTTACCGGCGCTTTTAGAAGGTTTTCGGTGGTTTCGAGCCATTTCTCGGGTTTCGTTGTACACCGGTCCGACCGGTGAAGAGCACCGGTCCGACCGGTGTGAGTGCTGGTCCCGTACACATGTTAGGCACCGGTCGACCGGTGGTGATGACCGGTCCGACCGGTGTGAGCCGAAATTGCTGCGCGCCTGCCCCGTTTTCGACCGTTTTGCATACATTCGTCCAGGGGGAGTTGCATTGGTTCAGGGGGAGTTTGCATGTGTGCAGGGGGAGCTCTTTGAGAAATTTCGAGCTTTGTTTCGGTGGTTTGTGCTCTTTGCTTGAGCTTTGCTTTGTCTCGGATGTGTCGAGCCGTTGCCCTTGCCTTAGGGGTCCGAGACTTGTTTTCTTCAAGTGATCTTGCTCTTTGCCTTTGTTTGGCTTTCGATCGCTTGTTGGAGTTTCTTTTTGTTCGTTTCTTTTCTTTTTCTTTTCTCTCATGTTACTTTCGTGTGGGTGTTGTCAATGCACTCATCAAGGGGGAGATTGAGGACCATGTGTGGTTCGAGGACCGGTGGATGGTCGCTTCCTTGTGTGATGAGTGATTGACAACGTTGTGTGGACCGATTCTTGGCTAAGTATTGCGGGTGCGGGTTGCGGCTTGACTCGTGTTGGTGCAGGTGAAGAACAAGCGCGAAAGGTCGTCGCCGGTGAGGCCTCCAGGTGTGGAGAAGACAAGTAGGCTTCGTTCGAGGGACCCGGTGGCCAGCGGGGTCAAGTGCGGACCGCATGGTGGCATGAACAGCAAGATGAAGTCGTGGACGGTTTCTTGGTTGAGCCTCAAAACCAAGGTCGAGCCGGGACTACGTGGGAGCCAAGTCATGAGTGGAGATTGGCGGAGGCTACACCGAGTTCGCGGGGTTTCCGGTGGTTCACCAGAAAACCACTGGGTTCCTTGGTTGATCCACAAAGCCAATACCGGAGAACCGAAGACGGAGGTGCAGCAGCACCAGACCGGTCTGACCGGTGGGTCGACCCGGTCCGGCCGGTGGGGACCGGTCGGCGACGGTGAGGAGCACCGGTCCGACCGGTGTGCGACGACGCGGTCCGAATCTTCGAAGCGGAGGACACGCGTCGGGATTGCATGGCTTGCGTCGAGGCTACGCGAGGGTGCGGTCGCCGGCATCCGTCCGATGGTGAAGACATCAAGAATTCCAAATCCGCCCTTGAGGGGCTTGTATCCCTAGTTAGTAGAGAGGGGCATTTTAGACATTCGGTTGCCGCCTATATAACCCAAGAGGTGAGAGGATGGCAGCCAACTCTTGGAACCCTAGCTCATTAGTTTTCCTATTTTCCACCTATTTTCTCTAGGTTTTCCTTAGGACTAGCAAGAGAGCTTCACGGAGAGATCTTGTAGAGAGGGATGGATGATCGGGCGGCTTGCTAGACCTTGTACGAACCTTTGTTTCATGTATAGATGATTCGGCGTGGTTCCTCAAGGTTTGGATGTGTTTTCCCCGGTTGTTCTTGGTGGTGATTTTCGGAGCCCTCTCTCGGTGATTTCTTTGGGGTGTTTTCGGGGCTTTTCTCTTGGGGATTTGATGGGGGAAATTTGTGGGAACCCTTCGTGGTTCTTTGGGCCGTGATTCCCCTCCCAAATCCGTGAGGAAAAGTGCTCGATTTTGGGGTTTCTTGAGTTCTTGGGTTGGAAGTGCTTCCGGCGGGATTTCTTCGATTCCTCCTTTTTGGACGAGTTTTTGTGGGATTAAACTTGGCTATGAACTCCTCATGAGGTGTTCTTGATATCCCCAAAGTCTTGTTCAAGTCCGTGGAGCGATTCGGGAGATCGAGATTTGGATTTGGGGGAGTTGACCCGCGGGTGTCGTTCATCCCGAGCCGCCTGTGCCACACCGGCTCGACCGGTGCTCTTGACCGGTCCGACCGGTGCAAGCCCTTGTGGGATTTTGCTCGGGTGAACGTCTTGGTGAGTTCGTTGTTGTCCCGTGTTGCTTCGTTTCGAGTTTGGGTCCGTTTGGTGGCTCGGTTGACCCGTTTGGTGCCTTGGGGGCTTTCGAGCCGCCACCGGTCCGACCGGTGTGTCTCACCGGTCCGACCGGTGTAGAGCCACTTAGTGAAAGTTGCTCGGTTTCACCCGGCGGGGACCGGTCCGACCGGTGGTGCTCACCCCGTCCGACCGGTGTGGGTCCGTAGACTCGAGGCTTGGTTTTTCCGCTGCGTTTCTCGGGTCGGAAGGTGGTGTGTTGGTTCCTAGGTCCAGTGGCACTCCAGTGGCTACGTGGGCTTGACCAACCTTGGTAGTGAGTCGGAGACGTGTGTTGGAAGCCGCGTTCGTCTTGTTGGAGTTCTCATCTCCATCGAGAAGAAATTTTATCGGCTCCCATTCACTCCCCCCCCCTCTCTGGTTCGCCGTATCGGTCCTTCACGCGTCCGGCGGCCGCCGTCTACTACATCGGCGAGGTCTTGTCCGACACCAAGACACGCTACCCCGAGGTCCGTGAAGGCTGCTGTATGCGGTGGTCCTCGCGCGGCGCAAACTCCGCCACTACTTCGAGGCCCACCCCGTCACGGTGGTCTCCTCCTTCCCGCTAGGGGAGATCATCCGCAATCCTGACGCGGCGGGCAGGATCGCCAAGTTGTCCGTGGAGCTGATGGGCGAGACGCTTGCCTACGCCCCGCGCGGACATCAAGTCCCAGATCCTGGCAGATTTTGTCGCTGAGTGGACGGATACGCAGCTGCCACCGCCGCAGATTCAAGCAGAGTGCTGGACTCTGTATTTCGACGGCTTGGTGATGAAAACAGGGGCGGGCGCGGGCCTGCTCTTTGTGTCACCCCTCGGGGAGCACATGCGATACGCGGTGCGCCTCCACTTCCCCGCATCAAATAACATGGCTGAATACGAGGCCCTCCTTTGCGGCCTCAAGATCTCCATTGAGTTAGGCGTCAAGCGCCTCGACGTCGGGGGGACTTGCAGCTCGTGATCGACCAAGTCATGAAGAACGCGAGTTGCCATGACGATAAGATGGAGGCCTACTGCAAGGCCGTGCGAGCCCTTGAAGACAAATTTTACGGCATCGAGCTCAATCACATGCCCCGCCGGTACAACGAGGAGGCGGACGAGCTGGCCAAGATCGCGTCCGGACGGATCACCGTCCCCCCGAACGTTTTTGCCCGCGATATCGCTCAACCCTCGGTCGTCCTCGAGCCTCACCCCTCGAGCCACGCGGAACCCTCGGGGGCTCCCTCGGATCCAGCGGGTGCGGAACCCATGGACGAGGACCCCTCGAACGAGGTGTATGTGCTCTCCCTCCTCGAGGGGTATGTCTCCTACGAGGCCGACGTGATGGACATCGAGCCAGCCCCTGTCAAAGCTGACTGGCGGAACAAGTATATCGCCTGGATGGCTCGAGGGGAGCTCCCCTCGGACCGGGCCACGGCCAGGCGCATCGCTAGGATGGCCAAATCCTTTGCCCTCGTCGACGGCGAGCTATACAAGCGCGCCGCCTCCGGCATCTTGCAGCGGTGCGTGCCCATCCCCGAGGAGCGCGAGCTCCTACGGGACATCCACGCCGGGATCTGTGGCCATCACGCCGCGCCTCGTACCCTCGTTGGCAATGCTTTCCGCCAAGGTTTTTACTGGCCTACCGCGGTCGCGGACGCCAGTGAGATCGTGCGCACTTGCGAAGGGTGCCAGTTCTACGCCCGCAAGTCCAACCTTCCCGCTCATGTCCTGCAGATCATCCCCATAACATGGCCGTTCGCCGTGTGGGGGCTGGACATCGTCGGGCCCCTGCGAAAGGCGCCCGGGGGCTTCACCCACTTGTTGGTTGCGATCGACAAGTTCTCCAAGTGGGTGGAGGTGCGCCCCATTACGAATCTCAGGGCGGAGCAAGCGGTGACTTTCTTCACCGACATCATCCATCGCTTTGGAGTGCCAAACTCCATCATCACCGACAACGGGTCCTAGTTCACGGGCAAGAAATTCTTGGAGTTCTGCGACAAGTTCCACATCCGTGTGGATTGGGCAGCTGTGGCACACCCGCAGACCAACGGCCAAGTAGAGCGTGCCAACGACATGATCCTACAAGGCCTTAAGCCTAGAATTTTCGACCACCTAAACAAATCGGCCGAAATGGCTCCAAGAGTTACCCGGCAGTCGTGTGGAGCCTAAGGACCACCCCGAGCAGAGCCACCGGGTTCACCCCATTTTTCCTAGTCCATGGCGCGGAGGCCATCCTCCCCATGGACTTAGAATACGGGTCACCCAGGGTTCGAGGCTACGACGAGGATGCCAACCAGCGAGCCCGCGAGGACTCGCTGGACCAGCTGGACGAGGCACGCCTCGTGGCCCTGATGCACTCCGCGAGGTATCAACAGTCCCTCAGGCGCTACCAAGCACGCAAGATACGCTGACGGGACTTCAGTGAGGGGGATTTGGTCCTAAGGCTACGCCAAGACAACCGAGGACGCCACAAGCTATCGCCTCCGTGGGAGGGACCCTACGTCGTGGTGAAGGTACTCAAGCCCGGCACGTACAAGCTGGCCAACGAGGACGGTGAAGAGCTCACCAACGCTTGGAACATCCAACAGCTACGTCGTTTCTACCCCTAGCTAGGATTTCCAAGTATCTTGTTGTAAAAATCACATGACCAACGCCCCAGTTGGTGACAACCATGTAAACGTCATAAGTCTAATCCAAAGGGCAACTCGGCTTTCCCCCGAAACCCAAGTTACCCTCGGGGGCTACTGCGGGGGGCATCCCCCCCAAAATGGTCCCATTTTCGCGCAAAAACGAAACAACTCACGCGCGCTAAGTTTGTTTTCTACTACGGCCCTAAGCAAAGATTCGAACAGGGCGCAGGCAGCCTAGCGGAAGGAGCGCGCGAGCCAGAGATAGCCTACGCCTCCGCGAGGATACGGCCCTTCTCTCTCGCCTCCAACCCAGCAGGCCACCCGCGAAAATCGAACTCCCCTAACTAGAATCTACTCAGGAAGAAGGAGAAACAAAAAAGCGTAATAAACAAAAGACTTCGCTTCACATTGGCAAATGTTCATGGCAAAAATAATTTGTTTATTTACAAGGGCCACATGGCCAGCACACTGACACATAAACAAAAACGGGCCTAGCGCCCAGCTGTCTTCAGGCGGGAGGAGCGGCGGCGTCAGTAGCGTCCGGGAAGAGTAACTCCTCTAAGGCCTCAGCGAGCGTCCCAGCGGCGTCGGCGGTGAGCGCGTCCACACGCTCCATCGCCACCTCGTCCTCAACACCCTCGGGGACGACGTAGCCCTCCGCCAGCGCCTCGAAGTTAACCTCGTAGTGGGATCGCACCACCCCGAGGGCCTTCTGGACGCCAAGATGCAGCGCCCGGCGCATGCGCCCGGTGACATGGCCGCTAAGGGCGCGCAGCGGCCGGCCGGCCGAGCTACCGGCCGCGCCTCGCCCTCCTCCATGGCCTCGGCGGTGTCTCGAGGGCCGCATTGCACGCCCCCCCGCAGCCCCGGCCGGGAGGGAGTTGTAGGAGGTCCGCAGCCGCCTCGCCCGCCCGCCCGCGTGCCCCGGCCGAGGTGCGCAAGCCCCGGAGTTGCCGCACGAGAAAGAAATCGAAAAAAAGAGTGCAAACCCTCTAAGGTAAAACCGCCGAAACAGAGTCGAACGGCAATTTACCTTTGACTTGCTTCCGCTCCATCTCGAAGGTGCGGCGCCCGGCCTCCGACCGCCCTCGCTCGAGGCCCCCGATGGTCTCGCCTTGCTCCCGGAGGGCCGCCCTCTCGGCCCGCGCTCGTGATGCCGAGCACCATCGCCCTCGCCCTCGAGCTCGGAGAACTTGGTGTTCCCGGCCCTCCCGGCGACATCCGCGCCGCCTCGCGAGCGGTGCGCTCCTCGCTCCGTGGCCGACCGAGCATCGGCAAGAGCGGCCTCGCTCCTCGCCGGAGCCGCCCCTCGCCCTCCTTGACGGGCGGTGCGCTCCCCGGGCAGAGCCGGCCCTCGCGTGGCGGCGAGCGCCGCGACCTTGGCGTCAAGGGCCGCCCTCAAGTCGTCGGCCTCCTTGGCCTTTTGCTCGAGCGCGCGCGCCCGCTCCTCGGCCCGGCACCGCCGGGCTCGCGCCTCCCCGGAGCGACGAGTGGAGCCCCGGTTGTCGCCGCGGACGCCGGCCACCTCCGCCTCCCGCTGGCCGCCGGGGTGCGCGTGCTCTCCGTGTCCGCCCTCGCCCGCTTCGCGCCTCATCCCCGATCGATGAGGGCCGCGCGGACCCGCTCGAGGCCGGGAGGGGGTGCGCTCGGTCCTACCTTGCGCTCTCGTGGAGTTGATCGCGCAAGGCCACGGCCCGCACGGCGCCCCGGCCCGTCCGGGTCCCGAGGGCGTCGGTGAGCGCATCAAAGGCATCGCACCGCTCCCGGAGCCGACGAAGCTCGGCGGTCACCTCGATCAAAGGCGCCGTACCTATCGCAGGCGCGGTGCTCGAGCTCCTGTCACCAACAAGTCAAGACCCATAAGCATCAAGCCACGAAGATTGCGCGCGGAAACAAGGGTAAAAGAGAAGCAAGCAAGGACACCTCACCTGAAAGACGCGCCACGCGGGGCCGCCGTGGATCCTCAGCGCCTCGTTCAACACTCGGTTGAGCGCGGCGCCGTGGCTGCGGAGCTCTCCCCAGAGCTCCTGCTCCCCCTGGGCGTCGGCAAACGCGGGTGGGTCGCCAGCGATCCCCTCCACCTTGGCGGAGTGGCCGGCGCGGGAAGACGAGGCCTCGGCGCCATGCCCTCGGCCCCCCACCACCATGTGGCCCTTGCGACGCCTCACGAGGGCCCCCTCCTGAGACTCTGAGGAGGGCGTGGGGAAGCTCGCCCACTGATACCACCCGGGCGGCGGGGAGTCGTCGTCTGGGATCTCCACCACCACCGCCCGAGAGCCGCCGGCAGCACCGGCCCCTCGCGTCACCTCCGCCGGCGCCTCCACTTGCGCCTCCGTAGCCGCGGGCGCCCGACGCGGCGTCGGGGCCACCGCTTCCGGCCGCGCCTCCACGACCACGAGCGCCCGGCCGCCCTCCTCGCCCACCGCCGCCCGCTCGCCCTCCGCCACGCCCGGTGCCGCGGACCGCGCCTCCGTCGCGGCGCCCACCGCGGCCGCATCTCCACCACGCCGCCGCCTCGGCCGCGTCTCTCGCCACGACCGGCGCTCACCACTCCTCGACGACCATCGGTTGCGCCACGGCGGGCCGATCCGCCGGCCGAGGCCTCGAGGCCTCGCCCTCGCCCCGCGAGCTCTCGCCCGCCGCCGCCACCGTGCTCGCCCCCGCTCGCGGCGCCCTCGACGAGCGCCGCCGGGTGGGAACGGACGCGTCCGCCCTCAGCACCTTGGCCGGCGCGAGGGGAGGCACAGTTGGCACCACCCTGCACAAGTACAAACAAAAAATCAGAACGCTTGGGCGCCAAAAAACCAAACCCCGCAGAAGAGCGAGCCCCTTACCTCGAAGAGGAGAAGGCGCGCTTCCTCTTCCTCGAGGCCTCGGTGGATGAGGCCGGCGTGGCCGATGCGCCCATCGCCGCGCCTCCCCGACGTCTCCCGCCGCGCGCACCTCCGCGGCGCGCGTCGTCACCTCCGCGGCTCGCGCCGCTCCCGTTGTCGATTGCCGGCGGCGGGCGCCGCGCCGCGCCCGCCCCGGGAGATGCCGCCCTTGCCGCCGGGAGCCGGCTCCGGCGACGGGGGCGCAGAGCTCCCACCTATCGAGGGGCCCCGCCCCCCAACTTCTTCCTCTTCGTCCTCCTCCGAGGACGAGTACTCCCTCGGTCCCCGGGGAGGAGAGCCCCGGCCGCCGCGCCGCCGTACTCCTCACTCCGCCGCCGCGCGCGCCGCGGTGCCGCCTCGCGCGCTCCCTCTTGCGCGCCGCCCGCTCCCGCTCCCGTTCGCTGCGCCGCCCCGCCGAGCGCGCGGGAGTCGGGGGTGGGCGGAACGGACTTCGCGGCGCCGAAGCTCACCGGTGCGCAGCGGCGAGAATGTCAAAGGCGCGTCAGGGGCCAGGGGCAACATCAAGAACAAAAACAGGCCAAGATTCATACTTACCGCCGGGCCGGTAGGGAGCATCTCGAGGTCCCACGTGGGACCGGTCCCGGCGCAAAGATCCGGTGTCGACGGCGTTCCGCGCCCGTGTGAGCGCATACCCCCGCTCGAGGGGGGTCGGGAGCATCCGCGACCTCGCCAGCGCGACGGGGTCCGCCACCTCCGTCATCTCGAAGATGCAGAGCGGCCTCTCCATCAGAGGCACGATCCGCCGGTGGTGGAGGAAGGCGAGGACGCCCGCCGCGGTCAGCCCGCGCGTCGCCAGGTTCTTCAGGGCGGCCAGGAGCGAGTCCAGCCGCCTCCGATGCTGGACCGTGGACACCCCGTGGCCCCAGGAGTTGGGCTTCTCCCGGAGCACCAGACCGGTGTAGGGGGAGGCCGGGCTCAGCGTTGCGCAGGTAGAACCACCCCCGCTCCTAGCCGGTGTTGTTCGTCGTCATGGTGCAGGGGATGTAGTCGTCCTTGAACTGCATCCGCAGAGCGAGCGACATGCCGCCGGCGCGCACCGCGCGGTGGGTCCTCTGCTCCGTCGTCGGCTGCGTGAAGAGCTCCGCGTGGAAGAGGTGTATCCAGAGCTCCCAATTGACTGGGATCCCTAGATACCCCTCGTAGAAGCCCACGAACGTGGCCGCCTGCGAAATCGCGTTCGGCGCGAAGTTGTGTAACTCCACGCCGTAGCGGTGGCAGAGCGCCCGCATGAAGCGGCTCGCCGGCGCGGCGAAGCCTCGCTCATGGAAGCGGATGAAGCTCACCACGTAGCCTTCCGGCGGGTTGGGCGCGTGGTCCCCCGCCGGCGGTACGATCCACTCCGCCGGCCGGCCCTCCTCATTCGCCGCCAACTGGCCGGTGGAGACCAGGTCGCCAAGGGCCAGCCAGGTCACCGTCGACCGCTCCCAGGCGTACGGGTCGAGGATCGTGAGGGGCGGAAGCGGCGCCATGAGAAAGGATAAGGGATGAGAGAGCGGAGGACAAGAAGAAAGTGAAGAGCTCTAATGGCGAAGGCGCGCGGTGGCAAGAGCAGAACAAAGGCGAGAGCGCAGGGGGCAAGAACGGCGGAACGCTAAGGTAAAAAACTGCCGTTTTCCCTCCCCTCAGATTTATAAGCCGTGGGCGTGCTCTCCGGGGCAGACGTCCCGCGCGCATTAACTGCAGGGAATATTTCTTTCTCGCTGACGGGCGGGCCCCACCACGACCGCGGCGGCCACGCCACCGCGAACAGGCCATCATCACGGCGAAGAATAGCAAGGGCCGTGGCAGGCGGTCACGTCCGCCTGCTCACGCCACCCACTACACGCGCGGCCGCGGCGCCTAAAAAGGCGCGCCCGCGACGCGAAATCACAGCCTCGGCTGTGGAGCATTTAATGGCCCGGTCCCTTACATAGTAAGGAGAACCCTCGAGCGGCACGGGCTCCTGGCTCGGGAAAATGTCAACCCTCGAAAGGGTACAGGCGTGCGAAGGTCGCCTCAGGGCCCGTTTGATACAAAACAGGCACCACGTAGCACCCATGCCACGCTGTATTACTGATCAGCGCCTCGAGGGCTGGCTCGCCCGGGCCCCTCGAAGGATCGCAGATGCCAGGCCGGGAGCGCTTAGACGCCACCCCGCACCAGTCTACTGATCAGCGCCTCGAGGGCTGGCTCACGCAGACCCCTCGAAGGATCGCACATGCCAGGCCGGGAGCGCTTAGCCGCCACCCCGCACCAGTCTACTGATCAGCGCCTCGAGGGCTGGCTCGCCCAGGCCCCTCGAAGGATCGCAGATGCCAGGCCGGGAGCGCTTAGCCGCCACCCCCGCACCGTCTGCATCGACCGCCTCGAGGGCTGGCTCGCCCAGGCCCCTCGATGGTCGCAGATGCAAAGACGGGGCAGCCCAGGCGCCACCCCGCACGGCCCTACTGATCAGGGGTTCGAAGCCTGACCCTCGACGGGTTCGAACAGTGCCCCGCATCGCCGCAGTCGTGGACGACGAGGGCACGCGCATTCGAGCCGTTGCTCGAGCCCGCCGCCTCGAGGGTGCCCCACATGTCGTGTTCGAGAGCCGGCGAGGGCAAGCGCGGGGGATCCCACCGAGGGAGAGCTTCCGCGCCCTCGGTCCCTAGCGAACGGGACCGAGCCCCACCTAGCAAACCCACGCAAACGCTTCAATGGACGTGTCTCTGGACCATGCAGCCTACCCTTATTGAACGGGGCATGGGCGTCCACTCGAACCACCCACTAACAGCTTGACGAGGAATCCGCAATTCGCGACCCGGCCGATGGGACCTCACCCTCCGTCCCGCGGAGGGACGGCGAGGGCGCGTTAAAAGACAAGACGTAAAGCTCTACCCGATCGCCTTGAATGGGCCCAGGCTCGGGGGCTTGACGCACGGCTACACCTCCTGGATTGCATCCGCCGGGGATAATGCCAGCAGCTCGTGCGTCACCGAAGCCGGCTGAGACATTGCCGACGCTGGTTGAAACATGTACCACGCCTTCTGTCCAAGTCTCGCGGTCAACCCCTATAGGAGCGCCTATGCTCCTGCAGGGCTTCGGGGGCTAGACCCGCGGGTCCGCTGACGCGGCCCCACGGAAAGCGTTCGCAAGACCAGAAGGGAAGAACGTCCTATCAGTAGGTTCCAGCATCTGCGGGAGCCTCAATGGCAAACCCACAGATGCTCGGGGGCTATTGTCGGGGACAGCCCTAGGGGTCCCCTTAAACAACTGGGAAATCCCCACTTAAAACCCGCAACAAAGCCAAAGCCAAACACGCCTTACTTAAACATGCAGGACATGGCCCACGCCACGGAGGCCCCAGCGGCCCACCAAGCGGCCCACTCGAAGGCCCCCTCGAATAGGCTTCGCCTCGCTCGAGGTTACGCGCCTCCCTCCGGCGGGCCCCGCCCCGTTCGAGGGGGTGCGCCTCCCTCGAGCGGGCTCCGCCTCACTCGAGGGTCCGCTCCGCCCTCGGACGGGGTCCGCTCGCTCGAGGGCGCTCCGCGCGCACGCGCCCTCGCTCTCGTACGCGGGCATTTAATGGCCCGGCGCGCGAGGGGCGGCGCCATCATGTGCCCGGGGCTCGCGCCCCGTGCCGCCGCACCAACTCCCCGGAGGGAGCCCATCCCCGCCACCGTGGGAGGGACCGTGCGGCGTGGCCGGTGCCGTCCCGTGACGCCGCGCGCGCTCGCTCCGCACGGCTAACACGCCGAGCCCTCAAAGGGGGGCCGGCCGCACCGTCGATTTGCTTTCTTGTGACCTTGCAGGGTTAGGTGGAGGCGCTAGGCCGGTGGGACGCCATCCCTGCCACTGTTAGCGGTATGGCTGCCGCCCCCGCCCGTATGAACCCACGCTGGGCACTGTGGCAACAAGCCCCAGCGCTGTGGAGCGTGCAGAAACGGGACGCCGCCTTACCTGCCACTGTGCCCCGTACGGACCGATGTCAGCAACTCCCTCGAGCACATCTGAAGACATCACAGCCGTCCGCTGCCTTTCTACCCTCGAAGCCGCCACTGTTCGGGTACAAGATACACCATGATGGCCGGATCGCTGCAAGGGTCGCCCGGGCGGCCGCCTACTCTACAGCATAGCACATCACGCTCCCTCACGTAGCTGAATAGCGCGGCGCGCATGTGATTCGCTCTCTCCTTGTCTATAAAAGGAGGACGAACCCCCCTGCCGCAGGGGACGGACACACGGACAGAATCCAACAGAACACAACACGAGTCAGGTCGCACCGCGCACTTGCTCTCCAATTCTCCCACAACATCTTCAGCCACTACACCAGGGACTTGGAAGCCACGCTTCCTCTCCCGCCTTGCTTGTAGCAGCCCCACTACAGGCACCCCCGGTGCTGAGCAATATAGTGCCTTGAGCACACCACTGCTAGACGTACGGCCCCTCGGCCGGAACCAGGATAAACTCTATGTCTTTTATTGCTTAGCATCGACCATTGAGGGATAGACCTTGGCGCTTATTACTGGTTAGTGTCGGGACCACATTCCGCACCGACAGTATTGCTGATCATGCAGGGCCTTTGGTGAAGCACAGGACAGAGTGACGAAAGGAAAGAAAAAAAGTGAAAAGCCACACTCAAGCACAAGACAAATCTCGCTGTAAGACCGAGGTTTTTTATGGTCCCTTCTTACCTATTTGGTACTGCATTAACTTGTCAGTTTGGTACCTCGATGCAGTGTGCTCTGCAGCCACGGGGGTCCTCTTTGTGTGGATTCCATGTGGCATTCCATATGTTAAGACTACTCGATGTCATACCTGACATCAAGAAGGCTATTGTAAGTAGATAATAATGCTCAACCTTGTCTCTGCTCATATTATCCATCTGATTTTAGAAAATGATTTCTACTTGTATTCTCATAAATGATTGTATTTTGTAGGATTTCAAACCTCCTGTAGATGTTTCTATAGAAGATGTAAAGCGTGTCCGGGAGATGCTGTGCGAATACATTCTTAAGGAAACCATCGACCGAAAGGGCAACTTCTACAGTGGTGCACAGTGAGTTTATTGTGACCAGAAACTTGAAACTCATTCAGTCTTCTTTAGTTAGGTGTTGTTGCCTGAGAAACCTGCTTGGCTTGCTTGGTTGGGGTTAGATACTTCCTGGTTCAGGGCTTCAGGCAGTTTTCTCATGACTCCATCCAAACAAGCCCTGATGAGAGTAACTTGAAACTTGATGTGATCCTAGCTTGTCTATAAATGTGATCTTGCTTTGCCTATATCTGTGATGTGAGAATGTGTTTGTGATGTCTCCTTGCTGTGGTGGCTGCCAAATCCCGGTTGGTTCCAGGATGCACCCTCTGGTGGCTGCCAAATCCTAGCTGCTTCCAGGATGTTGCCGGCAATCGGGAAGGTTACTGTAGGGGTGGCCGTCATATCTGTAACGAGCATTAATTAAAGCTGGTTACAAACACTGATCAGTGAGTAACGGGCTTCATTCGGAAAGCCCGTTACAAAAATGCCCACAATGAAACAGGCAGTGTAAAAGCCCGTTACCAGTCCAGACCGGTGGGCCCCAGGACCTGGCCCGTTCATCGAGATATAAGAGACGCAGGTTGAAAACAAGCGTCTCCTTTAATAGAGAGAAAGCAGATACGCGCGGAAACAGATGCGTCTCATTTCGTCGAGACAGTGGAGACATAGGTTCACGAAACGCGTCTCTAAAGTTAATTTCACAGTAACGGGCTCTGTTTCATGCCAGTTACCAAAGTTCATCTGGGCCCAGAGAAACAACCATTTCACGAGACTGGTGACTAGTTGTGGTAACGGTCGTTGTTTGATGCCCGTTACGAATCCTATATGTACTTAGACGTGCGTGAAATAGACACGTCTCAGTTCGTCAAGATAGTGGAGACTGAGTTGCCCAAGAGGTGATGCACTCTGGTGGGAGATTATTGAGCCACAGGAGTGGTGCCTTGCCCATCACAAGGGGGAAATATCCCGCCATGTGGTGATCATTGCCTCAGGCGTGTGCCGTGATACTATACATCTTGAGCCATATGCTTGGGTCGGAGCGACCGTCGTACTTCTCGATGGCCGGGTTGAAGTCCTTGGGGTATCTGATCGTCCAGAGACGTCGTGTAAATGTAGGGAAGTTGTTGACCGCTCCCGAGCTTGCGGACGAGGCGTAAGCTGCCGGGATGATGTAGAGGTCATCGGAAGGACCATTATCTTGGTCGTAGTGGGGACATCGTAGGAGTTCTTGATCATGCATATGTGAAGGATCAGATGGCGACTAGAGAGGGGAGCGTGAATAGGAGCCGATAAAAATTCTTCTCAAAGAACCCGGCCTATACCCTAGACAAATCCTGGTTACACACGAGCGATGGATCGAATCACACACAACCGCCAAGACAACAAGGTTATGGATCAACCTCAAGTCTTAGAAACGATTCCTTGAAGCAGACGCGGAAGCACGAAAGAAGGAGGAAGGAATCGAACCAAAGAACAAAGCTGTCAGGCACTGGCGGACTGTCCGGCCAGGTGGGGCGGACCGTCCGCAAAGGCCGCACGGACAGTCCGGCCAGGTGTCGCGGACAGTCCGCAAGGGCCACACGGACCGTCCGGCCAGGAGCCACAAACCGTGCGTTAAAGCCAACAGAACCACCAGAACCGACCCGAGAAAAATGGACCGTCCGCGAAGACCAGGCGGACCGTCCGCTACTGAAGCTCGGACCGTCCGCAAACCGGCTGCAACGGAAACCTAAAACAAAACCGGATCAAACCGAAGCAAAACAAGAACACGAAGAACACCACGATGAACTGGGCTGAAGAGGCACCTCGCGGACGGTCCGCGGAGAGGGGGCGGACTGTCCGCCAGGTCAAACAGAGCCGAAATAATCCGGAGCTCGGGAAGTCAACCCCACCAACTCATCACCGGAAATCCCAAACGGTTCAAGTTCTTGAGACAAGATTTGGGGGAGATGTTAGGCACCCCTAGGTGAGATTATACCCCAAAAATCTCGTCTCCAAACCCACCAAATCACCAGGAATCGCGGATCACACGAGCTCAAGTCCTACTCATGAGTTCATCCAAAGAATCACGAATCTAGGACGATTTGAGGAGTTTGGGGGCAAGAAAACACTGGGAAAAGAGGCACAAGGCACTCAAGGAAGAATCCCCCAAACAAATCCAAGCGAAAACCGCCTAGAAAACGAGAATGAAGACGAGCAGGAAAATAGCACAAAAATGACTCCGAAAAACATCACGGGAACCACAATGCCAAATCTTCTATGCAAACCAGGAAAGATTCACAAGGTCTAGCATGCCGCCCTAGCATCCATCCCTCTCAACAAATCTCTCATGAAGCTCTCATGCTAGCCTAGAGAAAATGGAGAAGAAAATGTCTGGGGAAAATGAGAAAGAGGAGGGGAGAAATGAAACCCTAAGTCACAGAGAGAGAGAGCCATCCACACACACTCATGGCTTATATATCGGGTCCCGCCGGTGTGGGAAATGACTCGACTACCCCTAACTCAACTACTGGCGATACAACCCACACAGGGGCATTTATGTAATGTTTGTGGGTCTTGTCATCGGACGGCCACACCTTCGCCGCACCCCGCATCCTCCTGACGCAAGCCATGCGATCCCGCCGCATGTCCTCCGCTTCGAAGCTTCCCGACACGCCCAGATCCCGTCTCCGTCGTGTTGGGCCTTCGGACTTGGTTTTGAGGCCCAAACCAAGAAACCATCCTCCGATGGTTTTGTGGGCAAACAACCAAACCCCACGTGCTCGGCCTGGCCTCCCGCCAAGCCTCTTGACTCGACCGCCACCGTGCACAGGCTCGATCGTCCATGACTTCGTCTTGCTCGTCTCGCCACCATGTGGCCCGCACCTAGTCCCGCCGTCCACCGGGTCCCTCGAACCGAGCCTACTTGTCTCTCCATTTCCCAGAGGCCCCTCAAGGCTGAAGACCTTTGGCGCCCGTTCTTCACCTGCAACAACACGAACTACGCCGCGGCCTCGCACCCCGCGCACCGAGCCAAGAGTCACTCCAACACCCGTTGTCAATCACTCATCACTGAGGAGCGGTCATCCATCGACCACCGGGACGCTCCTGGTCCTCAATCTCCCCCTTGATGAGTGCATTGACAACACACAACGCGGAATGAAATTTAGAGAAAGAAAGAAAGAAGAAAGAAAAACAAAGAAGCTCAACTCATGACCAAAACCAAGGAAAGGCAAAGAAAGGTCACAAGCCGAGCAAAGCACAAACTCCACACTGAAAACAGCAAGAAAGCTCCCCCTAAACAAATGCAAGCTCCCCCGGAACATGTGGATGCAAACTTCCAAATTTTAGATGCATTTTTCTGAATTTGCATTAAGCTCACCTCTTCTCCCCCTTGTTGACAATGTATGAATTAAGGTGAAAATGCAGGATTGTAAGACAAAGCATATAAACATCTACATGAGCTTCTCAAATAGGCCAAATCTAGTGTCAAAGGCTAGAAGTGAGACAAAGAGCACATATATGGATCATAACATAGTCAAAGCATTGCCACAGGTAATATATGAAAATATAGGTATGTGACAAAGCAAAGTTTCAGATTTGAGCAGTTTTATCAAAAGATGGCTCACTTCAAATGTAAAGGCCTATCCATGTCATATTCTAGCCAAAAACATGCATATCATCCAGAGATCATACAAGGATATCCAATTCTCAAAAAAGGATCATTGCAAACTCCCATAAAGCAAAGCATGTCATGTTAAAGCTCATGAGCCATGTACTTCGGGGAGACTTCTCCACTGGTGAACATCATGCAACATGTTTTGCATCCATGTGTAAAAGATAAGACATTTTAACCATAAACATGGTGGATGGAGCATTTTTCAAGAATACACACTTCTTTTCAAGATTAATTCATTTCATGGTACATGAAGTGCCTTTGCGGCAAAAAGAAGCTTATGCTCCTCCATGAATGCAACATAGGCTAAACATTCACAATGATATCGGCCTTTGGCCCAAATGCAAGAAAAAGACATCCAAGCACAATCTAAGTATAGAAAGCACATTTAGACCAAAACGTGACATGGATACACTACTACACATGAGTGGAGCACATTTCATCAAATTTAGTCAAGATTAGCATTTGATTCAAAAAGGGCTATCTCACAACACATATATCTCAAATATTCCAAGAGCATAGCCTCACATAGCCATTTCTCCACACACATGACCAATATCTCACAAGTAGCCACATAAACTCAAATAAGGCAAAAGAAGCTCATCATCCTAAAATGCAATATGATACAAATGCTACATGATATATAACAAGATGGCTATCCTACCATGGTTTGTACATCAAGCAAAGCATGTATATACATCAAAGTAAACATGGTATGAAACATATGGTACAAAAGTAAATCCCCCAAGAATCAACTAGAAAGGGCAACAAACCCCAAGTTGCCCCCGCAAGCGCACAAATGTAGCTTGGTCGAGAGGTTTTGTAAAGATGTCTGCAAGCTGATCTTGGGTAGGGACATGACTCAACACAATGGTCCCTTTCTCCACATTGTCTCTCAAGAAATGGTATCTCACTTCTATGTGTTTGGTTCTAGAGTGAAGCACTGGGTTTTTCGCTACGCTTATGGCACTGGTGCTATCACAAAGAAGTGGGACCTGGGTGCACTCCTCACCAAAGTCTCTCAAAGTGTATGAGATCCACAACAGCTGGGAACAACAACTCGCGGTTGCAACATACTCTTCCTCGGTGGTAGACTGAGCTACACTAGACTGCTTGCGGAAAGACCACGAAACCAACAAGGACCCAAGAAACTGACAAGAACCAGAAGTAGACTTCCTCTCGACTCGGCAACTAGCAAAATCCGCATCAGAAAAACCATGAAGTGAAAAAGTCGAGGAGGAAGAATACCAAAGGCCAAGACCAGGAGTAGACTATAGGTACCTGAAGATCCTCTTGACGGCCTGTCGATGTGATGTCCTCAGCAAAGCCTGAAAACAAGCGCACAGACACACACTGAACTGTCCGTCAAGTAGAGGAGGAAGCCGATCATGCTCCGGTACTCTCGCTGGTCCACTGGTTCTCCATCCTCGTCCGCATCCAAAGTAGCCGTACTCCCCATGGGTGTCGACATAGGCTTCACATCTTTCATCTGGAACTTCCTCAGCATGTCTTTTGTGTACTTGGTCTGATGTACAAATGTTCCTTCCTTCACTTGCTTGATCTGCAACCCGAGAAAGTACTGCAACTCGCCCATCATGCTCATCTCGAATTCCCTGCTCATCTCATCTGCAAACTTGGCAACAAGGTTATGTGACGAGCCACCAAAGACAATATCATCCACGTATATCTGCACAACCAACAAGTCATGCCCATGCTTGAGGAGAAACAAGGTCCTATCCACGGTACCCATCACAAACCCTCTGCTCAACAGAAAACCTCTCAATCTCCCATACCAAGCCCGGAGCGCCTGTTTCAACCCATACAGACCTCTTTTCAACTTGTACACCCTATGTGTAAACTTCTCACTCTCGAACCCCGGTGGCTGCTTCACATACACCTCCTCCTCTATGACCCCATTCAGAAAAGCACTCTTCACATCCATTTGAAACAACTTGAACCCTTTAGCCACGGCAAAGTCTAGAAGGATTCGAATTGCCTCAAGACGGGCCACAGGAGCAAAGGTCTCCTCATAGTCGATCCCCTCCTTCTGACTATATCCCTGAGCAACAAGTCTTGACTTGTTCCTCATAACCATTCCATTCTCTCCCTCTTTGTTCTTCCAAACCTATTTGGTTCCTACAGGATGGCAATTTGGAGGAGGTTCAACTAGCTCCCACACTTGGTTCCTCTCAAAATTTTCCAACTCCTCATGCATAGAATTGACCCAGTTTGCATCAGATAAAGCATGTCCAATGTCCTTGGGCTCCAAGGTGGCAACAAATGCAGCATGAGCGAAATGAGAGGAATTTCTGGACCTTGACCGCGTAGTACGTTCGTTGATGTCCCCAATGATCTTCGATAGGGGATGCACTTCTTGAATCCGCCAGGGAGCCTCACGCCTCGAGACTACCTCCCCCTCAACTTCAGCTTCTCTCGCCTGGTCCTCTTGTCGCACCGTCGTTGTCCATGAAGTAGACGGTCCACCCTCCGTAGTGGTCGTAGGGGAAGTAGTGGGTACGCACTCAGCTTCAGGCGCATGGTTCTCTCCATCATCATGTCCAGCTTCATCCTTCTCCTCTTCAAAGAGGTCCTCAGCCATCTCTTCATCACCTGCACATTCAAAGCCAAGAGAGGTACATGGCATTGTCTCGTCGAAGGTTACTTCGCAAGTCTCCATGATTTTGTTAGTCTCAAGGTTAAGCGCCCTATAGGCTTTAGAATGATTAGCATAACCAAAGAAAATCCCATTACTAGACCTAGCCTCAAACTTATCGAGTTTTCCCTTCTTAAGAATAAAGCATTTGCAACCAAAAACTAGGAAATGACTCACCTTGGGTGCCCGACCATGCATCAGCTCATAACAGGTCTTCCTCTTGAAAGCTCGCAATAAAATCCTGTTGGAGACATGACAAGCCGTATTGACCGCCTCAGCCCAATACCTCCTGGGAGTCCTGTGCTCATCGAGCATCATCCTAGCCATCTCACAAAGAGTCAGATTTTTCCTTTCCACAACTCCATTTTGAGGGGCACATAAGGGGTCGAATACTGATGTTCAAGACCTAGATCACGACAGAAGGCATCAAAACGAGAGTTCTTGAACTCTGAGCCATTATCACTATGGATAGCTCGAATGGCATTCCCATGCCTCTCGTTTTTCAACCTCACGATCAGATCGCGAACAAAACCAAATGTCTCACTCTTGTCTTCCAAGAAAAACACCCAGGCATAGCGAGAGTAATCGTCCACCACAACAAGGACATACCACTTCCCACCCACCGAGCGAACTCGAGCTGTCCCAACAAGGTCCATATGCAACAGCTTTGTCGGACGCTCGGTCATGACATCGGTCAGGGGTGGATGGGGATTGGCTACCATCTTGCCATGCCTACACAGAGCACAAACCAAATCCTTCTCAAACTTCAACCTCGGCAATCCTCGAACAAGGTCAAGACCACTCAAGCGGGAAACCAAATCAAAGCTCAAGTGACCCAACCGCCTATGCCATTTCCACAAATCAGAAGAAGGACCGGCCATCAAACAGCCGAAGCTAGACCCAAAGAACGAGAGAAATCACCCATGAAAATCTGACCCTCGGGGATGATCATACAAACAAGATCACCTCGAGAATCCAGCAAACGAGACTCACCAAACTTGAAACGCACCTCAAAGCCCTCATCAAGCAACTGAGAAACAGAAAGCAAATTGAAACCCAAAGACTTCACAAGAGCGACCCTATTCAACGTTACCTTGTCACTCACATGTACTACACCCTCAGAAATCACCCTTCCTTGTCCATTGTCCCCAAATGTGATGTACATCTTTTCCTTTACTGGGGTGAGGCTGGAGAACCACTTCTTGTCTCCAGTCATATGTCGGGAACATCCGGAGTCAATCAACCAAATGTTCTCCAAGCCTCCTGCCTGTAGTCAGAAACAAGAACGAGAATGAGCTAACGACTCGACACTGGGGTTAGCACAAAGAAAGTGTCGAGCCATCTGCTCAAAAGAGGGGTTAGCAAACATCATTCCCTTTCCACCAAACTTCCCATGTCCCATGGAAGGAGTACAAGCACCACGAGGGGGAAAACGTGGTCTGTAGTTCCTCTGGAACCCAAAGCTGCGATCATCTCCCCTAAACCCGTATTGAGTACGAGTAGGGGGACGTCCAGCAAAACCACCACGAGCCCGACCAAACCTCTCACCAGCACACACACCATCATCTCTCCTATCAAACCTCTCACCACCACCTCTTTGTGGGAACCTACCACCCTGAGCTCCAACTCTACCAACACTCCTCACACTTCCCACACCCCGTGGAAGTGGCACTCTAGGCTCAGGAATACCATGAGACTGCCGATACCTGTCCTGGTTTGCTTGCTCCCTAGCAAGCCTCTCATCTCTCTTCCTCTTGTAGCAAAACTCTGTTAGGTGTCTCTCCTTGCCACAATACTCACATCTGAAGGGGATGGGTTTTGGTTTTGGCTCTGGCTTCTCTCTAGGTTTCTCACCCTTCTCACTCACAAACTTCACCGGTTTCTGGAAGTCATTTGTTGAAGGTGGGAATTTAGGTGGATCTTGGGTTGTGTCAAGCTTGTTGCAAAGGTGGTTGGGCTTTGGTGTGAAAAAGTTCTTGGGTGCTTTTGGAAGTGGGACTTGGATGTCTCCGATCACCTCAAACTCGGGGTTAGACTCAACACACTTCTCATACACACTCTCCCCACTGTTTTCTCCCACTTTCTCACCCAACTTCTCAAAACCCAAACCACGACCATCAGCTCTCTTGAACTCCTCAATCATGATTTTCAATTGAGGTTCCTGCCCAGACAACCAACCCAACACCTTCCTCACATAATCATTCTCCTCATAGATGACATCCAAACGGTAAGTAAGTTCAAGATTGCGCAAAGTAACTTCATCACAGCTAGTGCATGCATTGACAACAAGAGATTTCAAAGAAGCTTCCAAAGTGCTAATGGTAGAACGAGCATCAACAAGCTTAGCATGCATAGTAAAACATGATTTACAAGCACCAAGCAAAGTGGGTCTAGCCTTAAGCTCATCATACTCAGTCCTAAGAGCATCTAGTTTAGCCAACGTGGAAGCATTCTTCTCATTAAGCAATTTGATCTCATTCAACCATGCATCACATTCAGGACATTCAACATCATCAGAAATAGTAGGAGCAAGTTTCAAAGAGTCATTCTCAAGTTTCAATTCAAGCAATTTAGACTCTAACTCTCCTACTTTCTCACTAGCATTCTCAAGTTGAGCCCTAAGTTCTTTCCTCATCTTTTTGGCATCTCTTAGCACGCTATCACGGTTGTCAATCAAGCCATTCAACCTAGTGATCTCAGCAAGCAAAGAGTCGGGGTCACGATTTACCTCATGCTCTAAGTCGGAGTTGGTGGCTACCTTCTCGCTCTTCTTGCTACTTGAGCTATGGGCCATGCCACAAAATCCTCCAAGTGCAACACAGCTCAGCCCACTGAGGTTCCGGCTTGCATTCTTCTTGCCCCTGCGCCTCCCGGCGTCTTCATCCTCACTGCTTGAGCTTGAATGCACGTTGCTTGAGCTCGAGTCGACGTCGCTTGCACCGGCCACCATAGCTCTTGCCTTGTCCTTCTTGTGGCCGCCCTTGCTCGATTGCCGCTTGTCCTTGTCCTTGCTCTTGGACTTGCTGTAGTGCTTGCCCTTGGAGGAGTACTTGTCTTCACGCCTTGTGTGCGCCTTGTACTCGCTCATCTTGTACTTGTTCACCTTCGCTTCCGGGCACTCGGCGATGAAGTGTCGACGCTTGCCACACTTGTAGCCTATTCCCGAGCTTCACCTTGCATTCCTCCGGTTCTCATGTAGTCGATCAAACCTCCTTGAGAGCAAGGGCAGTTCCTCCTCGCTCAGCACATCGAACTCATCATCTGGAATGGACATGAGAGAAGACAAGGAAAACTATCGACGGGAAGGGTTAGTGTTGGGTTTGCCCTTTGATCCGCCCACAAGAGCAAGACTATGATCAGTCGAGCCCTCATGCTTGGATTGCAACTTCCTGTCAACCTCAGGCGACTTGAGCTTAGAAAAGAGGTCATCCAACTCAATAGTCAAGTATTGCCCGGACTCCTTCATGGCCTCAACCTTAGCACCCCAAACATTTGGGTCCAAGATATGCAAGAGCTTCAAAGCTTGATCATGCTCGGTGTAAGGGAAATCCTCAACATTGACCTTCATGTTTGTCGTTGCGGAATGTGGTCCCGACACTAACCAGTAATAAGCGCCAAGGTCTATCCCTCAATGGTCGATACCAAGCAATCAGAAACACGAGGTTTATCCTGGTTCCGGCCGAGGGCCGTACGTCCAGCAGTGGTGTGCTCGGGGCACTATATTGCTCAGCACCGGGGGTGCCTGTAGTGGGGCTGCTACAAGCAAGGCGGGAGAAGAAGCGTGGCCTCCAAGTCCCTGGTGAAGTGGCTGAAGATGTTGTGGGAGAATTGAGAAGTATGTGGTGTGTCGTGTGTCGTTGTTCCTTGTCGTTCTGCTCTCTGTCTCCTGCGGCGGGGGAGTTCGCCTTCCTTTTATAGGCCAAGGAGAGAGCGAACTACATGCATGCCGCACTATTCAGCTACGTGGGGAAGTGTGGTGCGCCGCGCCGTAGAGTAGGCGGCCGCCTTGACGGTCCTTGCCGCGATCTAGCCATCATGGCGTATCTCGTACCCGAACAGTGGCAGCTTCGAGGGTAGGGGTGCGGTGGATGGCCGTGATGTCCCTAGGCGGGCTCGAGGGGGGTGCTGACGTCGATCCGTACGGGGATACGGGGCGTGCATGGCGGCGTCCCATTCCCGCATGCTTCACGCGCGCCGAGCTATTGCCACAGTGCCCGGCGTGGGGTTGTACGCGCGGGGGCGGCCGCCTACGTTAACGCGGCGGGGATGGCGCCCCGCCGGCCTAACATCTCGACCTAACCCAGCAAAGTCACGGGAAAGCAAATCGAGGGTGCGGCCGGCCCCCTTTCGAGGGCTCGGCGCGTTAGCCGTACAGGAGTAGGCGGCGTGGCGTCACGGGGCTGGCACCGGCCACGTCGCACAGTCCCCCACAGTGGCGAGGATGGGTTCCCTCCTAGGGAGTTGGTGCAGCAGGACCGGGGCGTGAGTCCCAGGCGCATGATGGCGCCGCCCCGCTGTTGTCAGAGCATTAAATGCCCGTACCCGCGTACGGGAACGGGCATGCGCGTGCAAGGCACCCCCGAGCGAGGCGGAGCCTGCTCGGGGGTGATGTGAACCCTCGAGCGAGGCGGAGTCCGCTCGCGGTAGGCGTACACCCTCGAGCGGGGCGGAGCCTGCTCGAGGGGATCTTTGAGTGGGCCGCCTTGGTGGGCCGTCGGGGCCACCGTGGCGTGGGCCATGCCCCGTGTGTTTAAGCGGGACGTGTTTGGCCTTGGCTTTTTGCAGGTTTTAAGTGGGGTTTCCCCAGTTGTTTAAGGGGACCCCTAGGGTTGTCCCCGATAGTAGCCCTCGAGCATCTGCGGGTTCGCCGGCCAGGCTCCCGCAGATGCTGGAGCCTACTGATAGGACGTCCTTCCCCCCTGGCTTGCGAATGCTTTCCGTGGGGCCGCGTCAGCGGACCCGCGGGTCTAGCCCCCGAAGACCTGTAAGAGCGTGGGTGTTCCTGCAGGGGCTTTACCGCGAGATTTGGTCAGAGGGCGTGGTACATATCTCAACCGGCGTCGGCAATGTTTCAGCCGGCTGTGGTGACGCACTCGCAGCTGGCACTTCCCGCGGCTGGTGCAACCCAGGAGGTGTAGTCGTGCGTCGAGCCCCCGAGCCTGGGCCCGTTCGAGGTGATCGGGTAGAGCTCTACGACTTGTTTTTAACACGCCCTCGCCGTCCCTCCGCGGGACGGAGGGTGAGGTTTCCGCAACCCCAATCGGTCGGGTCGCGGATTGCGGATTCCTTGTTGAGTTGTTAGTGGGTGGTTCGAGTGGATGCCCATGCCCCGTTCGATAAGGGTAGGCTGCGCAGTCCAGAAACACGTCCATTAAAGCGCTTGGGTGGGTTTGCTAGGTGGGGCTCGGTCCCGTTCGCTAGGGACCCAGGGCGTGGAAGCTCTCCCTCGGCGGGATCCCCCCGGCTAGCTGCCCTCGCTGGCTCTCGAACACGACATGTGGGGCACCCTCGAGTCGGCGGGCTCGAGGAACGGCTCGAATGCGCGTGCCCTCGTCGTCCCTGACTCTGGTGATCTGGGGCGCCTGTTCGAACCCGTCGAGGGTCAGGCTTCGAACCTCTGATCAGTAGGGCCGTGCGGGGTGGCGGCTAGGCGCCCCCGTCTTTGCATCTGCGAGTCCTCGAGGGTCCCTGACCGCGTCAGCCCTCGAGGCGCTTATCAGTAAAATAGCACGGGGTGGCGGCTAGGCGCTCCCGTCTTTGCATCTACGAATCCTCGAGGGTCCCTGACCGTGTCAGCCCTCGAGGCGCTGATCAGTAAAATAGCGCGGGGTGGCGGCTAGGCGCTCCCATCTTTGCATCTGCGAATCCTCGAGGGTCCCTGACCGTGTCAGCCCTCGAGGCGCTGATCAGTAGAATAGCGCATCGAAGGTGCCTGTGGTGCCTGTTTTGCCTCAAACGGGCCCCGAGGTGACCGTCCGATGCTTGCACCATTTGAGGGTTGAATTTTTCTGAGCCAGGGGCTCGCGCCGCTCGAGGGTCTTCCTTACTTGGTAAGGGACCGGGCCATTTAATGCTTCAAGTTGCGGCTGCGGTTTCGCATCGCGGGCGCGCCTTTTTAGGCGCTGCAGCCGCGCGCGTAGTGGGCGGCGTGGGCAGGCGGACGTGACCACCGCCACGGCCCTCCCGGCTTCTACGCCGTGATGATGGCCCGTCAGCGGTGGCGTGGCCGCCGCGGTCGTGGTGGGGCCCGCCCGTCAGTTCCCCTGCAGTTAATGCACGCGGGACGCGCGCTCCGGAGAGCACGCCCGCGGCTTATAAATCTGACGAGTGGGGAAAATGGCGGTTTTCACCTTAGCATTCGCCATTCTCGCTCCTTGCGCTCCAGCCCCCGAGCCGTTCTTGCCACAGCGCCTTTCCGCCTTTGGAGCTCTTCTCCTCCTTCTCGTTCTTCGTTCCTCGTCCCCTTGCCTTTCCTCATGGCGCCTCATCCGCCTCTCGTTATCGTTAATCCGTACGCGTGGGAGCGCTCGACGGTGACGCGGCTGGCCCTGAACGAGCTGGTGGCCGCCGGTCAGCTGGCGGCGAATGAGGAGGGCCGGCCGGCCGAGTGGAGCTACACAACTTCGCGCCGAACGCAATTTCGCAGGCGGCCACATTCGTGGGCGTTTGCGAGGGGTATCTAGAGATCCCGTTGAATTGGGATCTCTAGATTCACCTCTTCCGCGTGGAGCTGTTCACGCAGCCGACATCGGAGCAGAGGACCCGCCGCGCGGTGCGCGCCGGCGGCATGTCGCTCGCCTTGCGGGGTCAGTACAAGGACGACTACATCCCCTGCACCATGACGACCAACAACGCAGCCGGGAGCGGGGGTGGTTCTACCTTCGCAACGACGAGCCCGGTCTCCCCCCCCTACACCGGTCCGGTGCTCCGGGAGAAGCCCAACTCCCCGGAGCCACGGGGTGTCTCCCGGCCCGCATCGGGAATCGGTTGGACTCACTTCTGGCCGCGCTGAGGAACCTGGCGGGCCGCGGGCTGACCGCGGGGACCGTCCTCACCTTCCTCCACCACCGGCGGGTCGTCCCTCTAATGGAGAGGCTGCTCCGCATCTTCGAGATGACGGAGACGGCAAACCCCGTCACGCTGGCGAGGTCGCGGATGCTTCAGAGCCCCCTCCTGCGGGAGTACGCGGCTACACGGGCGCGGAGCGCCGTCGACACCCGGTCCCTGTGCAGCGATCGATCCCTATGGGATCTCGAGATGCTCCCCACCGGCCGTATGGTGAGTGGAATTCTTGGTTCCGTTTTTGATTTTGCTGATACTTCAGGTTGCTGACGCGCTTCGATGTTTCTCTCGCAGCTGGTGAGCCTGAGCGCCGCGAAGTCTGATCCGCCCACTCCCCGCTCTCGCGCGCTCGGTTGAGCGGCGCAGCAAAGGGAGCGGGAGCGGGCGGCACGCAAGAAGGAGCGCGCGAGGTGACACCGCGAGCATCGCGAACAGAGGAACGAGGAGTACGGCCGCGCGGCGCGCCAGGGGCTCTCTTCTCCGGGGACCGAGGAGTACTCGTCCTCGGAGGAGGAAGAGGCCGGGGGGCAGGGCCTCCCTGATAGGTGGGAGCTCGCGCCCCCGCCGCCGCAGCCGGCTCCGGCGACAAGAGTAGCATCGCTTGGGGCGGGTGCGGAGGCGCCCGCCGCCAGGCAATCGACTACAGGAGCGGCGCGCGCCGGCGTCATCTGCCGGGACCTCGAGGAAGAGGAAGCGCGCCTTCTCTTCTTCGAGGTGAGGGGCTTGCTCTTTTGCGGGGTTGCACATCTGACAACCAAGGACCTGACTGTTTGTTCGTGTTTGCGCAGGGTGGTGCCGACCGTGCCTCCCCTCGCACCGGCCAAGGTGTTGAGGGCGGACGCATCCGTTCCCACCAGGCGGCGCTCGTCGAGGGCGCCGCGGGCGGGGGCGAGCGCGGCACCGCGGCGGGGCGAGAGCTCGCAGGGCGTAGGGCACGGACGGAGGCGTCGATGGAGGCGACGCGGGGCCGGCACCCGCCGGCGGCTCCCGGCGGTGGTGGTGGAGATCCCGGACGACGACTCCCCGCCGCCCGCGGGGGACCGGTGGGTGAGTTTCCCCACGCCGTCCTCCGAGTCCCGAGGGGGGGGCTCTTGTGAGGGCGGCGGGAGGGCCACATGGTGGCGGAGGCCGAGGGCACGGTGCCGATGCCTCTTCTTCCCGCGCCGGCCGCTCCGCCCCGGGAGAGGGGCGCGTTGGCGATCTGCCCGCTTTTGCCGACGCCCAGGGGGAGCAGGAGCTGTGGGGAGAGCTCCGCAACCAAAGCGCCGCGCTCGACCGAGTGTTGAACGAGGCGATGCGGATTCATGGCGCCCTGCATGGCGCGTCTTCCAGGTGGGGCGCCGTCGTCTGCTTTCTTTGTTTCTCGTCTTTGCGCGCGATCCTTGCAGCGTAACACTCACAGGTCTCGGCTTGTTGGTGACAGGAGCTCGAGCACTGCGCCCGTGACAAATACGACGCCTTCGATCTGATGAGCGCCGAGCTCCGCCAGCTCCGGGAGCGGTGCGACGCCTTCGACGCGCTCGCCGACGCCTTGAGGACTCCAGACAGTTGGCTGTTATACCGGGCTGTGGCCCTGCGCGATCAGCTCCAGGAGTGCGAAAGGCAGGACGCGGCGCGCCCCTCCACCCTCGAGCAGGTCTGCACGGCCCTCATCGACCGGGATGAGGCGCTACGGCAGGCGCGGGCGGACCTGGAGAGGATGCGCACACTGGCGGCCAACCTGGAGCTTCATTCGTTGCTCCGGGGGGCGCGAGCTCGGCCGAGCCGAGCCGAGGAGAGGGCGCGCGCGCTCGAGCGAAGGCGCAAGGGGGCCGACGAACGAAGGCCGCCCTTGACGCCAAGGTTGCGGCGCTCGCCGTCGCGGAGGACCGGCTCCCCGCAGACCGTACCGCCCGCCGTGGGGCGAGGGGCGGCTCCAGCAGGAGCGGGCTGCCCTTGCCGACGCCCGGTCGGCACTCGAGCAGGAGCGCGTCGCTCACGAGGCGGCGCGAAGTCGCTGGAGGGGCGGAACACTGAGTTCTCGAAGCTCGAGGGCGAGCTGGTGGTGCTCAGCATCACGAGCGCGAGCCGGAGCCGGCCCACCGGGAGCGAGCGAGACCCTCGGCCGGCCTTCAGCAGGCGGTTGAGGCCGAGCGCCGCGCCCTCGAGGTGGAGAAGAAGCAGGTCGAGGGTAAGTCGCTGTTTGTTTCTTCTTTTGTTGATTTTCCCTTAGAGGGTTCGCCCCCTTTTCTGATCCCCCTCTTGCTTGGCAACTTCAGGCCTGCGCACCACGGTGGGGCACGCGGCCGAGCGAGCCGAGGCGCTGCAGACCTCCTACAACTCCTCCGAGCAGGAGCTGCTGGAGTTGCGCTCCGCAGCCCTCGAGACCCCGCCGGCCGTGGAGGAGGGCGAGGCGCGGGCCGGGGAGCTCGGCCCCGGACGCCGCCTGCGCGCCCTTGGCGGGCACGTCACCGAGCGCATGCGCCTGGCGCTGCACCTCGGCGTCCAGAAGGCCCTCGGGGTGGTGCAATCTCATTACGAGATCAACTTCGAGGCGGTGGCGGAGGGTTACATCGTCCTCGAGGGCGTCGAGGACGAGGTGGCGATGGAGTGTGTGGACGCGTTAGCCGCTGACGCCGCCGGGGCGCTCGCCGAGGCCTTCGAGGAGTTTCTGTTCCCAGATGCCGCTGACGCTGTCGCTCCGCCGGCTCGAAGATTGCCGGGCACCAGGCCCTTTTTTGTTTATGTGTTAGTGTGCGGGCCATGTGGCCGTGAAATAAACAGATCACTTTTCTTCAAACGTTTGTGAAAGTGAAATGATGTCCTTTACTTTATTGCGCATTTTTCTTTCTCCTTCTTCCTGAGTAAATTCTAGTTAGGGGAGTTCGATTTTCGCGAGCGGCCTGCTGGGTCGGAGGCAAGAGAGAAGGGTCGTATCCTCGCGGAGGCGTAGGCTATCTCTGACTTGCGCGTCCTTTCCGCTAGGCTGCCTGCGCCCTATTCGAATTTTGCTCGAGGCCGAAGTAGAAACATGTTTAGCGCGTGTGGGTTTTTCCTTTTTTGCGAAAAAATGGGACCATTTTTTTGTGGAGGGGGATGCCCCCCGTACTAGCCCCCGAGGGTAACTTGTGTTTCTGGGGAAAGCCGAGTTGCCCTTTTCATTGAACTGGTGATGTTTACATGGTGGTCACCAACTGGGGTGTTGGTCACGTGATTTACAACAAAAGACTTGGAAATCCAAGCTAGGGATAGAAGCGACGTAGCTGTTGGATGTTCCAAGCGTTAGTGAGTTCTTCGCCGTCCTCGTTGGCTAGCTTGTACGTGCCGGGCTTGAGCACCTTCACTACGACGTAGGGTCCCTCCCACGTAGGTGATAGCTTGTGGCGTCCTCGGTTGTCTTGGCGTAGCCTTAGGACCAAATCCCCTTCGCTGAAGTCCCGCCGGCTTATCTTCCGTCCCTGGTAGCGCCTGAGTGACTGTTGGTATCTTGCGGAGTGCATCAAGGCCACGAGGCGCGCTTCGTCCAGCTGGTCCAGTGAGTCCTCGCGGGCTCGCTGGTTGGCGTCCTCATCGTAGCCTCGTACCCTGGGTGACCCATACTCTAAGTCCGTGGGGAGGACGGCCTCTGCGCCATGGACTAGAAAAAATGGGGTGAACCCAGTGGCTCTGCTTGGGGTGGTCCTTAGGCTCCACACGACCGTTGGTAACTCCTGGAGCCATTTCCGACCAGACTTATTCAGCTGGTCGAAAATTCTGGGCTTAAGGCCTTGTAGGATCATGCCATTGGCACGCTCTACTTGGCCTTTAGTCTGTGGGTGTGCCACAGCTGCCCAATCCACACGGATGTGGATTTTGTCGCAGAACTCCAGGAATTTCCTGCCCGTGAACTGGGACCCGTTGTTGGTGATGATGGAGTTTGGTACTCCAAAACGATGGACGATGTCGGTGAAGAACGACACCGCTTGCTCTGCCCTGAGATTCGTAATGGGGCGTACTTCTACCCACTTGGAAAATTTGTCGATCGCAACCAACAAGTGGGTGAAGCCCCCGGGCGCCTTCCGCAGGGGCCCGACGATGTCCAGCCCCCACACGGCGAAAGGCCATGTTATGGGGATGGTCTGTAGGACGTGAGCAGGAAGGTTGGATTTGCGGGCGTAGAACTGGCACCCTTCGTAGGTGCGCACGATCTCGCTGGCATCCGCGACCGTGGTAGGCCAGTAAAAGCCTTGACGGAATGCATTGCCTACGAGGGTGCGGGGTGCGGCGTGATGGCCGGAGATCCCCGCGTGAATCTCCCGTAGGAGCTCGCGCCCCTCGGGTATGGGCACGCTTCGCTGCAGGATGCCGGAAGCGGCGCGCTTGTACAGCTCGCCGTCGACGAGGGCGAAGGACTTGGCCATCCTGGCGATGCGCCTAGCCTCGGCCCGGTCCGAGGGGAGTTCCCCTCGAGCCATCCAGGCGACTTACTTGTCGCGCCAATCTGCCTTGATGGGGGCTGGCTCGACATCCATCACATCGTCCTCGTCGGCGCCATACCCCTCGAGGAGGGAGAGCACATACACCTCGTTCGAGGGGTCCTCATCCATGGGCTCCGCGCCTGCCGGATTCGAGGGAGCCCCCGAGGGTTCCGCGTGGTTCGAGGGGTGCGGCTCATGGGAGACGGAGGGCTGGGCGATATCTCAGGCGAAAACGTTCGGGGGGGACAGTGATCCGCCCGGACGTGATCTTAGCCAGCTCGTCCGCCTCCTCGTTGTACCGGCGGGGCACATGATTGAGCTCGATGCCGTAGAATTTGTCCTCCAGGGCTCGCACGGCCTTGCAGTACGCTTCCATCTTGTCGTCGTGGCAGCTCGCATTTTTCATGACTTGGTCAATCACGAGCTGCGAATCCCCCCACACGTCGAGGTGCTTGACGCCTATCTCGATGGCGATCTTGAGGCCGCAAAGGAGGGACTCGTGCTCAGCCATGTTGTTTGACGCGGGGAAGTGGAGACGTACGGCGTACCGCATGTCCTCCCCGAGGGGTGACACGAAGAGCAGGCTCGCGCCCGCCCCGGTCTTCATCATCGAGCCGTCGAAATAGAGAGTCCAGCACTCTGCTTGGATTTGTGGCGAAGGTAGTTGCGTGTCTGTCCATTCAGCGACGAAATCCGCCAGGATCTGGGACTTGATGGCCTTGCGCGGGGCGTAGGCGAGCGTCTCGCCCATCAGCTCCACCGACCACTTTGCGATCCTGCCCGCCGCGTCCGGATTGCGGATGATCTCCCCCAGCGGGAAGGAGGAGACCACCGTGACAGGGTGGGCCTCGAAGTAGTGGCGAAGCTTGCGCCGCGCGAGGACTACCGCGTACGGCGGCTTTTGGACTTGAGGGTAGCGTGTCTTGGCGTCGGACAAGACTTCGCCCGATGTAGTACACCGGCCGTTGGACCGGCGGGGCGTGCCCTTCCTCCGTGCGCTCTACCACGATTACGGTGCTGACCACATGGGTGGTCGCGGCCACGTAGAGCTGCAGAGGTTCGCCGTCCTGCGGCGGCGTGAGGATCGGGGCGCGAGTCAAGGACGCCTTAAGCTTGCCGAGCGCATCCTGGGCCTCGGTGGTCCAGGAGAAGCGCTCGTGCTTTTTGAGGAGGCGGTAGAGGGGCAAGCCTTTTTCGCCAAGCCGCGAGATGAAGCGGCTCAAGGCGGTGAGGCACCCCAGCACCTTTTGTACCCCTTTGAGCTCCCGAATTGGACCCATTCGCTCGAGGGCCGCAACCTTCTCAGGGTTGGCCTCGATGCCTCGCTGGGAGACTATGTATCCTAGGAGCATGCCCCGCGGCACACCAAAGACACATTTTTCGGGGTTCAATTTTACCCCATTGGCCCGCAGGCAGCCAAACGCGATGTTGAGGTCGCCAACCAGGTCGTCCGCCTTCCTGGTTTTTATGACGATGTCGTCTACGTACGCCTCAACTGTCCGCCTGATGTGATCTCCGAAAACGTGTTGCATGCAGTGTTGATACGTTGCACCCACGTTCCGGAGGCCGAACGACATCGTGACGTAGCAAAACATCCCGAACGGCGTGATGAATGAAATCGAGAGGTGGTCGGACTCCTTCATCTTTATTTGGTGATACCCGGAGTAGACATCAAGGAAGCAAAGTAGCTCACACCCGACTGTTGAATCAACAATCTGATCGATGCGTGGCAAAGGAAAGGGAACTTTAGGACATGCTTTATTAAGACTAGTGTAGTCTATACAGATCCGCCATTTCCCGTTCTTTTTCTTTACTAGTACAGGATTCGCTAGCCACGTAGGGTGGAACACTTCCTTGATGAACCCGGCCTCGAGAAGCTTCCGCAGCTCCGCTCCGATCGCCCGCTGCCGCTCCTCGTCGAAGCGGCGGAGCCGCCGGGCCGCACGGCGCGGGAATGAGGCAGGATGTCAAGGGAGTGCTCGGCGACCTCCCTCGGGATGCCTAGCATATCCGAGGGGCTCCACACGAAGATGTCGGCGTTGGCGCGGAGGGAGTCAACGAGCACCACTTCCTATTTCGGGTCGAGGGTGGAGCTGAGCCTCCACGCCTTGCCCTCGGGGTCAGCAGGGTCGAGGGGCACCTCCTTGGTCTGCTCCGCGGCCTCGAAACTGCCGGCGTGCTTGGCGGTGGAGTCGAGGTCTTCATTGACCATCTTCTCCAAGGTGGTCACCAGCGCTTCGTCCAGCGCTAGTGCTTCTGCGTGCTCCACGCATTCGACGTCGCAGTCGAACGCGTGCTCGATGGACGAGCCCACGGTGATGACACCGTTTGGTCCCGGCATCTTCATTTTGGGGTAGGTGTAGTTGGGGACGGCCATGAACTTGGCGTAGCAGGGCCGCCCAAGTATGGCGTGATAGGCACCCGGAACCCCACCACCTCGAAGGTGAGCGTTTCCTTGCGGAAATTGCTCGGAGTGCCGAACCAAACCGGCAGGTCGATCTGCCCGAGGGGTTGGACGCGCTTGCCTGGTGCGACGCCATGGAACGGCGTCGTGCTGGGCCGTAGCTGGTCCAACCCGCTCCCCAGCAGGCGCAGCGTGTGCGCGTAGAGGATGTTGAGGCTGCTGCCTCCGTCCATCAGGACCTTTGAGAACCGCGCGTTCCCAATGACCAGGTCGACCACCAGTGGGTACTGACCCGGGTTGGGGATGCGGTTCGGGTGGTCTTCGCGACTGAAGGTGATGGCATCCTCCAACCAGTCAAGGAAGCAGGGAGGTGCCTTCTCCGCGGCGAGGACCTCGTGCCGCTCCCGCTTGCGCTGGCGGCTCGACATGTCGACGGTCGGTCCCCCGAAGATGAGGAACACGTTCTCTACGGCAGGGAAGCCGCCGGCGTCGCCATCTCCTCCGTCCTTCCTGGCCTCCGCGTCCTTTGCGGCGGCGCAACCGTAGAACTTCTTGAGCATGTCGCATTGCTTGAGGGTGTGGTTCACAGGGGTCTTGTGGTATGGACATGGCTTTTTCAGCATGTCATCGAACACCCCGGACCTCGAGGGGCCGGTCGTGGGCCTCGTCGAGCCGGGTCAACAGCAAGGGCCTCGGCGTCATCGCCGTCGCGTCCCTGCTCGCGCGCCTTGCGGCGCGGCTTCTTCCCTTTCTTGCCCCGCTTGTCCTTCCGGTGGGGCTCTCTGGACTTGCTACCCTCCGCGGGCGCGTCGTCCGAGCGCTTGCCCTTCTTGCTGTCGAAGATCGCCCGCACGGCCTCTTCTCCTGAGGCAAAGCTGGTGGCGATGTCGAACAGCTCGTTTGAGTCCGCAGGCGGGCTGCGCCCCAGCTCTCGCACGAGATCCCGGCACGTGGTGCCCTCGAGGAAGGCGTGCACAATCTCAGATTGCGCCACGCTTGGGAGCTCCGTGCAGCGCTTGGAGAAGCGCCGTATGAAGTCCCGGAGCGACTCGCCGGGCTTCTGGGTGCAGGAGCGCAGGTCCCAGGAATTCCCAGGGCGCACGTACGTGCCCTGGAAGTTGCCCACGAACGTGCGGACCAAATCATCCCAGTTATGGATCTGGCTGGCCGGCAGGTGCTCGAGCCACGTCCGGGCTGAATCGCCAAGGTGAAGGGGGAGGTTGTGGATGATGACCTCATCGCTGGTGGCCCCGCCCAGCTGGCATGCTAGGCGGTAATCGTTGAGCCATACGCGGGGATCCGTTTCCCCATTATACTTGACGATGGTCGTGGGCTGGCGGAAGCGCTGGGGGAAGGCCGTCGCGCGGATCTCCCGGCTGAACACACGGGTCCCCGGGGGCTCCGGCGTCGGAGAGCGGTCTTCATCGCTGTCGTAGCATCCACCCCGCCGAGGGTGGTAGCTTGCCGCCGCTCGCGCATCTGTCTTGCTCGTCCTACGAGCGTTGATGACGTTATGGGCGTCGCCGTCCCGCACCCTGCACGTGTCGAGGAGCCGCTCATTGGCCGGTGTGCATCCCGGGTTGGCGGGTCGCTCCGCCGCTTCACCTGCATGGACCGAGTGTTCGCCCCCCTGCTCGGCCCCGTCACCTCGTGCGTCCCCCTGTTGGCGGATGCGTGACGCCGAGCTCTCGGCCTGTTGAACGACCGCCTGCTCGATGAGTGCCTGCACTTCACGGTGCAGGTTTCGCGCCTCGGGCGTCGAGGGTGCCGGCATGGCCCGCAGCAGCGTCGCGGCGGCGATAAGCTTCTAGCTAGCCCGCGAAGGCGTGTCCGGGTTGTCGACGTTGAAGTCGGTGTTGATGCGGTCGTGGGCCTGTATGCCCAACTCCCGCGCGCGTTCGTCGCGCGCGAAGGCTTCCCCTGCCATGGAGGCGCGGAGCAACCGCACCGTCCGATATTCCTCCGCCAGCTTGGCTTCGAGTTCGCGAGCTTGGGCTAGCTGCGTGTCGATGTCGGCCCCAGCAGGGGTGCTCGGTCCCGCAGCCAGGCGCGGAGCAATCCCTGGGGCGAGCGTAACCTCTCCGTCGCCGGCGCCCGCTGCACCGGTGGCGTTTGCTGGGTCGTTGGCGATGACGACGCAGCATTCCCGCGCGGGGTCGTAGCTCCCGGTGCTGGAGTCATCGGAGCAACCGAACCAGTAGTCCGTGGCGTCGAGAAAACGCCTGAACATTACTGGGTCCGGCACGCCGGAAAAGTCCCACTCCGCGTATCCGTGCAGGTTGGCAGGTGGCAATGCGTCGAGGGAGCCTAGGGACGACTCGTCGCCGGCGGAGGCGCCGGGGTCCCTGGCGACGAAGACGTGGCGGCCAGGGGGAACCCTGCGCATCGTGGTGTTGACGTTGGCGTTGTAGGCTGTCGTGGCGCCGCGTAGACCGATGGGGAAGCGTGGCCCGGAGACCGCGCGCTCCCCCGCCGGGGTGGCGGTCGTCGCGCTGACGGGTGCGCCGTGTTGGGAGGCGGCGCGTTCGGCTTGCCGCCGCTCCGACCGCGCCCGGCGTGAACGCCGACCGGAGCGGCGGCGACGCCGTGACGGCGACGTGCCGCCGCATCCGTGCCTCGCGGGTGTCCGTGTCGTGGAGACGCGCGCGGCGGCGACCGGGGGCGGACCCGGCCCCGGCGCCGCGCACGGAGCTCCTCACGGTTGGTGAGGCGCATCAGGTAGCCGTTCCCCGTGGCCTGAAAATTCAGGCTCCCGAACCGGATTTCAAACCCGGCGGGGAGGGGGTCCGAGCTGCCCATGGAGTAGCGCGTACCGCGGTACTCGGTGCGGATCACCATGGAGGGAGTTGACGGTGGATTGACCCTAGGCGCTCGCTTGCCCCACGGTGGGCGCCAACTGTCGGTGCGTAATGTGGTTCTGACACTAACCAGTAATAAGCGCCAAGGTCTATCCCTCAATGGTCGATACCAAGCAATCAGAAACACGGGGTTTATCCTGGTTCCGGCCGAGGGCCGTACGTCCAGCAGTGGTGTGCTCGGGGCACTATATTGCTCAGCACCGGGGGTGCCTGTAGTGGGGCTTCTACAAGCAAGGCGGGAGAGGAAACGTGGCCTCCAAGTCCCTGGTGAAGTGGTTGAAGATGTTGTGGGAGAATTGAGAAGTACGTGGCGTGTCGTGTGTCGTTGTTCCTTGTCGTTCTACTCTCTGTCTATTGCGGCGGGGGAGTTCGCCTTCCGTTTATAGGCCAAGTAGAGAGCGAATTACATGCATGCCGCACTATTCAGCTACGTGGGGAAGTGTGGTGCGCCGCGCCGTAGAGTAGGCGGCCGCCTTGACGGTCCTTGCCGTGATCTGACCATCATGGCGTATCTCGTACCCGAACAATGGCAGCTTCGAGGGTAGGGGTGCGGTGGATGGCTGTGATGTCCCCAGGCGGTCTCGAGGGGGTTGCTGATGTCGATCCGTACGGGATACAGTGGCAGGCATGGCGGCGTCCCGTTCCCGCATGCTTCACAGCGCCGGAGCTGTTGCCACAGTGCCCGGCGTGGGGTTGTACGCGCGGGGGCGGCCGCCTACCGTTAACAGTGGCAGGGATGGCGCCCCGCCGGCCTAACATCTCGACCTAACCCTGCAAAGTCACGGGAAAGCAAATCGAGGGTGCGGCCGGCCCCCCTTCGAGGGCTCGGCGCGTTAGCCGTACAGGAGTAGGCGGCGCGGCGTCACGGGGCTGGCACCGGCCACGTCACAAAGTCCCCCACAGTGGCGGGGATGGGTTCCCTCCTAGGGAGTTGGTGCAACAGGACCGGGGCGTGAGTCCCAGGCGCATGATGGCGCCGCCCCGCTGTTGTCAGAGCATTAAATGCCCGTACTCGTGTACGGGAACGGACGTGCGCGTGCAAGGCACCCCCGAGCGAGGCGGAGCCCGCTCGGGGGCGATGTGAACCCTCGAGCGAGGCGGAGTCCGCTCGAGGTCGGCGTACACCCTCGAGCGGGGCAGAGCCCACTCGAGAGAGGTGTGTGCCCTCGAGCGGGGCGGAGCCTGCTCGAGGGGATCTTTGAGTGGGCCGCCTTGGTGGGCCGTCGGGGCCACCGTGGCGTGGGCCATGCCCCGTGTGTTTAAGCGAGACGTGTTTGGCCTTGGTTTTTTGCAGGTTTTAAGTGGGGTTTTCCCAGTTGTTTAAGGGGACCCCAGGGCTGTCCCCGACAATGTTGTTCACGATGGCGGTGAACCTCTGAAACATCGCATCAATGTCCTCCCCGGGAAGTTGAGTAAAGTTCTCATATTGCATCCGGTAAGAAACAAAGAGGCGAGCATTCACATGGTTATCACCACCGTGAGCAACCAACAACTTCTCCCAAATTTGCCAAGCAAGATTCAAATGGCGAACATGCTCAAACTCAGGATCACACAAGCTTCAGACCAAGTGATCAACGGATTTTGCATTTGCCTCATACTTGGCCTTAGCACCGGCATCGGTCACCATAAGAGTGTGGATCTCAGCCGGAATAGCATACGTCTTGTCAAGCACAATAAAATCCAACAACATGCCACGAAGAAAGATCCTCATACGAGCCGCCCACTTGTGGTATCCCTTCCCATCGAAGTGCGGCGGACCGCCACGCTCAACGTACACCATCTTAGGATTCAAGACTTGTCAAAGTCACCACGAATCTGGCACCAAGCTCTGATACCAATTGAAGGATCGGATGGTGACTAGAGAGGGGGGAGTGAATAGGAGACGGTAAAAATTCTTCTCAAAGAACCCGGCCTATGCCACAGACAAATCCCGGTCACACACGAGCGATGGATCGAATCACACACCAACCGCCAAGACAACAAGGTTATGGATCAACCTCAAGGCTTAGGAACGATTCCTTGAAGCACACGCAGAAGCACGAAAGAAGGAGGAAGGAATCGAACCATAGAACAAAGCTGCCAGGCACTGGAGGACTGTCCGGTCAGGTGGGGCGGACCGTCCGGAAAGGCCACGTGGACAGTCTGGCCAGGTGCCGCGGACATTCCGCAAGGGCCACGCGGACCATCCGGCCAGGAGCCACGGACCGTCCGTTAAAGCCAACAGAACCACCAGAACTGACACGAGAAAAACAGACCGTCCGCAAAGATCAGGCGGACCGTCCGCGCGGGTTCTGGACCGTCCGCTACTGAAGCTCGGACCGTCCGCAAACCGGCTGCAACAGAAACCTAAAACAAAACTGGATCAAACCAAAGCAAAACAATAACACGAAGAACACCACGATGAACTGGGCTGAACAGGCACCTCGCGGACGGTTCGCGGAGAGGGGCGGACTGTCCGCCAGGTCAAACAGAGCAGAAATAATCCCGAGCTCGCGAATTCAACCCCACCAACTCATCACCGGAAATCCCAAACGGTTCAAGTTCTTGAGACAAGATTTGGGGGAGATGTTAGGCACCCCTAGGTGAGATTATTCCCCAAAAGTCTCGTCTCCAAACCCACCAAATCACCGGGAATCACGGATCACACGAGCTCAAGTCCTACTCACGAGTTCATCTAAAGAATCACGAATCTAGGACGATTTGAGGAGTTTGGGGGCAAGAAAACACTAGGAAAAGAGGAACAAGGCACTCAGGAAAGAATCCCCCAAACAAATCCAAGCCAAAACCGCCTAGAAAACGAGAATCAAGACGAGCACGAAAATAGCACAAAAATGACTCCAAAAAACATCACGGGAACCACAACGCCGAATCTTCTATATAAACCAAGAAAGATTCACAAGGTCTAGCATGCCGCCCTAGCATCCATCCCTCTCAACAAATTTCTCATGAAGCTCTCATGCTAGCCTAGAGAAAATGGAGAAAAAAATGTCTCAGGAAAATGAGAAAGAGGAGGGGAGAAATGAAACCCTAAGTCACGGAGAGAGAGAGCCATCCACACACACTCATGGCTTATATATCGGGTCCCGCCGGTGTGGGAAATGACTCGACTACCCCTAACTCAACTACTATCGATACAACCCACGCAGGGGCATTTATGTAATGTTTGTGGGTCTTGCCATCGGACGGCAACACCTTTGCCGCACCCCGCGCCCTCCTCACGCAAGCCATGCGATCCCGCCGCGTGTCCTCCGCTTCGAAGCTTCCCGACACGCCCGGATCTCGTCTCCATTGTGTTGGGCATTCGGACTTGGTTTTGAGGCCCAAACCAAGAAACCGTCCTCTGATGGTTTTGTGGGCAAACCACCAAACCCCGCGTGCTCGGCCCGGCCTCCCGCCAAGTCTCTTGACTCGACCGCACCATGCACAGGCTCGATCGTCCATGACTTCGTCTTGCTCGTCCCGCCGTCCACTGGGTCCCTCGAACCGAGCCTACTTGTCTCTCCATCTCCCGGAGGCCTCTCAAGGCTGAAGACCTTTCTCGCCCGTTCTTCACCTGCAACAACACGAACTAGGCCGCAGCCTACACCTGCACACTTAGCCAAGAGTCAGTCCAACACCCGTTGTCAATCACTCATCACTGAGGAGCGGTCATCCATCGACCACCGGGACGCTCCTGGTCCTCAATATGTCGAAGGTCTGCTGCTTAGATGGGGTTATTCGCATCAAGGGCATCAGGGACCCCGTGTTCTCGATCATAATGAGCACGTCGTGCTATCTCCACTTCATCTCTTATACGTTGACGCTGGCTTCCTTCTGCGTGGTTAGCTTGTATTGGAGGAGGTTGAGCTCCTGCATTTTGTCCTAGGTTTGCATCGCCGTTTCCCTGAGTGTTGGCAGCATTAGCTGCATTGTTGACTACGTTGCAAGCGGCATTGGCCGTGTCGTTTGCTAGGGCATTGGCTGCATAGTTAGCTGGAGCATTAGCAGCGGGATTGACCGGCTGCACTACTTCGTTTTCACCTCATCCCTCTTCAGCTACTGGCTCAAGGGGACCCTGGCTGTGACGTCGTTGGCGAGGACGTTCCGATCTACTCCTGGAGTAGGAACTTGCTGCGGATCTGCTATATCCAGTGCCTCTTTCCTTGATCTGGGTGGCGGCGACACGAACGTTGGCTTGAAGACATCGGACTGCCAGAGAATCTTAAAGGTGATTTAGGGCAACAAGAACGGCTCCCAAGTTGATTTGCATAGAGTTGTACACTTCAAGGCCATCGTGCTCGAAGTCCCTGAGGAGGTCTCTTGCACATATTCGGTTGGCGCGAGGTGGATCGTCGTGGCATCGCTGTTGCGGTGCAGCCGGTGCCGCATGTACTTGTTGCCCGGTGTTAATGTCGATCTGGCCGGCGTTGAGCGGTTGTTGACCTGGTTGTTGGCCTACACCTGGGGCAGCAGCGGTGATCTCGTGTGGCTGTCGGACGGCTCTGGCAGCGTTGGCATTCTCACGTTCTTGGCGTTGTTCATTTGTTTCTCCATCTTGAGGTGGTACATCCGCAGAGACGACCAGGATCTCGTGATGAGTCTCGAGCTCCTCTTCCGGATAATTCGGGGAGATGGTTGTGTGGGCGATCTGAAACGCGAGGCGATCCAGAGATCTCTCTCGGTGTAGGTTGCGGTGGTGGGCCGCCGTAAGAGGTCGAAGAAGCTTCTTGAGGACACGGCATTGGCGTGTTGTGTGTTTAGGATTCTTGTGGATGGGGCAGGGTTCGTCGAATTAGTTCCTACAGCTTCCACGATCTTGTGTATGGGTTCCAGATTCGATCTGGATCTTGCGCTTCATGTAGCGGGATGCTACGTGAGCTGCGTTCCGCAAGCCAAGAGGCATGCTGGATGAAGATGAGATCCTGCGAGGGCGCTTGACGCATTCGCAGACTTTGATCATCTCGGAGAGCATGCCCTTGACGTGATTGATCCCAGCGATCAGGTCGCTTGGAGTGGGTGGGTGGGATTCCTGCAATAGATCTGTTTCGATCTGTTGGTCGGTAGTGACCGCGTTGCCTTCGATGACGAGGCAGGCGGCTGGAGCGGTGGATCTTGCCAGCATCAATCCAAAACGGATGTCGACAGGATTGATGAGGAAGTCCGCCATGCTCTCCGGGAAGATGACGTCGTTGGTCGAAGCCATCGAGTTGCACGAAGAACCTTGATTCCTCCCCTACCTGGCACACCAACTGTCAGATGGTGAGATCTAAACAACCCACAAGGGTGTTAATCCCTGTGGTTTAGTTGTTCGGCGGGGCGGAATCTAAGGCTAAGAACTCGAAGGTCGCACACGATTACATGGGACACAGAGAACACGACGAATTTATACTGGTTTGGGCCTCCGGAGTGAAAAACCTTACGTCAAGTTGTTGGTGTAGATTGCGTGGCGATTGCGTATATTACAAGAGGCCGCCTTGTCCGCCTTATATTGGCCAGCGGATGAGGTCAGCTCCCAGACTCCTGGTCGGTTCCACATCTTGCCATATCCTGTCGATCTGCTTTGGGCAAAATCCACTGAGGTCTTGCCTTGTACGCTAAGTCTTGAGGTCGTGCCGAATGAGGCCGTCTGGGGAATCTTCTGGAAGGTCTTCAGGAGGTCGTGTGGGTCGCCAACTAGGTCAGTTTGTCCCACAGACAGGTCGGCGGATCTTCTGGTAGGTCAGACCCACTTGTCGGGGACAGCCATGATCCTGGTCGCTGGGGACCCAGGGGCACCCATGTCTCACAGATACTTAGCAAAATTTTGAAAGTGTCGTATGGACCTCCCTGGGACCACTGCCTCGGTGGGTACCAGGACCGACTACTCGGTGGGCCCCTGGGACTACTCAGCTTGTGCCGCATGGCACCTGATGGCGTGAGGCGCAAGGACTACGGTGGAGAAGTACTCAGATAGGAAGCTATATATGTTCTGTACTATGTAGAGAACTCCTAGCTGTACCCGACTAGTACTCTCTCCTCAAACCGACTTGTAACCCTGCCTCCCGGACTATATAAAGTGAGGCAGGGACCTCTCTCTCTATCATACACATCATCTTGTACACACACCCAATCAATCTAGAGCTACGCAGCATACAGGACGTAGGGTATTTCGCACATCGCGGCCCGAACCTTTCTAAATTGTGTGCCACATGTCTCTTCCTTCGAGTTACCGATCTCGGTGAGGCCACATTCATCTACCTCGGGTACTCCTCTTGGTAGGTTGCCGGTCTAAAACACTGACAGCTGGCGAACTCGACGGCTTCAGTCTTCATTTAGCCAATCGTTGCATTCAACCGCGGCAACACCTTCGTTTTCGGGTCCTGGGTGTGCACCGCTGACAACGCCGGATCTTTCCAACGCCGCCTCACCATGACTCCCAACCCAAGCACTGGGCTCGTGACGCTTCCTGAAGTAGTCACGGGCGAACTCGCCGGAAAATTCGGCGAAATTTCGCTCTTCAATTAACACGCCGACTTCGAGCTTGGATCCGCCTCCAACTCAAACTCGACATCCCCGTGGGCCATCGCATGCGAGCCGGCTATCGAGCCATCATGTGTGGACTCCCCACTCCATGAGCACTTCCCATACAGCCTATGCAACCCTAGCAAGGCCCACGCAAAGGCTCTCACTGTGCGCCGGGCCGTCAAGGAGATCGTCTCCGACTACACCTCGGATTCCAACCCCGTCTCCGGCTACTACTCGGACTCCTCCTACGAGTTCGACTTCGGATCGAACCTAGAAGAGCCCGAGTCCGAGATCTCCACGACTGAGCAACCTCTGTCAGGACCAGCCACCGACCTGGTTATAACATCTACACCCACCGGGAGATTCATCTACTTGTCAGACCGCAAACCTGCAGACCTGACAGACAGGAACTCACGCTGTGTCGCCTACCTCGAGTCGCTTCCGTTCCAGGAGGGAACACCACTACCTCCAGCAGAGGAGCACACTCCAACAGAGGTGGCGACTACCGACTCCTGTCTCATCTCTCCTGATCATCAAGTCTTCATGACTACCAACGAGACGCCGGGACCTTCAGGGACACGGCTTGACTGTTACCTCGAAGACATCTCAGCAGACGAGTTGTCTGCCAATGCACCCGCAGACGAAACCAGTGATGACAAGAAGGCCCGACGTGAGCGCAACAGGAAGCGCAACGAACGGCTTTGACGTCTTCGTGAGAGCCTTCACATACGGAACCTCACAGAGGCGCTTAACCAAGTCGAAAGCCGGGTGCATACTACCCCTGAATAGTGCCAAATGTCTATCACCACAATAGCACGTCAGGCTCAGGGAATGCGCACGGGAGAAGTCATCGTCAAGCTCGTGGAGGATGCCTACTTCATGAGAGTAGACAACAGAGTCACTCAAGTGCCTCCCCTCAGAACTTGTGAAGACGACCATGAAGCCACAAGTCGCAGTCCAGCTAACAACGGACGCAACCATACTCGAGGAGAACTACCACAGAACCCCAACCACACTAGGGCATCAGCTGGTGGACCCTCTCAGGGCGGTCACAGCGCCGGTGGCACTGGCGCCAGTCGCGTCGTGGTGGATTATGGCGACACCGGCGGCGGAGGCAGCGGCGGTGGCAGCTCCTCACACGGTGCTGGAAGGAGAGCTGGTGGCGGAGGCGATCGCGGAGGCCGAGGCCACGCAGACAGCCACGTCACCGGTGTCTCACGCGGCGGCTACGATGCCCGCTGCATAATTGAAGAAATTCGACGCAAGAAATCCTCCACGGCAGGCGAGAACGACGGCTTCCCCACCTTCTCTGCCCGACTTCGCAATCTTCTTCTCTCAGAGAAATTCAAGCCTCTGGGGATTACCAAGTATGATGCGAAGCAAGATCCAGTATAGTGGCTCAGATGCTACGCCCTCTCCATCGAAAACGCTGGTGGCAACAACGACACGAAGTGCCTCTACTTTCCTTTCTGTCTGGACCAAGCTCCACTTACATTGCTCGAGCCTCTTGAGAAGTACTCGATCGACAAGTGGGCCAGCTCAAGGAGCAGTTCACCAGCAACTTCGCGGGCGCCATGGGATGCTTGTGTACTCGCATGGACCTGGCCATGGTGAAGCAGGAACAGGGCGAGACCTTGCGCAAGTATATGCGGCGCTTCTTCGACAAGCGCGGCACTGTAGTTGATGTCAACGACAAGGAAGTTATCGACCTTTTCCAAGACGGTCTCTACCACCGTCGCACCTTCGAAGATTTCAGTCGCCGCTGCCCGAGCTCCATTACCTAGCTCAAAGACAAGATCACTTCATGGGCCGACGAAGAAGCCAAGGCTAACGCTAAGAACGACGCTATTCGCGGCAAGAGCAAGCAAAATGCGGGCAGCAGCAACAACAACAGTCGGGATCAAGGCAGTCGCAACAACAACTACTTGGGTCCTAATCGCAAGCACAAGCCAGACAACACAGTCGCAGCTATCCAGCGCCCTGCAAAAGACAACTCGAAGAAGACCTCCGGTGGCTTCAAGGACTTGCTGAAAGAGAAGTGCCTGTGGCACCTGGAGGGCAACCACACTACGGAGTAGTGCTACCAACTCCGGTGAGCACTCAAGGACTCTCCGGACCCACGGCCTTCTCACGACAAGAAAGGCAAGAAAAAAGTTGACGAAGGCAACGGTGACTTCCAAGAACCCGACAAGACGGTGAATGTCCTCTTCGGTGGACTACCCACCAAACGGCCTCAGAAGACCACTCGACGGGAAGTCTTAAACATTGAACTAGCGGTTCTGACCCTTCTTAGGTGGAAGGAGGTACCCATCACTTTTTCCCACGCGGATCAATGGACAAGCTTCTCCGAACCAGGGCGGTTTCCTCTCGTCCTGAAGCCGGTAGTCACGAGCTCCAGACTCAACAAGGTACTCATCGACGGTGGGAGCTGGCTCAACGTCCTTTTCACCAAGACCATGAAGGAGATGAAGCTAGACATCACTCACATGCTCACCAAGAGCACATCGCCTTTCTATGGCATCGTCCCCGGGAACGTGGCTATCCCATTGGGCTCAGTGGTCCTTCCAGTTACCTTCGGGGAAACCAAAGAAAACTACCGCACCGAGTACATCAAGTTCGAAGTCGCGGACTTCGAGACTTCCTACCATGGCATCCTCGGCAGACCAGCTATCGCCAAGTTCATGGCGGTACCCCACTACACGTACTTAGTACTCAAGATGCCAAGTCCGGCCGGTGTACTCTCGCTACAAGGGGACTTGAAGATATCCTTTGACTGCGACACAGAAGCTGTGGAACTCGAAGCTACCAACCAAGTACCCAACGCCATGATGGAGATCTATGCTGCATCAAAGAAGCTTGCCCCAAGTGAACTTGACATCCCGGAGAAGTCGGACAAAGCCAACAAGCCTCAGCCATCCGAGGAAGTCCAAGTCAAGGCAATTGATCCTGGGAGAGGCGACAGCAGCAATACTACCATAATCGGGGCGGGCCTTGACCCGAAATAGGACGATGCGCTCGTCAGCTTCCTCTGGGCTAACCGAGACATCTTCGCTTGGAAAACAGCAGACATGACAGGGGCGCCAGGAATCTGAGAGCACTCACTCAACGTCGACCCTAAAGTTACCCCGAAACGACAACACCTCCACCATTTCGCCGATGGCCGACGGGATGCCATCAAGAAGGAACTCGCCAAACTACTCGCGGCTGGCTTCATCAGAGAAGTCTTCCATCCTGAGTGGCTCGCCAACCCCGTCCTCGTCAGCAAGAAGAACTCCAACGAGTGGAGGATGTGCGTCGACTACACTGACCTCAACAAACACTGCCCCAAGGACCCCTTCAGGTTGCCACAGATAGATCAAGTCATCGACTCCACAGGGGGCTGCGACCAGCTGTGCTTCCTCGACTGCTACTCAAAGTACCATCAGATTGCTATCAAGGAAGAAGGCCAGGAGAAAACCGCGTTCATCACCCGTTCGGCGCCTATTGCTACACGACCATGTCGTTCGGGCTGAAGAACGCCGGCGCCACCTACCAGCGAGCTATCCAGGCCTGTTTCAAGAGACAGCTCAACAAGAACGTCGAAGCATACACGGATGATGTGGTCATCAAGACCATAAACTCCGACACGCTAATCGCCGATCTTGAAGAGACTTTCGCATATCTACGAGAGTACCACTGGAAGCTCAACCCGAACAAGTGTGTCTTTGGCGTACCGTCGGGAAAACTACTCGACTTCATCATCAGCCATCGTGGCATCAAGGCCAACCCCGAGAAGATCTCCGCCATCACCAATACAAACGCTCCCACCTGCATCAAAGACGTGCAGAAGCTTACCGGGTGCATGGCGGCGTTGAACATATTCATCTCGAAGCTTGGAGAATGAGGGTGACCCTTCTTCAAATTACTCAAGCATCAAGAGAAGTTCGTGTGGACTCCAGAGGCAGATCAAGCTCTCGCTCAGCTCAAGGATTTCCTATCCAAACCTCCAGTCCTCACGGCTCCTCGCAAAAAGGAGCAGCTACTGCTCTACCTCGCTGCGACTACTCATGTGGTCAGTTCTGGCATCGTTGTCGAGCCGCAAGAAGACGACTAAGCCTACACAGTCCAGCGACCAGTCTACTTCGTCAGTGAGGTCTTGTCAGAATCTAAAGCACGCTACCAACCAGTGCAGAAGCTACTGTGTGCAGTGCTCATCACCTCGCGGAAGCTATGACACTACTTCCAGGAGTACTCGATCTCCGTCATCACCGACTACCCGCTCGGTGACATCCTGCGGAACCAAGATGCTACTGGAAGAATCTCCAAGTGGGCAGTCGAACTCGGCACCCTTAACATCGACTTCAAGCCACGAACAACCATCAAGTCGCAAGCACTAGTCGACTTCATGGCAAAATGGCGGGAGAATCAGCTACCAACTCCAACTGAGCGGCTAGAGCATTGGGTGATGTACTTCGACGGCTTGCTCAAGCTCGAAGGCGCCGGTGCAGGGGTAGTCTTGATCTCTCCAACGGGCTAACAACTCAAGTACGTCCTGCAGATCTTTTGGAAGGTCTCAAACAACGAAGCCGAGTACGAAGCTCTACTACACGGGCTCCGCCTCGCAGCTTCCCTGGGCATCAAGCGACTACTAGTCTACGGCGACTCTGCAGTGGTCATCAACCAAGTCAACAAATCTTGGGACCGCAACAAGGAGAACATGGACGCCTACTGTCTAGAAGTCTGCAAGGTCGAGAACAAGTTCTATTGGTAGAGGGGGAGTGCCCGATCTTTCGGTGAGTGGAGATAACTTCGATCTGGTGGTTGTTGACCCTCACAATCCGACTATGACGAGCGAGACTCGAAGCACCAATGCAATCGCTTTACCAACTCCCGATGGTTACCGTCCTTGCTGGCACAAGATCAGCCGGATCACGAAGCTCAATTCCTGTGCGCAATCGAAGAACGAACAAGAATCTAAGGCGAGCAATCTTAATATCACTCGAAGGTGGAGTTCTAAATCACAGAGGATAGCACGTATTTGTGCGTGTTCTGGTGTAGCTAAAGCTAGATGTAAAACAAAACTTGAGTTGTAAAAGATACAGGACTCTGACTAATAAAGGGGGCGCAGCCCCTAGGGGAGGGGCGGCCAGCAAATGGGGTGCCGCCCCTAGCGTCGTGGGTGCGGGGGTGCAACCCTAGGTGCCCTCTTGGGCCAGTCCTAGGCGCCCACATAGAAGGCCTCAAGTTGAAACAACAATCAGTCTTTCGGGCCTTCATTCTTCAGCATCATGACGAAGTTGAAGTCTCTTGCACGGGCCCGAGTAATTGGCCCAGAAGGTGGTGCTGAAGACGGTGCTGCCGGTGCTGGAGTAGGAAAAGGTGCTGCTAGTGTAGATATACTCGTGGTGTCCTCATCATCTATGTTCTCGAGTTCCATCACGTCGTCTGCGACAACAACGTTGCAGCGGACGTCCTATCGAAGCTTGGTTCTACTCGCGCTCAAGTACCAGCGGGTGTCTTCGTCCACGAGCTTCAAGCGCCATCCATCCTAGAGCCGGCACCTACGACCACTGATCCAGCGCATCCGCCAATTGGCCAGGAGGTCATGATGATCGACGTGGACTGGCGACAACCCTTCATCAACTACATCCGCGAGCAGAAGGTTCCGTCAGACAAAAACTTGGCTAAGCAGCTCATCCGCCGGGCCAAGTCCTACGTCCTAGTCGGAGACAAGCTATACAGGCGGGGTGCCACTTCTGGAGTACTCATAAAGTGCGTCCCCTAAGAAGAAGGAAAGGACATCTTGGAGGAGATCCATAAAGGCATCTGTGGCAACCACGCATCTTCACGTACGCTAGTGAGAAAGGCCTCCCGACAAGCTTTCTATTGGACCACAGCTCTGGGCGATGCCGAAGAACTTGTCAGAAGGTGCCAAGGATGCCAGTACTTCGCGAAGCAACAACACGTCCCGGCCTACAAGCTAGTCACCATACCACCAACCTGGCCTTTCGCCTGCTGGGGGCTCGACATGATTGGGCCTCGTCCAACTGCACCAGTAGGATTCAACAGAGTTCTGGTGGCCATCGACAAGTTCACCAAGTGGATCGAAGTCAAGCCGGTCACCTGTCCCAAGGCCGACAGGGTACTCCACTTCTTGGATGAACTTGTGCATCGCTACGGACTACCCCATCGCATCATCACAGACTTGGGCTCCAACTTCGACAACCACCAGTTCTAGGAGTACTGCGAGAACAGCAGGATCGACGTACGGTATGTCTCAGTCGCCCATCCATGGGACAAAGGACAAGTCGAGCGCGCCAACGGGATGGTACTCGACACTCTCAAGAAGCGACTGCATGATGCTGCTAACACAAAAGGAGGCAAGTAGATCAACGAACTGCCTAATGCACTCTAGGGGTTGCGTACTCAACCCACCAAGCCAACGGGACAGTCACCCTATTTCCTGGTCTACGGCTCCGAAGCTATTCTACCTGCCGATGTCATGTGGGAATCACCGGCAGTAGAGTAGTTTGACTAAGGCATATCCGAAGATAGCAGATGAGTTGATATCGTTGGACTCGAAGAAGCTCGCTGCGCTGCCCTCTTCCAATCTGCAAGGTACCTAGAGGGTATCCGATGCTATAACGATCGTAACGTCAAGGAACGCTCCTTCAACGTTGGTGATCTAGTCCTCCGCCACATCCAGAACACGGAGGGACTGCACAAGCTCAGCTCGCCATGGGAAGGCCCCTTCACAGTTGCAAGGGTGACCGGACCAGGCTCGTATCTCCTCCATACACTTGAAGGTGAAGACATCAGCAACTCGTGGAATGTCGACTAGCTCTGTCGATTCTACGCATAGTCTCTCGACTACTCTGGGGGCTCAAGTCTACACGACTACTCCCAAACCCTTCGCTGTAAGCGGCCTCCGAGTCCAGGCACTGGTCTCTGGACTACTCCACTCCGAGATCAAGCTCTAACGGCTACTAACAGAACTCGGGCTGCTTAGAGAGTCAAGGAATCTAGCAGCGGTCTATCAAGAGACCATGAACATCTAGATCCAGTCTATACGACTACTAACGGATCTATTGCTGTAAACGGCCACGCGCCCTAGCATTACTCTAGCCGTAGGCAGCCTCAGGGTCCTGGCCACTTCACTTGTAAAACGATCAGCCTCGCAATGGGGAGCGCGGCTTCTTCGAGTTCCTTGAGCTACCCCCGCAAACTCTCCCAGTCTTCATTTAGCTTCTGCAAAGATTTATAGCAGTTGACAAGGTCACGATCCGAGGCGATCCGAAGCTCCATGTGCATATTACTCTCATGGGCTAGCTGCTTATAATCGTACTCAAGTACCTCGTGGGCATCCTTCTCTCGGTAGAAGAGATTCTTCATATCGACTTCTGATGCCTTCAGCTGTTCCACTCTGGTCTCCAGATCTACAAACAAATCAAAGGGAGATGTCAGACTACAATAGGGTACCCATAATAAGTACTTGACAGGATGACATCGGCTTACCTTTGTTTTTCTAGTGCAGCGACTTGTTCTTGTGGACCAACTCATCGCACTTCGCCAGCATGTCCTGTACTTCATTGTGGTACTGGGCGAAGGCACCATCAAGCTTGGACAGGAGCATGGCAGAGTGCTTCCTAACCTTATTGAGCTCTTTCTCCAACGTCTCTTCCCGGAGCACTGTATCGCCATACCCCTGGAGCTTATCAGACTTCTGTCGGGACCTCTCGACGACATCCTGCAGAAGGCAATGATTATTACTCGGGTACTGCAGTCGGGTGGAATTCGATTACTCAAGAGTCCTGTTCTGTACCTTCATCCATTGTTTAGCTCGGCCCACTGACTCCAAGTTGCGGGCTACTGTCGCTGGGTTGATAAGGTCATCCGCTAGAAGTTCGAGTCCATCACGACTAGTCGCGGCGGCCTCGGACATCGGCGCTGAACGGATCGGCTCTGCGTCTTGGATTTTCGGCGAGCGCACGACTACCTCCAGGCTTACCTTCGGCAGTGCATCGCCACGCACCTTTTCGTTCACCCCGGGGGCTGTTATCTCTGCCGACTCGGTTGCTCCTCTTGTTGCCACCTCGGTTTCTAGCACGACGCTTTCAACCGGCATGGCTTCGAGGATGGTGCTTCCCTCGACTTCTGCCCCTGTCAACTCAAGACACATGGTATCAGTTCCCGGGGGCTCTGACTACTACTCGAGGAAGGCTGCATTACCGCAATCCACTCACCTTCTACTACACTGGCTTCCAGCAGTGTAGCCTCTGTGACCGGCGTCACGGTCTCGGCCTGAGGGAGGGGAGCGAACTCCTCGGCAGCAGGCGTGGGAACTTCTTCAATCGTTGTCGTGCTGGGTTTATCTCCTTCCCAGGACAAATCAGTCGACTTCTTGCATAGTACAAAAATTGGTGATCAACAGAGTAAGATTTTCAAGTTACAAGTACTACTCGGGAAAGGTTTTCACTTACAAGCTAGACCGGATGACAGTCACGGTCGGAGCGCCAAGTATGCTGGCGATGTCTACAAGCCCAGCTTCGACGGGCGCCTCTTTTTCAGCTTGAGCCGCTACTGGTTCTTCAGGACCAGTAGACGCGCTCGTTTCTGGCCTGCCCTCCACGGCCGGCGCCTGCGGCTCGACAACTCTAGTCATCCGTTGTGTCATATGCGACACAAGTTCTTCTACAGTGGGGGCTGGGCTGCGGTTTCTCTCAGCCAACTCGCCCACTGTCTCCTAGTCATCTCCTTCCCCTTGATCAATGGGGTCAGAAGGTGGAATCTCCTGCGAGAACTTAGAATTCAAGCATCAGCATACACAATACTGCAAGACAAGTACTTGACTACTCTACTCGAGGAACTTACCTCTTGAGACGTAGTCTTTGTGACCTTCAATTTCACTTGCGTGCCACATTTTGCGGCCTCCTCGGCGGTGCAGGCAGACTGGCCTCCAGGCTAGTCGGTGGATCATCGATGAAGGGCACATTGGGCAGTCTAGGACGGTTGAACCTGAACCGCAGCTGGAACCGCTCCTGCTGCGTCTCCCCGTCCTCCTCGTCGGACGTATCTTCAATGGTGACGGTGTCGTCACCCTCGCTGACTTCACGGTGCTCCTTGCCCTTGCCCTTGCCCTCCTCTGGAATATTCACAAGTCGAGGAGGGGAAGCTGGGTCGGATACAAACTTCGTCAGGTCATCCTGCAGCAAACAGTTTGGGTGAGCTCGACTACTACAATACAATGAGTACTCGAAGACAAAAGTTCGATTACCAACCTTGTTTGGCGGACGAGCCACGGAGTACTCGGGGACTGGTCAGGGTGTGTATGGTGGCATATCTTTGAAGATCCTACCCAGTATCTCGACGATGTCTTCATCGTCGACTTCATTACCGGGCATCCTCGACGTGTCGTTGTCGCCCGTATATTGGTACCCGAGGGTATCACGCGCTACCAGCGGCTGCACCCTCCTCTTCATGAAGCTGAAGGCCACGTGTTTAGCCCTCAGCCCGACTTCTCTCAAAGCCTTGATTTTCTGTAGCAGTTCGGGTAGTTGGATACCCTCCTGGATCGTCGGCTCCGTGTTCCACCGGGGCCGATGCTTCGGCTGCTGCCCGCTCGGCTTCGGCAGCTCTGGGTGGTGGTTGGTGATGTAGAACCACTTCACCTTCCATTCTTGGTTGGAGTCGATAAGCTTGTACAACAAGTACTGCTCGGCGGTGTCCTCGCGCATCTGGATGTCGGCTCCTCCGACTACTCTTGGGTCGTTGGCGCTCGGCTGTGGCTTCAAGCGGAAGAACTTCTGAAACAAGACCTAGTGGGGCTTGATCCCCACGAAGGCCTCATAGAAATGGACGAAGATGGAGACGTGAAAAATCCCGTTAGGGTTCATGTTCAAGTACTCGATACCGTAGTACTTGAGGAGACCCTTGAAGAAGTTGCTCGTAGGGAGGGCTAGACCGTGCTCCACGAACCGGGCGAACACCGGGATCTCGTCGGGGTTCTTCTCCATGGGGTACGAGTCTCCCGCGGCGGCGCACCACATGTCCATCTCCATTTCTTGGAGGAAACCGCTGTTCACCAGTGCCAGCAAATCCTCGGTCTTCGCCTTGGACTTCTTCCACTCCTTATTTGGATTTGGGCGCGGGGGAGATGTCGGCGGTGTTGATCCCTAGGCAGATCCAGCCGCCTCATCACGGGATATCTTCTTCTCGGCGACAGTCTTCATGGTCTTCGACGGGGAAGAATTCATCCTCCAAATACACCGGGTCTTCACTCGCATCTTCTTGGGGGATTCTCTGGTGGCAAACAGTGGCAGGGCGTGTGGATCTGCAGCCTAAGGCGCGGTGGCAGTGGCACGGGTGGCTGACTCTTGGATAGATCTGTTTCAAATGTCTACAAGTGTGGGGGATGGAGAACCCTAAGGGTTTTGGCCTCTATTTATAACCTACCAGCGGCGCTGCAACGGCCAGACGGATAAGTATCGTCAGCTGACTCAGCGGCGGCCGCCTGACCCTTCATCTTCCAGTAGTCGACATGCTCCATCCCGGGGGCTCGGCTACGTCTACTCAATTCCCTAGGTGATGACAAGATTTCAGAGAAACTCAGGACACATTCTACAATCAAGATGACCCTTCAATTCGATATGAAGTACTCGACTCAAGGCTCGGGGGCTCCGTGCCACGTGTCCTTCGGTTTTTTCTCCAGATTTTGCGGAATAATCTTGGCACAACTTCAGATTGACCCTCAGCTTGAATCTATGATTCGACCCAAGGCTCGGGGGCTACATTCCATATGGAATGTGATTCTTCAAATCGCATTTTCCATATGGTTTCTTCTTCAAGACAATGTGAGTATTATTAAAGATCTTCAAGAGAAGAACTTGAGGATGCTTGGGAACTACTCGAGAAGACTTCAAGACTACTCAAGGATCAGCTGAAGTACCTTCCAGCCTCGGGATGCTTCAAGTACTCTTGAGTACCTTTGGCTTGTGGTACTCGGGGACGCCTGAGCACTACTTGTCAAGGCCGTCAAGACTACTCGAAACTATCCTACTCGACTACAAAGTACTCGGGGGCTTGTCGTATGGACCTCCCTGGGCCCACTACGTCAGTGGGTACCAGGACCAACTACTCGGTGGGCCCCTGGCACTACTCGGCTTGTGCCACATGGAACTTGATGGCGTGAGGCACAAAGACTACGGTGGAGAAGTACTCGGATAGGAAGCTATACATGTCCTGTACTATGTAGAGAACTCCTAGCCGTACCCGACTAGTACTCTCTCCTCAAACCAACTTGTAACCCTGCCTCCCGGACTATATAAGGCGAGGCAAGGACCCCTCTCTCTCTCATACACATCATATTGTAAACATACCCAACCAATCCAGTGCTACGCAACATACAGGACGTAGGGTATTACGCACATCACGGCCCGAACCTGTCTAAATTGTGTGCCACGTGTCTCTTCCTTCGAGTTACCGATCTCGGCGAGGCCACATTCATCTACCTCGGGTACTCCCCTTGGTAGGTTGCCGGTCTAAAACACCGACAGAAAGGGGTGTTGAATGAAGAAGTCGTCGATGATGTCGTAGCTGAAGTTGCGATGTCCGGGGTTGTTGCTGACGAAGCCATGAAAATATGTAGATCTTTGAACGTATGGAGTGTAGAAACACCCAGATATCCCGCATGGTTGCAAGGAGTCTGGCAGAGCCACCCAAGGCATGCCGACCTTAGGGAGGTCTCAGATGTATAGCGCCCAAGCACCCAGAAGCACTTGGCAGGGCCATCAGGCGCGCACCCCACAGGGAGGCCTTCATTCCCGACGTAAAATCCAGGGTGCCCAGAACAGGCTGCCAGGGCTACAAGAGCACATCGACCTCGGAAGGTCACGCATCCAGGGCGCCCAACTAGGTTGGCAGGGCCGTAGAAGAACCAAGATATTGCAAGACCTAGGTATTAAGGCACGCAACCTCAAGGAGATCGTTTTGGTGTCCAGATGACCAACATAGCTGCTTACCATCCAGCAGAGCCATGATACTAAGGTACTGGTGACCTCAGCAGTAGGCACACCGACCATGGGGGCCCGACGAAAATTGTAGATTTTCGTGGTGCTATCGATCTCTAGGCGCCCAGACATATCTGGCAGAGCAGCGAGGCACGCCCACCCCGGAAGGTCTTCAATCGAACCTACGACCATTCTGCACAGGAAATAGAAATATAGGCTGATCGGGATATGTACGTTTACGTGCAGTGCCATAGCGGGTGCACGAGGACGCAGAGCCTAGTGGGTGCAAATAAAATACATCAGGTCGTTGAGGAAGGTCGTGGATTTATCGTTAAAAAGGGGGGCTAAATTAGGTGCTAGGTCTTCTGACACGGGGTCAGGTTTTGTTGTGTAGCATAGACTGCAGGGTCATGGGTCAATACTGGTCGGAGATTCTCTTGCCACGCAAAAAATGATGAACTGCCCATGAGTCAAGGAGTGCACTATAGCCATGTGACTCTACGGTGGGGCTCAGGCATCATTGATGCACTTGAGACAAAGACGTCGCGAGACAGAGAAATAAAGTTGTCGCCTTTAATCGTGCACATGTCTGCAGGTCCCGGGACCACATGGCGACAATGTCATCACTTCGCCAGCTGCCCAAGGCCTGGCTTTGGCTATAAATAGCACTGTGAAGCTTAAGGAGGCAAGAACCGAGCATTGTTGAGCTATGAAGCTGCGGAGTAGTGTTCCCACCATGCCATGGGCATGCGTTCGATCACCAGATTGTAGAATCTTGTGCCTATAAAAGCTTGGAGCTAGGAGAACTCTTGCGAAATGTAGGCAACACCCCCATTCTCTGTGCCCTGCCTCTGCGGGGTATCAAGTAGAGTTTGGAGGTGATGCTGTTCGAGCTGTGGCTATAGCAGGACGTCGTTGGTGAGCATCGGGTGCTCACTAGGGCTTGGAATGCCGCTATGAAGAGCAAGCTCATACCTCGTTCCAATAGTCTAGTCCGAGCATGCCTTAGGTTGTGCGGTGTCTGACAGCTGGCTCCCACAAGGCCGCCATCAAGGTCCTGGTGCTAGTAGAAATCTCGCGACGTGCTCTGCGTAGGTAAAGTAGGTCGTGATGATTCCTCTAGGTGGCCCAGGCCTTGTAGTATGTTTATCTTGTGTGTCAGGTTCTGGATCCAGTGAGGTTGCAGGCGACTTGTGTACCTTCGGGCGGTCCATGTAGTGTTCCCTCTCTTCTGTCATGTACTTGGTCGATTTGACAAAATGATTTGTCGAAGACTTAAATTAATGTGATGTGGGGGCTTGTTAAACTTGTTTGCCATAATTTGTTGTCAGCTTGTCGTGGCTTTTCTCTGTTGGCGATGAATCCGCCGCAATCTTCTCACGAACTTCTCGAAATAGAGTCATTGAAGCGTGTTGTACAGCGGAAGGAACCGCAACGGGCAGAACCAGTGGACCCCAATATAAATAGAGTGTCCTGGGTCGGTGTTGACCCCATTCGCACTTCTTCTTCTTCCCGTCGCTCTCGGTTCCGCCGTCGTAGCTTTCCCGCAATCTTGCGACTGCTTTGACCCTGTGCGTGCGCTTCCATCCAATCTCCAGCTCCGGCCGTCCACGTGCTAGCACAACTGCTCTGCGTCGCGCACCTCCGCCCATGCGCATCAAAACCTTGTGCTCCATTAGATCTAATCCAAACCCTAGCGGAGAAATGGCGGCAAAGGCGGCTTCCGTCCCGGACCCGCAGACGGCGTGGGTCCGGTCAACGATGACGGAGGCCAAGATCCTGGCTTTGGTGGACAGCGGGCTATTGCGACCAAAGGTGGAGGTGGAGCGGAAGGTTGCAGCTGGGGAGGAGTTTCCTACTGAAGATGTGAAGGAGCAGGTCGTCTTTGCGTCCTTCTTCGAGCGCGGCTTCAACCTCCCCATGGGGGATTTCTTTCGCGGCTTGTTGTACTACTACAAGCTAGAGATGGTACATCTTGTCCCCAACTCCATCACTGTAGTTTCGACCTTCATCCATTTTTGTGAGGAGTATCTGGGGATATCGCCTCACTTCTTGCTGTAGAGGTATTTGTTTTGTGTGAAGAGCACTAGCAAGAGGTCATGGACAGTGTGGGCTGTGATGTTCTCCGTGAGGTCGGGCCTCAAGGTAGAGTGGATAAATAGCGACCTCCCCGACAACACCGCTGGGTGGAGGTCGGAGTGGTTTTACATTGTTGATCAGCTTCCTGGGCTTCCACGTCGTACTGGCCATAAGCCAGTGAAAATATCTGAGTGGGATTTAGGGCTGTCATCCTGTGACCTCGAGGACCTCAAGGGGGTCCTGGAGCTAGTTAGCGATCTGAAGAAGCGGGGGTGACGGGAGCTGCAGTCGTCAGGTCATTTTGCCAGCGGTTGATTCAGCCGATCAAGGACCAGGTGCACCCCACATATGAGTATTGGGGGTAGTCAAACCCCACGGGTGAAGTTCACCGCAAAGTCTCCAAGGAGGAGATGGCGACCAGAGTATTCCACATGTACTGTGGGAAGGTGAAGATAAAGAAGTCCCCTAAGGCACATTCGTTGAAGAGGCCAGCTGACCCGGTAAGATCCTGAGACCTACCTTAAGGTCGTTTACTTCATTCGCCATTGTTTGCATCGTGTAACTTTTTTGGTCATCCGCTTGTAGGAGCATGAGCGTCAGATGTGGTGCCCTGTGCCTCTTCGTGAAGGTGACCAACACCGATGGAAACTTAAGTCGGACAAGTACCAGCCTCCAGCAGGTTGTCTGCTAGAGTTTTATGAGTCTGACTCGTCGGTGGAGGCCGACGAAGATACCGACATCGAGGTCGGGGGTGACACCAGGACGGCACCGGACGCTGGTGGCGCCGCGAAGTCCCGGTGCAAGACCAGGTCAGCGGTAGCGAAGCAATCGGCTTCATGGGCTGCTGCTGCAGTCTCCGCGGTGAAGGCCGCGGAGAAGAAGAAGAAAAAGAAGAGGAAAAGAAAAGCGACTTCCCCACTGGCGGTTGTAACGCCATCAATTCCGACACCCCGCTCGAGGGAGGTCGAGTCGGGAGAAGAGGAGAAAGATGAAGCTGTCGAATAGTCGTCGATCGTAGGAGATCGACCGGTGAGGAGGTCGAAAAGCCGTATTGCCAAGAGGCAGCGGGAGTTGGTGGAGAAGACGTCAGAGGATGCCCTCCGTCGAGGTTTGGAGGCGCAGCGAACTGTTGCCGCAGCGCAGGCAAGGATGCCTGCGGCGATTAGGCCTCCGCTCTTTAAGCCGAAGCCTCGCGTCCCGGTCGTTACGAGGTAACGTCTTGAAGACTCAATGAAGGATCAGATGGCGACTAGAGAGGTGGGAAGTGAATAGGAGCCGGTAAAAAATTCTTCTCAAAGAACCCGGGATATACCCTAGTCAAATCCCGGTCACACACAAGCGATGGATCGAACCTGAAGGACCGATACAGCGAACCAGAGAGAGGGGGAGTGAATGGGAGCCGATAAAAATTCTTCTCGAAGGAGATCCAAACTCCAACAAGATGAACACGGCTTCCAACACACGTCTCCGACTCACTACCAAGGTTGGTCAAGCCCACGTAGCCACTGGAGTGCCACTGGACCTAGGAACCAACACACCACCTTCCGACCCGAGAAACGCAGCGGAAAAACCAAACCTCGAGTCTACAGACCCACACCGGTCAGACCGGTGAGCACCACCGGTCAGACCGGTCCCTGCTGGTGAAGCTGAGCAACTTTCACTAAGTGGCTCTACACCGGTCAGACCGGTGAGACACACCGGTCAGACCGATGGCAGCCTGAAAGCCCCCAAGGCACCAAACAGGCCAACCAACCACCAAACTGACCCAAACACGAAACAGCAGCAACACGGGACAACAACGAACACACCAAGACGTTCACCCGAGCAAAATCCCACAAGGGCTCGCACCGGTCAGACCGGTCAAGAGCACCGGTCAGACCGGTGTAGCCTGGGCAGCTCGGGATGAACAGCACCCGCGGGTCAACTCCCCCAAATCCAAATCTCGATCTCCCAAATCACTCCACGGACTTGAACAAGACTTTGGGGATATCAGGAACACCTCATGAGGAGTCCATAGCCAAGTTTAATCCCACCAAAACTCGTCCAAAAAGGAGGAATCGAAGAAATCCCACCGAAAGCACTTCCAACCCAAGAACTCAAGAAACCCCAAAATCGAGCACCTTTTCTCACAGATTTGGGAGGGGAATCACTGCTCAAAGAACCACGAAGGGTTCCCCCAAATTTCCCCCATCAAATCCCCAAGAGAATAGTCTCGAAAACAACCCAAAGAAATCACCGAGAGAGGGCTCCGAAAATCACCACCAAGAACAACCGGGAAAGACACATCCAAACCTTGAGGAACCACGCCGAATCATCTATACATGAAACAAAGGTTCGTACAAGGTCTAGCAAGCCGCTCGATCATCCATCCCTCTCTACAAGATCTCTCCGTGAAGCTCTCTTGCTAGTCATAGAGAAAACCTAAAGAAAATAGGTGGAAAATAGGAAAACTAATGAGCTAGGGTTCCAAGAGTTGGCTACCATCCTCTCACCTCTTGGGTTATATGGAGGCAACCGAATGCCTAAAATGCCCTTCTCTACTAACTAGGGATACAAGCCCCTCAAGGGCGGATTTGGAATTCTTGATGTCTTCACCATCGGACGGATGCCCGCGACCGCACCCTCGCGTAGCCTCGACGCAAGCCATGCGATCCCGACGCGTGTCCTCCGCTTCGAAGATTCCCCGGATCGCGTCGTCGCACACCCGCCGGATCGGTGCTCCTCACCGGTCGACCGGTCCCCACCGGTCGACCGGTCCGGCGCCGCCGCAGCCTCCGTCTTCGGTTCTCCGGTCTTGGCTTTGTGGATCAACCAAGGAACCCGGTGGTTTTCTCGGTGAACCACCGGAAACCCCGCGAACTCGGTGTAGCCTCTCGCCAATCTCCACTCATGACTCGGCTCCCACGTAGTCCCGGCTCGACCTTGGTTTTGAGGCTCAACCAAGAAACCGTCCACGACTTCATCTTGCTGTTCATGCCACCATGCGGCTCGCACTTGACCCCGCTGGCCACCGGGTCCCTCGAACGAAGCCTACTTGTCTTCTCCACACCTGGAGGCCTTACCGGCGACGACCTTTCACGCTTGTTCTTCACCTGCACCAACACCAGTCAAGTCGCAACCTGCACCTGCAATACTTAGCCAAGAATCAGTCCACACAACGTTGTCAATCACTCATCACACAAGGAAGCGACCATCCACCGGTCCTCGAACCACACATGGTACTCAATCTCCCCCTTGAGTGCATTGACAACACCCACATGAAAGTAACAAGAGAGAAAAGAAAAAGAAAAGAAACGAACAAAAAGAAACTCCAACAAGCGATCGAAAGCCAAACAAAGGCAAAGAGCAAGATCACTTGAGGAAGACAAGTCTCGGACCCCTTAGGCAAGGGCAACGGCTCGACACATCTGAGACAAAAGCAAAGCTCAAACAAAGAGCGCAAACCACCAAAACAAAGCTCGAAAAACCACAAAGAGCTCCCCCTGCACACATGCAAGCTCCCCCTGAACCAATGCACCTCCCCCTGGACGAATGCATGCAAACCACTTGAAAACAGGACAGCTGCAGCACTTTCAGCTCACACCGGTCAGACCGGTCATCACCACCGGTCAGACCGGTGCCTAACATGTGTACAGGACCAGCACTCACACCGGTCAGACCGGTGCTCCTCACCGGTCAGACCGGTGTACAACAGAGCCCAGAAATTGCTCGAAACCACCTAAAAACCTTCTAAAAACGTCCATTAAGCCATTTCAAGCTCAAACTTCTCCCCCTTGTTGGCAATGCATGAATCAAGCCAAAAATGCAAAACTTTCAACCTAGAGCTTCTCAAATATACAAAATTCAACATAGGATGCTACACATGTCCAAATGAGCAAGTTAGATACTCTACGGCTTCGTATCGATCTCAACTACATGATCACCAAGTTTCACAACCATTGGACGAAGCTAACAGGTATTTTGGCAATTTTGCGAAAAACTTGCCTCTCATGAGCAAAGTCCTAAACATGATCAAAGCATATCAAAATGGCAAAGCCACACAAACTTCATGCTAGGACAGCCATTCTAATCATAAGACCATCACAAACACCCACAAGCACCTCATGTCATGTCAAAGCCACCGAGCCATGTGCCTACTTCTATTTATGAGACTTCTCATTGGTAGGCATCATGCAACGGTTTAGCACCCAAAGCAAATTAAATTCAAGACATATGACCCGGGGAGCACATTTCCAAGCATTTTTCATTTCATTTTCAGATTTGTAAATGGTACATGAAATGTCTTTGCGACAAAAAGGAACTTATGCTCCTCCACAAGATAAATCAAGAGGGCTAAACATTCATGATGGCAAATGAGCCTTTAGCCCCATATGATCAATAAACTAGCTATCCAACCACAAATTAAGCATAACAAGGCCACACAAACATGTCAAGAGCATGTAAAGGCATTTACACATGAGAGAGCATACATGTGACATTTTTCAAAAGCATAGCTATCAACCATGGATTATTCATCAAGATCATCAAGAGCTAAGCCAAACTAACCGTAGCATACCAAACAAGCTTACAAAGACATATATCTCATTCCATGGTGAACAATGTATATGAGAGAAGCTTTTCCTAACCGATGCATATGATACAAAATGCATGCAATCTAAGATACAAGGATGCCTATACATCATGTTACATATGCCATGCCAAATGCAAGAAATGCACAAAGGAAAGCTATACATATGCTACAAACCGCCGGCTCCTCGAGGGGAGGCAAAACGGGCTCGACACCACCGGCAAAAGAGAGCTCCCACACACCCAACTCAGGAAATCAAACACACACCAAGTTTCCCCCGCAAACGAGTGAAAGTTGCTTGATCTAGGGGTTTGGTGAAAATATCGGCTAGTTGGTCATGTGTGGGTACATGGATCAAAGCTATCTTTCCTTTCTCAACGTTGTCTCTCAGAAAATGATACCTCACGTCTATGTGTTTGGTTTTGGAATGGAGCACTGGGTTCTTGGCAAGGCTTATGGCACTGGTGCTATCACATTGAAGTGGGAAATGGGTATACTCCTCACCAAAGTCACTCATGTTGTAGGTGATCCAAAGGAGCTGAGAGCAACAACTAGCAGCGGCAACATACTCGGCTTCGGTCGTGGATTGAGCAACACTCGACTACTTGCGGGAAGACCAAGACACCAAAGAAGAACCCAAAAACTGGCAAGTCCCAGAAGTGGACTTCCTATCCAACCGACACCCGGCAAAATCCGCGTCTGAAAAGCCATGAAGCGCCAAAGAAGAGGACGCGGAGTACCAAAGGCCGAAGTCGGGAGTGTGACGCAAGTACCTGAAAATTCTCTTCACTGCTTGCCGATGCGAAGTCCTCGGATACGCTTGAAAACGAGCGCACAGACACACCGAGAACTGTATGTCCGGCCTCGTCGCCGTCAAGTAGAGGAGTGACCTGATCATGCTCCGGTACTCCTTCTGGTTCACGTATTCACCTTCCTTGTCCGCATCAAGAGCAGTCCTCATCGACGTCGTCATAGCCTTGGAGTCCTCCATCTTGAACTTCCTTGGTGTACTTAGCCTGGTGCACAAATGTTCCTTCCTTTGATTGCTTGATTTGTAGCCCGAGGAAGAACTGCAACTCACCCATCATGATCATCTCAAACTCCCTGCTCATATCATCTGCAAACCTCGCAACAAGAGAGTTAGACGAGTCACCAAAGACAATATCATCCACGTACACCTGCACAATCAGGATATCTCTGCCCTGCCTCAGCAAAAACAAGGTCTGATCGACCTTCCCCATCTCAAAACCTCTCTCAAACAAGAACCCCCTCAACCTCGCCATACCAAGCTCTAGGCGCCCGCTTCAACCCATACGGCGCCTTCCTCAACTTGTACACCCGGGGGGGTACTTCTCGCTCTCAAACCCCGGTGGCTCGCCTCACATACACTTCTTCCTCCAGCACACCATTCAGAAAAGCACTCTTCACATCCATTTGGTGCAACTTGAACCCTTTAGCCACGGAAAAGGCTAGAAGGATCCTAATCGCCTCCAAACGGGCTACGGGAGCAAAGGTCTCCTCGTAGTCAATCCCCTCCTTCTGACTGAACCCTTGAGCAACAAGTCTCGACTTGTTCCTCACAACCTCACCCTTCTCTCCCTCTTTGTTTTTCCACACCCACTTTGTACCAATCGGCTTACACCCTGGGGGAGGGTCAACCAACTCCCACACCTGATTCCTCTCAAAGTTCTCCAACTCCTCATGCATCGAATTAACCCAATTGTGATCAGATAGTGCGTGTCCAATGTCTTTGGGCTCAAAAGAAGCAACAAACGCAGCATGAGCGAAATGGGAATTGTTTCGAACCCTCGACCGTGTAGTGCGTTCATTCATGTCGCCGATGATCCTCGAAGCTGGGTGATCCACTTGAACTCGCCGGGGAGGTTCTCGCCTCGAAGCTACCTCCCCCTCAACATCAGCTTCTCCTCGTTCTTGGTTTGTCGTCGTAGGTGTAGCATAGGGTCCATCCATCATCGTAGTCGAGGTAGTGGGTACATGTTCAGCCGGGGGCACCACACAGCCATCTTCATCCTCTCCATGTTCATGCTCCTCCTCCTGAAAAATCTCCTCGCCGAGCTCATCATCACCTGCACACTCAAAGACAAGCTGACTACGTGGCTCTGTCTCGTCGAAGGTTACCTCACAATTCTCCACGATTTGGTTAGTTTCAAGATTGAGCACACGATATGCTCTAGAATGAGATGCATAACCAAAGAAAATGCCATCGACAGACCTAGTCTCAAACTTATCCAACTTCCTGCCTTTCTTCAGAATGAAACACTTGCAACCAAAGACATGGAAGTGACTCACCTTGGGTGTGCGACCATGCATCAACTCATAGCATGTCTTCTTCTTGTGCACTCTGAGGTATATCCTGGTCGACACATAGCACGCGGTATTCACCGCCTCAGCCCAATACCTCCTCGGAGTCCTATGCTCATCAAGCATCGTCCGAGCCATCTCGCACAAGGTCCCGTTCTTCCTTTCCACAACACCATTCCGGGGAGGCGTATACGGACTCGAAAACGGTGCTCAAGACCCAAGTCATGGCAAAAGGTTTCAAAACGAGAGTTCCCGAATTCCGAGCCATTATCACCGTGGATAGCTCGTATGGCATCTCCATGCCTCTCGTTCCTCAACCTCAAGACTAGATCTCGAACAAAACCAAACGTCTCCCCCTTATCCTCGAGAAAGAACACCCACGCATACCGAGAATAGTCGTCCACCACAACAAGGACATACCACTTCCCACCCGCAGATCGCACACGAGCCGGGCCAACAAGGTCCATATGGAGCGGCTCGCATGGATGCTCGGTCATCACATCGGTGAGAGGCGGGTGAGAAGAGGCCACCATCTTGGCATGCCTACACGACGCACAAACCAACTCTTTCTCAAGCCTCAACCGTGGCAATCCTCGGACCAAATTGAGTTTACTCAAGCGAGACAAAAGGTCAAAGCTCAAGTGACCCAACTTCCTATGCCACTTCCACAACTCACCGGAAGAACCGGCCAAGAAACAACGCTCCACACCCGAAGACCGAGAAAAATCACCACGAAACACCCGACCCTCGGGAACGACCATACAGACAAGGTCCCCTCGAGAGTCCACAATCCAAGAACCACCTGGCCGAAACAACACCTCAAAGCCCTCATCCAACAAGCCGGGACACGAAAGCAAATTGTACCCCAGCGATTGAACAAGAGCAACACGCCTCAGAGTGATCTTGTCACTCACTTTGATCTCACCTTCTGAAAGCACACACCCACGCCCATTGTCCCCAAAGGTGATGTACCTCTTCATCACCACCGGGACGAGACTTGAGAACCACCCCCTGTCTCCGGTCATATGCCTCGAACAACCGGAGTCAATCAACCAAATGTTCTTCAAGTCTCCCACCTGAAATTCAAAAATAGGCACGTGAGCGAACAAACGACTCAGCACTGGGGTTAGTACCAAAAGAGGAAAACCAGTGCCGAGCCATTTGCTCGAAAGTGGGGTTAGCACCAACCAAAGCATCTCTCCTACCAAAGCTACCTCCACGAACACCACCACGGTAACCACCCTGAGGGAACCACCCCTCTCTGCCTGGAGGAGGACCAAATCCACGCAAGAAAGCCCGTGGAACATCCTTCCTCTCCAACTCGAATCCACGACTCCTCCAATCCCCGTATTGAGCACGAGGAGGAGAACGCCTAGCAAACTGACCACCTGCACCCTTTCCAGCCCAACCACCAGAACCACGACCACCAGAAACAACCCTCGCACCTGTACGAGCTCGAAACCCGAACAACTGTCTGTCCAGGCCTGCACCGGTCTGACCGGTGCCCCACACCGGTCTGACCGGTGTGACCTGGGCAGCAACACCACCTGCAGCCTTCTTCTCTCCCCAAGCCCGAACTGTCCTCACAATCGCCTTGCCCCTGGGCATCTGCATACGAGGCTCAAGTACACCATCGGAAGGGTGGTACTTGTCCTTGTTAGCCCACTCCTTTGCCATTCTCTCCTCTCGCTTCCTCTTGAAGCAAAACTCCTCCTTATGGCCATCTCTCCCACAATAGCCACAATGGAACTTCACAAGCTTAGGCTTAGGCTTGGGATGTGGTCGCTCACTTGGTTTCTCTCCACTCAAACCCTCCACCGGTTTCTCACCACTAGCCTTCTCACTCTCCTTCCCAAAGAACACTTTCCCCGAAGTGCTCACAAACTTGATAGGCTTTTGTAGGTCATTTGTGGGTGTAGGAAACACGGGTGGAGCTGGGGTTGTGTCTAGTCGGTTCCTAAGATGGTTAGGTTTCGGAGGGAAATCATTTTTGTGTGGGTTTTTGGTGGCTCCGGGATATTCAATCCACTTTCCTCACCAACTTTGTTTGCCCCAAGCCCCTCACCATCTTGCCTCTTAAAGGCCTCGATCATCATCCTCAACTGAGGCTCATGACCGGACAACCAACCCATCAACTTTCTCAACTCATCGTTCTCATCCTGCAAACGATCAACATAATGTGCAAGCTCCAAATTTTTCAATGCATGCATTTCACAGGTAGAGCAAGATGTAGGCATGGGTTCCTTCAATTTGGCCTCGAGCGAACTAGTGTAAGCATGCATCTCATCAATCTTAGCATGCAAAACAGGGCAAGAAGTGCAAGCACCTAGCAAAGCAGGTCTAGACTTAAGCTCAGCCACTTCAACCCTAAGCACATCTAGTTCCTCACACTTGGAGGCATGCTTCTCTTTAAACAAAGCAAGATCAGCAAGGAATATGGAGCAATCAGCACAATCATTCTCATCAGAAACAACAGGGCTAGCCTTAAGGGAATCAATTTCAAGCTTGCTATCAAGCACCTGTGTCTCCAGCTCAGCCACTCTAGTCCTAGCATCCTCGAGTGAAGCCCTAAGCTCTTTCTTCATTTTCTTAGCCTCTCTAAGCATGTCATCACGGTTATCAAGCAAAGAGCCAAGCCTCTCATTCTCCTGGCGCAAGAAGGGAAGTTCATCACGCACCTCATCGTCGGACTCGCAGTCCGAGTCGCTCTCCGTGTGCTCTTCTTGCTTCGCCGAACTCGGTGCCATGGTGCGAAGCCATCTCTCGCGGCGGCTCGGCCCCGCTCAGGTTCTTGGACGACTTCTTGTTGTTGCGACGATCACCCTCATCTTCACTGCTGCTCGAGCTCGAGGTGGAGTACACAGAACTGGAGTCGACGTCGCTCGCTCCAACCATCGCTCGGGCCTTGCCTCGGCTCTCCTTCTTCCTCGATCGTCGCTCGTCCTTGTACTTGTTCTTGTGCTTGCTCTTGTGGTCGCTCCTCGAACGGTACTTGCCATCGTTCATCCTCGGCTTGTGCTTGTAGCTGTCCTTGTTCTCGGCCTTCTCCGGGCAGTCGGCGACGAAGTGTCCCAGCTTGCCGCACTAGAAGCAAGTCCTCGTGTTCCTCGTCATGTTCACACGATTCTCGTGCATCCTCTCGAACCGCCTCGTCAACAGCGCCAGCTCGTCCTCTCCAAGGTCATCAAACTCCTCATCTGGCATAGACATCAAAGAGGAAAACGAGAACATCCTGGTGGATGGGTTAGAGTTAGTCTTTCCTTTGGAACCACCAACGAGGGCAATACTATGGGAATCAGTCGGTCCCTCGAGCTTGGCAGTCATGCCCCTATCCACCTCAGCCGACTTGAGCTTCGAGAACAGCTCGTTCACCGTCAGAGTATCATACCTCTCCGACTCGACTATGGCCTCGAACTTTCCGCCCCATATCGTACGATCCAAAGAGTGTAAGAGCTTGACCGCTCTATCATGATCATCGTACGGGAGCACGTCCACATTGGCCCTCATGTTGTTCACAACCACCGTGAACCTCTGAAACAAGGCATTGATGGACTCACCGGGGAGATGAGTGAAGTTCTCGTACTCTCTCCAGTAGGTCGCATACATCCGTGCCTGAACCTGGGCGTTCCCAACATGAGCCTCCTTCAACACCGCCCAAATCCTACAAGCCAAGTGCTCGGTGTGCACCCGATCGAACTCAGGCTGACACAAAGCACGAAACAAGTAGTCGACCGCCTTATTGTTGGCGTCGAATCTGTCCCTCGACCCTGGAGCAAGGAAATCCATCGGCTGGACATAGCCTGTGTCCACCGTGACATCCCAAAGAAGCTGACCCTTTCTGCGGAGGAACGCACCCATCCACTTGCTCCACATCTGGTAGTTCTTGCCATCGAAGTGTGGAGGATCGCCATCCTTGGATCCTAGACTGGTTAGAGTCAACAAAGACCCGAACCGGCTCTGATACCACTTGAAGGACCGATACGGCGAACCAGAGAGGGGGGAGTGAATGGGAGCCGATAAAAATTCTTCTCGAAGGAGATCGAAACTCCAACAAGATGAACACAGCTTCCAACACACGTCTCCGACTCACTACCAAGGTTGGTCAAGCCCACGTAGCCACTGGAGTGCCACTGGACCTAGGAACCAACACACCACCTTCCGACCCGAGAAACGCAGCGGAAAAACCAAACCTCGAGTCTACAGACCCACACCGGTCAGACCGGTGAGCACCACCGGTCAGACCGGTCCCTGCTGCTGAAGCTGAGCAACTTTCACTAAGTGGCTCTACACCGGTCAGACCGGTGAGACACACCGGTCAGACTGATGGCAGCCTGAAAGCCCCCAAGGCACCAAACAGGCCAACCAACCACCAAACTGACCCAAACACGAAACAGCAGCAACACGGGACAACAACGAACACACCAAGACGTTCACCCGAGCAAAATCCCACAAGGGCTCGCACCGGTCAGACCGGTCAAGAGCACCGGTCAGACCGGTGTAGCTCGGGCGACTCGGGATGAACAACGACCCGCGGGTCAACTCCCCCAAATCCAAATCTCGATCTCCCGAATCACTCCACGGACTTGAACAAGACTTTGGGATATCGGGAACACCTCATGAGCAGTCCATAGCCAAGTTTAATCCCACCAAAACTCGTCCAAAAAGGAGGAATCGAAGAAATCCCACCGAAAGCACTTCCAACCCAAGAACTCAAGAAACCCCAAAATCGAGCACCTTTTCTCACAGATTTGGGAGGGGAATCACAGCCCAAAGAACCACGAAGGGTTCCTACAAATTTCCCCCATCAAATCCCCAAGAGAAAAGTCCCGAAAACAACCCAAAGAAATCACCGAAAGAGGGCTCCGAAAATCACCACCAAGAACAACCGGGAAAGACACATCCAAACCTTGAGGAACCACGCCGAATCATCTATACATGAAACAAAGGTTCGTACAAGGTCTAGCAAGCCGCCCGATCATCCATCCCTCTCTACAAGATCTCTCCGTGAAGCTCTCTTGCTAGTCCTAGAGAAAACCTAAAGAAAATAGGTGGAAAATAGGAAAACTAATGAGCTAGGGTTCCAAGCATTGGCTGCCATCCTCTCACCTCTTGGGTTATATGGAGGCAACTGAATGTCTAAAATGCCCTTCTCTACTAACTAGGGATACAAGCCCCTCAAGGGCAGATTTGGAATTCTTGATGTCTTCACCATCGGACGGATGCCCGGTGACCGCACCCTGCGTAGCCTCGATGCAAGCCATGCGATACCGACACGTGTCCTCCGCTTCGAAGATTCCGGACTGTGTCGTCGCACACCAGTCAGACCGGTGCTCCTCACCGGTCGACCGGCCCGTCGCGCGCTGCTGCTGCCGCTCCGTCTTCGGTTCTCCGGTCTTGGCTTTGTGGATCAACCAAGGAACCCAGTGGTTTTCTGGTGAACCACCGGAAACCCCGCGAACTCGGTGTAGCCTCCGCCAATCTCCACTCATGACTCGGCTCCCACGTAGTCCCGGCTCGACCTTGGTTTTGAGGCTCAACCAAGAAACCGTCCACGACTTCATCTTACTGTTCATGCCACCATGCGGCTCGCACTTGACCCCACTGGCCACCGGGTCCCTCGAACGAAGCCTACTTGTCTTCTCCACACCTGGAGGCCTCACCGGCGATGACCTTTCGCGCTTGTTCTTCACCTGCACCGACACCAGTCAAGCCACAACCTGCACCTGCAATACTTAGCCAAAAATCAGTCCACACAACGTTGTCAATCACTCATCACACAAGGAAGCGACCATCCACCGGTCCTCGAACCACACATGGTCCTTAGAACCACACACCAATCGCCAAGACAACGTGGTTATGGATCAACCTCTAGTCTTAGGAACGATTCCTTGAAGCACACGCGGAAGCACGAGAAAGAGAAGGAGGAATCGAACCAAGAAGCAAATCAGTCAGCCTCTGGCGAACTGTCCGGCCAGGCAGTGCGGACCATCCGCGATGGGCCGCGCGGACCGTCCGGCAGGGTACCGCGGACTGTCCGCACCCTTGCCGCGGACTGTCCGGCCTGAGCCGCGGACCGTCCGTTAAAGCAAACAGAACCTCCAGTAGCGAACCCCGAAAAACGGACCGTCCGCGGGGAGCACGCGGACTGTCCGCCAGGCACCCGCGGACCGTCCGCCCGGTACACGCGGACCGTCCGAAACTTCGTCCAACCAAAACTCGAAGCCACGACAGATCGAAATGAAAGGCGAGCAAGAACACGAAGAACACCCGACGAAAACTGTTCACGCGGACCGTCCGCCAGACCCTCGCGGACCGTCCGCCAGGCACGGACAGAACTGAAAACAGCCCGACCCCTAAAGTCAACTCCCCCAAATCATCATCGGATTTCCCAAACGGTAGAAGCTGTGGAGACAAGGGTTTGGGGACTTGAAAAGCGTCACACAAGGATGCTATAGCCCAAAAATCTTGCCTCCTAACTCCCTAAATCACCGGGAATCGCGAATCCTTTGAGCACCACCAAAAGCTAGAGCACCGAACGAAAATCCTCGAATCGAAGTGGTTTCCCAGCGTTTGAGGGCACAAGATCAATCACAAAGATGCACGAGACATCTATCCATGTTTCCCTCAAAGAAATCCGGGGAGAAACCCACTCAAATCTCGTGAAATCACACCGAGAACAAAGGCACGAAAACAAGCACAAAAAGACCACGAAAAACACAAGTTCGAATCTTTTATACAAACTAGGAAAGATTCACAAGGTCTAGCATGCCGCCCTAGCATCCATCCCTCTCAACAAATCTCTCATGAAGCTCTCATGCTATCCTAGAGAAAATGGAGAAGAAAATAGCTACGAAAATGAGAAATGGGAGGGAAGAAATGAAACCCTAAGTCCCGGAGAGAGAGAGAGCCATCCACACACACTCATGGCTTATATATCAGGTCCCGCAGGAGTGGTAAATGACTCGACTACCCCTAACTCAACTACTGGCGATACAACCCACGTAGGGGCATTTAGGTAATGTTTGTGGGTCTTGCCATCGGACGGCCACGCCTTTGCCGCACCCCGCGTCCTCCCAACGCAAGCCATGCGATCCCGCCGCGTGTCCTCTGCCTCGAAGCTTCCCGACACGCCCGGATCCCGTCTCCGTCGTGTTGGGCCCTCAGACTTGGTTTTGAGGTCGAAACTAAGAAACCGTCCTCCGATGGTTTTCTAGGCAAACCACCAAACCCCGCGTGCTCGGTCCGGCCTCCCGCCAAACCACTTGACTCGACCGCTACCTTGCACCGGCTCGATTGTCCATGACTTCGTCTTGCTCGTGTCGCCACCATGTGGCCCGCACCCAGTCCCGCTGTCCACCGGGTCCCTCGAACCGAGCCTACTTGTCTCTCCATCTCTCGAAGGCCCCTTAAGGCTGAAGACCTTTCGCCCCCGTTTTTCACCTGCAACAACACGAACTAGGCCGCAGCCTACACCTGCGCACTAAGCCAAGAGTTAGTCCAACACCCGTTGTCAGTCACTCATCACTGAGGAGCGGTCATCCATCGACCACTGGGACGCTCCTGGTCCTCACTCAATCTCTTTTACTTGTTGTTGCCATGCTGCAAATGTCTGTTTTGATGTAGCGTTGTTGTGCAGGCCAGTAGTGGTGCCGCAGCGCGACCTGTGCGCTCAGGCTTCTCCCTCCCGTATGAGGTGACCCGACCCTAAGGTCGTGGGGGAGTCATTAGCTAATGACGCGCGAACAGCCACCCCGCCACGTGGAGCGGCTGAGGGTAAGGCAACTTCACCGTCGGTGGTGGATTCGAGGGTGGCGAGTCCCCCGCGCGCTGTTTAGGAGGGAGAAGGAGCTACTGCTGGGGACGTCGGAGTGGCTGCCTCCCCAAAAATTATTGATGTCGACCCCATCAGTTCGAGACCTGCTGGTGCTGACGACCTGGTCAAGGACCACCATAAAATTGACCAGGTGCCAAGAGGTCTAGGGACATCTGGCGCACAGGTATCCGAATCTTCCTCTTCAAGTCCGATATTACCGTAGCGGGAAATGGACTGGAATGACACCCCCTGGCAGGATGATATTTTCGAGGACAATGAGGATATGCAGGCCATGCGGACCAGCATTGTGACCATCAACCACTGAGGAACCAAGTTGAGAAGTACCTTGGTCCGTGTGTGATGAGTGATTGACCGGATGGTTTGAAGCTTTGTGTGTGTAGTGTTGAGTTGTGTTGTGTGTGTTTTATTTTGAGTATTTACCTTATTGTTTATGTGGTTTGTTGTTAATGCACTCGTGAGGAGTGGTTGACAACGTTGTGTGGACTGACTCTTGGCCTAGTATTGCAGGTGTTGGTTGTGTCTTGGTTTGCGTTGGTGTAGGTGAAGAACAGGCGCGAAAGGTCTTGGTGTTGCGGGGCCTCCAAGGAGTGGAGAGACAAGTAGGCTTGGTTCGAGGGACCCGGTGGCCGACGGGATCAAGTGCGAGCCGCATGGTGCAAGAAGAGCAAGACGAAGTCGTGGACATGGAGCCGGTGCATCGGTGGTGGCCAAGTCAAGGAACGAGGCAAGACTGAGTAGACCGTCCAGACGCCGGAGGTGAAAGGCTTGGCGGGCTCGATGCTTGGCGTGGTGAGGCCGGGCCATGTATGCGGGGTTTGGTGGTTTGGCCACAAAACCATCGGAGGAGGGTTTCTCGGTTTGGGCCTCAAAACCGAGCCTGAGGGCCTCGCATGACGGAGACGGTATCTGGGTGCGTCGGGAAGCTTCGAGGCGGGCGACATGCGGCATGATCTAGGTGCTTGCGTCGGGAGGACGTGAAGGCCTGATGGATGCGCGGCCGTCCAATGGTGAACTTCATGTGTTGACCAAAATGCCCCTATGAGGGCTTGTGTTGTACTCCTAGTGTAAGGGCACTTCGGTCTTATCCGGAGGGCCTATATATAGGAGGAGGGGGCTGAATTTTCAGCCACCTCTTGGGCTAGTAGGACTGTGGTACTCTTTCATTTTGGAGTGCTTTGGGAGAGAGGGAGATAGGAGAGAGAGAGGCTCTTTGATTGGAGCTTTTTGCCATCTTAGATTTGGATTCTAGGTGTGGCTTGTAATCGTTTGGACAAGATATTCATAGTGATTTCATCCTCTAAATCTTGTGCCAATCTTTCTTTTCCCGAGTTTCTTTTATTGCTTTTTCGGAGCTCTTTTTGTGCTATTTTCGTGATTGGCTTGATTCGTTGTTTCTAGGTCGTTTGGCTCTGGATTTCTTTGCGGGGATCATGGATGGATGCCTTGCGCACCTTTGGTGATGATCTTGACCCCTCAAACTCCGGGAATTGGGCTCGATTTTGTGAGGATTGGATGAACTCGGGTTTGTGCTTTGAGTGCACGAGATTTGCGATTCTGGTTGATTGGATTGGTTTTGGGTTCCAAGATTTTGGGCATAGCTTCACGTAGTGACGCTTCTCATCTACCCAAAATTTGGGGTCAATCCCTCCAACGGTTTAGGAGTTCCATCGATTGGAAGTTGGAGTTGTTTTTGTGGAGCTCGCGTTTTTGTTTCTGGGTGAGGGGCGGACGGTCCGCGAGCTCGCGGCGGACGGTCCGCGAGCTCGTGGCGGACGGTCCGCGGCCTGGGTTGTTCTTCACGAGTTCATCGAGTTCTTCACGAGTTCGTCGTTCGATCGATTGGATTTTGATTTCCGTTTTGCACGTGGTTTGCGGACTGTCCGCGAGCGACCATCGGACAGTCCGCGAGAAGATTTTCAGTGCGGACAGTCCGCGGTTCAATCATGGACAGTCCGATTTTTCGGGGTGTGGCTCTGTTGGTTCGGAGTGCTTTCTCGGACAGTCCGCGTGTGGTGGCCGGACGGTCCGCGACCCCTTCGCGGACGGTCCGCCGGTCCCACACGGACAGTCCGCCCAGGCTTTTGCAGTTCAGAGCTTATGCTTCGGTTCTTGTTTGTTTGCTTCCGCTTCTTGTCCCTAGGATTCTTGGTAGTTCCTTTGAGGTTGTTTGAGCCCTGTTTGGGATCTTGTTTGTGCGTGTGGGTTCGTGGAGTTGCGATTGGGGTATAGGCCGAATTCAACCCAAGGGAAGAATTTTTATGGGCTCCCATTCACTCCCCCCTCTCTGGTCGCCCGAATCGGCCCTTCAATTGGTATCAGAGCCGGTTGTGGATTCTTGTGGCTCTAACAAGTCTTGAATCCATAGGGTGACTAGAGGAAAGAGGTGCTTTTGCTTGCGACCTTGGTTTGCGCGTTCTGAGTCCGGCGATTTGGAGTTGTGCCCTTGGAAAACCATAACTTGATATACCTTCAGTAAAATGGGCATAACTTTTCGCTCGGTGCTCCGTTTTGGCTCAAAGTTTTTACAGCGGTTCCGTGACTCCATTTGTAGGTGATCCAAAATCATCTAAAGATCAATTTGGGGTCTTCCAAAATTCAGAAAAAATAAAGAATATAATTGAAAAATCCTTTTTTAAGTCTCTTGCGGCTTTGTCTTGTTTCTTCTGGATTTTCTCTAGGCTTCATTTCACCTTATTTTGAGCTGGAATTTTTTGTGCCTCTATCTTTGGTGCTCCCTATTCAATGGTAAAATTTTGGGAAAAAGATAAGATCCTTTGCTATTGAACTCGTGAGTACTTGTTAGAGAACTGAGGCATTTTGAGTGCTTTCTTTGCATCGCTGCTTGTTCCTCGAGTTTGCTTTCGGCTAATCCTAACCGGTAATTTAATTATGGCACCAAGTTCTTCTCCTTGTTGTTATTTGAGCAGGAGGAGTATGGTGGTTGAGGCGGAAGCCGGAGTGGTGGAGATGATATCTCTCATCGAGGACTATCAAGATGGTGACATCAAGAAAGGCGAGCTCTACCACAAGCTAAGAGGCATCAACCAAGGTACACTTGCCAAAGCTATCTTGATCCTATGCAATAGGTTGGATGATTGTGAGAGTGATTGTGGAGACTTGCATAGGAGAAACATAGATTTGTGTGATGCCTTGCGTAGGAAGAATGAGAAGATGAAATGCTCTCTTACTAGGTTGAAATGTGGTATGGCTCATTGGAACTCTTGTGCTTTGAATTCTTGCACTTCTTGTAACACCATGCATGCTAAGAATGATGCTTTGATTGCTTCCATTGCATGCTTGAAATGTGAAATTAAGGTGTTAAATTTCAAAGCTTCTTTGCCTTGCAAATCTTGTGATGCGTTGTGTGCTGAAAATGAGAAATTAAAAGATGAAGTTAATTGGTGCAAAATGCATGTTGAAGCTTTTAGAAGAGCATGCAAAAATCTTGATTTTGAGAATGATGAGTTGAGATCATCTCTTGCTAACTTGCAATCTGAAATTGACTTGTTGAAATCCAATGCTTCTATGCCTTGCAACTCTTGTGTTGCTTTGAATGATGAACTTGATATGGCTAGAAGTATGATTGCTTTGTTAGAGTCAAGTGCTTCCCTAACATGTGTTTCTTGTGAGTCTTTGCTTGCTGAAATTAATGAACTAAAATTGACTCACACCACATGTGTAGATAAACTTGAGCATGCTAGGGCTGAAATTTGTGATATGAAATCCATGCCTTGTAGCAAGTGCTCTTTGTTGCTGGTTGAGGATGCTTGCCATACTTCTTGCAATGATGATAATGCTTTGCGAGATGTAAATGATGTTGCTTGTTCATGTGATTCCGTTTGCACCTCATGCATTGATTTGGAAAGTGAAGTTTTGGCTTTGAAAAAGATGCGCGAGGATATGAGCGCTAAGTTGGTTGAGCATGATGAGATGAGTGCTAACCTTGAGAAAGAAAATGAACTCTTGCGTACCACATATGCTAAATGCATTGAAGAAGAAATCAATAATTTGAGAAATATGACATGTGGTACTTGTGAGCGCCTCAAGTCTCAAAATGAGGTTTTGCGCACAAGGTGCAAGAGTCTTTGTGCCAAGGGTTTGGATTTTCGCTTCTCTTGTCACTCCGATGTTGATGCTCTAAATTTGCTTCTTCTAAACCGGAGTCGACTTCTTCTCTTGAGCGTGAGTCTTTGGATGGTGTTAGGTGTGCTAGTGCTTTGGATAGCTCTCCCATAGCTAGTCCTAAGCTTGTTGCTTCTTCCAGTGTTGCCCAAGGTGATTTGAATGACAAGAGTGCTTCTAATTGCTTTGGAATTCATAGTTCCAAACCGAGGTTACAATGCACCTTTTGCAAGAAGGATGGGCATACCGTTGAGTTTTTCTTTCGCCATGTCAAGCACGAGCGACGTGTGCGTGCCAAAGCTTTTAAGAAGCCACGTAGCCTTTCTCATGGCACGTGTGATTCTAATGTGGGAACCAAGTTGGATGTTGGGGTTGATGCTTCATGCTCTAAGTCCCAAGGGACTTCCCACTTACAAGAGAATGGTGATTCATCCACTCGGACCGTGCCTCTCGATAGGCCTTTGTACCATTGCTCTCACTGTGGGAAGGATGGGCATCAAGAGAGCTTTTGCTACCGCCGGGCAAGGAGAATACGGCGAGGAGGTGCCTCTGGGCCTTTGGTTGTTCATAGCCCATCTCATGGCATGAACACTTGTGAGCCTAAGAAGGCGAGATTTGTGGACGGGTTTTATGACACTCTTTCTAGTGAGTTAGGCCATGCTCGTGGACATGCTTCTAGTGTTTCTTGTGTTGGTCCGCGACATGCTTCTCGTGGTTCTTGTGTTGGTTCTTCTCCTACGACCCCGAAGGATCTTTGTCTGTTTGCTTGTGGTAGCACTCGAATTTCTTCGCGAGTGACTTCTTTGAGGCATGGTTCCAAGGGTGCTTGAAAGATTTTTCATTCCAACCGGCATTTGCATCATGCTAATCCACATGATAGGTTGTGTGCACCAGTTATCCGTGTGACCAAATATTGGATTCCCAAGTACGTGCTTGCTAACCCTTTGGGATCCAAGGCTCGGTATTTCTTTTCTCCTTGTGTGTAGGTATGGACACGCGATTAGAGAAGATGAGTTGGATGGGCTTGATCTCTGCCCGTGAGGAGATCAAGACAAGATGGTTCTCCACACCGTTTTGGATGGCTCTTGAAAGCCTTTGTACACATATATAGTGAGTTTTCTTGTCCCCTTGTCCTCTCTTGTATATACTTGTGTCTTGCTTGTGTGAAAACCATGGTAGGCTAGCCACCTTGTTCATGATAGCTTTGTGATCTTGAATATCTATCTTGCTATCTTTGTATTATTTTATGGTGGATGATATTTATGAACATCATGTTATGCATTATGGTTGATTGCTCGGATATGTCATGTTGTTCATCCATATCATTTTTGTCTAGCTCGATGGTACCTTTCTTGTTAGCATGTTTGTCCCCCATGTATATCTTGTCATGCTAGCTTTGTAATATATGTTGGTGGATGATCCATGCAATCTTGTATCATGCCTTTGTTTAGTTCTTGTATATTGTTTGGCATGTTGTTCTTTGGTATCATTTTGGTTTAGTGTTGTACCTTGTTGACATACTTGCTTGCCCATGCTTATTCATATTTGTGGAATCATGTTACAATGCTCTATTTATGTTAATTGATATTGTCAATGCATTGTGTAGCTTGTTGTGAGCTTTCCTTGGAGTTTTGGGCTTGTCTTGTCTTCGGGTTGTGTTGTTGTTCCTCTTTTTGGTTGGTTTTAGAGTTTTCCTTGCTCTTTCTTTTCCTAGCTTTTGCTTTGTTAGTTGCCCTTGGTTGAGGGGGAGCTTGGCTTCTTTTGATAGGGAATTTGATTCCAAGAAGAGTTGTGGCTTTTTGGGCAGTCTTTGTGATCCTTAAATTGGTATTCCTTCTATGGTATTCAATTGGGACCTTTGAGGTTTTGCAATTGGTACTTTTTCTATGGCACTCAATTGGGACCTTTGGTGGCTCTTCTCCCGCTTGGAGCGTTTCTTGGTTGGCGTGTTCCCTCGTGAGCTTTATTGGTGTTAAGTTAAGTTTCTTGTCTCCCTATGCATTTTGCATTGCATTTGTATCATATATCATGATGTATATACTTTGGTAGGTTTGACATTTGTGTCTCGCATTCTGTCATATATCATGTTTTTTTTGATGTACATATCTACCTTTGTTGCATTTGTATCATATTGCATTTTAGGACGATGAGCTTCTTCTATATGCCTCATTTCAGTTTCTTTGGCTACTTGTGAGATATTGGTCATGTGTGTGGAGAAATGGCTATGTGAGGCTATTCTCTTGGAATATTTGAGATATATGTGTTGTGAGATAGCCCTTTTTGAATCAAATGCTAATCTTGACTAAATTTGATGAAATGTGCTCCACTCATGTGTAGTAGTGTATCCATGTCCCATTTTGGTCTGAATGTGCTTTCCACACTTAGATTGTGCTTGGATGTCTTTTTCTTGCATTTGGGCCAAAGGCCGAATATCATTGTGAATGTTTAGCCTATGTTGCATTCATGGAGGAGCATAAGCTTCTTTTTGCCGCAAAGGCACTTCATGTACCATGAAATGAATTAATCTTGAAAAGAAGTGTGTATGCTTGAAAAATGCTCCATCCATCATGTTTATGCTTAAAATGTCTTATCTTTCACACATGGGTGCAAAACATGTTGCATGATGTTCACCAGTGGAGAAGTCTCCCCGAAGTGGACACATGGCTCATGAGCTTTAACATGACATCCTTTGCTTTATGGGTGTTTGCAATGATCTTTTGTTAAGAATTTGATCCCCTTGTATGATCTCTGGATGATATGCATGTTTTTGGCTAGAATATGACATGGATAGGCCTTTAAATTTGAAGTCAGCCATCTTTTGATAAAACTGCTCAAATGTGAAAATTTGCTTTGTCACATACTTATATTTCCATATATTACTTGTGGCAATGCTTTGACTATGTTATGATCCATATGTGTGCTCTTTGTCTCACTTCTAGCCTTTGACACTAGATTTGGCCTATTTGAGAAGCTTATGTAGATGTTTATATGCTTCGTCTTACATTCATGCATTATCGTCAAGTAGGAAAAGTTGCATTTTGGGGAGAAAATGTTTGTTTCATCTTTCAGGCATTTGTGGCATCTAGAGGGATACTCAGTTTAGGGGGAGAACTGGAGTTTGCATGCACATTTCAGGATAAGTATGCATTTGTGTAGGGGGAGCTTTGGTGAGTTTCCTTTGTTTGCCTGAGTTGTGCTTTGGTGGTTGCTTTTTGCTCTTTCACGTGTGCTTAGGGTGAGCTTTGTATGCTCTTTGTCCCTAGTGCATGTGTTTAGGGGAGCTTGTGAGCTTGGTGTGCTTTTTTCTCTATCTCATGAGTTTAGGGTGAGCTTTGTATGCTCTTTGGCCCTAGTTCATGTGTTTAGGGGGAGCTTATGAGTTTTCTGCTCTTGTGCCGGTGGTGTTGAGCCCCTTTGCCTCTTCTTGAGGAGTCGGCGGTTGACTTGTGTTTTCGCTTGTCCATGATCAGTGTTGAGCCCTTTGTGCCTCTTCTTGAGGGATCATGCATTCTTGTCTCCGTTGTGTTGAGTCGTTGCCCATGTCTTTGGGGACCGAGACATTGCGTTGGCCTTTGTGGTTTCTCTCATGCCAAGTGACCTTGTTCTTTCTTCTTGTGTGGTTTTCTTTCACTTGGATGAGTTGTTCGTCCTTTGCCCTCTCAAACCATTTCTTTGTGCTCACATGTTGTCAATCTGCTCCTCAAGGGGGAGAAATTTGGAAAATCAAGTTGATATGAACCTTGATTCTTGATTTGATGGTGATGAGCGGTTGACAAGTGTTTTGGTAAGAGTTTTATGGCACTTTGTGTTGAGAATTTTGGTTTGATGGCTTTTATGGATTGCATGTTGGTAGTGTGTCTCTTCGTTTGCGCTTAGCCTTTGTGCTCGCTTTGGGTTCGAGCGAAATTTGTCGGAGCATGCTTTTATCCCTTCTTGAAGGATCAGATGGCGACTAGAGAGGGGGGAGTGAATAGGAGCCGGTAAAAATTCTTCTCAAAGAAACCCGGCCTATACCCTAGTCAAATTCCGGTCACACACAAGCGATGGATCGAAACACACACTAATCGCCAAGACAACGAGGTTATGGATCAACCTCTAGTCCTAGGAACGATTCCTTGAAGCACACGCGGAAGCCCAAGAAGGGAAGAGAGGAATCGAACCAAGAAGCAAAGCACACAGGCTCTGGCGGACCGTCCGGCTAGGAGAGGCGGACCGTCCGCACGGGCCACGCGGACCGTCCGCCAATGTACCGCGGACTGTCCGCACAGGTACGGCGAACCGTCCGGCCTAGGCCGCGGACTGTCTGTTAAAACCAACAGAACCACCAGAAGCGAACCCCGAAAAAACGGACCGTCCGCGGGGAGCACGCGGACCCTCTCGCGAGCACCCGCGGACCGTTCGCCCGGCCTAACGTGGACCGTCCGAAACCACTTCCAACCAAAACTCAAAACCAAAACGGATCGAAAGCGAAGCCGAGCAAGAACACGAAGAACACGCGAAGAACACTGTTCACGCGGACCGTCCGCCAGACCCACGCGGACGCGTCGCCGAGCACGGACGGGCGAAAACGGCCCGACCCCGAAAGTCAACTCCCCCTAATCATCATCGGATTTCCTAAACGGTAGAAGGCTTGTGGAGACAACGGTTTGGGGACTTGAAAAGCGTCACACATGGATGCTATAGCCCAAAAATCTTGCCTCCTAACTCCTTAAATCACCGGGAATCGCGAATCCTTTGAGCACCACCAACGGCTAGAGCACCGAACGAAAATCCTTGAATCGAAGTGGTTTCCCGGCGTTTGAGGGCACAAGATCAATCACAAAGATGCACGAGACATCCATCCATGTTTCCCTCAAAGAAATCCGGGGAGAAACCCACTCAAATCCGCGGAATCACACCGAGAACAAAGGCACGAAAACAAGCACAAAAAGACCACGAAAAACACAACTCTGAATCTTCTATACAAACCAGGAAAGATTCACAAGGTCTAGCATGCCGCCCTAGCATCCATCCCTCTCAACAAATCTCTCATGAAGCTCTCATGCTAGCCTAGAGAAAATGGAGAAGAAAATAGCTACGAAAATGAGAAATGGGAGGGGGAAATGAAACCCTAAGTCACGGAGAGAGAGAGCCATCCACACAAACTCATGGCTTATATATCAGGTCCCGCCGGAGTGGTAAATGACTCGACTACCCCTAACTTAACTACTGGCGATACAACCCACGTAGGGGCATTTAGGTAATGTTTGTGGGTCTTGCCATCGGACGGCCACGCCTTTGCCGCACCCGCGTCCTCCCGACGCAAGCCATGCGATCCCGCCGCGTGTCCTCCGCCTCGAAGCTTCCCAACACGCCCGGATCCCGTCTCCATCGTGTTGGGCCCTCGGACTTGGTTTTGAGGCCCAAACTAAGAAACCGTCCTCTGATGGTTTTGTGGGCAAACCACCAAACCCCGCGTGCTCGGTCCGGCCTCCCGCCAAACCACTTGACTCGACCGCCACCGTGCACCGGCTCGATTGTCCATGACTTCGTCTTGCTCGTGTCGCCACCATGTGGCCCGCACCCAGTCCCGCTGTCCACCGGGTCCCTCGAGCCGAGCCTACTTGTCTCTCCATCTCCCGGAGGCCCCTCAAGGCTGAAGACCTTTCGCGCCCATTCTTCACCTGCAACAACATGAACCAGGCCGCAGCCTACACCTGCGCACTAAGCCAAGAGTCAGTCCAACACCCGTTCTCAATCACTCATCACTGAGGAGCGGTCATCCATCGACCACCGGGACGCTCCTGGTCCTCGCTTCTCTCTTCAATTGGCCTTTTGTTTGCTTTTTATTGGCCTTGTGGCGCTTGAATGAGTTCTTGTTTGCTTTTTGACCTTCTTTTGTCAATGCACTCATCAAGGGGGAGATTGAGGAACCAAGTTGAGAAGTACCTTGGTCCGTGTGTGATGAGTGATTGCCGGATGGTTTGAAGCTTTGTGTGTGTAGTGTTGAGTTGTGTTGTGTGTGTTTTATTTTGAGTATTTACCTTATTGTTTATGTGATGTGTTGTCAATGCACTCGTGAGAAGTGGTTGACAACGTTGTGTGGACTGACTCTTGGCCTGGTATTGCAGGTGTTGGTTGCAACTTCGTTTGCATTGGTGCAGGTGAAGAACAGGCGCGAAAGGTCTTAGCCTTGCGGGGCCTCCGAGGAGTGGAGAGAGAAGTAGGCTTGGTTCGAGGGACCCGGTGGCCGACGGGATCAAGTGCGAGCCGCATGGTGCAAGAAGAGCAAGACGAAGTCGTGGACATGGAGCCGGTGCATCGGTGGTGGCCAAGTCAAGGAACGAGGCAAGACTGAGTAGACCGTCGGACGCCGGAGGTGCAAGGCTTGGCGGGCTCGACGCTTGGCATGGTGAGGCCGGGCCGTGTACACAGGGTTTGGTGGTTTGACCACAAAACCATCGGAGGAGGGTTTCTCGGTTTGGGCCTCAAAACCGAGCCCGAGGGCCTCGCGTGACGGAGACGGTATCCGGGTGCGTCGGGAAGCTTCGAGGCGGGCGACACGTGGCATGATCTAGGTGCTTCTGTCGGGAGGACGTGAAGGCCTGATGGATGCGTGGTCATCCGATGGTGAACTTCATGTGTTGCCCAAAATTCCCCTGTGAGGGCTTTTGTTGTACTCCTAGTGTAGGGGCACTTCGGTCTTTCCCGGAGGGCCTATATATAGGAGGAGGGGGCTGAATTTTCAGCCACCTCTTGGGCTAGTAGGGCTGTGGTACTCTTTCATTTTGGAGTGCTTTGGGAGAGAGGGAGAGAGGAGAGATAGAGGCTCTTTGATTGGAGCTTTTTGCCATCTTAGATTTGGATTCTAGGAGTGGCTTGTAATCGATTGGACAAGATATTCATAGTGATTTCATCCTCTAAATCTTGTGCCAATCTTTCTTTTCCCGAGTTTCTTTTATTGCTTTTTCAGAGCTCTTTTTGTGCTATTTTCGTGATTGGCTCGATTTGTTGTTTCTAGGTCGTTTGGCTCCGGATTTCTTTGAGGGGATCATGGATGGATGCCTTGCGCACCTTTGGTGATGATATTGACCCCAATCGGGCTCGATTTGGTGAGGATTGGATGAACTCGGGTTTGTGCTTTGAGTGCACGAGATTTGCGATTCCGATTGATTGGATTGGTTTAGGGTTCCAAGATTTTGGGCATAGCTTCACGTAGTGACTCTTCTCATCTACCCAAAATTTGGGGTCAATCCGTCCAACGTTTTAGGAGTTCCATCGATTGGAAGTTGGAGTTCTTTTTGTGGAGTTCGCGTTTTTGTTTCTGGGTGGGGCGGACGGTCCGCGAGATCATGGCGGACGGTCCACGGCCTGGGTTTTTCTTCGCGAGTTCATCGAGTTCTTCACAAGTTCGTCGTTCGATCGATTGGATTTTGATTTCCGTTTTGCACGTGGTTTGTGGACGGTCCGCGAGAGACCATCGGACATTCCGCGAGAAGATTTTCCGTGCGGACAGTCCGCGGTTCAATCACGGACAGTCCGATTTTTCAGGGTGCGGCTCTGTTGGTTCGGAGTGCTTTTTCGGACAGTCCGCGTGTGGTGGCCGGACGGTCCGCGACCCCTTCGCGGCCGGTCCGCCGGTCCCACACAGACAGTCCGCCCAGGCTTTTGCAGTTCAGAGCTTCTGCTTCGGTTCTTGTTTGTTTGCTTGTGCTTCTTGTCCCTAGGCTTCTTGGTGGTTCCTTTGAGGTTGTTTGAGCCCTGTTTGGGATCTTGTTTGTGCGTGTGTGTTCGTGGATTTACGATTGGGGTATTGGCCGAATTCAACCAAAGGGAACAATTTTTATCGGCTCCCATTCACTCCCCCCTCTCTGGTCGCCCGAATCGGTCCTTCAACCACGCGCTGATGGTACGTTTGCTTACGATGTACTTTTCCTGACGATGTTTAGTTGAAGTGTTGTTGACGAGCTTGTTGTATTGCAGCTGTCCTTAGCAGAACGGGCCAAAAGCCGGGTCGACCTGCCGAAGAACGTGGCGGAGAGGGAACAACAGATTACTGACCTTGAGCAGCAGCTCAAGAAGGTATGTGAGGCGGCGGCTGCCGAAAATAAGAGGCTCAAGGATGAGCTCACCGAGGAGAAGCGCAAGGCCATGGAGGCTACTGCGCAGTTCAATATTGTATCCATTGGTAGGTCGAATCTTCGTGTTGATGATCTTGTTGAAGAAGATCTTTTTGTGGTATGCTAACTGTGACATCTCATAGGCTTTCGCAACTGTGAAGAGGAGCTTAACACTGCCTTGAAGAACACCAAGGAGAAGGTTCGAAACCTGGAGGTGTCACTTCAGGAGGTCAAGGCTGGGGGCCAGGAGCTCAAGAGGGCGATGAAGGAAGTTGCAGACAGTGAGTACGCCATATCTCAAAAGCTAGCTTATGAGACAGGAGCTCGTCAGGGCCTTGAGGTCGAGTTCGAAGTTGTTTTGAAGTCATTGCAGAATGACCAAATGACCATTGCAAGGTATGAGGTGGAGCTGTACGACTTGAAGGGTGCTGCCAACTATGCAATGGATTGCATAGCAGTGTCGGATGAAGGGGAGGAGGCGAAATCCATCGTAGATCGTCTTGTAGATACTCCTAACAGGCTTCTAACTCTGCTGAAGGCGACGAGCTTGGCGGCGGCTACTGATGCATTGGTGAGAGTGAAGTCTCACTACTCTGATGTCGACATGGCCAAGGTCAAGGCTGGTTCTGATGTTGAAAAAGACCTCACGGCCCTGGAGCTGGAGGTTCAGGATGCCACCATCGAAGTGACGGACAATTTGGACTATGAAGGTGATGACGGTGAAGCATAGTCTTGGACTTAGGAGTAGTGCCTTCTCTCCTTCTCAATCTTGTAAACAGGTCTTGCGGGTGAAATACTTTTATTGACCCTAAATGAAGTACTTGCCCTGTGCTTGTGCGAGCTTGGTAGTCTTTGTAGATGACGACGTCTTGTTTCTTGTCTCGCTAACCACTTCTCACAGAGAGGCTGGCTTACCAACCTCCACAGCTCAGCGTGGAGGCTTACGTGAGGTCGGTGCGCGAGGGAGGAGCCTAGGGCTCAGGTCTGGTGACCTTTTTGACCAAACGTGCTCGCAGCGACGGGAGGCTTCGTACTCATTAGGGATGATGTCCTCGGGTCGAGCAACCCTTAGGTTGACTTTGAGCCAATCCCCCGAGCATGTCGAGGGTGAGGAGTAGGCAAAAATCTGTGACCCCCAGGTTTTGCAACCCATGTTTTGGCTTTAGCCAAGCCCCAGAGCATGTCAAGGGGGAGGGTATGACGAGCATGTTTTGGCTTGCGGACGGGGCGTAAGTTGCCGGGATGACGTAGAGGTCGTCAGGAGGATCATTATCTTGGTCATAGTGGGCACATCATAGGAGTTTTTGATAATGCATATGTCGGAGGTCCGCTGCTTGGCCAGGTTGTTGGCATCGAGGGCATCAGGGACCCCCTGTTCTCGATCATAATTAGCATGTCGTTCTATATCCACTTCATCTCTTATACGTTGACGCTGGCTTCCTTCTATGCGGTTAGCTTGTGTTGGAGGAGGTTGAGCTCCTGCATTCTGTCCTAGGTTCGCGACAGCGTTTCCCTGAGTGTTGGCAGCATTAGCTGCGTTGTTTACTACATTGCCAGCGGCGTTGGCTGGAGTGTTTGCCGGAGCATTGGCTGTAGGGTTAACTGGAGCATTAGCTGCAACATTGGCAGTGGGGTTGACCGGCTGTACCACTTCTTTTTCACCTCGTTCCTCTTCAGCCACCAGCTCAAGGGGACCCTGGCTGTGATGTCGTTGGCGAGGATGTTCCGATCTACTCCTAAAATAAGAACTTGTTGCGGATTTACTATATCCAGGGCCTATTTCTTCGATCTGGGCAGCAGTGATGCAGACATTTGCTTGAAGACGTCGTACCACCGGAGAATCTTCGAGGTGGCTTAGGGCGGCCCCTAAGTTGGTTTGTGGAGTGTTGTAGACTTCGAGACCGTCTCACTCAAAGTCCCTCAGGAGGTCTCTGGCACATAGTTGATTGGGACAAGGTTAATTCTCTTGGCGTCGTTGCTAAGGGGCGGCTGGTGCTGCAAGTGCTTGTTGCCCAGCGTTGTCATTGACATGTCCGGTGTTGAGTGGCCGTTGAACTGGTTGTTGACCTGCACCTGAGACAGCAGCAGCGAGTTCTTGTTGCCGACGAATAGCTCTAGCAGCATTGGCATTCTCGTGTTCCTGGCGTTGTTCATCTGTCTCTCCATCTTGAGGTGGTACATCTGCTGAGATGACCAAAATCTTGCAATCTAGAGTCTCAAGCTCTTCTCCCAGATAGTCCGGGAAGATAGTTGTGCGGGCGATCTGGAATGCAAGGCGGTCCGGAGACGGCTCTCGGTTCAGCTGGAGGCGATGGGCCGCGGCGAGAGGTCGATGAAACTTCTTGAGGACACGGCACTAGTGCGCCGTGTGATTGGAATTTTCGTGGATAGGGAAGGGTTCGTCGAGGTGACAACTGCGGCTTCCAAGATCTTGGGTTTTGGGGCCAGATTCGATCTGGATTTTGCGCTTCATGTAGCGGGATGCTACGTGAGCTGCGTTGCGCAAGCCAAGAGGCATGCTGGAGGACGATGAGGTCCTACGAGGGCGTTTGACGTGTTCACAGACTTTGATAGTGTCGGAGACCATGCCTTCGACACAATCGATCCCAGCAATCAGGTCACTAGGAGTGGGTGGGTGGATCTCCGTCAACAGACCTGTTCCGATCTGTTGGTCGATGGTGATCGCCTTGCCTTCAATGACGAGGCAGGCGACTGGAGTGGTGGATTTCGTCGGCATTGAGCCAAAGCAGATGTCAACGGTATTGGCGAGGATGTCCGCCATGCTCTTCGGGAAGATGACGTTGTTGGTCGAAGCCATAGAGTTGCACGAAGAACTGTAGGTTCGACCCCTACCTGGCGCGCCAACTGTGAGATGGTAAGATCTAGACAGCCCACTGCGGTGCTAATCCTAGTGGTTTAGTTGTTCGGCGGGGTGGAATCTAAGGCTAAGAACTCGAAGGTTGCACACAATTACGCGGAACACAGAGAACACAGCGAGTTTATACTGGTTCGGGCCTCCAGAGAGCAAGAAACTACGTCCAGTTGTCGGTGTAGATTACTTGAGGATTGCGTGATTGTACAAGGGGTCGCCTCGTCCGCCTTATATTGGCCAGCAGACGAGTCGGTTCCCAGATTCTTGGTCGGTTACGACTAGGAGACCTAAGTCTACGTTACACATCTTGCCATATCCTGTCGATCCGCTTTTGGGCGAAATCCACCGAGGTCTTGATGCCAAGTCTTGAGGTCGTGCTGAACTAAGTCATCGGGGGAATTTTCTGGAAGGTCTTCATGAGGTCGTGTGGGCCGCCAACTAGGTCAGTTGGGCCCACTAACAGGTCGGCGGGTCTTCTGATAGGACGGACCTACTTGTCAAGGACGGTCGTGAGCCTGGTCGGTGGGGACCCAAGGTTACCCATGTCTCACAGGGAGAAAGTGGCGGCGGCGGTGCGAGGGGAGAGTGGGAGGAGACTACGTGAGGGAGGCATCCTTCCCTACTAACCTAGCACGAGTGGGCTTCTGTGGCCTTAAAACGAGTAATGTAGTTCACATCACCAAGCAAACTAACTCATAACAAACATATTCACATCTGACATGGATCAGTAGGGCAAATCACCAAAATAAGACTGCATCAGCTGGGCGCATCACCAAACTAGATTGTTGCTGCAAGGGAAGTAGTTAGCTAGCTAGATGGCTTCTTTTGTGCTGCTGCCTAAGTTCAGCTAGCCTTGTCACTAGTTTTGCAACACTTTTTGCCAGCTGAGCATTCTTCTTTAGAAGATCAATCTCCTATCTCTTTTGTGCGACTTTAAGCTGCTCATCCTGCTTGTCGATTCCTTTCAAGATGTAGTCAATGTCATCCCGAGTAACAGCACAGTCCCAAAACTAAGGAAAAAATTATATTGATGCAAGCTTCATAACAATTGTAATTTACAAGAAAGCTGTTTTAGCTCTAGAAGGTTTCAAAACATACCTGTTTCTCTTCAGCCGATTCCTTGAGCTTGTTGATTTCAGTCCAAATCCTGTCAATGTCATGTGCAACAACTTCCTACAAAAAATGAAAATTGATGCATTAGAACAATTGATTAGTGAGGTACAAGGACAAATCTCGTGCGTGATGGTTTCAGAACTTGCCTCATGGTCTTCAGAATCGTCGCCGGAGTTATTGCTGGAGTCATCACCGGAGTTGTTGCCGGAGTTGTCGCCGGAAGAGATGAGGTCTATCAGCACCACTCTTCTGCCCGGGTCGTCGCTTTTTGAGTCCACGCTCACCTCAATGCGCTTGGAATGCTTCTTCTTTCGCGATGAGGAAAAATTGAAGGATCTGATGGCGACGAGAGAGGGGAGGGGAGTGAATAGGAGCCGGTAAAAATTCTTCTCAAAGAACCTGGCCTATACCCTAGACAAATCCCGGTCACACACGAGCGATGGATCGAATCACACACCAACCGCCAAGAAAACAAGGTTATGGATCAATATCAAGTCTTAGGAATGATTCCTTGAAGCACACGCGGAAGCACGAAAGAAAGAAGGAAGGAATCGAACCAAAGAGCAAAGCAGCCAGCCTCTGGCGGACCGTCCGGCCAGGAGAGGCGGACTGTCCGCACGAGCCAAGTGGACCGTCCGCCAAGGTACCACGGACTGTCCGCATAGGTACGGCGGACCGTCCGTCCTGGGCCGCGGACTGTCCGTTAAAGCCAACAGAACCTCCAGAAGCGAAACCCGAAAAACGGACCGTCCGCAGGGAGCACGTGGACTGTCCGCTAGGCACCCGCGTACTGTCCGCCCGGCACACACGGACCGTCCGAAACCTCGCCCAACCAAAACTCAAAAGCACAACAGATCAAAAGAGAAGACGAGCAAGAACACGAAGAACACACGACGAACACTGTGCGCGCGGACCGTCCGCCAGGCCCTTGCGGACCGTCCGCGAGGCACGAACAGAACTGAAAATTGCTCGACCCAGAAAGTCAACACTCCCAATCCATCACCGGATCTCCCAAACGGTAGAAGCTGTTGAGAAAAGAGTGTGGGGACATGAAAAGCGTCAACCAAGGATGCTATACCCCAAAAATTTCGCCTCCTAACTTCTTAAATCATCGGGAATCGCGGATCCTTTGAACACCACCAAAAGCTAGATCTCCGAACGAAAATCCTTGAATCGAAGTGGTTTCACGGCATTTGAGGGCACAAGATCAATCCCAAAGATGCACAAGACATCCATCCATGTTTCCCTCAAAGAAATCCGGGGAGAAACCCACTCAAATCCGCGGAACCACACCAAGAACAAAGGCACCAAAAACAAGCACGAAAAAGACCACGAAATTCACAACGCCAAATCTTCTATTCAAACCATGAAAGATTCACAGGGTCTAGCATGCCGCCCTAGCATCCATCCCTCTCAACAAATCTCTCATGAAGCTCTACTAGCCTAGAGAAAATGGAGAAGAAAAAATAGTCCCCGGAAAAAGAGAAATGGAAGGGGGGAAATGAAACCCTAAGTCACGGAGAGATAGACATCCACACACACTCATGGCTTATATATTGGGTCCCGCCGGTGTGGGAAATGACTCGACTACCCCTAACTCAACTACTGGCGACACAACCCACGCAGGGGCATTTATGTAATGTTTGTGGGTCTTGCCATCGGACGGCCACGCCTTCGCCGCACCCTGCGTTCTCCCGACGCAAGCCATGCGATCCCGCCGCGTGTCCTCCGCTTCGAAGCTTCCCGACACGCCCGGATCCCGTCTCCGTCATGTTGGGCCTTCGGACTTGGTTTTGAGGCCCAAACCAAGAAACCGTCCTCCGATGGTTTTGTGGGCAAACCACCAAACCCCATGTGCTCGGCCCGGCCTCCCGCCAAGCCTCTTGACTCGACCACCATCGTGCACCGGCTCGATCATCCATGACTTCGTCTTGCTCATCTCGCCACCATGTGGCCCGCACCTAGTCCCGCCGCCCACCGAGTCCCTCGAACCGAGCCTACTTGTCTCTCCATCTCCCGGAGGCCCCTCATGGTTGAAGACCTTTCACACCCGTTCTTCACCTGCAACAACACGAACTAGGCCGCAGCCTACAACTGCGCACTGAGCCAAGAGTCAGTCCAACACCCGTTGTCAATCACTCATCACTGAGGAGCGGTCATCCATCGACCACCGGGACACTCCTGGTCCTCAAAAATCTTGCCTCTCCATGGCGGGTGTCGCTGGAGTCCGCCAACTTGGCCCTTGCACGCGTGTACGGCTTCGTCTTCCGGGCCGACGAAGAACCGACCTCTTCCATGGAGCACCGAGGAAGACACACAATGGCAGCATGCTGGGACGGCTTCTCTTCGTCACCGCGGAACCTCACTCTCCTGGCGTGGGCGGCGGACAACATCGAGGAAGACGGACAGGGACGTGGCCACGGGGCCTCCTCCTTGCAGAACCTCCCCCTAGAGTCACGGGCCATACCTGTGACGGAGATGAAGCTGCGTCAGAGACGAGGAAGGTGGAAGCCGGAGAAGGGGATAGAAGGCGGAAGGTAGGGCGGAGTGTATATTAAAAAGGTTCGGACGCGCAAATGATACGATAATTAACAAACACCCGTCACCAATGAAGGGGCGGGGTCAGGTCTGTTCGAATGAAGAACAGTTTGCTTTTTCCCTTTTAATCTGCAATCAAATTTTGTATCACATTTTTCTTCGTCAACCGTAATCCAAATTTGATGGTTTTTATCGGAATGTTTCTAAGATCAACATCTATTCATTTATGACATTTTTCGTATGTAATTCCTTTTCTTGGAAGTTGTTTATACACCTTATATTAGTCCATATAAGTAAATAATATTTGTGTTACACAACCATTACTAATGAAACTTTGCATTTCGTAATCTTACGGTGAACATAAGGTTATGTTAAAATTTCAAATGATATGAGTTCGAACATGTTCTAAAGTGTGGAAAACTTCAATGTTGAAGTAACATTCTAAGAAACTACGTGAGAGATGTAGACATTTGTACACAAGTATAATTTTCCGTTTCCGAAACCATTTGAATTTTTGTAGACAAGCTTAGGGACTTAAATTATGTTGCCAAGTCAATTTGTAGAACTTTTAGAACATACTAAGACGTTATTATAATTATTATATCGTAAAGAAGAGATAAAAAATCTAATTATAAGAAATTTGATTAGACAAGTGTGGTTGTTGATATTTTATTCAAATACTAAATTACCTACTATGAATTTTTCGTATTTTTTCTGAATTTTTTGGTGCTGTTTGTATGTGGTATAATATTTGAGGGAAGCAACATTCAATTCAGAAAAAAAAAGTGTCGGGCCCACGCGTCAGTGTCAGAAGCCTATATAAAAAAAGATAATTGTAGCCTGCCCGACCGACAAAGGCGATGCGGGTAGACTAACCATCGTCGCGAACAAGTGCTCTATTGTCGGAATGCCCCTGGCCGGCATCCGCCCCAACTACGGTGGTACACTAACCATCGTCGCCAACAAGTGCTCCATTGTCAGAAATGCCCGTTGCGGAATGAATATGCATCCACCCCGGCGCCCCGACCCCTGCCCCCTTCTTCTTGCCTGATCTGAGCTCCACCGCCGCCGCCCGCCCATCCTTCCCCATCGTCACGCACATATCGCACTACACCGATTCGTCTGGAGGTGCACGTGCGAGGAGTAGGGTTCAAGGTTGACGGAGCACCCGCAATCACTCCATTGGCTTGGATCCAGTCGGTGAGCTAAGCGGCTTTCCACTGGTCCCTTGCTCGAACTGTGGTATGGCTCGGGTGGTGGAGGGGTGTACGCAGAAGGAAGGTGAAAACCACGGTCGTCTTTATTTGAAGTGTGCAAGGAACTCGGTGTGTAGTCTGTCGTGTCTCCCAAATCTGAGTTAGGGTTCTTATGTGCTTTTGATTCTGCAGTATGCCAAGAAATGTGGATTTTATCGTTTCCACAAGGAGTATCTCCAGATGCTGAAGGATGCTAGCATCATTGTTTTTCGACAGTCGAACTGGGCAGACACGATCAATGGAGTAGTTGGTTCAATGGAATGTCAAATTGGGAGCGGCGAGCAGAGGCAAGCACTGGAGGACAAGCAGAGAAAGAAAGCACTGGAGGACAAGATGGACAATGTGATCTAGAAGATGAACTTGATTATTGTGGCTGTTGTTTGTGTAGTATTTGGATGTTTACTATGGATGTATACTGCAAAGAAGTAATTCTGATGTTAAAAGTGGTGCTTTAGCTTCATCTGTGTGGATGAAGAATGAAAAATTTGTCACATATGACAAACTTAAATGTATGAATGAAGAATGGATAGCATGAAAATTGAGTCACAAATCTTAATGTGTCACACATCACAAAATTCATCAATTCATCTGTGCTGACATTTCATTGCAGCATGAGGCAAAGGAAATGCAGATTATAAAGACAAACATAGTAACAAACTTCTGGCGTAACTCTAGCTTATATACACATTGCAATTCATTGTGAACTGCTGCCATATAATGACACAAACAGAGTAACAAACTTCAGGCATACACATTGCAATTCATTGTAAGCTGCTACAATAGACATTGCACTGCCTTTTAAAATAAGAGACATGGATTGATCTACCGCGTCTCTTATATCTACTAGTTCATCACAAGTTCAACATACACACAAGAGGAACATATTAACAAAGGATCTACTAGTCCGTCACAAGTTCAACAAGCACACTGAAAGAACACATTAACAGAGGAACAAATTAATTAAGCAAAGGTAGTTACCGCCGGAGGAGCCCAACCATCGGAGTCAGAGCTGGAGCCGGAGACGTCGAGGCCGCCATCGTCGCCGCCGTCGTCGTCAACGGGGGCGAACACTCCTCTCTCTAGGTCCCCAACCAAGACATTGATCTTGAAGGCGTAATCCTTCACGGTCCTATGCAGCGGATGACTAGGTGGTTGGACCCCGAGATGAAAAGCCACCTTTCAAAGCTGCACGAAAGCCTCGTGGAACAACTTCGCTGGCCAAGAGGCGTCCTCAGCACTTAGTGCAGGAGCAAGCACGGCCCCCACGGGTTGCAGCACCACCTTGCGCCGGGGGCGGCTTCACCTCCTTCGGTGGGGGCGGCTTCACCTCGGCGGGCGGAGGTGGCTTCACCTCCTCGGACTTGGCGGGCGGGGGCGGCGGCACCTTCTCCGGCTCGGCGAGTGGGGCCGGCTTCACCTCCTCGGGCTAGGCGTGCGGGGGCGGCGACACCTCTTCCGTTCCCTACTTCCTGGATGGCTCGCTTGACGCCATGCGTGCGCTTGAGGAAGAAGAAGCTCTTGGATTCACTTCTTAGTGACCGGCGATGGTGGTGCTGGGGATTTCATGGTGCCGCGGTTGATGAAGTTCTTGGCCGGCCGGGACTTATATTGACAAGACAGCGAACCGTCAGGCGGCCGGTCACGCGCCTCGGAACCCGTGTCTGCTCAGGAGGGCTTTTGGCAACAAAAGGAGTCATATGCTCACAAGGAGACGTATGATTGTTCACATTTTATTCAAAATACCAAATGCCCAACTACTCCTATGAGTTGTTCGATTCTTAAAAAAACTTTGAATTGTTCCTATTTTTAATAATTTTTAGGTGCTATTTTATGGACCCTAATTTTTTAGGGAAGCAATTAAATGTCATTTCAAAAAAAAACGTTAGCAGCCTAGTATAAAGAAGATAACCATTGCCCGGGCACCAGCTAACAAAGCGATGCGGGTTTGCTAACCCGCGTCGGCATTGACTACTCCCACCATCCCAAATATTACACTTGTTGACTTCCGTGCTTCACGTTTGACCATTCGTCTTATTCGAAACAATTGTGAAAGTATTATTTATTTAACTATGACATGTTTTATCATAATATATATTTTAAGTATGTCATGATTATTTCTACATTTTCACAAATTTTTTGAATAAGATGAATGGTCAAATGTGATTTGTAAAAGTCAAAGGGTGCAAAATGAATATTCAACCGCCCCCTTCTTTTTTAGAATGGATAAGCGTAGCACTTTCCTTGAAAAAAAGCGCAGAGGAGGCGTGGAGATAGAGACGATGATGAGCGCTAGGGAGGGGCCAAGTAGCGGACGACCCCGCGCACCCGGGATCGAAGAGAACCGGAATGTGAAGCGGTGCCACAACTGGATCCGCACGCGTGCCAGTGAGATGGTGGCGAAAAGGGAGACGACAATGAGCACCGGAAAGGGGCCAAGCGGCGGTGGAGTGAACCCAATGCCAGAGACGAAGGTCCTCGACTGGATCCTCTTGGATTCCAATGTGGGGCCAAGCAGCGGCAACGAGGAGCCTGCCAGCGAGGGGGCAGCGAAGTGGGCGAGGTGCCTGCCTCACATTCGCGAGCACAAGTGTCTAGCAACTACGAAGAGGTGTGGAGGGAGCAGCGAAGAAGGTGTAGAGGACCTCATCTCTGACTCAGGCAACGACCACGATGACAGCGAGGTAAGTTTCTCTGAATCTCACTACCTTTTTACTTGTTCTGTAGATGGAGCTTAAGGTAGCTTGAGCTTGAGCTTCACAAAGTTAATTAGTGCCTATGATGATGTCTTCCATGCTTGTCCTGATCTTATACCAAGTTCTAAGGCAAATCAGTTCTGAACTAAGTTCTGCTTTTACTTGTCACACCCTGCTATGAAGCCTACGATAATTTTCAAGTTCCTATATAATTTTCCTACGATTTTTCCTATACTGCTCCAAGTTTTGAGGAAAAGTAGTACTGAATTAACTATGTTGTTCTTATACCATGTCTAACCCTGTTTCAGGCAAAACTCTTTGAGTCGCGAGCAGAGCTTGAGTTACTTCTTAACCTTAATGCCTGGGATTTATGTGAAACCTGAGTTAGAAAAATAATCACGAAAGAAGTGAACATCCTCATAAAAAGGATAAGCACATAATGAGGTACAAGTATACTACTGAACAAAATCTCAAGCCCATTGAAGGTGCGCTCGAAGGGTTTCAAGAATCCTTGGTTCCTTACGAAGAGGCTGCAAAAAGAGCCAATCTTGATGGGGCATGATCTAGTTCAAGCTTGTTGATGTGCCGGGTCAGTAGCCATACATTTGTGGATGTTCAAGCGGCATGCCTTTGTTGATGTGTATGGTTAGATAGCATGACCATAGTAAATAATGTGATGGACAAGTTACGTCCTAGCATGATATATGGACAAGTTAACCTTTTTTAATAATTATCTTTATTCCTGTGGACAAGTTATCTTAATCTTTATGGACAAGTTATCTCTCTTATGATGTCTGTTTTGTTTCAGAAGATATGTGTGTTGATTGTGCCTGTATGTCAAAATGGAAGCAATGAGAGATGGATCGAGTTAACCAATCAATGAGGACAGACTCAAATGATATGATGATTTATAAACCTCTGTCTCATTTGTTCACTGCCGACACGCTCCCGCTTCACGGCAGTGAAGAGTGCTCTCAGACTTTAATTATTGAGCTCTCAAACTAGTAACGGGCGTCAAATGCTCATCGGTAACGGACTTTGTAGCACGTTACCAATATGGTGTGATAAGTAACAGACTTAAATAGCCTGTTACCGATAGGGCATTGATCAGTAATAGACTTTACTAGCGGACTTTACTAGCTCGTTACTGATAGGTTACACTTGTGTAACAGGCTCTATTTAACGTCCGTTACAAAGAATTCATGTAACGGGTGTTTAAGAACACCGTTACCAGAAGTCCACATTGGTAACGGGCATTGCAGAGGCCAACCCCGGGGTCAGCCTGCCGCGCTTATCTGTAACGGGCGCCAAGTAACAACCGTTACAGAGGAGGGTGCATGTAACGGGTGTTAAGGGCCTGTTACAAATGTTGCATGACCTATTTGAGGTTTTCACGTAGTGGGGCGAGGCGACCCTTGTACGATCGCGCAATCCTCAAGCAATCTACGCCAACAACTGGATGTAGGGTTTTACTCTTCGGAGGCTCGAACTAGTATAAACTCGTCGTGTTCTCTGCGTTCTGTGTGCCCGTGCGCAACCTTCCAGTTCTTAGCCTTAGATTCCACTTTGCCGAACAACTAAACCGCAGGGATTAACACCCCCGTGGGTTGTCTAGATCTCACCTTCTGACAGCAGGCGAGTCGACGAACCCACGTCACCAATGGAACCCTGATGAAGGACTGAAACTGGCGACCGGAGAGGGGGGTGAATGGGAGCCGATAAAAATTCTTCTCGAAAGAGATGGCTACTCCAACAAGATGAACACGGCTAACCCAAAACGCGCCTCCGACTCAACTACCCAAATTTGCTGAGTCCATGTAGCCACTGAAGTGCTACTGGACCTAGAGGCAACACCAGGGAGAAAACAGAACAAAGCAAAAGCAAATTGTCCTCACAAGTTCGGAGACCCCGCAACAAACCTTCAGACACTCCACAACTTACAGAGTTTTCACCTCAGTTTCGGAAACTCCACAAACTTCTAGAGAATCCGCAACAAAGTTCCGGAGACTCCACAACTTCCAAAGAATTTGCAACAATGTTCCAAAGACTCCACAACTTCCGGAGACTCCACAACTTATCTTCGGAGTTCTAGAAACAACCTTCGAGAGGAAGAGGGAAAAAGTCAAAACTCGATCAAACGACCTCCAAAAATCACGAGATTTGAACCAAGGCTTCTCAAGACCACAAAGAAGCTTTTCCCAAAGGATCTCCTTGGAAAGATCAAGCCGTCACCACTGGAAAATGATTTAGGCAATGAACCCTAAAGAGAGAACTTTTTCCTCAAAACCACCGATCTCTCAATTCGCTCCACGAATTCGCACAAGACGTTGGGGATACTAGCAGTACCTCATGGGCATCCCATAGCTATGATTTGGGAATTCTCATCATAGCACCATCGGATGGATGCCCGGTGACCGCACCTTGCTTAGCCTCGACGCAAGCCTTGTAATCCCGATGTGTGTCCTCCGCTTCGAAGCTTCTCGGCGCACCCGGATCCCGTCTCCGCTGGCCGAGCCTCCGGTCTTGTTTTGTGGATCAACCAAGTAACCAGACGGTTTTGTGGTGAACCGCTGCAAACCCCGCATGCAGACTCCGGTCGTGAGCCGCTACCCTGCACCAGCTCCTGTCCACGACTTCGTCTTGCTTTTCTTGCCACCATGCGGCCCACACTTGACCCCGCTGGCCACCGGGTCCCTCGCGTCTTGCCTACACTACAAGGTTTTCCCCCTATTGCAACAAATCCCTTAGGCAACACCACTATTTCGGTTGCAATAGGGGGGTACTATTGCACCGAAATGGTGATTTGGTTGCAATTTGTGTGTCTATTGCAACACAAAATTTGAGTTGCATTATTTATTTGTTCGGTTGCAACATGTTGACGCTAATGCACCCTTTTTTAGGATTTCCGTTGCATTTGATTGGAAATAATGCCACCCCAATTTTGTGTTGCATTAGCATTCCTTACGTTGCCACGAAAGTTGCTATAGCCACCATACTAGGGATGGTTGCGTTTGAACAAGTATGTCGCAACGTAGAATTTTGGTTGCGGATATATCTTTGTGATGTTGCAACAAGTTGGCGCTAATGCACCCATTATTCAGAATTGTGTTGCATTTGGTAGGAAATATTGCTACCCTATTTCTGCGTTGCACTAGAAATTCGGGTGTTGCAATATAAATTTGCAATGGCTACCATACTAGGGTTGGTTGCGTTTGAACGGCCTTATGCAACGTCTTATTTGGGTTGCAAATATCTCTTTGCGTTGTTGCAATACAAGGAAGGCTATTGCTTCGTCTCTAGCCTCAAGGAGGAATATTGTGTACGTATTGCCACAAAATTTGTTTAGATGAAAAAAAAATCTGCTATGGGGTTGTAGCGAAATTTAAAATGCGATTTAATAAATAAATTTTATTATGAAAAATCTGAATTTTAACAATATGGTATAGACTATATGTACCATGAAAAAATAGAGGAAAAAAATTGTGTTCTATGGGGATGTGGGCTAAGCCAGACCACAATAGGCTCAACCGGCGAGCGTAAAGCCCAGCGAGCGGGAGCCCGAGTGGACCGGCCAGCCCATTAAGCCCCGCAGCGCAAGTAGCAAGCATTAGTTGATGATGGTAATACGAAGTTCGAAAGCGCGAGCACGCCTCTCCTTTTAAGGCCGGGATACCCCCTTCTCGGTTTACGGGGTGGCACTAAAGGTACCGGAGACTAGGATGTGAAAATGTCAAATGGGCCGATGAGAGTAATAAAAACAAGGATATGCCGCCCAAATCGTCTATAACTTACGGCTCCCCCCACCCCCAATACACTGTTGCTCCCAACCATCCCCCTCGTCGGCTCTGACCGTCGCGTCCACATCGAGATGCCCCGCATCGCGGTTTCCCCTGCGGCAAGCGGCGACAGCGGCCGGAGTGGCCGCATCGAGCCTTCCCAGACCAGTGGCGGGCGCGGACGAAGGGGCCGCGCGCCGTAACACGCCGGCCGAGCGCCCGCCACGGCGGCGGGGCCGCATCGAGGGGATCCCGGAGAGCGGCGGCGGCGGGCGGCGGGGGCCGCACCGAGGGTTTTCGGGCGGCGGCGGCGGCGTACGGAGGTGCCACTACTCCACCACGCGAAGCGCGATGCACGCGGGCGGTTCAAGTGTTCCACACCACCTACCTCGTCGTCCTCGGTATGGTCGGCGGCACCCCAACCCCCGTCGTCCTGCGGTACGGACGACACCGCCACCTCGTCGTCGTCGTCGACGGCCCGCATCGCCAAGTCGATCCATCCGGTAAGGGTAAGGTGCCCTAGTCGGATGCAAGCGTTCCCCGAGAAGAGAAGTGAGGTACACTGCCCTACCCTCTTTGATTTTCCAGGAATCGTGTGACTCCTTTTGCAATTAGAAAAATGTTAGTAGTTCATAGTAATCAAAATTTCATACTAGATAATGGTAATTGTGTTTTTGTGTGCATCCATCTCACCCCATACTAGATAATGATAATGATAATTGGCTTGATTTCTTGCCATCTTTTGATGTGAATCGACTCGTGTACATTTGATCACAATCACGAAAACAAAGCCGGCCAAATGAACGCAGTCGTCCCATTTAGTAGGTTAGGCCTTTTCTGGCGGGTAGTCGGGGGATCACGGGTAAATTGGTATACATTATGAGTCAAGAGATTGAATAGGTCGTTTTAAAACTGAATAACAGCAAATTGTTTTGTTTGCTCAGGCTAGTGAACACTGCTAGTCAGGTGAGGATCATCATTCCAGACTCGGATGCTGAGGACAATAGCAAGAAACCGTCTCCATCAAAAGCTTCGGGATCATCAAAAAGAAAGGTGCATTTTTTTGACTAATTTGCTGCATTGGCCACATTTGTAACACATTTCATGTTAGTAACTTGTGTTTGTTGTCCGCCATAGCAAATGCCCTTGCGCCAAATGGTTCAACGAGTTCGAAGGAGCGCTATGATGATTTGCGGGAGCAGATTGAGAACCTAAGCGTCGACATTGCCGGAACGCAGGAGAGACATGGAGATGACCCTAAAGGAATTCATGGAGGCTGCTTGCGACAAGTTAGAAGTGATGGCGAAGAAGATCCGCAAGCTTCGGGATAAAGTCAATCGCAAGTAGTAGTAATCTAGCTTAGTACGTAACATAACCGGGTCCTAGGTGAATGTTATGAAGATGCTTTGGTGAATGGTCTATGGATGTGTATGTGGCAACATCTAAGTAATAACTTTGAACATTTATACATGCATCTTCGTATGTCTATGTGTTTGGATCCGGATGAGCCCTTGCAAAATATTTGAACTCATGAGTGACACAAATTGAAATCGTTGGGTCTGTCATGCATATTTGGACTAACCATCCGTCTGTTTTCGAAATTGCGACATGCTATTGTTTATGCTATTCATGTGAATGTTCGGAAAGCATTGTGATCAACAATTTGGAGACTCTTCACTAGATCTCCCGAATTTTGTGTATTATTGTTAGCCCCTATAGTAGCCGATCGAAAAAGAAAAATAATGAATTACGCATATGTTGAAAACCCCGAGAAAGGTCATACTACGTACAACCTCGGAAATATTGAAACCGGGTATTCCTTGGTTGTACTAAAATTTTGTCTATCGTGTATGTATTGCCACGATCGGATAGGGGCTCTTCCGATCCGGACCATTCCAAAATTCCGTCTTCGACAACCCGGTTATTGTTGCGGAGATCTCCACGAGGGCCTCTAGGGGATCGATCTCCACGGCGATCTCCACGTGATTCTTGTTGCGGAGATCCGAGCGGCGCTACGGCCACGGCCGGTACGTACCGATGTCTTGATCTCGTATATATATCCAATCGTTCGCCGCATATATATGCATATTGGTATATATATCGTCATCAAGGTCGATTGAAATTAAACATGAACAATGCGGATTAACTAATGGCATCGGACGAAGATCGAAGTTGGATGCGCTTTCCTCGACACTCGGCGGATTGGCGGAAAAATTTTCGAATTTTTTTGCAAAAATTTACGGCCTCATCGGCGCGAGGTGGATCTATTGCGTGTCCATGTAAATTGTGTCAATGCATGATCGGACATTCCACCGTGGGTCGCATTCAAATTCATTTACTCAATAGAGGGTTTGCTTGATTGTTTCATCGATCTTGGTAACATTCAAGACCAAACTAATACTTCTTCTCGAGGTCCTGTGAATCAAGATGTTACTTGTTGATCTCGAAAATCATGATGCACTACCTACGGTGATGATACAACACATTTATTTGTAGAAGACGATGAAGAAGATGGTTTGGATGATAACCCCCGCTGCCACCAATACTCCGATTAGAAACATTATCGGTGGCACTATACATCATAGACAAACCGGAGATGAGGAAGAGCGCAGATAAGCGAGCGAGAGATCTTTTTGAAACTATTAGAGCGAGGCAAAGAAGGAATTGTATCCAGGATGCAAAAATGCAACGAAGGTCTCTTTTATTGTGGAGCTTTTTCGGATAAAGTGCATGTATGGCTTAAGTAACGCGTCATTGGAGGCCATACTTAAGCTCTTTGGAAAGGTTCTCCCCGACCGCATTGTATTCCCGACTCCTTGGATAAAGTGCAAAGGGTGATTCGAGACCCGGGCTTGGACTATGTCAAGATACACGCATGCCAAAATGATTGTGTGTTATTTTTTGATAAATACGCAAATCTTGAAACATGTCCCATTTGTAAGGAGTCAAGGTGGAAAGTTGTAGATAAAACCTCCGATAATAATTGCGGTGCGGTGGGTGCTACTTACGTTAAGAAGCGGTTACCGATTAAGATCCTACGCTACTTTCCTCTTATTCCTCGGCTTCAAAGAATGTATATGTCAAAGCAAATGTCAAAGGATATGCGGTGGCACAAGAATGAATTGGTGAATGATGCGAAAATGCGTCACCCCGTTGACTCAAAGGCATGGAAGCACGTGGATTCGCAGTTTACATGGTTTTCGGAAGGAGGAGGTCGTAACGTTAGGCCGGGTCTTGCTTCGATGGGTTCAATCCCTTTGGCATGCAAAGTCTTACGTATTCCATTTGGCTTTGTCATCCTGGTTCCTTACAATTTGCCTCCATGGATGTGTCGAAACAATCTAAGCTGGATTTTTTCAATGTTGATTCCTGGTCCAAAATCTCCTAGAATGGATATTGATGTATACTTGAGGCCCACGATCCTGGAGCTCAAGGAGCTTTGGAATAATGGTGTTAAAACAAGAGATGCGGGGACTAAGGAGAATTTTAGATTGCGTGCTATACTTCTTTGGACAATTAATGACTTCCCGGCCTATGCTATGTTGTCCGGTTGGAGCACTAAAGGGAAGTTTGCATGTCCATACCGCCACAAACATACCGAGTATTTGTGGTTGAAACATGGGCGGAAGCACCTGCTACATGGCACATCGATGTTTTTTGGCCCCGACCATCCATGGCGCAACAATGCGGTCGGCTTCAACAACAAGGTCGAAACCGGGGAGGCACCGTAACCACTATCCGGTGCACGGGTACTGAGCGAGATTTCTACTTTTGAACAAGTAGAATTTGGAAAGACATTGTTATCAAAAAAAAGGAAGCGTGACGAAGACAACGGATGGCACAACCGGAGGAAGAAGAGTATTTTTTTTGAGCTCCCTTCTTGGTCTTCTTTGCTCATCGGGCATAATTTGGACGTGATGCACATTGAGAAAAATATATGCGAGAGCATACTAGGCACTCGCTTAAGTTGGATGGCAAATGTAAGGACGGGGAGAATGCTCGGCTTGACATGGAGCATCTACGGATACGACCGGATCGGCACCACTGTGATTAAAGATGATAAGTATACCTTGCCATCAGCCTTGTACGAGTTAGATAAGGATGCCGGGGAAAGTTTGTGTGAATTTCTATATGGAGTGAAGATGCTCGATGGGGTTTCCTCGAATATAAGAAGATGTGTTGATGTAAAGTCACGTAAGGTGTCGGGCTTGAAAACGCATGACTACCATCTAATTCTACGAAACTTTTACCCTAAGTGGTGCGTAGGATTTTGCCGGAAGGCTGTTGTCATTGGATTGATTCAGCTTAGTAATTTCTTCGATGCACTATGTTCAAAGGAGTTGGTGGAATCGGAATTGGACGAGCTCACTGTTCAATTAGGGAGGTTGTTTGTCGACTTGAGATGATATTCCCACCGCATTTTTTGATATCATGATCCATTTGCCTGTTCATCTAGCCGACGAAGCTAAACTTGGGGGGCCGGTGTGTTACGGATGGATGTACCCGGTGGAACGGTACCTACACACCTGTGAAAGGATATGTGAGGAACAAGGCTCACCCCGAAGGTTCAATTGCTTTGAGGGATACATACTCGAGGAGTGCCTTACATTCTCGCTCAAGATTCTTGGACGTGGACACCAAAGACAATCGTGTTGATCGACATGAAACGGTTCTTGTTAATGAGCCACCATCTGGTTTGAGCATTTTTTCGAAAATGGATTACAAGAGGAGATGACGGACGGTTGAAGAAATACCACAAAATGAGTTTCGGAAGATGAGGCACTACATAATTTGCAATTGTGATGAAGTTAGACCATATGTCGAGTAAGATGCACTACCGAACATCATTATTGCTTTTAATTTTAAATATCAAACTAACGGTAATATTCTTTTGTGTGCAGCGAGCATTTGGAAGAACCGAGGGCACATGGATCCGAAATCTTGATAAGCGACATGAGGCTCAACTCGTAAGATGGTTTGAAAGCAAGATCACGAGGTTTACATGCTAGAGGGGAAGTAAGTTCGATTTGTTTGCACTTGCTCAAGGACCGGATCCCCGACCTCGTACATTGAATAGATGTCATATCAACAATTGGGCATTTCGTACCGTTAACATCGAGAGAACCCTTGTGACACAAAACGGTGGTGTGCTTGTCAAGGGTGAGGCGAAGGCACAAATTGGTATGGGGTGATTAAAAGAATGATCTCACCGGAATTCCCCGGACAAAAAGAAGTTATTCGTTCCGGTGTGGATCGGTTTGATGTGCCTCTTGTCACAAGTACCAACGAGAGGCGAGAGGATACAGTAAAGATAAATATGGGGTCATTGACATCGATACTACTCGACACAAGTTTAGCAATGAACCCTATATTCGGCAACACGAGCGAATCGGTGTTTTATGTGAATCCGGTGAACAAACCCGGGCCGGAGCAAGAGTTATTTCAATGAAACCAAGGAACTTGTTTGCCATGCTCGAATTAGATCTCGAGGACTCACTTGTTGTGGGTATCGAAGGTATTAATTTGCTCGGTGAACACCGAGGTTTTGACAAATTGGTCTAGATCGGACAAGGAAGGCACAACCGGCGATGTCTCGGTTATTAATCGAGGTTCGGGCCGAGGCGGTTGACGAACCGGACGACGAAGTATTTGATGTTGATGATGAACATGATGCGGATGACACGTACATTGATGATGGAATTGTTGCACCAATAGTTCAAGATGCCCAAGATGATGAGTTTTTCAATTGATACTTACTCGACCGTAGTCATGACTTCTATGTTGCCATTATTTACTACTTCGGAAGACTTTTGCATAAATCTTAATATTTAAAATATGAATCAAAAAATTGGTATGACAAACAAAAATAGGGGGCAGTAGGGCGGGCCGGGTCACCAACGAGCTCTACCGGCGAGCATGAAGCCCGGCGAGCGGGAGCCGATGGGCCGGCCAGGCCCAACAAGCCGGAGGTTAGTAGAGAGGAAGCGGTGTTCGGAGGAGTTCGGGATGGCAAGCACGCCTCGCCTTTTAAGTTGTGGTGCGTCCGCTTGAGGTAGCGGTGTGGCACTAAAGATTTTGCCGATGTGCTGCCTTGTGCGCGCTTCGCACACACCCCGGAAGTAATAAGGACAAATGGGCCGGCCCAATCTCGGACTGCAATCCTTTTCTAACAAAAGGGCACATTGATAATTTGCATATGTGCTGTTGGTTTTAATATGTTGATATAGAAAATAAAAAATTGACTAACAAATGATACAAATTAATCTTTAGTAAATCAACAAATGATTAGAGTAATATGGAAGTTATCTGTCAAAATTGCCCAAATAAACAAGGCCTACTAGTTTCAATCCATCACTGAATTACTACTAATATGTACACATATACTTGTTCCGAAAACCAAGAAATTCTACTTGCTACTTTTGGTTAGTACATTATTTACATGATTCTACAAATGAGCATCTGGCAGAAATCGGTAACCATGCTTGATCTCAAGCTGATTAGCAATCTCAAAAGACAGAAATGCATCCTTGGCGGCGTATTGCACCTGCCATTCGTGCAACACCCTCAAACCCCAAAGCCTGTGGTTCACATTCCTGTCCTTGTACAGAGGTAGCTCCAGTACTCGATTTCCAATCTTCTCCAGTGACGACCTGTAACCATTCCGGTACAGATGGCTATACTTCTCATGAACGTCAGCAACAATCAGTTGAAGGTCTTTCCAATTAGAAATCTTGACGCCGCAGTCCTCCTGTAGGCGTTCAGCATCGTTGGTGATATGCGCTCCCACAAAGATGTGGCCTTCCTCGCTGAGAAACTTGCTCAGGACATCAGGAAGCTTGTAGCCGGCATGGTGCACCTGGTAAATAAGGCGACTCGAACCGACACACAATTGCAGCAATGCGAGCTTGTACCCGCCACCGCGAAGCCGAATCCACTCGGTGTCCAATCCGACGAGCAAACGTTCGGAGGTGGGCTACCTTTGATTTCGTCGACGTACTCCGCCACTACTCCGGCGTCGCAAGTGACGATGGTCTTGATGCTCGGGTACCGCTCCTTGAAGAATTCAACCTCGTGCATGGTAGTTGGGGGCGGTCCTCGCTCCTCCGAAAGTCGTGGACGGACGACGGCGGGCGCCATTCGTCCCGGCCGCTCCGATCTCGAACGTCGGCCGGATCAACGGCGGCCTCCCACGGGTTGAGGGCGACACGCTTGCCACCCCCGCAGTCCCAAACCAAGAAAGCAAAGTTCCAAATCGTCGTCGAGGGACAAATCCACGACTAGCTAGCAACCGTTTGTGCCTTGCGGGACTAACACCGCTTCGAAGCGACGCTCTCTCGACGACGCGGCCGGGATTGCTCCGCCCGCATCACCTAGGTTCTTGTACAGGCGGCGGCGGCGGGGTGGCCTCTACGGCATCCCCCTTCATTTGTGGGGCGCCGCCGTCACCCGATGCGTCGCTTCGGGTCATCGCCGCCGTTTCGTGGTCGCTTGCGATGGCGGTTGGAGAGATTGCAAACTTTGGGGGGGTCGCCGGCAATGGCGGCGGCAAGAAAACCCCTTCTCCTTCGATGCGACGGTGGGAGCGAGTGGGTGGGGCGGGGTAGGGAAGAGGCTAAACTAGTATATTATATGCTTGTCGTTTCGGCTTCATATACGGTCAAAATCGACGTGCTTGGTTGCCGAAGCAATGGGCATGGCAAGATTTGAAGAAACCGGCAACACGAAGGGGCGGCGGATCCTAATTAACTCGCTACACGCACGCGCGCCCGGGGAGTCGTGGTCCGGCCGCAACGCTTCGCGGCACCGGATATTTGCATGCAAAATCACACTAAGGGGTTTGATGTCCGAAAAGGTTTGCGAAAAGCTCGTATCTCAAAGTAGATCCAAATTATTTATGTAGTTTTAGATTTCATCTACATTTACTACTCCATGGAGGTGCACCATTAATTACATGTATTAAAGTAAGTTATTTTCAAAACTACTTTCAAAATCTGTAGCTAAATACTGGATTAAGTAGGTTCATTAGATTCGTCACACAAAGTTACGCTGACACGTGAAAATGTTTTACAAATAAATTATATTTAGTGTTCCATTTATGAAAGATTCTTGGGGAAGAAACGCAGCGCTGCGCCTCGCGATCTCCCACGCGTTCAGTCCTACGTACTCTACTCGAGTGCCCTGGACGCCTGTTCAACGAAGCTCCTAGCCTCCTATTGCGCACGCGTCGGTTCTTTGTGACGGCAAACAAGACTTCTTCAAATGAGAATCCAACCAATATAAAGATTGTTCATCTCGACGAGCTATGAAACTTTGGTATTCATCTCATTTCAAATTGACGTCGTCTCTTCGATTGAAAATCTTGACTCTAGTTATGAAATGTTCTATTTTCAAATTATTATTGCTCGGACGCCGTGACACGATATGGAGTGGACACCATGATCTAGGTTATGTTGTCATAAGAATGTAGGAAAAAAAATTTCCCGATTTGGACGTCATTTGACAAATATAAACAACTTTGAAGTTATGATTAAACGATACAAATGATCAAGTTCATTATGAACATGAACAACTCAAGAACACATCCCAATGCGGGTGCCGACGGTGGGGCCCACAACTCGTCCAATGGGGAAATCTCTCGCGGGTTCGGGCCGACGGTTTGGCGCAACAATCCTACCGACGGTGGGTCCCGCAACTCCGTCCACGGATGGGGTCAAATTTCCGTACGGACCGATTTGTGGGCCAACTAGTGCTCGGGTACACCCGTCATTGACCCCGTGATTCCGTGTCCTCCCTATGAAAGCGCGAGTTTCCTTAAAACCCAATGAACCCCCGCGACCCCCCAAATTCAATCTACAACATGATCCGGAAGCGGCGGTTCTTTTCCATCTCCCCTCATCCTCGCCGGGGATAATAGCGTCGCACATCCAATGACCCACCGTGCGTGACGAACCGCAACCACTCCATGGAAAAGATCTCCGTGGCTCGCTACGAGGCGTCGTCGAGGCTGCTGGAACTGCCGACGGAGCTGACGATTGACATCGTCTCCCGCGTCGGCTGGCGCGCGTCGAGGATGCCATTTTGGATCTCCGCAACTCTGCGCGCAACATGCAAGGCAATGTGCGTGGTGGGCGGCGCCGCCACGGTCGGACGACGCCTAGCCCCGAAACGCGTCTGCGGCGTCGATTCTACCTCGGCCACAAGTATCGCGCGGCGCTCTTCAACACACCGGCCAACGTCGGCAACCCGGAGGCCTTGTTCCCGAGCGGCTTGCGCCGCGCAAGATCGGGGAACACACGTGGCGTCATCACGCCGTGCCTCGACCGGCTACGGCGCGCGCGCGGAGGGCGGGTCACAAGGAATCGATGTACGACCTCTCCCTCTTCCTCTACGGACCCAACGGCGGCGAGGGCCGACGACGACGAGGCCAGGCGGCTCTTGCGCTTGGTCGAGGCACCCCAAGAGGGGGCGACGGTGCTTCCTTGGATAAATTTGACTTGCACAAAACGCCGCTCCAGGATCATTGCGTCGACGTGGGACTACCTGCTTACAGATGCGAATGCGATTGCCGTGTCGCCGGTGCCGGCGCCCGTACCTCGCCACGACGATTTGCAGTGTGCGGGTCGCGGGTGTGACGACCACGCAGGATGGCATGCTTGGTACTCGTGGCGTAGGTTCTGCAGCCGAGGAGTGTAGGATTCGAAACGAGTGTGATTGGTTCTTCTACACACTCAAGGAAGCGTTAATGATCCGAAGGAAGGTATAAAAGTTGTGATTGCTGATATTTCTTGATAAATTAGTTCCACACATGATGCACCCTAAAAGACATTCTGGATTTCGGTGTACATGTTTGCGTTCTTTCTTGTGTTTTACAAGTTCGGTGATTGCTAAACATTGTTTCGGTGCACAAGATTTGAGTTATCATTTGTTCGACGGTTCGTTTAATGCTTTCTTCATGTTCGGGAAATTTATCCGCAAGTGACGAGGGACCTTGCGAGAGAGGCTCGGCGTCATTTCGGTCACATCTTTGAAGAAATCCAGCTAATAAACACAAAGCATGTCTCTCAAGTTGTGTCTTTCGACTATGTATGTGTCTTTACAATTTGTGTCCTTGTAGAGCATGTTTTTGATGATGCTTAGTTGGTGTGGTGTCAACATGACTCGGGTAGCTAGCTTTGTGAAAACTCGGTTGTCATAAATCTTACCGATTGCTACCCGATCTTTATGTTTGTTACACATATTTGTGTGATGCATTTTACTCGGTACAAATCGATAAAGGGTTTATGGTAGTCTGCTAAAGTTTATACAAATATGACATTCGTAAATTTACTCTGACCACATCAAAAAATGTGTAACCAATATACAATAACTTTGTGGTAAACAAGAAGTAAACTTTGTGGGACCCACCCGTCGGGGCCACACCAAAATGCATCCCTCAAATACGCCAAACGTTCGGAAAAAATGGGTAGCCGGCGATTTGGAATGTGGCGCCGCTTTTTTCCCATCCGAATTATTTAACTTTCGCCCAAACTACCGCGCAACCATGACTGGGGCCACCACGCCAGGTTACAAGAGTAAAAAGTCGCGCGTCTTTACTTTCCCTCCTGAATCCCCTCGCAAAACAAATCTACAACTCGGTCAGTTAGGGGCCGGGTAGACGATACGACTACCGCCGCCGCCGCCAAGCTGCTTCTCGCCGCGCGTACACGAGGATGCCGTCGTCGAGGGAGCCGGCAAGGGTGACCCCTACGTCCTCGAAGCGCGGCGCACACCGTCGTCGGCCATGCTACCTAGAATGTTCACAACCCCCGGTGCGGCGATTGGTGAACCTACCGCCACCATGGCCCCTAGGCCTAGGGCGACGGGGGGCTCTCTTTGGGTCATCATCACCTTCGGCCGACGATGAAGCACGCGTCGACGTGGACATAGGTGCGGACACGATGTTTTACCTTCATCTCAGGACGAGACGACCGAGGCCAGGTACGCTGTATCATGGTTCCATCTTTCCCCTCGTTCGTATTGCATCCAACATCTCATGCATCTGTGCACGCACTGGTACCCTAGATTTCATGCATTTGATCACGCGATTTGCACACCAAATTTCTTCACATGTTATTGATATGACATCGAAATGAATGCGCAGATCATTAGATGATCAGTCTTGGACCGTATATATGATTGAGAAGGGTATAGATGGGGAGCCGGATACAACACATACTTGTCACCCTCGTGGTTCACAAATCACCCTACAAACCATAAACAACCTGAAACAAAAACTGGGGTACGGGATGAGGGACATTGTTTACTACAAGACTAGAATTCCTGACTCTCCTGCGGAAGCAACACTCACTGAGATCGACTACGACGTCGACGTAGAAAGAATGAAACGATTCACGAGGAGGAGATGGTGATCGGATTAGTTGTCTCCAGAGAGCCAATACCTAGAAACCATACCATGGCCATAACACCTTTGAAATCCAAAAGTGCTTACATAAATGCGATGATGAAGAAGAAGTAGAAGAATGTGACTTAGATGAATACAAACTTTGGCTAGCTGATTTGCATCAAGAGAAGAAAGCCTTGGGTAAGATATGCTTCACCAAATATTTGTGTACTTATACTCCGAATTTGCATGTTCGGTCACATGAATGAAATTAATTATGGATTATATTTCAGAATTAAAAGACATTTTCAGGGATGACACAATCGATACATACGAGAGAATACCCGAATGTTGCGGGGCGCTTGAAGACATCGGTAATATCCCTCTCCTAATTTGCAAGCAAATTACCATTTTTTGTCATACTACAAAATATGATCGGTCATCATATGCCACTAAATTCTCTGCGCGAACGGTACGTGGACCCCACCTTCATTTTGCAACACGGGAATGAAATGAACCCAACACCGCAAAGGTGCGGCCTCCATCTCATGCTCGGCGTTGGAAACAACACGAGCAAGGATCCGGTAACATGTGTTCCATAGAAATTACCCGTCTGTGCATACGGTTATTTTGTGGGTATTATCACATGCATGTTGTTCGCATGGAATAGGCTCCCAAAAAGTTGAGAAAAGAGGACGCGGTCCCGTAAGAGCATTGACGGTAATCGCCAAGAGAATCAAGGCGGGCAAGCGACGAGTTAGACATTCAATTCTCTAAACATGGAGGACCGGTAGGTGATAACTACCGCTCATTCGTTGATGAAGTGGTCATGTATACAAGGAAAAGGGCTCCTATCATTGGAGTGAAATCATGGAAAAATGTTAGGGAAGAAGTCAAAAACGCAATAGCAACCGATGTATTGGTAATAATAGACTTTGCTTTTCGGTACAATTCAAATAAAAACTAACATATAAACTCACACAATATTTGAATGCTATTGTGATTATATAACGAGCAAAGTGGGACATGGAGGATAATCTTGAATCAAGGGAAAAGATATGGGCCATTGCTAGGGAGCGTTACAAAGGATGGCGTTCAACTTTCGGTGCTACGGCCAAGACATACAACGGCTACCACCGAGAGAATGTTACATAAGCCTACGAAATTAGATATTGTTGAATGGCACTATCCGTTGAAGTATTTCAAGATCTTGCTAAATTCAAGGTTTGTTCCACATTGTTAATTACGATTTCGACCACTACATTTTTCATTCAAATGGCGATGTCGAGTCTTTAAGATTTTTGTTCATAACTTTTCATTGTATAGGAAAGGAGCACACAAAATTCTGCGATTCGATGCCAACAAATGACAAGACATTTGTCGGGCGCTAAGCCTTATTCTCGGCGCGGCTATGAGAAGGTAATAACTGGACAAGCACATCTCCAATCCGTCTTGCGGGATGAAGAACATTAATTTGTTATTTTCTTGGCATAACGAGAGAGACCCGAAACGGTGAAGAGCCCGATGATATGGAACTTTGGTGGATAACTCACACTAACCGGGGGTCTTGGACGGACGAACAATCTAAAAATGTCTATGTGAGTTCTCAATGAATTAGTACATACATTACTATACATAGGCTTATGCAACTATAGAATGCAACCAATCTCTTGTTCAACTAACTCCTCCACCCGTGCCTTGCAAATGTTATGACACCGCAAGCGGCATTATTGCTTGAGGCGGAATCAAATGCGTACAACAACTTTGTTTCCCAAAAGGAAAAAAACGAGATGTTCCAAAAAGCCTACAAAGATGTCACGAAGTGCAAATCAACCAAGTTGCATGGAAACGGGTACACGGCAAAAAACCCAACTAGAAGGCGGTACTCAATGCGGAGCGCGAGGAACAAATTCGTAGGGAAGAGCTACGGCACGAGGAACACGTCGAGCTCATGGACGCATTTGGGCGGCTACAAGAAAAAATGTCGGGATGGGAAGAAGAAAGGGAAGCGAAAAGGAGAGAACATGCACGCCAACTTGAAGAAAGTGAAAAGAGAAGGCGAGCGGAACTACAACAGCTTAGGCAAGAGTTCCTATCAATGCTGCAAGCATCAAATGGACAGTCACAAGTTCCACTACGAGTGCGGTCAAGCTATTCGCATGAATGCGTTTCTTTCCTTGGGTTCTATATATGAATGTCTGTATCCTTTGGTAGGTTGACCAACCAATATCTGTACAACCATGCCCAAGCAACAATGTCACTGAATCTGCCGACGAAGCGGCGGTTGCATCAATCACCCAGCAAAACAACCTTGTCGCTGAATCCGCAGACAACGTGGCGGCGGAACCATCAATTCCTACATCTGGGAATGTACAACCAGACTCCAGGAATGTGCTCTCGTGTACTCAGGTTGTTCTCGAATTCGCAACTTTTTACTAGTACATATCATCAGTTACTGATGAAATTACGCCTAATCTTGTCCTTCCAAATGATTGGTTCATAGGAGAAGGAATGTGAAGAAGCTCGAAAACAAGTATTTCGCAAAACCGAAGCACTAAAGGTGGTGTTAACAATCCCGAAACTCAATCCACCGTTAGACAAATTTCTTCTCAACGACTACGGTACAAGTTGCACAAAGGAGACGACAAAGCACCAAAAAGACAAGAGGTGAAGCTTTTTTCAACAACTCTTCTTTGCTGTGAATGTAATTCATGTTTCGACTGTCAAAGTGTGTTTATGGTTGTGGTAATTATTTGATGTCATTATGCTATTTTTATGAATCATAATCAATCTTTGGTTTCCTATATGTTGTTGTTTCACAAATTCCAATATTAGAGATTAATTGATGCTACCTTAAAAATTTTGTTGATTCTTTACAGGTGATGACACCTCCTTGCATTGAATCCCCCTTTGCTGATCAAGTGTTGGGATCATCTCCAAGTAACAATTGGCGGACCAAGTTCTTCATGTCCTAGCAAATTTGTCTACTATGTGTTGAAACAATGTCCCGTGCCAAACTTTTCGGTATTTAAGTACTTCATGAGTCATGTAATTAACTCGGTGGATGGTTCAATGTTGGTTAATTAACTATAGATGCATTGTTATATTTATCTGCTAATGTTAATTAATGCTGCAATTACTGCTTGCTACATAAATGAGCGTGGCGAATACATCGGTGTTTTTCGTTGCCAAAAGTAGCGTGGCAATAGTAAGGTGCACTTGTAGCACCCCTAATACGAACGTGGTAATAAGAAATTCAACTTGTAGCAACACAAAGGGAACGTGGCAATAGTATGGTGTACTTGAAGCAACCCTAAATAGGAACGTGGTAATAAGAAGTTCAACTTGTAGCAACACAAAATGAGCGTGGCAATAGATAGTGCACTTGTAGCAACCCTAATAGAAACGTTGTAATAACGACTTTAACTTATGGCAACCAACCAAATGACGAAGCAATAATAGAGGACCACATATTATAACCAATCAAATTACGTGGCAATAGATAGTGCACTTGTAGCAACCCTAATAGAAACGTTGTAATAAAGACTTTAACTTATGGCAACCAACCAAATGACGAAGCAATAATAGAGGACCACATATTACAACCAATCAAATTACGTGGCAATAGAGGATACCACCTAAAGCAACGTAACCAATATCGTGGCATCAGACAATGCTACCTATCACATCGAAATCAACTTTTGTGGCAATAGAGGAGACCACCTATAGCAACTAACCAATTTCGTGGCATCAGACAATACTACATATTCCAACCAAATTACTTTCGTGGTAATAGACGAGGTTCAACCAATAGCAACCAAAGTCGGTGCGTAGCAATACTATAACTTGCAATGAAACGAAACGTTGCAATTGCACCTTTGGCAACACCGCAGATGTGTCGCAATAGTACACTTTGCAACCAAAACAAGTGTTGTAAAAAACCCTAATTGCAACGTTGCGTTACGTTGCAACAAAAAAACTTTGGCAACCACTAGATGGACAACGACGCAATACCCTAATGCAACGCGGCCTTTCGCATCCCATGGCCCACGGAACAATTTGGTTGCAATTGTGTCTATTGCAACCAAATATGGCATATTGCAACACATTTTGTGCGTTGCATTAGGGGGGAAATCTAGTAGTGCTACTTGTCTCTCCTCTCCTCGGAGCCCCCCAAGGCATAAACCTTTTGCGCCCGCTCTTCACCTGCACCAAGGCAAATCAAGCCGCAATCTGCACCTGCAATACTCCGCCAAGAGTTAGTCCACACCACGTTGTCAATCACTCATCACAGCCAAGACCAACCATCCACCGGTCCTCGGACGCTCGGGTCCTTAATCACCCCCTTGATGAGTGCATGGACAACACGCACAAGTAACCAGTTCAGAGAAAAGAGAAAAAGAAAACAAATGAAATAAAAACTCAAACAAGTGATCAAAAGCCAAACAAAAGCCAAGAAAAGATATCTTCAGAGAGAAAAATCTTGGTCCCCTAAGGCAAGGGCAACGGCTCGACACAACCGAGATAAAATGCTCCAAAATTGCCAACTCCTCAAGGTGAGGCGAAAGGGCTCGACACCATCGGCAAAAGAGCACAACTAAAATTATGGCAAAAAAGAGCTCCCAAATACATGAATGCAAGCTCCCCCTTAACAAATGCATTACTCCCAATTTTTTCTTGATGCAAAGCTCCCCTTGGGATCATGAATTGGGTACTTTCCTCCCCCTTGTTGGTAATGCATGAATCAAGTCTACAAATGCAAGCATGTGCTTCTCAAATATACAAAGAGCACTACAACATGCTAAAATTGAGACATGTACAAGCAAGATAGCCACAATTTGAGCACAAGCATCGCCAACAAGCAAGTAACATAACCATGATCAAAATGAAGCATTTTTCACAAAAAATCCCTCTCATGAGCATAGGACCTAAGCATGGTCAAAGTGAGCACAAACAACATATAACTCACAAACTTCATGCAAAGTCACAAATTCTCATCACAATGTCATCACAAACACCTACAAGCTATCTCATGTCATGTCAGAGCCACCGAGCCATGTGTCCACTTCTAGATATGAGACTTCTCATTGGTGAACATCATGCAACGGTTTAGCACCCAAGATAAGGAATTTAAAAGCACTTATGACATGGAAACAAATTTTTCAAGCATAGGCATCTCACATAGCATTTTCATGATTTACAAATTAAGCATGGCACAAGAAGTGCTTTTGCGGCAAAAAGAAGCTTAGGCTTCTCCACAAGGTAGCATGTAGGCTAAACATTCATGATGATAAAAGGATCTTTGATCCCAAATGAAAAGAACATGGTTCCAAGCACAAATTAAGCAAGATATAGCCATAAGCACCCAATTTGAACATGAGAGGCATTCTACTCACAAGAGAGGATCATATAGCATTTTGTACAAAAGAAAGCCATCCACAAGCATATATATCCCAAAGCTACCAAGAGCATAGCTATACATCTCATGAGCATCACAAGCAAAGTCATAACCTCATATCTAGCATATCATAGTGAGCAAAGCATATGAGAGAAGCACATCTCTATGGCATATGTTACAAATGCAGTCTATGATACAAAGATGCAAACATGATATGATACATAAAAGAAAATGCAACATGCATATGTACATAAAACCTCCCAGACAAAGCTCAAAAGGGAAAAACAACTCCAAGCTCTCCTCGCAAACGAGCAAATGTAGCTTGGTCTAAAGGCTTGGTTAGGATATCGGCAAGCTGTTTTTTTGTAGGTACATGGATGAGGTCTATGTTTCCCTTCTCAACATTGTCTTTCAGGAAGTGGTATCTCACTTCTATGTGTTTGGTTCTGGAGTGAAGCACGGTGTTTTTGGCAACACTAATGGCACTCATGCTATCACACATGAGAGGTACATGGGAACACGCCTCACCAAAGTCACTTAGCGTGTATGTGATCCAAAGCAGCTGTGAGCAACAACTAGCGGCAACAACATATTCGGCTTCTATGGTAGGCTGAGCCACACTAGACTGTTTGCGAGAAGACCAATAAACAATTGAAGACCCCCAAAACTGGCAAGTCCCCGAAGTCGATTTCCGATCGACTCGACACCCCGCAAAGTCGGCATCCGAAAAACCAAGAAGCAAAAGGGAAGAGGACGTCGAATACCAAAGACCGAGCTTAGGAGTGTATTGAAGATACCTAAAGATCTGCTTGACGGCCTGCTGATGTGAAGTCCTCGGCGACGCCTGAAAAAAAGCGAACAGACACACAGAAAACTGGATGTTCGGCCTCGTCGTCGTCAAGTACAAGAGGGAGCCGATCATGCTCCAGTACTCCTTTTGGTCCACGGGCTCTCCGTCCTCGTCCACTTCGAGTGCTGTAGTCATACTCATCAGTGTCGACAGGGGCTTCGAGTCATCCATCTTGAACTACTTGAGGATGTCCTTCGTGTACTTGGCTTGATGCACAAGGGTTCGCTCCTTCGACTGCTTGATCTGAATCCCGAGAATGAACTGCAATTCTCCCATCATAGACATCACGAATTCTTTGATCATATCCTCTGCAAACCTCACAACCAAAGGGTGAGACAAGCCGCCAAAGACAATATCATCCACATACACCTGAACAATTAGGATATCATCACCCTGCCTGAGGAGAAAAAGAGTCTTATCAACCTTGCCCATCTCAAACCCCTTCTTGAACAAGAACCTCCTAAGACGGCCATACCAAGCACGAGGAGCTTGTTTCAGCCCATACAACGCCTTTCTCAGACTATACACCATGTGGGGAAACTCAGCACTCTCAAAGCCCAGTGGTTGCTTCACATAAACTTCCTCTTCTAAAAACCCATTCAAGAAGGCATTCTTCACATCCATTTGGTACAATTTGAACCCTTTAGCCACAGAAGAGGCTAGAAGGATCCTAATCGCCTCCAAACGAGCTACAGGAGCAAATGTCTCCTCATAGTCTATCCACCCCTTCTGACTATAACCCTGAGCAACCAACCTTGACTTGTTCCTCACCACCTCACCATTTTCTCCCTTTTGTTTTTCCACACCCATTTTGTCCCAATAGGTTTGCAGTTTGGTGGTGGCTCAACTAACTCCCACACTTGGTTTCTCTCAAAATTCTCTAACTCCTCATGCATGGCATTCACCCAATTAGGATCAGATTGAGCGTGTCCAATGTCTTTCGGCTCAAAAGTAGCAACAAAAGCTGAATGAGCAAAGTGAGAAGCATTTCTAGACCTCGACCGTGTCGTACGCTCATTGATGTCGCTGATGATTCTTGAGGGTGGATGATCAACTTGAACATGCCTCGGTCGCTCTCGCCTGGAGACAACTTCCTCCTCAGCAGCTGCTTCCACTTGATCTTGCTGGATCGTAGGCGGTGTAGGGGATGGACCATCCTGCGCTGTAGCCGTCGTAGTGGAAGTAGAGGGTACATGTGTGGCTGGAGCTTCACCATCATCACTATCATCCTCTCTAGCATCATCCTCCTCATCCTCAAAGATCTTCTTTCCAACTTCATCGTCACCTGCACACTCAAAGCATACAAAGTGCATGGTTGTGTCTCATCGAAGGTAACATCGCAAGTCTCCATGACTAGGTTAGTATCAAGGTTGAGCGCATGAAATGCTAGAGAATGACTAACATAACCAAAGAAAATCCCATCGGAGGACATCAACTCAAACTTATCAAGCCTACCCTTCTTGAGAATAAAACACTGACAACCAAAAGCCCTAAAATGGCTCACTCGAGGTGCTCACCCGTTCATGAGCTCATAGCACGTCTTGTTCAAGAAGGCCCTCAGAAAAATCTGGTTCCCAACATAGCAAGCGGTATTCACCGCTTCCGCCCAATATCTTCTCGAAGTCCTATGCTTGTCGACTATCGTCCGAGCCATCTCACGAAGAGAACGATTTTTCCTCTCAACTACCCCATTCTGACAAGCCACATAGGGAGAAGAAAACTGATGTTCGACACCCAAATCATGACAAAAGGTTTTGAAATGAGAGTTTTTAAATTCACTGCTATTATCGCTACGAATAGCTAGAATAGCATCTCCATTCTTATCATTCTTCAACCTCAAGATTAGATCCCGAACAAAACCAACCGTCTCCCCCTTGTCAGCTAAGAAGAAGACCCAAGCATAGCGAGAATAGTCGTCCACGATCACAAGGACATACCATTTCCCACCCACCGAGCACACACGAGCTGGACCAACCAAGTCCATATCGAATGGCTCGCATGGCCTCTCTGTCATAACAGATGTCAGAGGCGGCGACCATCTTACCATGCCTACACGGAGCACGTACCAAATCCTTTTGGTATTTCAACTTTGGCAATCCTCAGACCAATCCTAGTCCACTCAAGTGTGACAACAAGTCAAAACTCAAGTGACCTAGTCTCTTATGCCATTTCCAAAGCTCCGCCGAAATACCAGCAACAAAGCAACGAGAAGAGCCAACACACTGAGAAAAATTGACTCTGAACATCTGACCCTCGGGGACGATCGTGCACACGAGATCGCCTCGAGAGTCCAAAACACAAGAACAGCCCATTTTGAAACAGACTTCAAAAGCCTCATCAAGAAGTTGGGAGACAAAGAGAAGATTATACCCCAAGGACTTGATAAAAGAAACACGCCGAAGAGTCACCGACTCACTCACCTTCACCATGCCCACTAAAAGCACTCTACCTTTCCCATTATCACCAAAAGTGATGTACTCCTTGGTCATCACCGGGGTGAGGTTGGAGAACCACCTTCGATCTCCGGTCATGTGTCGAGAGCAACCGGAGTCGATCAACCAAAAGCCCTCCATGTCTCCCACCTGCAAAATAAAAAACGAGAGCGAGAGCGAGCAAAAGACTCGGCGCTGGGGTTAGTACAAAATGAATCAAACTATTGCCTCCCCATTTGCTCAAACGTGAGATTAGCAAAATCCATCCTATCTCTCCAAGGTGGAACACCCACACATCCCCTTGGAGGACTACGCATACCACGGAGGGGAGACCGTGGCCTGTAGCTCCTCTTGGACCTAAAGTTGCGATCATCCCCCCCCCCCATACTCATATTGGCCACGAGCAAAGGAACGTCCAGCAAACTCACCACACCCAATCCCAACACGCCTACCACCTTCTCTATGTGGTGGCTCTCCACGAGGCACAAACTCACGCCTCTCTCGAGGGTAAATGGTACGCACCATACCCTCGCCTCTCGACACCAACTTAGGCTCAGGAACACCACGAGAAGGGCGGTACCTGTCCTTGTTGGCCAACTCTCTAGCCAACCTCTCCTCATGCTTCCTACTGAAGCAAAACTTAGCAAGGTGCCCATCCCTCCCACAATGCTCACAATGGAAGGGTTTCGGTTTTGGCTTTGGTGTTGGGTTCTCTTTGGGCTCTGGCTTCTCCTCACTCGGTTTCTCACACTTCTACCCAAAGAACTCATTTCCCATGTCACTCGTGAACTTGATGGGTTTCTGGAAGTTGTCGGTTTGTGGAGGAAACATGGGTGGAGCTGGGGTTGTGTCTAGTCGGTTCCTAAGAGCATCTCCAAGAGACTAGCAATATTCTTAGCTAAATTTAAAGTTTAAAAGGCAAGCTAAAAAATAAAAAACTGGTTAAACTGTGATGCAAACCAAGAGACTCGGTAAAATTGGGCTCTCGCACGAGTGGACCTACGAGTAGGTGTCCACAGTCCACTTGCTGGCGCCGGCGGTAAGTCGTGCGTAGCCGATGGTGCGGTGAGAGAGGTTGTGCAAGGTCAAGCCATGGCTAGCGGACGAGCCAGGCTGCAGCGTGGCAGAGGCACCCGGAGCGCGCGCACATGAGATGTGGTGAAATTGAGAGCCGTGGGTGGAGCATGCATGAGTGGAGGTGGCGGCGATAGTAATAAGCTCTGGCCACGCTGGTTGACTGAGGGTGATGTACAAGCGGCGCGGGAAGAGCTCGAGAGGCAGCACCGGGTGGTCGAGTACAAGGTCCAAGTGGACGCAATGCTCAAATCACGGCGGCAACATCTGAGGTGAATCGAAAAATCATATGAAAACAACACAAATTTATTGCAGCTTTTCCAATGTTCGTCAGCTTGCGTTGACCATAATTTGCAAAATTCTCATGCTTGCATGTTCTCGAATGATTTTGGTGTTGTCAAATTAGCTTTGGATGCGGGTGGATTTAAGGGGAAATTTTCTCCTCTCCTCCAATCGTTATGCAAATCGATACAATCCATGGAGGCCAATCACTCCTCTGTTCCCTAATATGGATGCGAACAAGTAAACAACACCTCCAGCTTCTAATCAAAGCACGCGGCGCTCATCCTCCTCCGAGGACTATCCCGCCGTTCGCTCAACCGCTCGCTTCTCCGTTCGCTCTGTCGCAACCTCATCCACTGCCCTACTCTTTCTGCTACTATCCATGGCGGCAGGAACACTCATCCATCGAGGGGCACCGCTCGCTCCGCCAGCCGAGATCTCAAGCTCGTCACCTGGAGCTACCCGTCGGTGGGTGCGCGGGCCGCTCCTCGGCGGCAGGCCGTTGGAGGGAGACACTGAGAGAGAGGATACCGAGCGGCTTCCCCTCGGTTAAAATACCGAGGCATGGGTGATTTTTTCCGAGTCAGATACCGAGCTGAGCGTAATACCGAGGCTGTTGGATGCCGGTATTTTCATATTTTTCTAAATTTTAGCCAGTCTTTGAGTGTTACAGAGTCTCTTAGAGATGCTCTAAGATGGTTCGGTTTAGGAACAAAGGCATTTTTGTGGTGGGTTTTGGTGGCTCTGGATATTTCCGATCTTCCCCATCCTGGCACTTGTATGTCTCGATCATTATCCTCAACTTAGGCTCATGACCAGATAACCAACCCATCAACTTTCTCAACTCATCATTCTCATCCTGCAAATGCTCAACATAGTGTGCAAGGTCCATATTCTTCACAGCATTTATCTCACAAGTAGAGCAAGATGTAGGAATAGGAGCTTTCAGCTGAGCCTCTAGAGATCTAGCATGCACAAGTGAAACATCTAGCTTCTCATGCCAAACAGGACAAGAAGTGCAAGCACCAAGCAAGGTGGGTCTAGATTTCACCTCATCTAGCTCAACCCAAAGCATATCAAGTTCCTCAACCTTGGAGGCATACTTCTCCTTAAGCACAGTCAATTCACCAAGAAAAGTGGAACAATTAGTGCATTCAATTTCATTGGTCACAATAGGAGCAGACTTAAGAGAATCTATTTGAGCCCTAGCAGCATAAAGTAAAGATTCTAGCTCAACCACCTTCTCCTTAGCCTCCCCAAGCAAAGACCTATACTCCCTCTTCTCCGTGTTGGTCTTTCTAAGAACATCATCACGGTTGTCAAGCAAGTCATTCAACCTAGCATTCTCTGCTATCAAGAATGATGGATCATTGTTTACCTATTCCTCGGAGTCAGAGCCCGAGTCATCCTTGTTGCTCGTCTTGCTTGCGGAGCTATGTGCCATACAGCACTCGGTGATGAAGTGCTCGTGCTTCCCGCACCGGTAGCACATGCTCGAGATCCTCCGAGCGTTCTTTGGTGCGTGTACATGCGCTCGAACCGCCTACTCAACAACGTGAGATCCTCCTCACCCAGCACGTCGAACTCCTCATCTAACATGGACACAAGGCAATACAAAGAAAAATGTCTCGAAGACATGTTAGCATTGGTCCTTGAACCATATACGAGAGCCAGACTATGAGGGTCAGTCGGGTTCTCGATCTTTGCACGCACTCCACAGTCCACCTCAGGCGACTTGAGCTTAGATAATAGAATGGCCTCGACCTTCTCACTCCACACGGTACGACCTAGAGAATGCAGGAGCTTGATAGCCTTGTCATGGTCATCATACAGGAGTACGGCCACATTAGCCCTCATGTTGTTCACAATCACTATGAACTGTTGAAACATGGCATCTACGGACTCACCGGGGATATGAGTGAAGTTCTCGTACTCTCTCCGGTAGGTCGCAAAGAGCCGAGCCTAAACCTGAGCGTTCCTGGCATGAGAATTCTTCAGCTGCTCCCAAATCCTGCACGCCAAGTCCTCTGTTTGAACCCGTTCGAATTCGGATTGATACAGAGAATGGTACAAGTAGTCGACCGCCTTGTTGTTGGCATTGAACATGTCCCTCGATCCCGGAGCAAGGAAGTTCACCAGATGAACATAAGCTGTGCTCACCGTGACATCCCACAGAATCTGACCCTTGCCGCGGAGGAAAGTAGCCATCCGCCTTTGCCACATCTGGTAGTTCTTATCGTCAATGTGTGAAGGACTCGAACCTCATTCTTGGATCACCATCTTTGGATCTTAGACTGGTTAAAATCACGAAGATTCGTAACCTGCTCTGTTACCACTTGAAGGACCGAAACTGGCGACTAGAGAGGGGGGAGTGAATGGGAGCCGATAAAAATTCTTCTCGAAGGAGATGGCTACTCCAACAAGATGAACACGGCTAACCAAAAACACATCCCTGACTCAACTACCCAAATTTTCAAAGTTCACGTAGCCACTAGAGTGCTACTGGACATAGGAGGAACACCAGGGAGGAAACAGAACAAAGCAAAAGCAAACTGTCCTCACAAGTTCGGAGACTCCGCAACAAACCTCCGGAGACTCCACAACTTACGGAGTTTTCACCTCAGTTTCGGAAACTCCACAACTTCCAGAGAATCCGCAATAAAGTTCCGGAGACTCCACAACTTCCAGAGAATCCGCGACAAAGTTCTGGAGGCTCCACAACTTATCTTCGGAGTTTCCGAAACAACCTTCGAGATGAAGAGGGAGAAAGTCAAAACTCAATCAAACGACCTCCAAAAATCAAGAGATTTGAACCAAGGCTTCTCAAGACCACAAAGAAGCTTTTCCCAAAGGATCTCCTCAGAAAGATCAAGCCATCACCACTGGAAAAATGATTCAGGCTATGAAGCCTAGAGAGAAAACTTTTTCCTCAAAACCACCGATCTCTCAAATCACTCCACGAATTCGCACAAGACTTTGGGGATACTAGGAGTACCTCATGGGCATCCCGTAGCTATGATTTGGTCCACCAAAACTAGCTAAATCGAGAGGAATCGAAGAAATCGCACCAAGAACGCCTCTAACCCTAGAGCCAAGAAAACCCCAAATCGAGTCCCTTTGCTCACGGATTTGGGAGGGGGGACAAAAGGAAAAGAACCGCGAAGGGTTCAAGCATACACCCCCCACCAAATCCCAGAGAGAAAGGCCTCGAAATCGCTTCAAGAGAATCGCCAAGAAAGGGCTCCAGAAATCACCAAAATGGACAATCGGGAAAGACACATCCTAGCCTTGAGGAACCACACCGGATCATCTATACATACCAAAGAGGTTCATACAAGGTCTAGGGGGCCGCCCAATCATCCTTCCCTCTCACAAGATCTCACCATGAATCTCTCAAGCTAGTCCTATAGAAAACCTAGGGAAATAGGAAGGAAAATAGCAAAGGGAAATGAAAAGTGTTTCAAGAAATGGCTTCCATCCTCTCTCCTTTAAATATATATGGAGACAGCCAAAAGACGAAACTACCCCTATTACATAATACTAGGATACACACCCCCGAGGGGCACTTTGGGAATTTTTGTCGTAGCACCATCGAACGGATGCCTGGAGACCGCACCTCTCTTAGACTCAACACAAGCCTCGCAATCCCGACACATGTCCTCCGCTTCGAAGCTTCTCGGCGCACCCGGATCCCGTAACCTCCTGCCGAGCCTCCGGTCTTGGTTTTGTGGCTCAACCAAGTACCGACGGTTTTGTAGTGAACCGCCGCAAACCCCGCGTGCAGACTCCGGTCGTGAGCGGCTACCCTGCACCGGCTCCTGTCCACAACTTCATCTTGCTTTTCTTGCCACCATGTGGCCCGCACTTGACCCCGCTAGCCATCGGGTCCCTCGAGTCATACCTACTTGTCTCTCCACTCCTCGGAGGCCCCACAAGCCATAGACCTTTCGCCTCCGCTCTTCACCTGCACCAACACAAATCAAGCCGCATCCTGCACCTACAGTACTCGGCCAAGAGTCAGTCCACACCATGTTGTCAATCACTCATCACAGCCTGGAGCAACCATCCACCAGTCCTCAAACGCTCCGGTCCTCACCTGAGTTCCGACCTCCTGCTCGGATGTCATCATCCTTGTGGGGGAACCTTGAACACCCGAGGTGCTCTGAGGTCTGGCATCCGACCTGCAAAAATTTCGTCAACATACTAAAGATCTAACATTGATTATCAATGAACAAGTCTAAGAACTGGGGTCTCACCTCATGACCACCGGCGCATGCAATTTCGGCCTCAGGTGTTGAGCACGCATTTTCGTAGGTATCATAGCGCGGACAATGGCTGCACCCACCTGCGCCTCCCTTATACGGCAGAGGTCCTCTTCCGTCACCTGCTGCTCCATCTCACACTGCATCTTGGTCGCAGGACTTGGCGACCTCAGTGCTTCACAGTTGTCAACAACCGACGAATCATTAGTGGCTTCATCCTCTTCCTCGATCTCCTTGGATGTCGGGTAGGGATCTTTTTCCTCTTCTTCTTCTTCTTGTCGGCCTCGAGCTTAGCAGTCTTCGCCACCGCAGCCATCACGGCAGCCCTCGAGCTCGACTATTTCACTGTCGCAGCCCTCGCCTTGCGTTCCAGCCTTGTGGCACTTCACGCCTCAGGCTAGCTCCCCACATCGTCACCGACCTCTGGGTCAATGTCTTCATCAGCCCCCATCGACGAATTTGATAGATAATTCTCCAGCAGTGCAGCTGCCGAAGGTTGGTAGTCTTCCGACCTCAATTTCCGGCACAGCTCCTCGCCGGTGGGTAGAGGTGTAGGGCACCAGTACTTGAGGACCATGTGTGGTTCGAGGACCGGTGGATGGTCGCTTCCTTGTGTGATGAGTGATTGACAACGTTGTGTGGACTGATCCTTGGCTAAGTATTGCAGGTGCAGGTTGCGGCTTGACTGGTGTTGGTGCAGGTGAAGAACAAGCGCGAAAGGTCATTACCTGTGAGGCCTCCAGGTGTGGAGAAGACAAGTAGGCTTCGTTCGAGGGACCTGGTGGCCAGCGGGGTCAAGTGCGTGCCGCATGGTGGCATGAACAGCAAGATGAAGTCGTGGACGGTTTCTTTGTTGAGCCTCAAAACCAAGGTCGAGCCGGGACTACGTGGGAGCCAAGTCATGAGTGGAGATTGGCGGAGGCTACACCGAGTTCGCGGGGTTTCCGGTGGTTCACCAGAAAACCACTTGGTTCCTTGGTTGATCCACAAAGCCAAGACCGAAGAACCGATGACGGAGCTGTAGCAGCGCCAGACCGGTCTGACCGGTGGGTCTGACCGGTAGGTACCGGTATGACCGGTGGGGAGCACCGGTCTGACCGGTGTGCGACGACATAGTCCGGAGACTTCGAAGCGGAGGACACGCGTCGGGATCGCATGGCTTGCGTTGAGGCTACGCAGGGTGCGGTAGTCGGGCATCCGTCCGATGGTGAAGACATGAAGACTTCGAAATCCGCCCTTGAGGGGCTTGTATCCCTAGTTATTAGGAAATGCATTTTAGACTTTCGATTGCCTCCATATAACGCAAGAGGTGAGAGGATGGCAGCCAACTCTTGGAACCGTAGCTCATTTGTTTTCCTATTTTCCTTCCTATTTTCCTTAGGTTTTCCATAGGACTAGCTTGAGAGCTTCACGGAGAGATCTTGTTGAGAGGGATGGACGATCGGGCGGCTTGCTAGACAATGTATGAACCTTTGACTCATGTATAGATGATTCGGTGTGGTTCCTCAAGGTTTGGATGTGTTTTCACGGTTGTTCTTGGTGGTGATTTTCAGAGCCCTCTCTTTGTGATTTCTTTGGGTTGTTTTCGGGACCTTTTTCTTTGGGATTTGATGGGGGAAATTTGTGGGAACCCTTCGTGGCTCTTTGGGCTGTGATTCCCCTCCCAAATCTGTGAGTAAAGGTGCTCGATTTTGGGGTTTCTTGAGTTCTTGGGTTGGAAGTGCTCTTGGCGGGATTTCCTTGATTCCTCCTTTTTGGACGAGTTTTGGTGGGATTAAACTTGGCAATGGACTCCTCATGAGGTGTTCCTAATGTCCCCAAAGTCTTGTTCAAGTCCGTGGAGCGATTCGGGAGATCGAGGTTTGGATTTGGGGGAGTTGACCCGCGGGTGCCGTTCATCCCGAGCGCCCCGTGCTACACCGGTCGACCGGTGCTCTTGACCGGTCTAACCGGTGCAACCCTTGGTGGGATTTTGCTCGGGTGAACGTCTTGGTATGTTCCCTGTTGTCCTGTGTTGCTGCTGTTTCGAGTTTGGGTCAGTTTGGTGGTCGGTTAGCCTGTTTGGTGCCTTCGGGGCTTTCAGGCTGTGACCGGTCTGACCGGTGTGTCCCACCAGTCTGACCGGTGTAGAGCCACTTAGTGAAAGTTGCTTAGTTTCACCAGCAGGGACCGGTCTGACCGGTGGTCCTCACCGGTCTGACCGGTGTGGGTCTGTAGTCTCGAGGTTTGGTGTTCCGCTGCGTTCTCGGTCGGAAGGTTTTGTGTTGGTTTTTAGGTCCAGTGGCACTCCAGTGGCTACGTGGGCTTGGCCAACTTGGGTAGTGAGTCGGAGACGTGTGTTGGAAGCTGCGTTCATCTTGTTGGAGTTTCCATCTCCTTCGAGAAGAATTTTTATCGGCTCCCATTCACTCCCCCCTCCCTGGTTCGCGTATCGCTCCTTCAAGTGATATCAGAGCCGGTTCGGGTCTTTGTTGACTCTAACTAGTCTAAGATCCAAGGATGGCGTACCAGAAACTGGGTTCGGGTCCTCCACACTTCGATGGCAAGAACTACCAGATGTGGTGTAAGCGGATGGGTGTGTTCCTCCGCGGAAAGGGTCAGATCCTTTGGGATGTCACGGTGGACACGGGCTATGTCCAGCCGATGGACTTCCTTGCTCCAGGATCGAGGGACCGATTCAACGCCAACAATAAGGCGGTCGACTACTTGTTTCGTGCCTTGTGTCAGCCTGACTTCGATCGGGTGCACACCGAGCACTTGTCTTGTAGGATTTGGGTGGTGTTGAAGGAGGCTCATGTTGGGAATGCCCAGGTTCAGGCACGGATGTATGCGACCTACCAGAGAGAGTACGAGAACTTCACTCCTCTCCCCAGTGAGTCCATCGATGCCTTGTTTTAGAGGTTCACGGTGGTTGTGAACAGCATGAGGGCCAATGTGGACGTGCTCCCGTACGATGATCATGATAGAGCGGTCAAGCTCTTACACTCTTTGGATCGTACGATTTGGGGCGGAAAGTTCGAGGCCATTGTGGAGTCGGAGAAGTATGACACTCTGACGGTGAACGAGCTGTTCTCGAAGCTCAAGTCGGCTCAGGTGGATGGGGGCATGACTGCCAAGCTCGAGGGACCGACTGATTCCCATAGTCTTGCCCTCGTTGGTGGTTCGAAAGGAAAGGCTAACTCTAACTCGAAAGGAAAGCTCAAGTCTTTCTCCTCTTTGATGTCTATATCAGATGAGGAGTTCGATGAGCATGGAGAGGACGAACTGGCGCTCCTGACGAGGCGGTTCGAGATGTTGCACGAGAACCGCGTGAACATGAGGAGGAACACGAGGACATGCTTCCAGTGCGGCAAGCCGGGACACTTCATCGCCGACTGCCCGGAGAAGGCTGAGAACAAGGACGGCTACAAGCACAAGCCGAGGATGGACGGCAAGTACCGTTCGAGGCACGACCACAAGAGCGAGCACAAGAACAAGTACAAGGACGAGCGACGATCAAGGAAGAAAGGAGCCGAGGCAAGGCCCGAGCGATGGTTGGAGCGAGCGACGTCGACTCCAGTTCCGCGTACTCCACCTCGAGCTCGAGCAGTAGTGAAGACGAAGGTGATCGTCGCAAAACCAAGAAGTCGTCCAAGAACCTGAGCGGGCTGAGCTGCTTCGCGAGAGATGGCTTCTGCACCATGGCGCTGAGCTCCGGCAGCAAGAAGAGCACACAGAGCGACTCGGACTCTGAGTCCGACGATGAGGTGCGTGATGAACTTCCCTTCTTGCGCCAGGAGAATGAAAGGCTTGGCTCTTTGCTTGATAACCGTGATGACATGCTTACAGAGGCCAAGAAAATGAGAAAAGAGCTTAGGGCTTCACTCGAGGATGCTAGGACTAGAGTGGCTGAGCTAGAGGCACAGGTGCTTGATAGCAAGCTTGAGATTGATTCCCTTAAGTCTAGCCCTGTTGTTTCGGATGAGGTTGATTGTGCTGATTGCTCCATATTTCTTGCTGATCTTGCTTTGTTTAAGGTAAATCATGCCTCCAAGTGTGAGGAACTAGATGTGCTTAGGGTTGAAGTGGCTGAGCTTAAGTCTAGACCTGCTTTGCTAGGTGCTTGCACTTCTTGCCCTGTTTTGCATGCTAAGATTGATGAGATGCATGCTTACACTAGTTCACTTGAGGCTAAATTGAAGGAACCCATGCCTACATCTTGCTCTACCTGTGAAATGCATGCCTTGAAAAATTTGGAACTTGCACATTATGTTGATCGTTTGCAGGATGAGAATGATGACTTGAGGAAGTTGATGGGTTGGTTGTCCGGTCATGAGCCTCAGTTGTGGATGATGATCGAGGCATTTAAGAGGCAGGATGGTGAGGGACTTGGGGCAAACAAGGTTGGTGAGGGAAGTGGAGAGAATATCCTAGAGCCACCAAAAACCCACCACAAAAATGATTTCCCCCCAAAACCGAACCATCTTAGGAACCGACTAGATACAACCCCAGCTCCACCTGTGTTTCCTACACCCACAAATGATCTACAAAAGCCTATCAAGTTTGTGAGCACTTGGGGGAAAGTGTTCTTTGGGAAACAAAGTGAGAAGGCTAGTGAGGGGAAACCGGTGGAGGAGTTGAGTGGAGAAAAACCTAGTGAGCAGCCACATCCCAAGCCTAAGCCTAAGCTTGTGAGGTTTCATTGTGGCTATTGTGGGAGAGATGGCCATAAGGAGGGGTTTTGCTTCAAAAGGAAGCGTGAAGAGAGAATGGCAAAGGAGTGGGCTAACAAGGACAAGTACCACCCTTCCGATGGTGTACTTGAGCCTCGTGTGCAGATGCCCAGGGCCAAGGCGAATGTGAGGACAGTTTGGGATTGGGGAGAGCGGAAGGCTGTTGGAGGTGTTGCTGTCCAGGTCACACCAGTCAGACCGGTGTGGAGCACCGGTTAGACCGGTGCAGGCCTGGACAGGTAGCGTTTTGGGTTTCGTGCTCGTACAGGTGCGAGGGTTGTTTCTGGAGGTCGTGGTTCTAGTGGTTGGGCTGGAGAGTGAAGGACCGATACGGCGAACCAGAGAGGGGGGAGTGAATGGGAGCCGATAAAAATTCTTCTCGAAGGAGATAGAAACTCCAACAAGATGAACAAGGCTTCCAACACATGTCACCGACTTACTACCCAAGTTGGCCAAGCCCACGTAGCCACTAGAGTGCCACTGGACCTAGGAACCAACACACAACCTTCCGACCCGAGAACGCAGCGGAACACCAAACCTCGAGTCTACAGACCCACACCGGTCAGACTGGTGAGCACCACCGGTCAGACCGGTCCCTGCTGGTGAAACCGAGCAACTTTCACTAAGTGACTCTACACCGGTCAGACCGATGAGACCCACCGGTCAGACTGGTCACAGCCTGAAAGCCCCCAAAGCACCAAACAGGCCAACCGACCACCAAACTGACCCAAACTCGAACCAGCAGCAACACAGGACAACAACGGACACACCCAGACGTTCACCCGAGCAAAAACCCACTGAGGGTTGCACCGGTCAGACCGGTCAAGAGCACCGGTCAGACCGGTGTAGCCTGGGCAACTCGGGATGAACAGCACCCGCGGGTCAACTCCCCCAAATCCAAACCTCGATCTCCCGAAACACTCCACGGACTTGAACAAGACTTTGGGGATATTAGGAACACCTCATGAGGAGTCCATAGCCAAGCTTAATCCCACCAGATTCGTCCAAAAAGGAGGAATCAAGGAAATCCCGCCAAGAGCACTTCCAACCCAAGAACTCAAAAAAACCCCAAAATCGAGCACCTTTACTCACGGATTTTGGAGGGAATCACAGCCCAAAGAACCACGAAGGGTTCCCACAAATTTCCCCCATCAAATCCCCAAGAGAAAGGTCCCGAAAACAACCCAAAGAAATCACCAAGAGAGGGCTCCGAAAATCACCACCAAAAACAACCGGGGAAAACACATCCAAACCTTGAGGAACCACTCCGAATCATCTATACATGAAACAAAGGTTCATACAAGGTCTAGCAAGCCGCCCGATCATCCATCCCTCTCAACAAGATCTCACCATGAAGCTCTCAAGCTAGTCCTATGGAAATCCTAAGGGTTGTGAAACTTGGTGATCATGTAGTTGAGATCGATACGAAGCTGTAGAGTATCTAACTTGCTCATTTGGACATGTGTAGCATTCTATGTTGTATTTTGTCTATTTGAGAAGCTCTAGGTTGAAAGTTTTGCATTTTTGGCTTGATTCATGCATTGCCAACAAGGGGGAAAAGTTTGAGCTTGAAAAGGCTTGCTGGACGCATTTAGAAGGTTTTCAGGTGGTTTCGAGCGATTTCTGGGCTCTGTTGTGCACCGGTCTGACCGGTGAGGAGCACCAGTCTGACCGGTGTGAGAGCTGGTCCTGTGCACATGATAGGCACCGGTCTGACCGGTGGTGATGGCCGGTCTGACCGGTGTGAGCTGAAGTTGCTGTAGCTGCCCAGTTTTCAGCTGGTTTGCATGCATTCATCCGGGGGGAGGTGCATTGTTTTAGGAGGAGCTTGCATGTGTGCAGGGGGAGCTCTTTGTGGTTGTTCGAGCATTGTTTCGGTGGTTTGCGCTCTTTGCTTGAGCTTTGCTTTGTCTCCGATGTGTCGAGTCGCTGCCCTTGCCTAAGGGGTCCGAGACTTGTCTTCTTCAAGTGATCTCGCTCTTTGCCTTTGGTTGGATTTCGATCGCTTGTTGGAGTTTCTTTTTGTTCGTTTCTTTTCTTTTTCTTTTCTCTCTTGATACTTTCGTGTGGGTGTTGTCTATGCACTCATCAAGGGGGAGATTGAGGACCATGTGTGGTTCGAGGACCGGTGGATGGTCGCTTCCTTGTGTGATGAGTGATTGACAACGTTGTGTGGACTGATTCTTGGCTAAGTATTGCAAGTGCAGGTTGCGGGTTGACTGGTGTTGGTGCAGGTGAAGAACAAGCGCGAAAGGTCGTCGCCTGTGAGGCCTCCAGGTGTGGAGAAAACACGTAGGCTTCGTTCGAGGGACCCGGTGGCCAGCGGGGTCAAGTGCGGGCCGCATGGTGGCATGAACAGCAAGATGAAGTCGTGGACGGTTTCTTGGTTGAGCCTCAAAACCAAGGTCGAGCCGGAACTACGTGGGAGCCAAGTCATGAGTGGAGATTGGCGGAGGCTACACCTAGTTCGCGGGGTTTCCGGTGGTTCACCAGAAAACCACTGGGTTCCTTGGTTGATCCACAAATCCAAGACCGAAGAACCGAAGAAGGAGCCAGAGCAGCACCGGACCGGTCGACCGGTGGGTCGACCCGATCCCGACCGGTGGGTCCGACCGGTCGACCGGTGGGGAGCACCGGGCTAACCGGTGTGCGACGACGCGGTCCGAGACTTCGAAGCGGAGGACACGCGTCGGGATCGCATGGCTTGCGTCGAGGCTACGCAAGGTGCGGTCGCCGGCATCCGTCCGATGGTGAAGACATGAAGACTTCCAAATCCGCCCTTGAGGGGCTTGTATCCCTAGTTATTAGGAAAGGGCATTTTAGACTTTCGGTTGCCTCCATATAACCCAAGAGGTGAGAGGATGGCAGCCAACTCTTGGAACCCTAGCTCATTTGTTTTCCTATTTTCCTTCCTATTTTCCTTAGGTTTTCCATAGGACTAGCTTGAGAGCTTCACGGAGAGATCTTGTTGAGAGGGATGGATGATCGGGCGGCTTGCTAGACCTTGTATGAACCTTTGTTTCATGTATAGATGATTCGGCGTGGTTCCTCAAGGTTTGGATGTGTTTTCCACGGTTGTTCTTGGTGGTGATTTTCGGAGCCCTCTCTTTGTGATTTCTTTGGGTTGTTTTCGGGACCTTTCTCTTTGGGATTTAATGGGGGGAAATTTGTGGGAACCCTTCATGGCTCTTTGGGCTGTGATTCCCCTCCCAAATCTGTGAGTAAAGGTGCTCGATTTTGGGGTTTCTTGAGTTCTTGGGTTGGAAGTGCTCTTGGCGGGATTTACTTGATTCCTCCTTTTTGGATGAGTTTTGGTGGGATTAAACTTGGCTATGGACTCCTCATGAGGTGTTCCTAATATCCCCAAAGTCTTGTTCATGTCCGTGGAGCGATTCGGGAGATCGAGGTTTGGATTTGGGGGAGTTGACCCGCGGGTGCTGTTCATCCCGAGTCGCCCGTGCTACACCGGCTCGACCGGTGCTCTTGACCGGTCTGACCGGTGCAACCCTCGGTGGGATTTTGCTCGGGTGAACATCTTGGTGTGTTCCCTATTGTCCTGTGTTGCTGCTGTTTCGAGTTTGGGTCAGTTTGGTGGTCGGTTGGCCTGTTTGGTGCCTTGGGGGCTTTCAGGCTGTGACCGGTCTGACCGGTGTGTCCCACCGGTCTGACCAGTGTAGAGCCACTTAGTGAAAGTTGCTTAGTTTCACCAGCAGGGACCGGTCTGACCGGTGGTGCTCACCGGTCTGACCAGTGTGGGTCTGTAGACTCGAGGTTTGGTGTTCCGCTGCGTTCTCGGTCCGAAGGTTGTGTGTTGGTTCCTAGGTCCAGTGGCACTCCAGTGGCTACCTGGGCTTGGCCAACTTGGGTAGTGAGTCGGAGACGTGTGTTGAAAGCCGCGTTCATCTTGTTGGAGTTTCCATCTCCTTCGAGAAGAATTTTTATCGGCTCCCATTCACTCCCCCCTCTCTGGTTCGCCGTATCGGTCCTTCAGTACTGCATCTCCCGAGCCTGGAAAAGACAAGAAACAAGGTCTATGAGGTCTTCCTCCGAGGCAAAAAGGAAATAAACACTTCAAAGATGAGCTAGTTAGTCCAAGACTCACTGGGCCCGCAGGTCGGGTCAAGGAGTGTGCCTTCGGATAATTTCTTTTCTTGATCCGCCCGGTGTACAGTTGCGTGACCCTGGTCGCCATCTCTTTCTGAGAAACCTTGCGGTTAGCTTCGTGAGTAGGGTCCGACTGACCCCCATACTCTTTATGTCGGGTGCACCCGGTCCTTGATCGGCTGGATCAAACGATGACATAACGACATTGCCACCGAGCCCCCTATCAGATCTTTCTTCTTGAGGTTGGCCACGAGGGCAAGCAACTCCTTGACGTCTTCAATTTCACGGGAGTTGAGTGCCATGTCCCACTCTGGTATCTTCTTGGGCTTATGCCCCGTTCACTTCGGGAGCGCCGGTCTCTGATCGGGGATATAAAACCACTTCGACCTCCACCCAGTGGTGTTGTCCGGCAGATCCATGTTGATCCATTCTACCTTAAGACCTGATCTTAGGCAGAACATCACCGACCCCACTACACCGGTCCGCTTGCCGGTGGTCTTGACTTGGAAAAAGTAGCGCCACAACACAAAGTGGGGCGGTATCCCTAGATACACCTCACACAGATGGATGAACGATAATACTACAATAATGGAGTTGGGGATGAGGTGTACTTGCTCCAACTTGTAGTAGTATAGCAGACCTCGAAAGAAATCGCCGGCAGGCACATTGAACCTGCGCTCGAAGAAGGAGGCGAAGATGACCTGCTCCTTGTCGTCCTTCGTCGGAAACGCCTCGCCGGTGGGTGCCTTCCACTCCACCTCCGCCTTGGACCTCAACAGCCCGCGATCTACCAGCGCTTGGATCTTTTCCTTGGTCATCACCGAGAGTTCCCAAACCGTCTCTAGGGACAAGATCTGGGATGCCGCGACCGCTATTTCTTCAAGACGAACGGATTTGGATCTATATGTAACTCAGGTTTTTATGCGCATGCAGAGAGGCGTGGCGTGTGGGTAGCGGTGGCGGCACGCGGTCTGCTAGAGACAGCGGTGGCAAGCCCAGGCTTAGAAGATGATGGCTGGATGCGTGAGCACGGTAGCGAAGGCAGGAACGATTCGGCGAAGGCGGTGAGAGGAGGAAGTTGATGGCAAGGGAGGGTCAACGCCCGTCCCACGCAGCTCTATTTATATGGGCCCCTCCACAGACGCCCGTTGCGGATCCATCGCTACAACAGATCTACTACAATGGCTATGTCCGCTAATTTCGCGAGACGATCTCGCCAAATTTCATGCCAACGGCTATGTGCCCATTACATGAATAATTTCTTCAAAACGACCATTACATGACAGAAGAGAGTGAACATTACATGGGAACTTTGATGGTACACAAGTCGCCTGTGGCCTCATTGGATCCAGAACTCGTTACAAGATACAGACATGTTTGAAGACCTGATGTACCTAGAGCAATCTTTTCCATGTTCTCTTCTATAGCATATCACATCGCAAGCATTCTTCTAGCTTAAGATCATCGATGGTGGCCTTGCGATGAACGCCTACACGACGCTGCGCATAGCAGTCACACTTTGTACCTGACCATGAAATGCAGACACGAGCTTGCTCTTCAGTGCGTCCTGGGAGCCCTCGATGAGCTTCTCATGCTTACCAAGAACCTACAGCATCACGTCGGCCCTCTACAACATCACCTCCAAACTCTCCATGACTCTTCACTGAGGCACGGTACAAAGAGTGGGGGAGATACCTACACTTCACAAGTATTCTTCTTGCCCCAAACTTCTACAAACTTCACTCTTGCGCTCTGGTGGACAGTCGCATGCCCATGGCATGGACGGAACTCTACTCTGTGACTTCATAGCTCAACAATGCTCGGTGCTTGCCTCCTTCAGACTCATGGCGCTATTTATAGCCGGAACCAGGCCTTGTGCAGCCGCTGAAGTGGTGACACTATTCCCACGTGGCTGAGAGGTCATGTAGACATGTGGATGATTAAAGGTGATGTCCTGTTTCTGCCTCGCGACGCCTTTGTCACTAGTGCATCAATGATGCCTGAGGCCCCTGTTGCACCACATGGCTACAGTACACCTCTCGGTCAGTAGGTGGTTTGTCGTTTTCTGGGTGGTAAGAGAATCTCCGACCATTGTTTACCCGTGACCCTGCAGTCTTCGAAAGAGATAAGAATGACCCTGTGTCAGATGGCCCTGCACCTTGCTACATCTACAGACGACGACGACCGATCAAATGCACCCGCTAGGCTCGGCGTCCTGGTACACCCGCTATGACTCTGTACGTAAACAGACCTATAACAATCAGCCTATATATTTGTTTCTTGAGCAAAATGGTCGTAGGTTCGATTGAAGACCTTCGGGGTAGGCATGCCTCGCTGCTCTGCCAGATGTATCTTGGCGCCTGGATTTCAGAAGCTTCATAACTACGATTTTGTCAGACCCCGTGGTCGGTGTGCCTACTATTGAGGTCGTAATAACACCTTGGCTCCACTAGATGGCTGGTAGCTATGTTGGTAGTCTAGACACCAAAACGACCTCCTAGAGGTTGGCGTGCCTTCATACTTAGGTCTTGCAATACCTCGGTATGTCTTCGGCTCTACCAACCTAGTTGGGCGCCATGGATGTGTGACCTTCCTGAGGTCGGTGTGCTTTGTATCGCTCTGCCAGCCTACTCTGGACATCCCAGAATCTTACGTTGGGATTGAAGGCCTCCCTATGGGGTGCACGCCTAATGGCCCTGCCAAGTATCTCCATGTAACATCCCTGATGTTTAATTGTGCTAATGTCATTACCTAGCTGTGTTAATCAAGGTTAATTAGCCTCTAAACATCGTTGACATGTTTGGTCACATATTTGCACAAAAGACCTTGGTCAAACTCCCAAACCATGGGCAAACCCTAAGTGCTCCTTAAAGGCTGATTTGGTTTTCTTGCGCGTTCTCCAAATTTCACTATAGAACTTCAAAATCGGCCAATACCAAAGTTGCTTAGTTTTTCCAGGAACACATTTCATTCAATTACTGGCATTTCAAATTTTGAGGTTTGGGCCCTCAAAAACTCAGTCAAAGCTCTTCTGAACAGTTTGACCGAGACATAAAAATCTGCAACTTTGAGCAAGTTTATCTCCAAATCTCTTGAGAATTTGGTAGGTCGGCCTTTGTGAAAATTGAAGCTGGTTGTCTGTTCTACAACTTTTATTTTGGGAGATTTGGAAGTTTAGTTCAACTTTTCATTGTTTGAGCCAGTTGAACAGGGCTAATCTGAAACGTCGAGCGCACCTGCGCGCTCTGGTCGTGACGTCGCAACGTCGGCGCGCCTTGGCGTTTCCCACCCGGCCGGCATACTTTCGGCTGTACGCGCGACGCCGTGGGCCGGGATGTGTGCGGAGCTCTCCCCCACACCCGGCCAAGTGGCCCCACGCCCCGGGCGGGCCCGGCGACCGCGCCACGGCGGCAACACCGCGCCGGCGCACACGCACCGCGCGCGCGCCCCCCCGCGCCGCATGCGCGGCGGTCGGCCAACCGGCGGGCCCGTGCGAGGCGCCCCAACCTTTTGCGTGCGCCACGCACTCCCTCCTCCCTCGCATACGCTCGGGCGCAACTCGGAGCCGCCCTACCGCATCCGCCATCGCCGCCGACTCGCCCGCCCGCCGGCATTGCGGCCGCAACGGCCGACCGCCGCCCTCCACACTGCCGGCCGTCGTCGGAGCAGTTTCCGGCCAAGCCGACCCCACCAATCGATTGGGGGTGAGTCCAAACCCCACCCTAGACGCTCACTCTCCGGAGTCCGGCCCTTCCTCATAGCCGGCCGGCCTTGCCCCGCCGCCGGGGACCTCCTTGCGAGGATTGCAATCTTTCCAGGGGCCTAGACAAAAAGAACCGGGGGTCTAACTGTAAAAGGAATCTTAAACCCTAGATTCAAAATCCTGAATCTTGTAAATTGCGTAGTAAATAATAGAAAAAATTGGAAAAATACAAACTCAACTGTTCTGGAATCCTTGTGAAGAAACCTAACTTTTCTATAAAGGAAGTTTTCAAAATTCAGTGTAGTTTTTAAATGATTTTGAATTGATCAGTTTGAGTAAATTTGAAATAACTTGAAATATTTAAATATTATGGATGTGAATTTTGGATATGTTGTTCTTATTATCATTCCTGGCATTGTGTAAAAAAATGGCACTTAAATCATATGAATATCTTCAGTTATGAATTTATATTGATTTTAGCTTGTTCTCCATTTATGAATTGTTTGAATTTACCTATTGATCAAATGCCCTCCAATTTTCTGCTGTAGCTCTGCAATGCTTAGTAGTATCCGCCATAAATCAGATATGAATTGTTGGCATGTGTAGGTTGTTCTGCTAATTTATGGTCATTAGTTTGAGTTAAATTCAAATTCATATTTCTGCTGCAGTAGTGGATCCAATTTTTGGTGTGTGAGCTAAATATGTCTTTATCATGTTGTGTGCCAAGTTATAGCTTCAAATCCTGTGTATATTTTAATTTGTGATTTATTCATGCTCCTAGTAGCTTAATCTTGTTGTATTTATCATATTTATCCTGTAGCTTTGTTTTACCTCATTTTTGGTCAGTAATTCTTTGTTGCTGATGTATGCATGCTGGTAAAGCCTCCTGGTCAGTTTGTTTCTATATTTACCAGAATTAAATTCCTAAGTAATCAAGCTTTAAATGAATGGAACAAGTGGAGAACAGAAATATTCCTGTTTGCAACTTAAATTAAAAACTTGGGATTTGTCAGTTCACCTCTGGACAACCCCAAATCACCTGAGTGAAGTTTACTTATCTAATGAACTTATATATGTACACAATCACCATCAAACAAGAATAAAGTTTCACACACACCCACTTGTCCTTGGTGAAGAAAAGTTTAATTAAAAACGTGTTAAGGTGAATATGGCCAACAAAACGCCCTATGTTTATCTCTAAATTCAGAACTGAAGTTAATTTCTTAAGTTTGTATACTTGAATCATAATGCATCTGCATATCGTATAGAACTTTCTAACAGAAACTACGAGCTGGTGCCTGAGTCTGAAAGGGAACCAGCTGAGGGAGAAGTGAACGTGGTGGAAATGCAGCAAGACCCAAACCAAAGTTCGGAGGATCTCGCTTCTGACTTTGCCAGTGAAGGAAAGCCCTGGAGCATAACCTTCTTTTGTTAACTCCTGCAACTTTTCCTTTTATGTGATGCTTATGCATTAACGTTCAAGAGTTGAATTGAAACCTTAGATGCATAATCCTAGGTTCCTATGCTCAAAAACTACCATGTCAGGTCGCTAGCTGCCATGCTTAGGACCACGGTAGAAGTCGAGTGATGGTCGTCACTCGTGAGATATATGTCTCTTATGTTGGAATCATAAGATTGTTGAACTTATCGGCTCATGTGGTAAGAGCATGGGACCGACTCCGGTCAATAGATGTCAGTGGTTAAGCTTTTGAACGTACTAAGCATTTGTCAGGAATGGGACCGGTAACCCTAGTACATTCCTGATACGGCAAGAGAACTCTCTACCACTAAACCCTGGAGTGATCCCCAGATACTAGGCAGTGGTACAAGGGTGGATCCGGGCGGTCAGATACCGTGACCAGATAACCTTGTACCAGGGACTGTGGACTTGATCCCGAACTGAGGACGGTTGGGAACCGCCTGGTTGGTGTATACCCCACCCCTTTTGGTTTTATTTGGCATCTTGGGGTATGCATTCTCCCATATGTTTAGGTCCACCATGCAAGGTTACTAATCGATCGATCGTCGGCCCCTCACTGTTATCTGAGACTGCTTAACCATCCACTCTATGTACCTTAATGATGGAATTGACAAGGAATTTGTATACTTGTTTAATTTGTATTGTACAACTCATGCTTGAATTAGTTAGCTAATCTAGTAATGGTTAATTGATTAGAATTTGGAGCTAAAATTTGAAAGTAAGGACATACTCTTTGTTACTTTTCAGCAAAACAACCCACCAGCCATAAAACCTTGCATGTCTAGAGAGTTGGTGATTTTCCAATCACCCGACGGTTAAGTCTTGCTGAGTATTAGTATACTCAGCCTTGCTTTTGTTGATTTTTTTCAGGAGACGATGGCTTTCCGTGGCCTGGTTCTCTCCCACCTGGTTGGGAGTACGAGTGGGAGGATGACAGTGCTTAGTGGCATCACAGTTGGCCTCGTGTGATGTTGCTTGTGCTGTTTAGTACTTTATTTCCACTGTGTTTCGAAGTCTGAACCATTTACCTTTATGCAAAAGACTTGTTTTCTAATAATGAACCTTCGAAGGATGTTATGTAATAATTTGCGATTTGTTTATCTCTAGACTCGCCTTCGTGTGAGTCTTGATGTACAATTGTCGATCCTGTGATGTAAGTGATTTACCGGGTTTGACCCGGCAGAGATGACAAGTTACTTCTATATTATTGCTTAATGGCCAAGAGGAGTGGTTTAGGCAATAATATGGAATTAATTTGAGCGGTTCTGTCACAGCTGGCATCAGAGCTTCACTTGTACACCAGAGGTCTAATACACTCTTAATAACATGTTTTAGAATAAAAATTGCAAGTTTGAGGTGTGTTTTCCAAAATACGTTAGGGATGCTAAGGATGGTTTAGTGCGAGAGGCCCTAGAGGTTTTTGGGTTTTTCTGGTGGCTAGTTAACTATGGTTTATCTAGACTAACTTCCAGCACATTACTTTCAGTGAAGACTTACTTTCTTGTACAACCATACTAGTTCATCACGTGTCTCATACGTGGTGGTACCACAGGAAAGCCTGTGATGGACTAGTGGGACCTATTCCAATGGGTGCCATGTCGCGTCTGAGTCTCATCACATGTCTCATACGTGATGGTACCACGGGAAAGTCCGTGAGGGATGAGTGAGGCCTATTCCAATGGGCACTCATGTCGCGTAAGAGTCTTAAATAGGATGAAGTTTCTATAGTGAACGGTAATGTATGTGGACGCTTTCATGAGTGCTGGCATGAAAGGTTTGGGATGTTCTGTGATTTTCTGCAGGTACACTAACCACGATTCGTTAGATTCGGCAACTAATTTGGTTTAGCTTTCGACTAGCTATTATAGGGAGAGATTTTATGCCGTGCCACCGGCACTAACTTTGTGTTGACAAGAAATTGTCTGTGAGAACGCAGAGGTGTGCTTGCATCATGTTAAAAATCATAAGTGAACAGTAACCTTAAACCTTAAAACTTGAAGTCAAGTCTTGATCAAAATCTGTCAAAAAGCATATAAGGTCCATCTAGTTATCATGTGAACAAGCTGCTGATCTGAATTCTTTTGCCGATCAATATAACAAGTTTTCTTCAGAAATCATCTAAGAAAAAGATTCCAAATCTTCTAAAGGGTATACGGTAAAAATTTCATAAAATTTGGATCAACCAAACTCAAGTTAGGATCTTCTTCCTAAGGTTTAATCTAGCTGTCTTTTGGGAGCAGTTCAGTTATGAAATTTTTCGGCCCCAAGGATCTAGTTTCCAGGAAAAGTGCTAGATACAAAAGTAGCTCTAAATCTTGTTGTGGTTCTGCTGTACAGAATTCAAGAATTTTGAGTAAAGGAAATTGGAGTTATGCTCTGTTTAGTGCGGTGCTGTTGGCTGGAATTTCTGGGCGACAGCTATCTGAACTTTGAGCGATCTGACCATTTTCCTTTTGTTTTTAGCTCGACTTTTGAATACCAAACTTGTGTCTTAATATCTCAGCAAGGATCTGGTGAAATTTGGGAATTTTTGGCTCAACAGTTTTTGAGTTACATGAATTTTTGTGCACTATACAGAATCTGTCATCTTCTAACTCGCGCTAACAAGTGGGAGTTTTGTGATGCAGATCGCTAGACGGCATTTCTGGGAGGTTCGTCCTGACGGTTCAGTCTGTACCGACAGGCTGCACCTTGAGGGGTTTGCCCGCATCTTGTGGGACGCCCTACGCTTGTCAGGATACCCTACGCCTCCTACCTACGAGGCGGTGGAGACCACGCAGCTCGGAGTGCCCCGCTGCCGTGTTCGGGTGACCGTGCAGCTCCACCTGGACCACCCGGAGTTGGCCGACCTGAGCACGGACATTGTGAGCATCCAGCTGTTGGAGACACTGGAGGTGGCCGCCTTGGGAGTGCTTAACTCCTTCTGCGACCAGCACCCTGACGAGGTGTCTACCTCGCTGGTGGGACTGCTGCAGGCTGTGGCCCCGAGGACCCCGCGTGGAGGCACCGTATGGGGCACATGGCCGACCTTTTGGCCGACACGCGCCCACTCGACGCGCTACAGGAGATGGTTCGGCGCGAGGGTACGCTGTACCGTCTACAAGCTCTCCGCAGTGCTGCTTCCACCGCGGTGACCGCTTCTGCTCTCGACTCCGCTGGAGAGTTGGGAGTGCGCACCCACCACCTGCGCTCCCTCTCGTTTGGCTACATGGGCGTTGAGCGGGACCTTGCCGAGGCATGACTGCGGGTCGGACAGCTGGAGGTCCATGAGGCCAACTGGGTGGCACGTGACGCTCAGTGGGTCAACGTGCTCACTGATCGTCTCCATGCCATTGTGGGGCTGCAGGAGCAGAGGGAGCAGCAGTGAGAGGGATAAGAGCAACTGAAGGACGAGAGGTTTGTTCACCTCCAGGCACTGGTGGACATGGATGGACAGCTTGAGGCCATGGACCAGGACCTGGAGGCGGCCAACAAGTTGATTCAGGTGCTGCAGCAGCCTGTTCCACCACCAGCCCCGGGGGCTATGGAGGGTGACCCGGACGACGCTCAGTCCATGGTGGACGACAGCGAGGCTCCACCGCTGGACACGATGGATATGGGGTCGCCTGCTGCTAGCACCGCCTCGGATGGTGGTGGTGCTCACTAGATAGTTGATAGACTAGTATTCATACTCATACTAGTAGCCTGATTTTGGTCCGTGAATGGGATAGGCTAACGTAGGAAGAGTATTCTTTTGGGTAGCCTGATGCTACCGGTTAACCAATATGTAACTTAGGGTGAAGTCTTGCTAAGGTTATGCTCTTTATGTTCAGAACTGGGCAGTGAAATGAATACCAAAGTTGTTGGAAATTACCATGTGTGCATGCTCGTAAAATTTCAGCCTCATTGCTTTTACGGTCCGGGAGATAATATTTTTTTTGTAACTGGCTGTTGTCCGAAATTCAGGCTGGACTGACAGATGGAATTTTAATTTTTCGGGCATGTTAACATCAAAATTCATGGTTCAGTTGAATACCAAAGTTGTAGTGTATGAAATTTTGCTACTACTAACCAAAATTTAGCATATTTCGATAATCAAGCAGCGAGATATGTACTTTCTACGTCAGAGCGTGTGGCTGTCTTCTCTGGAAATTTGTGCATGGATGGAAAACTTTTCACATGTTCTTCTTGTTTATGCTTATATTGGCAAGATTATGGATATGTGGCTAACCTCCATTACAAATTTTTCAGATGGTGGGATTAACACGCGGTACTCCCCATGGGTTTGGTGGTGCTAGTGGCAGCGATCTACCGCCACCACCTCCCCCACCGAACATGACGCCTATGGAAACTTTCCTCCTTGCTCAAGCTGATATGATGCGCCAGATACTACATAATCAACAGCAGATGAATCAGCGGCATAATGATCAGCAAGATGAGGATCCTCGAGTGGCTACTTATGCTCAGTTCGCCGCACTGAAACCGCCGCTTTTTCACAAAGCAGAGGAACCATTAGAGGCTGATGCTTGGCTGCGTGCTATTGAGGCCAAGTTGGATGTTCTCACCTTGCCATGCTCCGAGGAGCGAAAGGTTAAACTTGCAGCAATGTATCTTCATGGTCCGACACTGCTTTGGTGGGATCACATCAAGATGATGCGGCCAAATGGGCATGAGATCACGTGGGCAGAATTCAAGACTGCATTCAAGAATCATCACATTCCTAAGGGGGTGGTGGAGAGTAAGTTGAATGAGCTATTGAACTTGAGGCAGGTTTCTAACTCTGTATATCAGTATGCACAGAAATTCAACAATCTGTGTCAGTATGGCGACTATTATGTTGATATGGATGCAAAGAAGATGGATCGTTTACGTAGGGGTCTTGATCCAGAGCTCTATGAAAAACTGAACCCCACCAAGACGAATAGCTATCATGAAATAGTGGACCTCGCCATATCCCAGGAGGATGCAATGAAGAGGGTGCAGAATGCAAAGAAAAGGAAGGCTGTGTTCAACTCTAACAACGCGCCTAAGCACAAGTTCCGCATAGTTCAGAAAGCTCCACAGAATTCTCAGCGGAACCAACGTTCTGGGCGTTGGGTTGTGAGACCTCCCCAAAATCAGCAGCAAGGGAATTTTCGTTCCCCAAATTTTCAGCAGCAGAATGCTAGACCCAATGTACCCCCACCTACCCGCAACAACAATGAAGGACGCTGCTACAATTGTGGGAAACCCAGGCATTTTATGAATGCCTGTCCTCACCCTAGGCAGCAGAATCAGGGATGTGTACAGAATCAGAACAATAACGACAAGGGAAAGAAGGAGACTGTGCAAGTCAAGTAGGGTCATCTCAACTACACCACAATGGTGGGAATTCCTGAGGGAGCAGCAGTTATGACGGGTACCTTCTCTATCCATGGCAAACCTGTTAAGATTTTGTTTGATTCGGTGCTACTCGTAGTTTTATGAACCAAAGTACAAAAATCAACTTGGGTCTAAATGTGCTTCGAGTTAAGAATGAGTATAAGATCGCAACCCCCGGAGGGAAAATATCCTCCAACACACTAGTCAAGAGTGTACCTTTGCAGCAAGGTAGCAAGGTCTTCCAAACAAATTTCTTAACCTTGGGGCTAGATGGAATAAAAATCATTTCACCTGCTATTGGTGTCTCGACTCTTTACTTACCTTTGAGGGAATCTTTGGACCATAGTGCCTATGTCTCAATAGCCACAAACTTAGAAGAAATCCCAGTGGTCTATGATTATCCGGATGTCTTTCCTCATGATCTGCCGGGCATGCCACCGGATTGGGACATTGAGTTCGTGATTGAACTACAGCCTTGTACGGCACCTATTTCAAAAAGAGCTTACCGTATGCCGCCCAAGGAGCTGGCTGAGTTGAAGACCCAGCTTCAAGAATTATTGGATAGGGTTTCATTCGCCCGAGTTCTTCTCCTTTGGGATGTCCTGCTCTCTTCGTTAAGAAGAAAGACGGTAGTTTGAGGCTATGTGTGGACTACCACCCTCTCAATGCGGTCACTATAAAAAAATAAATACCCCTGCCCTGCATTGATGTACTATTCGATCAACTAGCCGGAGCAAAGGTCTTTTCCAAAATTGATCTTAGGTCGGGTTATCATCAGATAAAGGTTGGGCCTTGTGATATTCCTGAGACTGCCTTCTCCACACGATATGGACTATATGAATATCTGGTTATGTGCTTCGGTCTCACCAATGCACCTGCCTACTTCATGTATCTCATGAACTCGGTGTTCATGTCTGAACTAGATAAATCCGTTGTGGTTTTCATCAATGACATTTTGGTTTATTCCAAAAGCGAAGAAGAGCATGTTGAACATCTTCGCATTGTTCTTCAACGTTTGAGGGATCTTAAACTCTATGCCAAGTTCTCCAAATGCGAATTCTGGTTGGATGGTGTTAAGTTCTTGGGGCACACCATTTCTAATGAAGGTATATCTGTGGATCCAAGTAAAGGACAAGAAGTGATGGACTGGAAGCCACCAAAGTCCGTTCATCAAATTAGAAGCTTTCTTGGGTTCGCTGGGTATTACCATCACTTTGTCCCAGATTTTTCCAGAATCGCTGAAGGACCGATACGGCGAACCAGAGAGGGGGGGGGGAGTGAATGGGAGCCGCTAAAAATTCTTTCTCAGAAGAACTCGGCCTATATCCCAATCGCAACTCCGAGTCACACACAAATACGCGAAAGCACACACAAACCTCCCTTGATACCATAGGAACAAAGCTTGAAAGGCTAGGAAGCAAGGCGGAAGCAAACGCGAAAGAACATGAGCAATCAACGAAGAAGGCCGAGACCTACGGGTCAACCGGCACAAGTGACCGGTCACCCCGAGCCTTACGAGCCGCACCGGTCACCCGAGCACAAGTGACCGGATTAACCTACCACCTTCGGGTCACCGGCACAGTGGTGACGGATCACCGGGACGACCCCGTAAACCGCCCGCGAAATCGCCCCAAACTTTAGATCAAAGGATCTCCTAAACCACTTGGAGTCTTGAGACGAAATTTTGAGGAGATGATGAATACCCCAAGGAGAGGTTATGCCCCAAAAATTACGGTCTCAAACTTCCTACAACTCCCGAAATCGCAAATCCTTGCCAAGAGCACTTCCAACCCAAGAACTCAAGAAACCCCAAAATCGAGCACCTTTACTCACGGATTTGGGAGGGGAATCACAGCCCAAAGAACCACGAAGGGTTCCCACAAATTTCCCCCATCAAATCCCCAAGAGAAAAGCCCCGAAAACACCCCAAAGAAATCACGAAAAGAGGGCTCCAAAAATCACCACCAAGAACAACCGGGGAAAACACATCCAAACCTTGAGGAACCACGCCGAATCATCTATACATGAAACAAAGGTTCGTACAAGGTCTAGCAAGCCGCCCGATCATCCATCCCTCTCTACAAGATCTCTCCGTGAAGCTCTCTTGCTAGTCCTAAGGAAAACCTAGAGAAAATAGGTGGAAAATAGGAAAACTTATGAGCTAGGGTTTCGGGAGTTGGCTGCCATCCTCTCACCTCTTGGGTTATATGGAGGCAACCGAATGTCTAAAATGCCCTTCTCTACTAACTAGGGATACAAGCCCCTCAAGGGCGGATTTGGAATTCTTGATGTCTTCACCATCGGACGGATGCCCGGCGACCGCACCCTGCGTAGCCTCGACGCAAGCCATGCGATCCCGACGCGTGTCCTCCGCTTCGAAGATTCCGGACTACGTCGTCGCACACCGGTCAGACCGGTGCTCCTCACCGGTCAGACCGGTCCCCACCGGTCAGACCCACCGGTCAGACCGGTCTGGTGCTGCTGCACCTCCGTCTTCGGTTCTCCGGTCTTGGCTTTGTGGATCAACCAAGGAACCCGGTAGTTTTCCGGGAGAACCACCGGAAACCCCGCGAACTCGGTGTAGCCTCCGCCAATCTCCACTCATGACTTGGCTCCCACGTAGTCCCGGCTCGACCTTGGTTTTGAGGCTCAACCAAGAAACCGTCCACGACTTCATCTTGCTGTTCATGCCACCATGCGGCCCGCACTTGATCCCGCTGGCCACCGGGTCCCTCGAACGAAGCCTACTTGTCTTCTCCACACCTGGAGGCCTCACCGGCGACGACCTTTCGCGCTTGTTCTTCACCTGCACCAACACGAGTCAAGCCGCAACCCGCACCCGCAATACTTAGCCAAGAATCGGTCCACACAACGTTGTCAATCACTCATCACACAAGGAAGCGACCATCCACCGGTCCTCGAACCACACATGGTCCTCAATCTCCCCCCTTGATGAGTGCATTGACAACACCCACACGAAAGTAACAAGAGAGAAAAGAATAGAAAAAGAAACGAACAAATAGAAACTCCAACAAGCGATCGAAAGCCAAACAAAGGCAAAGAGCAAGATCACTTGAAGAAGACAAGTCTCGGACCCCTTAGGCAAGGGCAACGGCTCGACACATCCGAGACAAAGCAAAGCTCAAGCAAAGAGCACAAACCACCGAAACAAAGCTCGAAAACCACAAAGAGCTCCCCCCCGCACACATGCAAGCTCCCCCGAACCAATGCAACTCCCCCCGGACGAATGCATGCAAGACACCACTTGAAACAAGGGCAGCCGCAACAAAAACGCCCCGACCGGTCGACCGGTCAACACCACCGGTCGGACCGGTGAGCAACATGTGTCCGGAACCGGCACTCACACCGGTCGGACGGTGACCACGACCGGTCGGACCGGTGCACAACAGAGCCCGAAATGGCTCGAAACCACCTAAAAACCTTCCAAACACGTCCAGCATGCCATTTTAAGCTCAAACTTCTCCCCCTTGTTGGCAATGCATGAATCAAGCCAAAAATGCAAAACTTTCAACCTAAAGCTTCTCAAATAGACAAAATTCAACAAAGAATGCTACACATGTCCAAATGAGCAAGTTAGATACTCTACGGCTTCGTATCGATCTCAACTACATGATCACCAAGTTTCACAACCATTGGACGAAGCTAAGATGGATGTTGGCAATTTTGCGAAAAACTTGCCTCTAATGAGCAAAGTCCTAAACATGATCAAAGCATATCAAAATGGCAAAGCCACACAAACTTCATGCTAGGACAGCCATTCTAATCATAAGACCATCATAAACACCCACAAGCACCTCATGTCATGTCAAAGCCACCGAGCCATGTGCCTACTTCTATGTATGAGACTTCTCATTGGTAGGCATCATGCAACGATTTAGCACCCAAAGAAAATTAAATTCAGCACATATGACATGGGAGCATATTTTTCAAGCATTTTTCATTTCATTTTCAGATTTGTAAATGGTACATGAAATGTCTTTGCGACAAAAAGGAACTTATGCTCCTCCACAAGATAAATCAAGAGGGCTAAACATTCATGATGGCAAATGAGCCTTTGGCTCCATATGATCAATAAACTAGCCATCCAACCACAAATTAAGCATAGCAAGGCCACAAAAACATGTCAAGAGCATGTAAAGTCATTTACACATGAGAGAGCATACATGTGACATTTTTCAAAAGCATAGCTATCAACCATGGATTATTCATCAAGATCATCAAGAGCTAAGCCAAACTAACCGTAGCATACCAAACAAGCTCACAAAGACATATATCTCATTCCATGGTGAACAATGTATATGAGAGAAGCTTTTCCTAACCAATGCATATGATACAAAATGCATGCAATCTAAGATACAAGGATGTCTATACATCATGTTACATATGCCATGCCAAATGCAAGGAATGGACAAAGGAAAGCTATACATATGCTACAAACCGGCTCCTCGAGGGGAGGCAAAACGGGCTCGACACCACCGGCAAAAGAGAGCTCCCACACACCCAACTCAAGAAATCAAACACACACCAAGTCCCCCCCGCAAACGAGTGAAAGTTGCTTGATCTAGGGGTTTGGTGAAAATATCGGCTAGTTGGTCATGTGTGGGTACATGGATCAAAGCTATCTTTCCTTTCTCAACATTGTCTCTCGAAAAATGATACCTCACTTCTATGTGCTTGGTTTTGGAATGGAGCACCGGGTTCTTTGCAACGCTTATGGCACCGGTGCTATCACATTTAAGTGGGACATGGGTATACTCCTCACCAAAGTCACTCATGGTGTAGGTGATCCAAAGGAGCCGAGAGCAAAAACTAGCAGCGGCAACATACTCGGCTTCGGTCGTGGATTGAGCAACACTCGACTGCTTACGAGAAGACCAAGACACCAACGAAGAACCCAAAAAGCCGGCAAGTCCCGAGAGTGGACTTCCTATCCAACCGACACCCGGCAAAATCCGCGTCTGAAAAACCATGAAGCGCCAACGAAGAGGACGCGGAGTACCAAAGGCCGAAGTCGGGAGTGTGACGCAAGTACCTGAAAATTCTCTTCACTGCTTGCCGATGCGAAGTCCTTGGAGACGCTTGAAAACGAGCGCACAGACACACCGAGAACTGTATGTCCGGCCTCGTCGCCGTCAAGTAGAGGAGTGACCCGATCATGCTCCGGTACTCCTTCTCCGGTCCACGTGTTCACCTTCCTCGTCCGCATCAAGAGCCGTAGTCGTACTCATCGGCGTCGTAATAGCCTTGGAGTCCTCCATCTTGAACTTCCTCACAATGTCCTTGGTGTACTTAGCCTCGGTGCACAAATGTTCCTTCCTTTGATTGCTTGATTTGTAGCCCAAGGAAGAACCGCAACTCGCCCATCATGCTCATCTCAAACTCCCCGCTCATATCATCCGCAAACCTCGCAACAAGAGAGTTAGACGAGCCACCAAAGACAATATCATCCACGTACACCGCGCACAATCGGGATATCTCCGCTCTGCCTCGGCAAAAACAAGGTCCGATCGACCTTCCCCATCTCAAAGCCTCTCTCAAACAAGAACCCCCTCAACCTCGCCATACCAAGCTCTAGGCGCCCGCTTCAACCCATACGGCGCCTTCCTCAACTTGTACACCCGGTGGGGGTACTTCTCACTCTCAAACCCGGAGGTCGCCTCACATACACTTCTTCCTCCAAAGACACCATTCGAGAAAAGCACTCTTCACATCCATTTGGTGCAACTTGAACCCTTTAGCCACGAAAAGGCTAGAAGGATCCTAATCGCCTCCAAACCGGCTACGGGAGCAAAGGTCTCCTCGTAGTCGATCCCCTCTTTCTCGATCGAACCCCCGAGCAACAAGTCTCGACTTGTTCCTCACAACCTCACCCTTCTCTCCCTCTTTGTTTTTCCACACCCACTTTGTACCAATCGGCTTACACCCCGGGGGAGGGTCAACCAACTCCCACACCCGATTCCTCTCAAAGTTCTCCAACTCCTCGGATAGTGCGTGTCCAATGTCTTTGGGCTCAAAAGAAGCAACAAACGCAAGCATGAGCAAAGTGGGAATTGTTTCGAACCCTCGACCGTGTAGTGCGTTCATTCATGTCGTCGATGATCCTCGAAGCCGGGTGATCCACCCGAACTCGCCGGGGAGGTTCTCGCCTCGAAGCTACCTCCCCCTCAACATCGGCTTCTCCTCGTTCTTGGTTTGTCGTCGTAGGTGTAGCGAGAGGGTCCATCCATCATCGTAGTCGAAGTAGTGGGTACATGTTCGGCGGGGGCACCACACCGCCATCTTCATCATCACCATGTTCATGCTCCTCCTCGTGAAAGATCTCCTCGCCAAGCTCATCATCACCGCACACTCAAAGACAAGCTAACTACGTGGCTCCGTCTCGTCGAAGGTTACCTCGCAAGTCTCCACGATTTGGTTAGTTTCAAGATTGAGCACACGATATGCTCTAGAATGAGATGCATAACCAAAGAAAATGCCATCGACGAGACCTAGCCTCAAACTTATCCAACTTCCTCGCCTTTCTTCGAATGAAACACTTGCAACCGAAGACATGGAAGTGACTCACCTTGGGTGTGCGGCCATGCATCAACTCATAGCATGTTTTCTTCTTGTGCACTCGAGGTATATCTCGTTCGACACATAGCATGCGGTATTCACCGCCTCGCCCAATACCTCCTCGGAGTCCTATGCTCATCAAGCATCGTCCGAGCCATCTCGCACAAGGTCCTGTTCTTCCTTTCCACAACACCATTCGGGGAGGCGTATACGGACTCGAAAACGGGTGCTCAAGACCCAAGTCATGACAAAAGGTTTCAAAATGAGAGTTCCCGAATTCCGAGCCATTATCACCGCGGATAGCTCGTATGGCATCTCCGTGCCTCTCGTTCCTCAACCTCAAGACTAGATCTCGAACAAAACCAAACGTCTCCCCCCTTATCCTCGAGAAAGAACACCCAAGCATACCGAGAATAGTCGTCCACCACAACAAGGACATACCACTTCCCACCCGCGGATCGCACACGAGCCGGGCCAACAAGGTCCATATGGAGCGACTCGCATGGACGCTTAGTCATCACATCGGTGAGAGGCGGGTGAGAAGAGGCCACCATCTTGGCATGCCTACACGGAGCACAAACCAAGTCTTCCTCAAGCCTCAACCGTGGCAATCCTCGGACCAAATTGAGTTTACTCAAGCGAGACAAAAGGTCAAAGCTCAAGTGACCCAACTTCCTATGCCACTTCCACAACTCACTCGAAGAACCAGCCAAGAAACAACGCTCCACACCCTAAGACTGAGAAAAATCAGTACGAAACACCTGACCCTCGGGAACGACCATACAGACAAGGTCCCCTCGAGAGTCCACAATCCGAGAACCACCTGGCCGAAACAACACCTCAAAGCCCTCATCCAACAACCGGGACACGAAAGCAAATTGTACCCCGGCGATTGAACAAGAGCAACACGCCTCGCAGTGATCTTGTCACTCACTTTTATCTCACCTTCCGAAAGCACACGCCCACGCCCATTGTCCCCAAAAGTGATGTACCTCTTCGTCACCACCGGCGAGACTTGAGAACCACCCCCTATCTCCCGGTCATATGCCTCGAACAACCGGAGTCAATCAACCAAATGTTCTTCAAGTCTCCCACCCGAAATTCAAAAATAGGCACGTGAGCGAACAAACGACTCAACGACCGGGGTTAGTACCAAAAGAGGAAAACCAGTGCCGAGCCATTTGCTCGAAAGTGGGGTTAGCACCAACCAAAGCATCTCTCCTACCAAAGCTACCTCCACGAACACCACCACGGTAACCACCCTGAGGGAACCACCCCTCTCTGCCTGGAGGAGGACCAAAACCACGCAAGAAAGCCCGTGGAACGTCCTTCCTCTCCAACTCAACGCCACGACTCCTCCAATCCCCGTATTGAGCACGAGGAGGAGAACGCCTAGCAACCGACCACCGCACCCTTTCCAGCCCAACCACCAGAACCACGACCACCGAAACAACCCTCGCACCCGTACGAGCTCGAAACCCGAGCAATGTCTGTCCCGTCTGTGCCCGCACCGGTCCGACCGGTGCCCCACACCGTCCGACCGGTGTGACACCGGACAAGCAGCACCACCCGCAGCCTTCTTCTCTCCCCAAGCCCGAATCGTCCTCACAATCGCCTTGCCCCCGGGCATCCGCATACGAGGCTCAAGTACACCATCGGAAGGGTGGTACTTGTCCTTGTTAGCCCACTCCTTCTCCATTCTCTCCTCTCGCTTCCTCTTGAAGCAAAACTCCTCCTTATGGCCATCTCTCCCACAATAGCCACAATGGAACCTCACAAGCTTAGGCTTTGGCTTGGGATGTGGTCTGCTCACTCGGTTTCTCTCCACTCAAACCCTCCACCGGTTTCTCACCACTTGCCTTCTCACTCTCCTTCCCAAAGAGCACTTTCCCCGAAGTGCTCACAAACTTGATAGGCTTTTGTAGGTCATTTGTGGGTGTAGGAAACACGGGTGGAGGCGGGGTTGTGTCTAGACGGTTCCTTAGATGGTTAGGTTTTGGAGGGAAATCATTCTTGTGGTGGGTTTTTGGTGGCTCCGGATACTCTCTCCACTTCCCTCACCAACCTTGTTTGCCCCAAGCCCCTCACCATCTTGCCTCTTAAAGGCCTCGATCATCATCCTCAACCGAGGCTCATGACCGGACAACCAACCCATCAACTTCCTCAAATCATCATTCTCATCCCGCAAACGATCAACATAATGTGCAAGCTCCAAATTTTTCGGTGCATGCATTTCACGGGGTAGAGCAAGATGTAGGCATGGGTTCCTTCAATTTAGCCTCGAGCGAACTAGTGTAAGCATGCATCTCATCAATCTTAGCATGCAAAACAGGGCAAGAAGTGCAAGCACCTAGCAAAGCAGGTCTAGACTTAAGCTCAGCCACCTCAACCCTAAGCACATCTAGTTCCTCACACTTGGAGGCATGCTTCTCCTTAAACAAAGCAAGATCAGCAAGAAATATGGAACAATCAAGACAATCATTCTCATCGAAACAACGGGGCTAGCCTTAAGCGAATCAATCTCAAGCTTGCTATCAAGCACCTGTGTCTCTAGCTCGGCCACTCTAGTCCTAGCATCCTCGAGTGAAGCCCTAAGCTCTTTCCTCATTTTCTTGACCTCTCTAAGCATGTCATCACGGTTATCAAGCAAAGAGCCATGCCTCTCATTCTACGGCGCAAGAAGGGAAGTTCATCACGCACCTCGTCGTCGGACTCGCAGTCCGAGTCGCTCCGTGTGCTCTTCTTGCCGCCGGAGCTCAACGCCATGGTGCGAAGCCATCTCTCGCGAAGCGGCTCGGCCCCGCTCGGGTTCTTGGACGACTTCTTGTTCTTGCGGCGATCTCCCCGTCTTCGGCTGCTGCTCGAGCTCGAGGTGGAGTACGCGGAACTGGAGTCGACGTCGCTTGCTCCAACCATCGCTCGGGCCTTGCCTCGGCCCTCCTTCTTCCTCGATCGTCGCTCGTCCTTGTACTTGTTCTTGTGCTTGCTCTTGTGATCACGCCTCGAACGGTACTTGCCATCGTTCATCCTCGGCTTGTGCTTGTAGCCGTCCTTGTTCTCGGCCTTCTACGGGCGGTCGGCGACGAAGTGTCCCGCTTGCCGCACCGGAAGCAAGTCCTCGTGTTCCTCCTCATGTTCACGCGGTTCTCGTGCGGCCTCTCGAACCGCCTCGTCAACGGCGCCGGCCCTCGTCCTCTCCAAGGTCATCAAACTCCTCATCCGGCATAGACATCAAAGAGGAAAACGAGAAAATCTCGGTGGATGGGTTAGAATTAATCTTTCCTTTGGAACCACCAACGAGGGCAAGACTATGGGAATCGGTCGGTCCCTCGAGCTTGGCGGTCATGCCCCTATCCACCTCGGCCGACTTGAGCTTCGAGAACGACTCGTTCACCGTCGTAGTATCATACCTCTCCGACTCGACTATGGCCTCGAACTTTCCGCCCCATATAGTACGATCCAAAGAGTGTAAGAGCTTGACCGCTCTATCATGATCATCGTACGGGAGCACGTCCACATTGGCCCTCATGTTGTTCACCACCACCGTGAACCTCCGAAACAAGGCATCGATGGACTCACCGGGAGATGAGTGAAGTTCTCGTACTCTCTCCGTAGGTCGCATACAACCGTGCCCGAACACCGGGCGTTCCCAACATGAGCCTCCTTCAACACCGCCCAAATCCTACAAGCCAAGTGCTCGGTGTGCACCCGATCGAACTCGGCCGACACAAAGCACGAAACAAGTAGTCGACCGCCTTATTGTTGGCGTCGAATCCGTCCCTCGACCCCGGAGCAAGGAAATCCATCGGCCGGACATAGCCCTGTGTCCACCGTGACATCCCAAAACGGTCGACCCTTTCCGCGGAGGAACGCACCCATCCGCTTGCTCCACATCCGGTAGTTCTTGCCATCGAAGTGTGGAGGACCCGAACCCCGTTCTCGGTACGCCATCCTTGGATCTTAGACCGGTTAGAGTCAACAAAGACCCGAACCCGCTCCGATACCACTTGAAGGACCGATACGGCGAACCAGAGAGGGGGGGGAGTGAATGGGAGCCGCTAAAAATTCTTTCTCAGAAGAACTCGGCCTATATCCCAATCGCAACTCCGAGTCACACACAAATACGCGAAAGCACACACAAACCTCCCTTGATACCATAGGAACAAAGCTTGAAAGGCTAGGAAGCAAGGCGGAAGCAAACGCGAAAGAACATGAGCAATCAACGAAGAAGGCTGAGACCTACGGGTCAACCGCACAAGTGACCGGGTCACCCCCGAGCCTTACAGAGCCGCACCGGTCACCCGAGCACAAGTGACCGGATCAACCTACCACCTTCGGGTCACCGAAGCACAGGTGACCGGATCACCCGGACGACCCGAAAACCGCCCCGCGAAATCGCCCCAAACTTTCGATCAAAGGATCTCCCAAACCACTTGGAGTCTTGAGACGAAATTTTGAGGAGATGATGAATACACCAAGGAGAGGTTATGCCCCAAAAATTACAGCCTCAAACTTCCTACAACTCCCGAAATCGCAAATCCTTGCCAAGAGCACTTCCAACCCAAGAACTCAAGAAAACCCCAAAATCCAGCACCTTTACTCACGGATTTGGGAGGGGGATCACAGCCCAAAGAACCACGAAGGGTTCCCACAAATTTCCCCCATCAAATCCCCAATAGAAAAGCCCCGAAAACACCCCAAAGAAATCACGAAAAGAGGGCTCCGAAAATCACCACCAAGAACAACCGGGGAAAACACATCCAAACCTTGAGGAACCACGCCGAATCATCTATACATGAAACAAAGGTTCGTACAAGGTCTAGCAAGCCGCCCGATCATCCATCCCTCTCTACAAGATCTCTCCGTGAAGCTCTCTTGCTAGTCCTATGGAAAACCTAGAGAAAATAGGTGGAAAATAGGAAAACTAATGAGCTAGGGTTTCAAGAGTTGGCTGCCATCCTCTCACCTCTTGGGTTATATGGAGGCAACCGAATGTCTAAAATGCCCTTCTCTACTAACTAGGGATACAAGCCCCTCAAGGGCGGATTTGGAATTCTTGATGTCTTCACCATCGGACGGATGCCCGGCGACCGCACCCTGCGTAGCCTCGACGCAAGCCATGCGATCCCGACGCATGTCCTCCGCTTCGAAGATTCGGACTGCGTCGTCGCACACCGGTCCGACCGGTCCCCACCGGCTAGACCGGTCGCCGACCCACCGGCCGGGACCGGCTCCGGTGCCGCCGCACCTCCGTCTTCGGTTCTCCGGCCTTGGCTTTGTGGATCAACCAAGGAACCCGGGGTTTTCTCGGTGAACCACCGGAAACCCCGCGAACTCGGTGTAGCCTCCGCCAATCTCCACTCATGACATGGCTCCCACGTAGTCCCGGCTCGACCTTGGTTTTGAGGCTCAACCAAGAAACCGTCCACGACTTCATCTTGCCGTTCATGCCACCATGCGGCCCGCACTTGACCCCCGCCGGCCACCGGTCCCTCGAACGAAGCCTACTTGTCTTCTCCACACCTGGAGGCCTCACCGGCGACGACCTTTCGCGCTTGTTCTTCACCTGCACCAACACGAGTCAAGCCGCAACCTGCACCTGCAATACTTAGCCAAGAATCAGTCCACACAACGTTGTCAATCACTCATCACACAAGAAAGCGACCATCCACCGGTCCTCGAACCACACATGGTCCTCAATCGCCAAACCTATGACTGAATTGTTGAAGAAAGGAGTCAAATTTGTGTGGGATGAAAAATGCGAGAATGCTTTCCAAACTCTAAACAAATACCTAACTTAACCCCAAGTGTTAGCCCAACCCTATAACTCCAAGCCATATGAGGTTTATTGTGATTTCTCGGGCACAGGTCTGGGTTGTGTCCTCATGCAAGAAAACCGAGTTATTGCTTATGCTTTCAGAGCACTTCGCCCACATGAGAAGAATTACCCAACTCACGATCTTGAGTTAGCAGCGGCCGTTCATGCCTTGAAAATCTGGAGGCATTACTTAATGGGAACCCATTGCAACATCTACACCGATCACAAAAGTCTCAAGTATATCTTTACCCAAACCAATTTGAATATGCGTCAAAGGAGGTGGTTAGAGCTCATAAAGGATTACGATCTTGAGGTGCACTACCACCCTGGCAAAGCAAATGTAGTTGCGGATGCTCTCAGCCGCAAGGTTCATTGCTACTGCTTGACCGCAGAGTCATATAGGGAACCTTGTGCAGCGAGCTGAGTAAAATAAGCCTGGAAATTGTTCCTCAAGGCATGATGAATACCATTTCAGTCGAGTCTGTCTTGTGGGATAAATTATTAATGGCTCAAGCAAATGATGAGGGAATCAAAACCATCAAACAGAGATTGTCTCAAAATGATCCAAAATACACATGTTTCTGACAAGATCCAAATAGTACAACTTGGTTTGGGCAGCGTCTAGTTGTTCCAGAAGATCCTACCCTCAGGAAGGAAACTTTGGATGAGGCTCATCTCTCCAAATTCTCGATTCACCCTAGGAGTAGTAAAATGTACCAAGACTTGAAAGGGAATTTCTAGTGGTCCAACATGAAGGTCGACATAGCAAAATATGTCTCTGAGTGTGAAACATGTTCCAGAATCAAAGCAAGCCATTTAAAAACAGTGGGTACTCTCCAACCTTTTCCCATACCTTCTTGGAAATGGGATGACATCAGTATGGACTTCATTGTGGGATTGCCACTCACGTCCAGGAATCACGATTCTATCTGGATCGTGGTGGATAGGTTGACTAAGACTGCACATTTCATCGCTGTCAACAGCACTTACTCAGCCAAAGACTATGCAGAGATCTATCTTGATCGCATAGTGCGATTGCATGGAATCCCAAAGACCATCATTTCTGATTGAGGTCCTCAGTTTATAGCTCGTTTTTGGGAACAGTTACATGAAAACTTGGGAGCAAAGTTAATCCGTAGTTCCACCTATCATCCTCAGACGGATCGACAGACGAAAAGAGTCAACAAAATCGTCAAAGACATGCTTCGGGCATGTATCATTGAAGGACCGATTAGGCGACCAGAGAGGGGGGGAGTGAATGGGAGCTGATAAAAATTCTTCTCGAAGGAGATTGAAACTCCGACAAGATGAACTCGCTCGGTCGGACCCCCAAATCACACGCTCCGCACTTCTACCTTCTGTTTGCCAAAACCACGTAGCCACTAGAGTGCTACTGGTCCTAGGAATGAACACTACCAGCAACCTCAACACACACACACCCACGACAGCGGAAACAACTCAAAAGCCGGCTGTCCAGAGGGGGCGGTTAGACCGGGTATAGGGGCGGTTAGGCTGCCTCCACCAGGCAACCAAGAAATCCTCTGAAACACCTTTTCCGAGCACCAAAACAGACCACGGTTTCACCAACAGAGATCTCTGGTCAGGGCCATGCTAGCTACCAGAAAATCTTGGCGAAAACCAAAACTCCACCCAGGGGCCTAGGGGCGGTTAGACCGGCTACCAGGGGCGGTCTAACCTCTTGTACCCAACAACGAACTCCAACCAAGAACACCTAGCAAACGGCACGAGAACGACCCGAAATTTCACCCAGACGCTCCTCGGATCAAGGCGAACAAACTCACAGAGGAAAATCCGGCGAAACAAAACTTTGACCTGGAAAGCCCAGGTCAGTTAGACCGCCCCCTCCAGGCGGTTAGACCGCCCCTTCCAGAAAACGAACCCGCGGGTCAAACCTCAACTTCCTTATGCCCGATCTCCCGAATCACTCCACGGATTGCAGCAAAACTTCGGGAATAGATGGGTTACCTCCTGGGCAACCTCTACCTCAAAGGAATCGACCCCAAACGCTCACAATCAAGAGTAATCAAAGAAATCGCTTCTCTAGGTCAAGAACTCGCCCAACTTGAAAAACCTCCAAATCGAGTCCGATTCAAGAGAGATTTGGGGGCAAAGTCACCAGCCAAAGGGGCACAAGATCCTCATAAGTGACACCCACCAAAACCCCCCAAGAAATCGTCCTCAAAACACCACCAACAAAGAGCTCCGAAAATCAACACAAAGAAGGACGGGAAAACCACCTTGAGCTACAACGCCGAACCATCCATACATACAATGAATGTTCGTACAAGGTCTATCTTGCCACCCAAACATCCATCCCTTTCTCTAGATCTCACATGAAGCTCTCAAGCTAGTCCTAGGAAAAACTAGGGAAAATGGAGAACGAAAATGGAAAAACAAAATGAGCTAGGGTTCCAAGAGTTGGCCGCCATCCATCCACTCAATGAGCATATATGGAGGCACCCAAAAGACTAAACTACCATCACTTAATAACTAGGGATACAAGCCCCTTGAGGGTGAATTTGGAAGTCTTCGGAATTTCTTCATCGGGCGGATGCCCGGCAACCGCAACCTGCTTAGCCTCGACGCAAGCCTTGCGATCCCGACGCGTGTCCTCCGCTTCGATGCATCTCGGCGTCGGCGGCCAGGGCGGTCAGACCGGACCCCTTGGGCGGTTAGACCGGCCCGGGCAATCTGACCGGCCCAGGCGGTCTGACCGCCCCTCCTGGGCGGTTGAACCGGCCTGGGTGGCCACAGCTCCTCGTCGAGTCTTCGACCTCGGTTTTGTGGCTCAACCGAGTAACCCGGTGGTTTTCTGGTGAACCACTGCAAACCCCACGAACTCGGTGTAGCCTCCGCCAATCTCCACTCAAGACTCGGCTCCCACGTAGTCCCGGCTCGACCTTGGTTTTGAGGCTCTACCAAGAAACCGTCCACGACTTCATCTTGCTGTTCATGCCACCATGCGGCCCGCACTAGACCCCACTGGCCACCGGGTCCCTCGAACGAAGCCTACTTGTCTTCTCCACATTTGGAGGCCTCACCGGCGATGACCTTTGGCGCTTGTTCTTCACCTGCACCAACACGAGTCAAGCCGCAACCTGCACCTGCAATACTTAGCCAGGAATCAGTCCACACAACGTTGTCAATCACTCATCACACAAGGAAGCGACCATCCACCGGTCCTCGAACCACACATGGTCCTCAATCATTCACTTTGACAAGAGTTGGGACAAATGCTTAGCCTTGGAAGAATTTTCTTACAATAATAGCTACCCGGCTAGCTTGAAGATGGCACCTTTTGAAGCTCTTTATGGGTGAAGATGCCGCACCCCTTTGAACTGGTCTCAAGTGGGATAGAGGAAGTTCTTAAAAGAGAGGGTTGAAGTGATAAAAGAAAACTTAAAAGCCGCACATATGAGAAAAAAGAGTTACCATGACAAGGGAAAAGCCGTAAGGGAATACCAAGTTGGTGAAAAGGTGTATTTGAGAGTTTCACAAACAAAAGGGCTACATAGATTTGGAGTGAAAGGGAAATTGGCTCCAAGATACATTGGTCCTTATGAGATTACGGAAAGTTGTGGACCTGTTGCTTATCGCATTCGCCTACTCGAGCGGTTTGCTGCTGTCCACAACGTGTTCCACGTGTCTCAATTAAGTAAGTGTGCCCATGAACCTGAAATGAGGGTTATCAATGAAGCCAACGCATGGACACAACTAGATCTTTCTCTGGTCGAACATCCTATACGGATTCTTGACATGAAGGAAAGAAAAACAAGGAGAAAATCAGTGACCATGTACAAGATCTTATGGAGTCATCATACAGAAGAAGAAGCTACCTGGGAAACTGAACACTACCTTAACACTCATTATCCGGGATTCTTACAAGTCCAAAATCGTAAGTGTCTTTCCCCTACCTTTGTCTTTAAATTCTGATCTCGGGACGAGATCCTTGTTAAGGGGGGTAGGCTGTAACATCCCTGATGTTTAATTGTGCTAATGACATTACCTAGCTGTGTTAATCAAGGTTAATTAGCCTCTAAGCATGTTTGACATGTTTGGTCACATATTTGCACAAAAGACCTTGGTCAAAATCCCAAACCATGGGCAAACCCTAAGTGCTCCTTAAAGGCTGATTTGGTTTTCTTGCGCGTTTCCAAATTTCACTATAGAACTTCAAAATCGGCCAATACCAAAGTTGCTCAGTTTTTCCGGGAACACATTTCATTCAGTTACTGGCATTTCAAATTTTGAGGTTTGAGCCCTCAAAAACTCAGTCAAAGCTCTGCTAAACAGTTTGATCGAGACATAAAAATCTGCAACTTTGAGCAAGTTTATCTCCAAATCTGTTGAGAATTTGGTAGGTCGGCCTTTGTGAAAGTTGAAGCTGGTTGTCTGTTCTACAACTTTTATTTTGGGAGATTTTGAAGTTTAGTTCAACTTTTCATTGTTTGAGCCAGTTGAACAGGGCTACTCTGAAACGTCGAGCTCGCTCGCGCGCTTTGGCCGCGACATCGCGACGTCGGCGCGCCTCGGCGTTTCCCACCCGACCAGCGTACTTTCGGCCGTACACCGACGCTGTGGTCCCGGGATGCGTGCTGGAGCTATTCCCCACACCCCGCCAAGTGGCCCCGCGCCCCAGGGCGGGCCCGGCGACCGCGCCACGACAAGCAACACCGCGCCGGCGCACCGCGCGCCATGCCGCGCTGCATGCACGATAGTTGGCCAATCTGAGGGCCTAGGCGAGACGCCCCAACCTCCTGCACGCACCACGCACTTCCTCCTCCCTCGCATTCGCCGGCGCGCCTCGCAGCCGCCCTACCGCGTCTGTCGTCGTCGCCGGCCGAAGCTCGCTGTTGCGCCCCACCGTCCACCGCCCCTCCTTGAGTTCAAGCGCGACATTAGCCACCACCCGCACCCCTTGGACCCTCTCGTGCACGTGCATTGGCCGGCCGACCCACCTACTCGCTGGCATTGCGGCCGCAGCGGCCGACCGCTGCCCTCCTCGCCGTCGGCCGTCGCCGGAGTCGTTTCCGGCCAAGCCGACCCCTCCAATAGACCGAGGGTGAGTCCAAACCCCACCCTAGCCGCTCACTCACCGGAGTCCGGCCCTTCCTCGCTGTCGGCCGGCCTTGCCCCACCGCCGGGGACCTCCTTGCCAGGATTGCAATCTTTCCAGGGGCCTGGGCAAAAGAACCGGGGGTCTAACTGTAAAAGGAATCTTAAACCCTAGATTCAAAATCCTGAATCTTGTAAATTGTGTAGTAAATAATAGAAAAATCAGAAAAATACAAACTCAACTGTTCTGGAATCCTTGTGAAGAAACCTAACTTTTCTAGAAAGGAAGTTTTAAAAAATCAGTGTAATTTTTAAATGATTTTGAATTGATCAGTTTGAGTAAATTTGAAATAACTTGATACATATAAATGCTATGGATGTGAATTTTGGATATGTTGCTCATATTATCATTCCTGGCATTGTGTAGTAAAATGGCAATTAAATCATGTGCATATCTTCCGTTATGAATTTATATTGATTTCAACCTGTTCTCCACTTATGAATTGTTTGAATTTACCTGTTGATCAAATGCCCTCCAATTTTCTGTTGTAGCTCTGCAATACGTAGTAGTATCTGTCATAAATCAGATATGAATTGTTGGCATGTGTAGGCTGTTCTGCTAATTTATGGTGATTAGTTTGAGTTAAATTCAAATCCATATTTCTGCTGCAGTAGTGGATCCAATTTTTGGTGTGTGAGCTAAATATGTCTTTATCATGTTGTGTGCCAAGTTAGCCTCAAATCCTATGTATATTTTAATTTGTGATTTATTCATGCTCCTAGTAGCTTAATCTTGTTGTATTTATCATATTTATCATGTAGCTTTGTTTTACCTCATTTTTGGTCAGTAATTCTGTGTTGCTGATGTATGCATGCTGGTAAAGCCTCCTGGTCAGTTTGTTTGTATATTTACCAGAATTAAATTCCTAAGTAATCAAGCTTTAAATGAATTGAACAAGTGGAGAACAAAAATATTCCTGTTTGCAACTTAAATTAAAAACATGGGATTTGTCAATTCACCTCTGGACAGCCCCAAATCACCTTAGTGAAGTTTGCTTAACTAATGAACTTATATATTTACACAATCACCATCAAACAAGAATAAAGTTTTACACACACCCACTTGTCCTTGGTGAGGAAAAGTTTAATTAAAAACGTGTTAAGGTGAATATGGACAACAAAACACCCTATGTTTATCTTTAAATTCAGAACTGAAGTTGATTTCTTAAGTTTGTATACTTCAATCATAATGCATCTGCAAATCGTATAGAACTTTCTGACGGAAACTACGAGCTGGTGCCTGAGTCTGAAGGGGAACCAGCTGAGGGAGAAGTGAACATGGTGGAAGTGCAGCAAGACCCGAACCAAAGTTCGGAGGATCTCGCTTCTGACTTTGCCAGTGAAGGCAAGCCCCGGAGCATAACCTACTTTTGTTAACTCTTGCAACTTTTCCTTGTATGTGATGCTTGTGCATTTACGTTCAGGAGTTGAACTGAAACCTTTGATGCATGATCCTAGGTTCCTATGTTCAAATACTGGCATGTTAGGTCGCTAGCTGCCATGCTTAGGACCACGGTAGAAGTCGAGTGATGACCGTCACTCGCGAGCTATAGGTCTCTTATGTTGGAATCATAAGATTGTTAAACTTATCGGCTCATGTGGTAAGAGCAAGGGGCCAACTCCGGTCAATAGATGTCAGTGGTTAAGCTTTTGAACGTACTAAGCATTTGTCGGGAATGGGACCGGTAAGCCTAGTACTTTCCTGATCTGCCAAGGGAACTCTCTACCACTAAACCCGGGAGTGATCCCCAGATACTAGGAAGTGGTACATGGGTGGATCCGGGCGGTCAGATACCGTGACTGGATAACCTTGTACCAGGGACTGTGGACTTGATCCCGAACTGAGGACGGTTGGGAACCGCCTGGTTGGTGTATACCCCACCCCTTTTGGTTTTATTTGGCATATTTGGGTATGCATTCTCCTGTATGTTTAGGTCGACCTTGCAAGGTTACTAATCGATCGATCGTCGGCCTCTCACTGTTATCTGAGACTACTTAACCATCCACTCTATGCCCCTTAATGATGGAATTGAGAAGGAATTTGTATACTTTTTTAAGTTGTATTGTACAACTCATGCTTGAATTAGTTGGCTAATCTTGTAACGGTTAAATGATTAGAATTTGGAGCTAAAATTTGAAAGTAAGGACATACTCTTTGTTTCTTTTCAGCAAAACAACCCACCAGCCATAAAGCCTTGCATGCCTAGAGAGTTGGTGATTTTCCAATCACCCGACGGTTAAGTCTTGCTGAGTATTAGTATACTCAACCTTGCTTTTGTTGATGTTTTTCAAGTGATGATGTGCGTGATGACGGCTTTCCGTGGCCTGGTTCTCTCCCACCTGGTTGGGAGTACGAGTGAGAGGATGACAGTGCTTAGTGGCATCACAGTTGGCCTCATGTGATGTTGCTTGTGTCATTTAGTACTTTATTTTCGTTGTGTTTCGAACTCTGAACCATTTACCTTTCTGCAAAAGACTTGGTTTGTAATAATGAACCTTTGAAGGATGTTATGTAATAATTTGTGACTTGTTTATCTCTGGACTCTCCTTCGTGTGAGTTTGGATGTACAATTGTCGATCCTGTGATGTAAGTGATTTACCGGGTTTGACCCGGCAGAGACGACAAGTTACTTCTATATTATTGCTTAATGGCCAAGAGGAGTGGTTTAGGCAATAATATGGAATTAATTTGAGCGGTTCTGTCACAGTCCAGGTGCTTGGGCGCTTCTTGATTTGAGATCTTCTTGAGGTCGGCATGCATCGGGTGGCTCTGCCAGACTCTTTGCTGCTATGCAGGATATCTGGGTGTCTCTACACTCCGTACGTTCGAGATCACTATTTTTCGCCAACTTCATCGTTGACCGTTTCGACCACTACAGATGACCTCTTCATGTGACACACCTTTTAAGATTATGTTGGGTACCCTCGGATACCTAGACATTATTGATTTGAGGTGTCTTTGAGGTCGGCACGCCTACAAGGCCTCCTTGAGGTCGGCCCTGCCAGACTCCTTGCAACTATGCTGGGAGATCTAGGTGTCTTTACACTTCGTTTGATCAAGACCATGACTTGGTTTTCTCTCTTTCTTGAGCATCAAACCAGCCATGCTGCCTACTTCAATGCTCGGGGACTACTCTACGAGAGCGTCTCCGACGCCCTCTTGTTTTCTTTGTCGTACTGACATGTTGGGAATCCCATTTCTCATCAAGTCGTTACTTGACCTACCTTTTCTTCTTTCTTTTATGGATCATCATATCAGCCATGCTTCCCGCCACGATACTCGGATACAACTCTATGAGTGTGTCTTGGACACCCTCTAAATTTGTTCATCATCATTTCGATCTATTGGACGCTTGTTTCCTATATGTTGTCACTCGACCTCTCTTCGTTTGACAAAGAACTACAAATAGGTCGGCTGCTAAGCAAGCTATGTTTTCTTTTTTGGATCGACATGCATGCTATTTGACCTGTCGATGGCTTCAAGACTTCGTCATGACCTTCTAAGGTCGCTGCGCCTACACATCGCTCGGGGGCTTCTAAGACATGGGTACCCCTAGGTCCCCACCGACTAGCCTCAAAGCCATCCCCGACAAAGTGGGTCTCGCCTATCAGAAGACTCGCCTACGTGACAGTGGGCCCAACCGACCTAATTTGAGGCCCACACGACCTCCAGAAGACCTTCAAGAAGATTCCCAAACGACCTTATCCAGAGCGACATCAAGACTTGGCGTGCAAGACAAGACAACGGTGGATTTCGACAAAGCAGTTCGAAGTATATGGCAGTAGTTGTAATCAACTAAATTTAAGTCTCCTGGTCGTAACCGACTAGAAGTCTGGGCACTGACCTTGTCCGCTAGCCAATATAAGGCGGGCGAGGCGACCCCTTGTACTATCACACAATCCTCAATCAATCTACACCAACAACTAGACGTATGGTTTTACTCTTTGTAGGCCCGAACCACTATAAACTCGTCGTGTTCTCTGTGTTCCCCGTGCTTGTGTGCAACCTTCGAGTTTTTATCCCTAGATTCACCCCGCCGAACAAATAAACCACTAGGGTTAACCCCCTATGGGCTGTCCAGATCTAAAACTCTGGCAGTTGCAGATTCGACAAGGCTCGACCCTAGAGGGGCTCGACCTCATCATCTTCAACAACTTTGAGTCTTCTGATGCGGCTCGAGGGGTTAAACCTGACATCATCCTCCACTTCACATCGTATACTACGTCAGCTTAATGGGCTCACCCTTGGCATCACTGTCAGCTTCGGTATCGCCATGTACCTCGACTACTTTGACGACATCATCCATTTCAAGTGTGACTCAACTTCAACCACCTCGACTGCTTCGACGACATCATCTACTTCAAGTGAAATTCCACCTCAACTACTAAATGTGAAGCTTCTCTTAGAAACCTTGCCCAAGAGGGGTTGGGGTTGCATTGGAGGACCAGTACATCATCGTTGTCTAATGCTTATGAGAGAAATTTTGAAGATTTTGCAACATGCATCGATGACGAGCACTTCAACTACATTGATTCTTGAAGCAAGGAGTGAAGCCACACAAGGGTCGAAACATGTCATTCAAGGCACTTGGAGGAAGTTACCAACACTTGAAGGCATAGTAACTAGAGTCAGTATATGTAAACCCAAGAATGTGCGTGCTCTTTTCTCCATACCCTTTTTTCCCATTGGGTTTTTGGGATGGAGTTTCTAGTGAGGTGGACATGGGTAGGTTGCCAAGAGCGTTCCTCAGAACCAGAGTTGGATTTGTAATTGGGCCTCTTTTAAACATGGGCAACTATTAGGCCTTGTTGTGCCGACAAAGACCAAATAGTTGAGGGGCTCTTGTTGGGGGTGCGCCTTAGGAGTCCAAAGGATAGGGACCCCTTATGTATAAAAGAGGCCCAAATGGGGTCTAAGGGCTCTCTTCTTCCTACTAGATCAGAGATCCCAACAATCATATGGAAAACATAGGTAATGCTCATGGTGCTACACTCACGGAAGATGAGAGTTGTGTTAATGTGCTGAAATTTTCAAGAAATCATGCTATTGTTGAACAGTTGTAATTGGAACCATCTCTTGATTTATCTTTGTCAAATGATGATGTTCCTTGTGTTAGAGATGAACTATTTGATAATGCTTTGGTTAGCTTTAGAACCAAAAACTTGTGCTGAATTTGAACATGTTAATCCAATTGCTACTGATGTGGATGAGCTAAAATTATTGTCCTTTTTAAATATGGTAGGTTACATTGAATTTGATGATTTGTGTAATCTTTGTGATTTGGAGGAGAAACTTTTTGTATATGCTGATTTTTCATGGTTTCCTACCCATTCATCTCATGTTATTAGTAAATACAACAACGAAGGACAATATATGATACATCGGGTTTACATTTGTACAACTAAATTCTTCTTTTGTTATACAAATTTATCATCAATTAGAGGTTTGTAATAACAATAATATTGTCATGCCATGTTCCTCTAGTTTTGTTTTGAATAAACCATATGAATCCAAAAAAGGGGAGTATATATTTCTTGTTAGTACTAATCTTTTGTAGGGTGATATTGACAAAGATCATGTGTATTCCGATCAAGAAGCTTACATGCTTGCTGAATTTTCATGCAAGATGACATAACAGCAAATTGGAAACAAGGTTTCCCCTTCTCACAATTATTTTGGCTCCTTTTGTTTTCACAACCCCAATCTTGTTTGTGATGCATAGGACCACTTTCAAATGCAATCGACGTCGAGGACGGACGCCCAAAGAAACTCAAGTTCGAGTCCACCTTGGATTCCAGAAGCAGACCGCAGTAAAGTTGACGCCAAAGTCACATACGAAGTCCGATTGTGACGTTATTTATATGTATGATAGGATAATTTCAAGGAGCTTCCAATGGCACTGGTCCCACCATAAAATTCCTTCTGAGTCGTCGGGTATCATCGAAATAATTGGATCTTTAGATCTACAAAGGTGTTGTGTCACCAATTTGTTAGGCCTTAAGCCCAAGTTGTGGGCGCCCCACACATGGTCTAACCCAACCCTAGGACACTCCTCCTCTCATAAACTTAGAAGCCGCCGCCTTAGAAACTCTGGTTTTGTTCAGTTCAAGTTTTCGGAGTCAAAATTATTATTGATTGATTATAACTATGGCGACACGTCCTTTTACCGTGATCCAAGGCCCCTGTTCTTGTATCTCCTCGACTGTGTCCTCTAGTTCTTTCGAATCGAGTGCTCGAACTCCACTGCTATTCGCTTCAATTACATCTGCAACATTCGATTGTGTGTTTACCATTTTCTTGTTTGTGTTCTTGATTTGCTTGAAGGGCAAAGCCTTCGTGGCGAGGTCAAGCAAGTTTTGCTTGGTTGATAACAGTTGCGCGGTCTGAGTAGTGTTGATTTGAAGCTAAGATCGTCAACGTCGAGTCTCCACCAATCGAACTATTGTCTACCTCTCAGAAGATCGAATCATCCCTCACCAGACCCCGTAGAATGGCGTCAAAGATGGCCACAATAGGGACCGCGAGATCCCCATTTCATTGAGGGTCGAGGCATAGATGATATTGAGGTTGTTCCCTCCATCCATCTGTACCTTGTGCACACGCTTGGTACCGAACAAGGGTGCCACTACGAGTGGGTATGCACCTAACTGTGAGATGTGCTCGGGATGGTCGCAATGGCCGTACGTGACCGGTGTTTCGAACACTGGAGGTATGACGGCACGACGGGCTCGGTGTTGTATATCTCATGGAGTATCCGCTTGTCCTTGCACCTCGGTGGGCTAGGTTGATGCCAATCCAACCGCCTTTCGTCGTGTGGCTTCTAGGTAGGGCCAAGGTTGGGTATATGTGTATACATGGTGTTTCTTGCCCATTTGCTACTGGTTGTGGGTTATTGGATCCATGTACTTTCTTGTGATTAGTTTAGATTGTGCTTCTTTGCTTCTTGTGTGTCTATGCATCTATTTGTTGCCTACGTGGAATCTCTCATTGGTCAACATTGAATGACTTGGATCCATAAAGTGTAGTTTCTGTAGTTTTATTTGTTGAAACACCTACATACAAACATTCATTGACACTCATGGAATTTATTAGTAATAACTCCTACCACTAATATTGACTCTTATATATCATTGATTCCAACAAGAGTTGATAGCTCAAAAGTGGTACTTAAACTCCATCAGTAATCTCCACGCCTATTCCAGGTTCCCCTCGTGTGGGCCATGGATCCCCCTAAAGGGAGAAGAGAAGGTCCAACCAAATGGTACCCGGAGGTTACATCACCCACACTAGGGACCTCACAAAAGAAACGACAACATCCCACGACACACGTCATGATGGTATGGAGCGATGGTTGTGTCGTGGGTAGGACAACAATGTTGATGATGCACATGTAGGGCGAACAATGGGAATGAACCAACAATGGGGAACATTCGTGATCCATGTGGGGAGACACAGACGGCAGCAACTCGTGAGTCGCTAGAGGCACTAAGGCTAGAAGTAGAACGGTTGCTCAAGCTAGCGGTGAAGGAGCTGGAACCCCATCTGGTCGATTAGATCACATGCATGAATCTCAAACACTAAAAGTTGGAAAAGAAACTATTTTTTCTTTAAATATATAGGTTCCCACATCTTACTATTCTTTATTTTTTAATAATTTCAAAAATAATCAAGCCTAACAAAAAATTGCAAAACTAACCCCTAAGTCGCCTGCCACTGATGCTTTCTCTTGACCAAGGCGTCGGTTCATCCGGTGCTGAATGGTTCGTCTTGGCGCGTCTCTGTATGAATTCAAATTGAGTGTCGGATAGACCGACGGTGTGTGTCGTATGGACCTCCCTGGGCCCACTACCTCGGTGGGTACCAGGACCGACTACTCGACTTGTGCCGCACGGTACCTATTTGCGTGAGGCGCAAGGACCACGGTGGAGAAGTACTCGGATAGGAAGCTATGCATACCATGTACTATGTAGAAGACTCCTAGACGTACACGACTAGTACTCTCTCCCTAAACTGACTTGTAACCCTGCCTCCCGGACTATATAAGGCAAGGCAGGGACCCCTCCTCTCTCATACGCATCAGATTACGCCATCTTGTAACCACACCTAATCAATCCAGATCTACGCAGCATACAGGATGTAGGGTCTTATGCACCTCGCGGCCCAAACCTGTCTAAATTCGGTGCCACGTGTCTCTTCCTTCGAGTTACCGATCTCGGGGATGCCACATTCATGTACTTCGGGTACTCCCCTTAGTAGGTTGCCGGTCTAAAACACCGACAGCTGGTGCTCCAGGTAGGGGCTCTCGCCGAAGATCACATGGCGAACTCGACGGCTTCCATCTTCATCAAGCCAACTGTCGCCTTCAAGTGCGGCGACACCTTCGTCTTCGGCTCCTGGGTCTGCACCACTGACGGTGCTAGATCCTTCCAACGCCACCTAACCATGTGGCCCAACCCGGAGACTGGGCTCGTGACGCTTCCCGAAGTAGTCACGGGCAATCTCGCCGGAATATTCGGCGAAATTTCGCTCTACAACTAACACGCCGACTTCGAGCTCGGATCCGACTCCAACTTGAACTTGACGTCCCTGTGGGCTATCGCATGCGAGCTGGCTACCCAGCCATTGCGTGCGCCCCCCACTCCGTGAGCGCTTCGCACGTGGCCCCCGCAACGTCAGCAGGGCCCGCTCGAAGGCTCCCACCACGCGTTGGGCCGGCAAGGAGATCGTACCCGAGTACAACTCGGACTCCGACACCGCTCCCGGCTACAACTCGGACTCCAACCCTCTCTTCGGCTTCTACTCGGATTCCTCTTACGAGTTCGACTTCGGGTCAGACCCCGATGAGCCCGAGTCCGAGAACAACACCACAGAGCAACCCCTATCAGGACCAGCTGCCGGCTTGGTTATAACATCTACACCCGCCGGGAGATTTATCTACTGGCCAGACCGCAAGCCCGCAGACTTGACAGGAGAGAACTCACACTGCGTCACCTACCTCGACTCACTTCCCTTCCAGGAGGGAACACCGCTTGCTCGAGTTGGGGAGCACACCCCTACAGAGGTGGCAACTAGCGACTCCAGCCTTGGCTCTCCCAACCGACAAGTCTTCATGACTACCAACGAGACGCCAGGGCCCTCAGGGACGGTCCCTGACGAATACCTTGAGGACATCTTAGCAGACAAGTTGTCCGCCAACGCGCCCGCCGACGAGATCACCGCCAACAGAGACGCCCGATTTGAACGCAGCAGAAAGCGGAACGAACGACGCCGACGTCTCCGCGACTCCCTCCCCATCCGCAACCTCGCGGAAGCACTCGATCAAGTCGAGAGCCGGGTACACACTACCCCAGAGCAATGCCTCATGTCTATCACTACGATAGCACGTCAGCCATAGGGGATGCGCGCGGGGCAAGTCATCGCCAAGCTCGCGGAAGACACCTTCTTCATGCGAGTCAACACCAGGATCGCTCAACCACCTCCTGTCAGGAACCGCGACAACGAAGCCACAAGTCACAGTGCGGACAACGGTCGCAACCGTACTCGAGGGGAGCTACCAGCCAACCCCAACCATACTCAGGCAACGGCCGGTGGACCCTCTCAGGGTGGCAACAGCGCTGGTGGTGACCGGGAGATCGTCCCTTATCGCGATCCTGGAGGCGGAGGCAGCTATGGCGGGAGCTCCAACCATGGAGCCAACAGGAGAGCTGGGGGCGGTGGCGACCGCGGCGGCCGAGGCCACGCGGATAGCCACGTCTCCGGCGCCTCACGTGGCGGCTTCGATGCCCGCCAGAAAATCGAAGAACTACGGCGCAAGAAGGCTTCCACGGCAGGCGACAACGACGGCTTCCCTGCCTTCTCTGCGCGACTTCGCAATCTACTCCTCCTAGAGAAATTCAAGCCTATGGGAATCACCAAGTACGACGCGAAGCAAGATCCAGTGCAGTGGCAAAAATGCTACACCCACTCCATCCAGAACGCTGGTGGCAACAACGACACCATGTCCCTCTACTTCCCCTTCTGTCTGGACCAAGCACCGCTTACATGGCTCGAGTCACTTGAGAAGTACTCGATCGACAAGTGGGACCAGCTGAAGGAGCAGTTCACTAGCAACTTCACGGGCGCTATGGGCCGCTCGGGTACTCGCATGGACCTGGCTATGGTGAAGCAGGAACAAGGCGAGACCCTCCGCAAGTACATGCGGCGTTTCTTCGACAAATGCGCCACAGTAGTCGATGTCTCTGACAAAGAAGTCATCGACCTCTTCCAAGATGGTCTCTACCACCGTCGCTGTCGGTGTTTTAGACCGGCAACCTACTACGGGGAGTACCCGAAGTAGATGAATGTGACTCGCCGAGATCGGTAACTCGAAGGAAGAGGCACGCGGCACACAATTTAGACAGGTTCGGGCCGCGAGGTGCGTAATACCCTACGTCCTGTATGCTGCGTAGCTCTGGATTGATAGGGCACGATTACAGGATGGTGCAATAGTGCGCCGTGGGTTGTATGAGTTGAGATTGGATGATGGAGATCGGTCCCTGCCTCGCCTTATATAGTCCGGGAGGCAGGGTTACAAGTCGGAGTAGGAAGAGAGTACTAGTCGAGTACGTCTAGGAGTCCTCTGCGCAGTGCGGAACATGCACAGCTTCCTAACCGAGTACTACTCCAGTGTAGTCCTTGTGCTCCACGCCTTCGAGTGCCGTGTAGCGCAAGCCGGTAGTCCCGGGGCCCACCGAGTAGTCGGTCCCGGTACCCACCGAGGTAGTGGGCCCGGGAGGTCCATACGACAAGCCCCCGAGTACTTTGTAGTCGAGAAGGATAGCTTCAAGTAGTCTTGACGGCCTTAACAAGTAGTCCTCAAGCGTCCCCGAGTGCTACAAGTCAAAAGTCCTCAAGAGTAGTCGAAGCATCCCGAGGCCGGAATGTACTCCACCGATGTTTGAGCAATCTTGAAGTCTTCTCGAGTAGTCCCAAGCGTCCTTGAAATCTGCCTTCGAAGGTCTTCAAAAATGCCTGCCTTGTCTTGAAGCCGGAGCCGTCAAGAAGATGCGATTTGTAGAACCGCAATCCACGTGGAGTAACCCCCGAGCCTCGAGCCGCTGGCTCTGGCTGAGGATCTATCCGAAGTCTTGGCGAGAAAATCCCGAAAAATCCGGAGAAAAAACCGAAGGACACGTGGCACGGAGCCCCCGAGCCTTGAGTCGAGTACTTCCTCTCGAATTGAAGGGTCTTCTTAGAGAATGTGTCCTGAGATGCTCTCGAGGCTAGCCGCGTCCCAGGTAGTCGAGTAGAAGTAGCCGAGCCCCCGAGGTGAGGCGCGTCGACTAGTAGAATGCGAAGAGTCACGCGCGCGCCGCTGAGTCAGCCGCGCGTGGACTTATCCAGCCGCCCGTTGCGGAGGCGTTTTGGCTTATAAATACAAGCCGAAACCCTTAGGGTTTTTCACCCAAGCGAGCCGCAGTCATTCGCCACTTGAATCTTGAAGTAGATCCACTCCAGCGAGCGCCGCCGCCGTAGTAGATCCGAGCGCATAGCCACCCGAAAGCTGTAGGGTAGCCCCCGAGCGGATGCGAGTGAAGACTCCTTGCACTTGGAGGATGAAGCCGTCCCCGTCGAAGACGTCGAAGGCCGGCGGGAAGAAGAAGAGCCATGCAGAGGCTGCCGCGGCCGGCACCGGAGCAGCGCCGCCCACATCTCCACCGCGCGCTGACCCAAGCCGCGAGTGGAAAAAATCGAAGGTGAAGACCGAAGACTTGCTGACCCTCGTTGAACAGCGGGTTCATCAGGGAGAAGCAGATCGACATGTGGAGATCCGCCGTAGGAGATCCCTATCCGATGGAGAAGGCACAAGACGAGATCCCGATGTTCTCGCGCTTCGTGGAGCGCGGTCTTGCGCTCCCAGCGAGCGACTTCTTCAAGGGGCTTCTCAGGTACTATGGTATCGAGTACCTCAACTTGAACCCCAACGGAATCTTCCACACTTCTGTCTTCGTCCACTTCTGTGAAGCCTTCTTGGGAATCAAACCGCACTGGGTTCTCTTCCGGAAGTTTTTCCGCGTGAAGCCGCAGCCCAGCGCCTCCAACCCCAGAGTAGTCGGAGGGGCCGGGATCCAGCTGAGGGAGGATGCCGCGGAGCAGTACCTGGCGTACAAGCTCGTGGACTCCAACACGGACTGGAAGACGAGATGGTTCTACACCACGAACCACCATCCCGAGCTGCCGAAGCCGAGCGGACGGCAGCCCAAGCACCAAGAGTGGTGGAACACGGAGCCCACCATGCAGGAGGGGATCCAGCTCCCGGAGTTGCTGGCACGCATCAAGACCCTGCGGGATGCAGGACTGAGGGCCGAACACGTGGCCTTCGCTCATGAAGCGCAGGATCCGGCCGCCGCCGCCGCGGGATACGATGGGCTTCGAGTACACCGGCGACGACGACACGTCGCGGATGCCGGGGGGCGAACTTGAGGACAACGACATCATTGAGAGGTTGTCGAGGATCTTCAAGGACATGCCGGAGTACACGGCGTGCCCTGTCGAGGAGTACTCCGCCGCGCGCCCACCCAACGAGGTAAGTAGTCGTACCCCCCTCGTCGAGTAGTAGGCACTTGTAGCAGAGTTGCTGACGCTTTGTGTCTTTTTTGCGCAGGACGATGTGAAGCGGTTCGTCTCCGAGCCGCAACCACCACCAAGCGGAATCGAGATCCCAACGGTGGAGAAGGTGAAGGAGCGCCGAGTAGTCGGAGACGACGACGATCCCGTCATCGTGGAGGATACCTCCGATGACGAAGAAGACGAGGAGACGCTGCAAGACCGCTTCCAGCTGCGGTCGAGGTTTAGCCGTCCAGGCTTGCCTCATGTGCCACTTGTGCAAGATCCTCCGGCTAGCCTGGAGGCTAGCCTTGCCGCGCCGCCAAGGAAGCCGCGCAACCCCGCCAAGAAGCGGGTGGCAAAGAAGATGAAGGTCTCAGAGACCACGCCTCCGGAGGTAAGTTATCTTGAGCAGAGTGGTCGAGTTTCCGCTGTTCGAGTACATTGTTGACGAGTACTCTTCCTTTGTCTTCAGGAGAGGCCGCCAGCGGAGCCCGTGGAGGAGGGCGATGAGGGCATGTGGCCCACAGTGGGGGAACCGGCTGGAAGCCGAAGTCCAGCCCCCACTGTTGGAGAAATCTTGGCGCAGTTGGAGCGCCAGCCCCCTGCTCCAGGAGAGAGCAGAGTACCCGCGTCCGCCGCCGTTGAAGAGACGGAAGCCGCAGGGACGCAGGAGACGTCTGCGCCGGCCGCCGCCACCGTGGAGGAGGCGGTAGTCGAAGAGGCGCAAGAAGAAACGCCCGCCGAGGGTGGACTGGTTGACATCGCCAGCATCCTCGGTGCTCCGGCCGTGACTATCGTCCGGTCGAACTTGTAAGTACCACGCCTTCAAGAGTAGTACTCATTGTAGTAGTCGATTTTATCTGACGACCCTCTGTGGATACTTGTGCAGAAAATCCACGGACTTGAGCTGGGACGGAGAGGAGCCCACGGCGCAGCAGAGAGGCGAGGCAAAGGCCGCGCCGCCCGTCGAGGAGCCCGCTCCGTAAGCCCAAGCCGCGACCGAGCCCCCGCCCGCCGAAGCGCCGCCGTCGAGGCGGTCGTAGTCGAAGGTGAGTACTCTTCCTGAAGCTATATAGCCCCAAAAAGAGTAGTCGTAGATACTGATGCGCGTGTTCCTTGGTGACAGGCGCTGAAGGAGGTGACATCCCTGCAGGGGTGCCCATGCAGGAGTTGACACCAGAAGCCCCAGAGGCTGCGGTAGGAGCCCCCGAGCCCATGGGGGAAACCGTCGAGAAGCCCGCCGAGGGGGAGGCGGCTACCACGTCGCCAGGGGTTGCCCTGGAGGTGGCAATCCGATCCTCCGAGATCCAAGACGCTGAGCCTATCCGCTCGGCGCCGATGACGGAGGCTACGTCGAGTAGCCGTGGCGGGATTGAGCTGCTTGCCGACGATCTTGTCGAGCCGGCGGTGTTGGCGCAGCATCTGGAGGCGATGCGGCGAGCCGAACAGTGGATGAAGGTACGTGGCCGTTGCCTCCTAGTAGTCAGCCCTTTTGCATTGAGTACTCTGCTTGACTTGAACTTGTCTTGTGCAGGACGTCGCGGAGCGATCCCGCGAGAAGTCGAATCTGCTGCAAGGCTACGGCGACACGATACTGCGAGCTGAAGCCCTGGAGGAGCAGCTCGTGAAGTCGAGGAAGCATGCGGCCGCCATGCAGTCGAAGCTTGACGCCGCCTTCGCCAAGTACCACAACGATGTGATGGACTTGCGGGCGAAGGGCGACGAGCCGGTGCGGAAGAACAAAGGCCTCCGCAACAAGAATAAAGGTATGTCTCTTGACTTGCTCGGGTACTTGTTGGGAGTCATCAAGCTCGACCCGTTGTTGTGTTCCGGTGTTGCGGAACTCGAAGGCCAAGTAGAGCAAACGAAGGCCTCGGAGGTCGGCATGAAGAATCTCTTCTACCGGAGCAAGGAAGCCCGCCGGGTACTTGAACTCGACTACAAGGAGCCGGCCTTCGAGTGCGAGAAGCACATGGAGTTGCGGATTGCATCTCGACGGGATCTCGTCAACCGCTACAAATCTTTGCGTGAAGTTGAACGAAGATCGCGAGGCGCTCCGGCCCCGACCGAAGGACCTTGAAGAGGTCGCCCTCCCGATCGCGAGGCTCCCCGGTGCCGCACCCGGCGGCCCCAAGATCGCTCCGGTGGCGGATCGACTTCGTGAGGCGCCAAGCCGGCCGGCCGCCTACGTGAAGCACATGGCCAAGTCAATCCCGAAGCAGGTGGCCGGCCTTCATGAAGTCGTACTTCCCGAAGGCCCCGGTGGAGGTAGTCGCCGGCGGGGTAGCCGCCAACTGCTCGGATGAGCAAGACGCAGAGTTGTCGGGAGCAGATGGCTCCCATCGCGGAGCAGTAGCCGATAAGTTGAACCTCCGGTAGCCCCGCATATATAGCTAGTAGCCGTAATTGTATAGGAAACAGTTGTAATGATCTCTTTCATATATCAATGAAATGTGATGATCCATCAATGAGTACTCGTAACCGCGATCTCAGAGTGCGGAGCGCCCATCGTGGAGTAGGTGCGAGTAGTAGTACTCGGCTTAGTAGTCCTGTCGCAGGGAGTAGACAGTAAAGAAGTTGATGAACGATCAAACTTTATTACTGAAGGAGTACACCTGGGTGGCCAGGGCCGTAGTTACAAGTAGTCGCCTGGACCCGAAGGCCACTTACAGCTGAGTAGTACTGGAGCGGGTAGCCGCTTACAGTGGGTGATCCGTAGATAGCCGTGTAGGCTGGATCGCAGATCCGTAGGTAGCCGCGCAGGCTGGATCTTGGAGTGTGGTCTCTTGGTAGACCGCTGCTAGAGTCCTTGACGCTCGTCGCAGCCCAGGGTCCGTAGGTAGCCGCACGGGCTGGACCTGGAGGAGAGTAGTCCGGGGACTTGGAGCCAGGACCCGGAGGGTCGCTTGCGGCAAGGGGAGTTGATGGAGTCGTGTAGACATGAACTCCGGAGTAGTCGTGTAGACTAGGCGTAGAATCGACAGAGCTGGTCGACGTTCCACGAGTTGTTGACTTCTTCGCCTTCAAGTGTTTGGAGGCGGTAGGAGCTCCGGCCCGGTCACCTTAGCCACGGTGAAGGGGCCTTCCCGTGGGGGGAGCTGAGCTTGTGAAGTCCTTCCGTGTTCTGAATACGACGGAGGACAAGATCTCCAACGTTGAAGGAGCGTTCCTTGACGTTGCGATCGTGGTAGCGTCGGATACCCTCCGGGTACCTTGCCGATTGGACGAGGGCGGCACGGCGAGCTTCTTTGAGGCCGTCGATATCAACTCGTCCGCTCGTCTTCCGAGACGCCTTCGTCGTAGTGCTCCACCGCCGGCGAGTTCCATATGACGTCGGCGGGGAGGATGGCTTCGCAGCCCGTAGACCGGAAGTAGGGGGATTGCCCCGTTGGCTTGGATGGTTGAGTCCGCGGCCCCCGCAGTGCGTTGGGTAGTTCCTTGATCCACTTGCCCCCTTTTGAGTTAGCAGCGTCGTGCAGCCGCTTCTTGAGAGCGTCGAGCACCATCCCATTGGCGCGCTCGACTTGTCCGTTGGCCCGTGGATGGGCGACGGAGACGTATCTGACGTCGATCCCGCTGTTCTCGCAGTACTCCCAGAACTGGTGGTTGTTGAAGTTGGACCCCAGGTCTGTGATGATGCGGTGGGGTAGCCCGTAGCGGTGTACGAGTTCATCCAGGAAGTCGAGTACTCGTCGCCCTTGGGGCATGTGACCGGCTTGACCTCGATCCACTTGGTGAACTTGTCGATAGCCACTAGTACCCCGTTGAATCCTCCCCGGCGCGGCTTGGCGGTGGCCCAATCATGTCGAGTCCCCGGCGGGCAAAGGGCCGGGTTGGCGGTATGGTGACTAGCTTGTAGGCGGGGACGTGTTGCTTCGCTTGGCGAAGAACCGACATCCTTGGCACCTTCGACGTGTTCTTCGGCATCGCCCGGGGCCGTGGGCCGCAGAAGGCTCGCCGGAAGGCCTTGGCGACCGGCGTGCGGGAGGACGCATGGTTGTCGCGGGCGCCCTTGTGGATCTCCTCCAAGATGTCCTTGCCTTCTTCGCGAGGGACGCACTTCATGAGTACTCCAGAAGATGCGCCTCGCTTGTAAAGTTTGTCGCCGACGAGGACGTAAGACTTGGCGCGGCGGACGAGTTGTTCGGCTGCGTTCTTGTCGGAGGGGACCTTCTGCTCGCTGAGGTAGTCGATGAAGGGTTGCCTCCAGTCCACGTCGATCATCATGACCTCCTGCCCAGCTGGTTGATGGGCTGGGGCAGTGGTCGGTGGCGCCGGCTCCGAGATGGATGGCGCGTGAAGCTCATGGACGAAGACGCCCGCGGGTACTTGGGCGCGGGTGGATCCGAGCTTCGAGAGGACGTCCGCTGCAACGTTGTTGTCGCGAACGATGTGGTGGAACTCGAGACCATAGAATTTGTTCTCGAGCTTGCGGACTTCTAGGCGCATGGCGTCCATGTTCTCCTTGTTGCGGTCCCAAGACTTGTTGACTTGATTGATGACCACCGCGGAGTCGCCGTAGACTAGTAGCCGCTTGATGCCAAGTGAAGCCGCGAGGCGGAGCCCGTGTAGGAGGGCTACGTACTCGGCTTCGTTGTTTGAGACCTTCCGGAAGATCCGCGGGACGTACTTGAGTTGTTCGCCCGTTGGAGAGATCGGGGAGTACCCCCGCGCCTGCGCCCTCGAGGTTGAGTGAGCCGTCAAAGTACATCACCCAATGCTCTGGTCGCGTGGTGGGAGTAGGTAGCTGGTTCTCCCGCCACTCTGCCATGAAGTCGACTAGCGCTTGCGACTTGATGGCCGTGCGTGGCTTGAAGTCGATGGTGAGGGCGCCGAGCTCGACAGCCCATTTGGAGATCCTTCCGGTGGCGTCTTGGTTCCTCAGGATGTCACCGAGTGGGTAGTCGGTGACGACGGAGACCGAGTACTCCTGGAAGTAGTGTTGTAGCTTCCGCGAGGTGATGAGTAGAGCGTACAGGAGCTTCTGCACGGGCTGATAGCGAGCCTTGGACTCTGATAGAACCTCGCTGACGAAGTAGACTGGGCGCTGGACCGGATAGGCGTGGCCGTCTTCCTGCCGCTCGACAACGATGGCAGTACTGACCACGTGGGTAGTCGCAGCTAGGTAGAGCAGTAGCTGCTCGCCCTTGTGAGGAGCCGTGAGGATTGGCGGTTTCGACGGGAAGTCCTTGAGCTGGGCAAGGGCTTGATCCGCCTCTGTGGTCCACACGAACCTCTCGTGATGCTTGAGTAGTTTGAAGAAGGGGAGGCCCCGTTCTCCTAGCCTCGAGATGAATCTGTTCAATGCCGCCATGCACCCCGTCAGCTTCTGGACGTCCTTGATGCTCGTGGGAGCTTTCATGCCGGTGATGGCGAAGATCTTCTCAGGGTTGGCCTCGATGCCGCGCTGGCTGATGATGAAGCCGAGTAGTTTGCCCGAAGGGACGCCGAAGACGCACTTGTTCGGGTTAAGCTTCCAGCGGTACTCGCGTAGCGATGCGAAAGTCTCTTCAAGGTCGTCGATGAGGGTACTGGAGTCCCTGGTTTTGACAACCACGTCATCCACGTAGGCCTCGACGTTCTTGTTGAGTTGCCGCTTGAAGCGTGCCCGGATGGCCCGTTGGTAGGTAGCGCCGGCGTTCTTCAACCGGAAAGACATGGTCGTGTAGCGAAGACGCGCCAAACGGGGTGATGAACGCGGTCTTCTCCTCGGTCTTCCTCCTTGATTGCGATCCGGTGGTACCGGAGTAGCGATCGAGGAAGCGAGAGCGGGTCGCAGCCCGCCGTGGAGTCGATGACTTGATCAATCCGCGGCAACCCGAAGGGGTCCTTGGGGCGAGCGTTGTGCTTGTTGAGGTCGGTGTAGTTGACGCACATCCTCCACTCGTTCGAGTTCTTCTTGCGGACGAGGATGGGGTTGGCGAGCCACTCGGGGTGGAAGACTTCTCGAATGAAGCCGGCCGCCGGGAGCTTGGCGAGCTCCTTCTTGATGGCGTCTCGTCCGTCGTCGGCAAAGCGTCGGAGGTGTTGTCGCTTGGGGGTGGCCTTTGGATCGACGTTGAGGCGGTGCTCAATCGGCTCCCCGGGCACTCCTCGGCATGTCCGCTCGGCTTCCACGCGAAGATGTCGCGGTTAGCCCGAAGGAAGCCGATGAGCGCGTCTTCCTATTTAGGGTCGAGGCCGGCTCCGATGGTGGTGGTCTTGCCGGGGATCGCTCTGTTCCAAGGTCGATCGCCCCGACGAGTACCTCCTCGGGTGGCCGAGGCTTGTTGGCGCCGTCGGACTTCTCCGAATGTCGAGTTCGCTTGTGGCAAGCTTCTTCGACGCGACGTAGACTTCCATCATCGGGTTGGGAACTTGGTTTGTTGAAGCGATCACCACGGCCTCTCGTATCGCGACGTCGTGAGAGATCTTCAAGTCCCCTTGGAGGGAGAGAACGCCGGACCGGACTTGGCATTTTGAGTACCAAGTATGTGTAGTGGGGCACCGCCATGAACTTGGCGATGGCCGTCCGCCGAGGATGGCCCGGTAAGAAGTCTCGATATCCGCGACCTCGAACTTGATGTACTCGGTGCGGTAGTTGTCGCGTGACGCCCCGAAGGTAACCGGCGCACCACCGAGCCTAGTGGGATAGCCGCGTTGCTCGGGACGATGCCGTAGAAAGGCATGCTGCTCTTGTCGGGCATGGGGGTGACGTCAAGGTTCATCTTCTTCAGGGTCTTGGTGAAGAGGACGTTGAGCCCGCTTCCGCCGTCGATGAGGACCTTGTTGAGCTTAGAGCCCGCCACTGTTGGTTTCAGGACGAGAGGGAAACGTCCTGGTTCGGAGAAGCTGGTCCATTGGTCCGCGCGGGAGAAGGTGATGGGTGTCTCTGACCACCTGAGAGGGGTCATGACCGCTGGTTCAATGGACATCATTTCACGGCGAGTAGCCTTCTGCTCCCGCCTGCTGGGTAGTCCGCCGAAGAGGACGTTGACGGTCTTCTCGGGTTCTTGGAAGTCATTGTCATCGCCGTCCTTCTTCTTGTTCTTCTGATCGTGAGGGTGCGGTGGCTCCGGCGTATCTTTGAGTGCATGCCTGAGCTGGTAGCACTGCTCAGTAGTGTGGTTGCCGTTTGGATGCCACGGGCACTTCTCCTTCGGTCGGCATGGGGTCTTTGAACCCGCCGAATTCTTCTTCGAGTTCCCTTTCCCGGGGGCGCGCCCCCCGGATAGCCGCGAGGCGTGTTGTCGGCTTGCGCTTGCGGTTGGGACCCGAGTAGTTGTTGTTGTTGTTGTTGTTGTTGTTGTTGTTGTTGCGGCCGCCTTGGTTTGGGTTGTTGCCGCCGCCGCCACCTTGGTTCTCGCTTGGACTTGCCGCGGATGGCGTCGTACTTGGCGTTGGCCTTGTCCTCTTCATCCGCCCAGACGTGATCATGTCCTTGAGGTGGGGAATGGACTTGGGGCGGCGTCGGCCGAAGTCCTCGAAGGTGCGGCGATGGTAGAGCCCGTCCCGGAAGAGGTCGATGACCTCCTTGTCGGTGACGTCCACGACGGTAGCGCGCTTGTCGAAAAAGTGAAGGACCGATAAGGCGACCGCAGAGGGGGGGGAGTGAATGGGAGCCGATAAAAATTCTTCTCGAGGGAGATTGAAACTCCGACAAGACGAACTAGCTCGGTCGGACCCCCGAAATCACACGCTCCGCACTTCTACCTCCCGTTTGCCAAAACCACGTAGCCACCGGAGTGCTACCGGTCCTAGGAACAAACTCTACCAGCAACCGCAACGCACACGCAGCACCGACAAGCGGAAACAACACGAAAGCCGGCTAACCGGAGGGGGCGGTTAGACCGGGTATAGGGGGCGGTTAGACCGCCTCCACCCGGCAACCAAGAAATCCTCCGAAACGCCTCTTCCGAGCACCAAAACGCACCACGGTTTCACCAACAAAGATCTCTCGGTCAAGGCCATGCTAGCTACCGAAAATCTTGGCGAAAACCAAAACTTCACCCAAGGGCCTAGGGGCGGTTAGACCGGCTACCGGGGCGGTCTAACCTCCCGTACCCAGCAACGAACTCCAACCAAGAACACCTAGCAAACCGCGCGAGAACGACTCCAAATTTCACCCGGACACTCCTCTCGATCAAGGCGAACAAACTCACAGAGGAAAATCCGGCGAAACAAAACTTTGACCCGGAAACACCCCCGGCGGTTAGACCGCCCCCCCGTAGGCGGTTAGACCGCCCCTTCCCGAACACGAACCCGCGGGTCAAACCTTAACTTCCTCGCGCCCAATCTCCCGAATCACTCCACGGATTGCAGCCAAACTTCGGGGATAGCCGGGTTACCTCCCGGGCAACCTCTACCTCAAAGGAATCGACCCGAAACGCTCACAATCAAGAGGAATCGAAGAAATCGCTTCTCTAGGTCAAGAACTCGCCCAACTCGAAAAACCACCAAATCGAGTCCGATTCAAAGGGGATTTGAGGGCAAAGTCACCACCAAAGAGGCACAAGATCCTCATACGTGACACCCACCAAAAACCCCAAGAAATCGTTCTCAAAACACCGCCAAAAAGAGCTCCGAAAATCAACACCAAAGAGACGGGAAAACCACCATGATGAGCAACGCCAAACCTTCTATACATGCCATGAATGGTTCGTACAAGGTCTAGCTTGCCACCCAAACATCCATCCCTCTCTCTAGATCTCACATGAAGCTCTCAAGCTAGCCTTCTAAAAACCTAGAGAAAATAGAGAACGAAAATGGAAAAACAAATAGGCTAGGGTTCCAAGAGTTGGTCGCCAACCTCTCACCTCTTGGGTTATATAGGCGGCAACCGAATGTCTAAAATGCCCTTCACTAATGACTAGGGATACATGCCCCTCAAGGGCGGATTTGGAATTCTTGATGTCTTCACCATCGGACGGATGCCCGGCAAACCGCACCTCGCGTAGCCTCGACGCAAGCCTTGCGATCCCGACGCGTGTCCTCCGCTTCGAAGCTTCTCGGCGCCGGCGGCCGTGGCGGTCGGGACCGCCCCCCCCCGGGCGGTTAGACCGGCCCCGGGAACCGACCGACCCCGGGCGGTCCGACCGCCCCTCCCCGGGCGGTTGAACCGCCCGGGTGGCCGCACCTCCTCGTCGAGTCTTCGGCCTCGGTTTTGTGGCTCAACCGAGTAACCCGGTGGTTTTCTCGGTGAACCACCGCAAACCCCGCGAACTCGGTGTAGCCTCCGCCAATCTCCACTCATGACTCGGCTCCCACGTAGTCCCGGCTCGACCTTGGTTTTGAGGCTCTACCAAGAAACCGTCCCCGACTTCATCTTGCTTGTTCATGCCACCATGCGGCCCGCACTTGACCCCCGCCGGCCACCGGGTCCCTCGAACGAAGCCTACTTGTCTTCTCCACACCCGGAGGCCTCACCGGCGACGACCTTTCGCGCTTGTTCTTCACCCGCACCAACACGAGTCAAGCCGCAACCTCGCACCCGCAACACTTAGCCAAGAATCGGTCCACACAACGTTGTCAATCACTCATCACACGAGGAAGCGACCATCCACCGGTCCTCGAACCACACATGGTCCTCAATCTCCCCCCTTGATGAGTGCATTGACAACACACTCACATGAAGTAACATAAGAGAAAAGGAAAAGAAAAGAAACAAAATAAAAGGAAACCCCAACAAGCGATCGAAAGCCAAAGAAAGGCAAAGAGCAAGATCACTTGAAGAAGACAAGTCTCGGACCCCTTAGGCAAGGGCAACGGCTCGACACATCCGAGACAAAACACGGCTCAAGCAAAGAGCGAGAAACCACCACAAGACAACTCGAACACCACAAAGAACTCCCCCTCGCACAAAAGCAAGCTCCCACCGAGCCACAAAGACACTCCCACCGAACACATGCACCAATGCAACTCGGAATGCAACAAAGAGCAAAACTTGCTCACATCGCCCGTGGCGGTTAGACCGCTCGCCCATGGCGGCTAGACCGCCCCCCGCCCGAACCGACCGCCCGGGGGGCGGTTAGACCGCCCAAAGAAACCGGCCCCGCACCAAACTGCTCAAAAATTTCCCGAAACAATTGGAACACCTTCCAAACACTCCCAGGTGCCCAAAACATGCACAAACTTCTCCCCCTTGTTGACAATGCATGAATCAAGGCAAAATGCGAAAACTTGCAACATATAGCTTCTCGAATATACAAAATTCAACACAAGGAGCTACACAAGTCCAAATGAGCAAGTTAGATACTCGACAGATTCGTAATGACGTTAACTACGTGATCACCAAGTTTCACAACCATTGGACAATGCTAAAAAGAATTTGAGTAATTTTGCGAAAAGTTACTCTCTCACAAGCAAATACCTAAACATGAGCAAAACATATCAAAATGGCAACGCCACTCAAACTTCATGCTAGGACAGCCATTCTAATCACAAGACCATCATAAACACCCAAAAGCACCTCATGTCATGTCAAAGCCACCGAGCCATGTGCCTACTTCTATGTATGAGACTTCTCATTGGTAGGCATCATGCAACGGTTTAGCACCCAAAGCAAATTAATTTCAGCACATATGACATGGGAACATATTTTCCAAGCATTTTTCATTTCATTTTCAGATTTGTAAATGGTACATGAAATGTCTTTGCGACAAAAAGGAACTTATGCCCCTCCACAAGATGAAGCAAGAGGGCTAAACATTCATGATGGCAAACGAGCCTTTGGCTCCATATGATCAATAAACTAGCTATCCAACCACAAAGTAAGCATAGCAAAGCCACTAAGACATGTCAAGATCATATATAGGCATTTACGCATGAGAGAGCATGTATATGACATTTTTCAAAAGATTAGCCATCAACCATGGATCATTCAACAAGATCATCAAGAGCTAAGCCAAACTAACCGTACCATATCAAACAAGCTCACAAGAACATATGTAGCAACCCATGGTAAACATTGCATATAGGAGAAGCTTTTCCTATCCGATGCATATGATACAAAATGCATGCAATTTAAGATACAAGGATGCCTATACATCATGTTACATATGCCATGCCAAATGCAAGAAATGCACAAAGAAGAGCTATACATATGCTACACACCGGCTCCTCGAGGGGAGGCAAAACGGGCTCGACACCACCGGCAAACGAAAGCCCCCACACACCCAACTCAAGAAATCGTACACACACCAAGTTCCCCCCGCAAACGAGTGAAAGTTGCTTGATCTAGGGGTTTGGTGAAAATATCGGCTAGTTGGTCATGTGTGGGTACATGGATCAAAGCTATCTTCCCTTTCTCTACGTTGTCTCTCAGGAAATGATACCTCACTTCTATGTGTTTGGTTTTGGAATGAAGCACTGGGTTCTTAGCAACGCTTATGGCACTGGTGCTATCACATTGAAGTGGGACATGGGTATACTCCTCACCAAAGTCACTCATGGTGTAGGTGATCCAAAGGAGCTGAGAGCAACAACTAGCAGCGGCAACATACTCGGCTTCGGTCGTGGATTGAGCAACACTCGACTGCTTACGAGAAGACCAAGACACCAACGAAGAACCCAAAAACTGGGCAAGTCCCAGAAGTGGACTTCCTATCCAACCGACACCCGGCAAAATCCGCGTCTGAAAAGCCATGAAGCGCCAAAGAAGAGGACGCGGAGTACCAAAGGCCGAAGTCGGGAGTGTGACGCAAGTACCTGAAAATTCGCTTCACTGCTTGCCGATGCGAAGTCCTCGGAGACGCTTGAAAACGAGCGCACAGACACACTGAGAACTGTATGTCCGGCCTCGTCGCCGTCAAGTAGAGGAGTGACCCGATCATGCTCCGGACTCCTTCTCGGTCCACGTGTTCACCTTCCTCGTCCGCATCAAGAGCCGTAGTCGTACTCATCGGCGTCGTCATAGCCCCGGAGTCCTCCATCTTGAACTTCCTCACAATGTCCTTGGTGTACTTAGCCTGGTGCACAAATGTTCCTTCCTTTGATTGCTTGATTTGTAGCCCGAGGAAGAACTCGCAACTCACCCATCATGCTCATCTCGAACTCCCCGCTCATATCATCCGCAAACCTCGCAACAAGAGAGTTAGACGAGCCACCAAAGACAATATCATCCACGTACACCCGCACAATCGGGATATCTCCGCCCCGCCTCTCGCAAAAACAAGGTCCGATCGACCTTCCCCATCTCAAAGCCTCTCTCAAACAAGAACCCCCTCAACCTCGCCATACCAAGCTCTAGGCGCCCCGCTTCAACCCATACGCCGCCTTCCTCAACTTGTACACCCGGTGGGGGTACTTCTCACTCTCAAACCCCGGAGGTCCGCCTCACATACACTTCTTCCTCCAACACTCCATTCGGAAAGCACTCTTCACATCCATTTGGTGCAACTTGAACCCTTTAGCCACGGAAAAGGCTAGAAGGATCCTAATCGCCTCCAAACGGGCTACGGGAGCAAAGGTCTCCTCGTAGTCAATCCCCACCTTCTGACTGAACCCCTGAGCAACAAGTCTCGACTTGTTCCTCACAACCTCACCCTTCTCTCCCTCTTTGTTTTCCACACCCACTTTGTACCAATCGGCTTACACCCTGGGGGAGGGTCAACCAACTCCCACACCTGATTCCTCTCAAAGTTCTCCAACTCCTCATGCATCGAATTAACCCAATTGTGATCAGATAGTGCGTGTCCAATGTCTTTGGGCTCGAAAGAAGCAACAAATGCAGCATGAGCAAAATGGGAATTGTTTCGAACCCTCGACCGTGTAGTGCGTTCATTCATGTCGCCGATGATCCTCGAAGCTGGGTGATCCACTTGAACTCGCCGGGGAGGTTCTCGCCTCGAAGCTACCTCCCCCTCAACATCAGCTTCTCCTCGTTCTTGATTTGTCGTCGTAGGTGTAGCAGAGGGTCCATCCATCATCGTCGTCGAAGTAGTGGGTACATGTTCAGCCGGGGGCACCGCACCACCATCCTCATCATCACCATGTTCATGCTCCTCCTCCTGAAAGATCTCCTCGCCAAGCTCATCATCACCTGCACACTCAAAGACAAGCTGACTACGTGGCTCTGTCTCGTCGAAGGTTACCTCGCAAGTCTCCACGATTTGGTTAGTTTCAAGATTGAGCACACGATATGCTCTAGAATGAGATGCATAACCAAAGAAAATGCCATCGACGAGACCTAGCCTCAAACTTATCCAACTTCCCGCCTTTCTTCGAATGAAACACTTGCAACCAAAGACATGGAAGTGACTCACCTTGGGTGTGCGGCCATGCATCAACTCATAGCATGTCTTCTTCTTGTGCACCCCGAGGTATATCCTATTCGACACATAGCACGCGGTGTTCACCGCCCTCGGCCCCAATACCTCCTCGAGTCCTATGCTCATCAAGCATCGTCCGAGCCATCTCGCACAAGGTCCTCGTTCTTCCTTTCCACAACACCATTCCGGGGAGGCGTATACGGACTCGAAAACCGGTGCTCAAGACCCAAGTCATGACAAAAGGCTTCAAAACGAGAGTTCCCGAATTCCGAGCCATTATCACTACGGATAGCTCGTATGGCATCTCCGTGCCTCTCGTTCCTCAACCTCAAGACTAGATCTCGAACAAAACCAAACGTCTCCCCCTTATCCTCCGTAAAGAACACCCACGCATACCGAGAATAGTCGTCCACCACAACAAGGACATACCACTTCCCACCCGCATCGCACACGAGCCGGGCCAACAAGGTCCATATGGAGCAGCTCGCATGGACGCTCGCTCATCACATCGGTGAGAGGCGGGTGAGAAGAGGCCACCATCTTGGCATGCCTACACGGAGCACAAACCAACTCTTTCTCAAGCCTCAACCGTGGCAATCCTCGGACCAAATTGAGTTTACTCAAGCGTGACAAAAGGTCAAAGCTCAAGTGACCCAACTTCCTATGCCACTTCCACAACTCACTCGAAGAACCGCCAAGAAACAACGCTCCACACCCGAAGACCGAGAAAAATCAGCACGAAACACCCGACCCTCGGGAACGACCATACAAACAAGGTCCCCTCGAGAGTCCACAATCCGAGAACCACCGTGCCGAAACAACACCTCAAAACCCTCATCCAACAACCGAGACACAGAAAGCAAATTGTATCCCGGCCGATTGAACAAGAGCAACACGCCTCGCAGTGATCTTGTCACTCACTTTTATCTCACCTTCCGAAAGCACACGCCCACGCCCATTGTCCCCAAAAGTGATGTACCTCTTCGTCACCACCGGACGAGACTTGAGAACCACCCCCTCGTCTCCGGTCATATGCCTCGAACAACCGAGTCAATCAACCAAATGTTCTTCAAGTCTCCCACCCGAAATTCAAAAACAAGCACGTGAGCGAACAAACGACTCAACGATCGGGGTTAGTACCAAAAGAGGAAAACCGGTGCCGAGCCATTTGCTCGAAAGTGGGGTTAGCACCAACCATAGCATCTCTCCTACCAAAACTACCTCCACGAACACCACCTCGGTAACCACTCCGAGGCAACCACCCCTCACTGCCTGGAGGAGGACCAAAACCACGGAAGACAACCCGTGGAACGTCCCTCCTCTCCTTCTCAAAGCTACGACTCCTCCCATCCCCGTAGTGACCTCGAGGGGGAGAATGCCTAGCAACCGACCACCCGCCGTCCTTTCCCGGACCAACCACCGGCAGCTCCACCTCCGGACCCGAGACCTCTCGACTCACCACCTCGAAAACCACTCCGCCCGGGGTGCCGGGGGGGCCGGTTAAACCGCCTAGCCGGGCCGGTCTAACCGCCCCCCCTCTCGGGCTGGGCCGGTCCGACCGCCTAGCCGGGCCGGGCCGACCGCCCCCTCCCCGAACGGCTCCTCGGCCGGGAACTCGCATCTCCCCATGCCGAACACTTCTCACCACGCCTTTACCCCCGGGCGGTGGCATACGAGGCTTAGGTACACCATGGGAAGGGTTGTACCTATCCTTGTTCGCCCACTCCTTTGCCATCCTCTCTTCCCGCTTCCTCTTGAAGCAAAACTCATCCTTGTGACCCTCCTTCCCACAATGGCCACAACGGAACCTCACAAGCTTAGGTTTTGGCTTGGATTGGGGCCGCTCGCTTGGTTTCTCTCCACTCAACTCCTCCACCGATTTCTCCTCACTTGCCTTCTCTTTCACTTTCCCAAAGAACACTTTCCCCGAAGTGCTCACAAACTTGATGGGCTTTTGGAGATCATTTGTGGGTGTAGGAAATATAGGTGGAGCCGGGGTTGTGTCTAATCGGTTCCTAAGATGGTTGGGTTTTGGAGGGAAATCATTTTTGTGGTAGGTTTTTGGTGGCTCCGGATATTCTCTCCACTTCCTTCACCAACCTTGTTTGCCCCAAGCCCCTCACCATCTTGCCTCTTAAAGGCCTCGATCATCATCCTCAACCGAGGCTCGTGACCGACAACCAACCCATCAACTTCCTCAAATCATCATTCTCATCCCGCAAGCGATTAACATAATGTGCAAGCTCCAAATTTTTCAATGCATGCATTTCACAAGTAGAGCAGGATGTAGGCATGGGTTCCTTCAATTTAGCCTCGAGCGAACTAGTGTAAGCATGCAACTCATCAATCTTAGCATGCAAAACAGGGCAAGAAGTGCAAGCACCTAGCAAAGCAGTCTAGACTTAAGCTCGCCCACTTCAACCCTAAGCACATCTAGTTCCTCACACTTGGAGGCATGCTTCTCCTTAAACAAAGCAAGATCAGCAAGGAATATGGAGCAATCAGCACAATCATTTTCATCAGCAACAACAGGGCTAGCCTTAAGCGAATCAATCTCAAGCTTGCTATCAAGCACCCGTGTCTCTAGCTCGACCACTCTAGCCCTAGCATCCTCGAGTGAAGCCCTAAGCTCTTTCCTCATTTTCTTTGCCTCTCTAAGCATATCATCGCGGTTATCAAGCAAAGAACCAAGCCTCTCATTCTCCCGGCGCAAGAAGGGAAGTTCATCACGCACCTCGTCGTCGGACTCGCAGTCCGAGTCGCTTTGTGTACTCTTCTTGCTGCCGTGAGCTCAACGCCATGGTACGAAGCCGTCTCTCGCGAAGCGGCTCCGCCCGCTCGGGTTCTTGGACGACCTCTTGTTCTTGCGGCGATCTCCCTCGTCGTCGGCTCGCTCGAGCTCGAGGTGGAGTACGCGGAACCGGAGTCGACGTCGCTCGCTCCAACCATCGCTCGGGCCTTGCCTCGGCCCTCCTTCTTCCTCGATCGTCGCTCGTCCTTGTACTTGTTCTTGTGCTTGCTCTTGTGGTCGCGCCTCGAACGGTACTTGTCGTCGTTCTTCCTCGGCTTGTGCTTGTAGCCGTCCTTGCTCTCGGCCTTCTCCGGCGGTCGGCGACGAAGTGTCCCGCTTGCCGCACGGGAAGCGTGTCCTCGTGTTCCTCCTCATGTTCACACGGTTCTCGTGCGCCTCTCGAACCGCCTCGTCAACGGCGCCGGCTCGTCCTCTCCAAGGTCATCAAACTCCTCATCCGGCATAGACATCAAAGAGGAAAACGAGAACATCCCGGTGGATGGGTTAGAGTTAGTCTTTCCTTTGGAACCACCAACAAGGGCAAGACTATGGGAGTCGGTCCGGTCCCTCGAGCTTGGCAGTCATGCCCCTATCCACCTCCGCCGACTTGAGCTTCGAGAACAGCTCGTTCACCGTCAGAGTATCGTACCTCTCGACTCGACTATGGCCTCGAACTTTCCGCCCCATATCGTACGATCCAAAGAGTGTAAGAGCTTGACCGCTCTATCATGATCATCGTACGGGAGCACGTCCACATTGGCCCTCATGTTGTTCACCACCACCGTGAACCTGCGGAACAAGGCATCGATGGACTCACCGGGAGATGAGTGAAGTTCTCGTACTCTCTCCGTAGGTCGCATACAACCGTGCTCGAACCTCGGGCGTTCCCAACATGAGCCTCCTTCAACACCGCCCAAATCCTACAAGCCAAGTGCTCGGTGTGCACCCGATCGAACTCGGCCGACACAAAGCACGAAACAAGTAGTCGACCGCCTTATTGTTGGCGTCGAATCTATCCCTCGACCCCGGAGCAAGGAAATCCATCGGCCGGACATATCCCGTGTCCACCGTGACATCCCACGAGTCCGACCCTTTCCGCGGAGGAACGCACCCATCCGCTTGCTCCACATCTGGTAGTTCTTTCCATCGAAGTGTGGAGGACCCGAACCCCGTTCCTGGTACGCCATCCTTGGATCTTAGACTGGTTAGAGTCAACAAAGACCCGAACCGGCTCTGATACCACTTGAAGGACCGATAAGGCGACCAGAGAGGGGGGGAGTGAATGGGAGCCGATAAAAATTCTTCTCGAGGGAGATTGAAACTCCGACAAGACGAACTAGCTCGGTCGGACCCCCGAAATCACACGCTCCGCACTTCTACCTCCCGTTTGCCAAAACCACGTAGCCACTGGAGTGCTACTGGTCCTAGGAACAAACTCTACCAGGCAACCGCAACGCACACGCAAGCACCGACAACGGAAACAACACGAAAGCCGGCTAACCGCAGGGGGGGCGGTTAGACCGGAGTATAGGGGGCGGTTAGACCGCCTCCACCCGGCAACCAAGAAATCCTCCGAAACGCCTCTTCCGAGCACCAAAACGCACCACGGTTTCACCAACAAAGATCTCTCGGTCAAGGCCATGCTAGCTACCGAAAAATCTTGGCGAAAACCAAAACTTCACCCAAGGGCCTAGGGGCGGTTAGACCGGCTACCCGGGGCGGTCTAACCTCCCGTACCCAAAGAACGAACTCCAACCAAGAACACCTAGCAAACGCGCGAGAACGACTCCAAATTTCACCCGCACACTCCTCCGATCAAGGCGAACAAACTCACGAGAGGAAAATCCGGCGAAACAAAACTTTGACCCGGAAACACCCCGGGCGGTTAGACCGCCCCTGTAGGCGGTTAGACCGCCCCTTCCAGAACACGAACCCGCGGGTCAAACCTCAACTTCCTCGCGCCCAATCTCCCGAATCACTCCACGGATTGCAGCCAAACTTCGGGGATAGCTGGGTTACCTCCTGGGCAACCTCTACCTCAAAGGAATCGACCCGAAACGCTCACAATCAAGAGGAATCGAAGAAATCGCTTCTCTAGGTCAAGAACTCGCCCAACTCGAAAAACCACCAAATCGAGTCCGATTCAAAGGGGATTTGAGGGCAAAGTCACCACCAAAGAGGCACAAGATCCTCATACGTGACACCCACCAAAAACCCCAAGAAATCGTTCTCAAAACACCGCCAAAAAGAGCTCCGAAAATCAACACCAAAGAGACGGAAAACCACCATGATGAGCAACGCCAAACCTTCTATACATGCCATGAATGGTTCGTACAAGGTCTAGCTTGCCACCCAAACATCCATCCCTCTCTCTAGATCTCACATGAAGCTCTCAAGCTAGCCTTCTAAAAACCTAGAGAAAATAGAGAACGAAAATGGAAAAACAAATAGGCTAGGGTTCCAAGAGTTGGTCGCCAACCTCTCACCTCTTGGGTTATATAGGCGGCAACCGAATGTCTAAAATGCCCTTCACTAATGACTAGGGATACATGCCCCTCAAGGGCGGATTTGGAATTCTTGATGTCTTCACCATCGGACGGATGCCCAGCAACCGCACCCCGCGTAGCCTCGACGCAAGCCTTGCGATCCCGACGCGTGTCCTCCGCTTCGAAGCTTCTCGGCGCGGCGGCCGGGCGGTCGGGACCGCCCCCCCGGGCGGTTAGGACCGGCCCCGGGAACCGACCGACCCCGGGCGGTCGACCGCCCCTCCTGGGCGGTTGAACCGGCCTGGGTGGCCGCACCTCCTCGTCGAGTCTTCGGCCTCGGTTTTGTGGCTCAACCGAGTAACCCAGTGGTTTTCTGGTGAACCACTGCAAACCCCGCGAACTCGGTGTAGCCTCCGCCAATCTCCACTCATGACTCGGCTCCCACGTAGTCCCGGCTCGACCTTGGTTTTGAGGCTCTACCAAGAAACCGTCCCCGACTTCATCTTGCTGTTCATGCCACCATGCGGCCCGCACTTGACCCCGCTGGCCACCGGGTCCCTCGAACGAAGCCTACTTGTCTTCTCCACACCTGGAGGCCTCACCGGCGACGACCTTTCGCGCTTGTTCTTCACCTCGCACCAACACGAGTCAAGCCGCAACCCGCACCCGCAACACTTAGCCAAGAATCGCTCCACACAACGTTGTCAATCACTCATCACACGAGGAAGCGACCATCCACCGGTCCTCGAACCACACATGGTCCTCAAAAAGCGGCGCATGTACTTGCGGAGGGTCTCGCCTTGTTCTCGCTTGATCATAGCAAGGTCCATGCGAGTACCCGAACGGCCCATGGCGCCCGCGAAGTTGCTTGTGAATTGCTCCTTCGCCTGGTCCCACTTGTCGATTGAGTGCTTGTCCGGGCGACTCGAGCCACGTGAGTGGGGCTTGGTCCCGAGCGAAGGGGAAGTAGAGGCACTTGGTGTCGCCGTTGCCGCCGCCGTTCTCGATGGAGAGAGCGTAGCATCGGAGCCACCGGATGGGAGCTCGCTCGCGTCGTATTTGGTGATCCCCAAAGGCTTGAACTTGTCGGGGGAGGAGCAAGGTTGCGGCCGGGGTGAGAAGGCGGGGAAGCCGCCGTCGCCTTCGGCGGCGGTCGTCGACTTCTTCGCCGCAACTCTTCGATTCTCCGGCGAGCATCGTACCCGCCCCGAGAGGCGCCGGAGGCGTGGCTATGCGTGTGGCCGCGGCCGCCTCGGCCGCCGCCGCCTCCGGCTTTCTTGTTGGCCCCGTGGTTGGAGGCGCCGCCGCGCCGCCGCCGCCGTCGGGGTCGTTGCCGCCGCCACCGGCGGAGCACGGTGGGGGACGACTTCTCGGTTGCCGTTGTCTTGCCGTGAGGGTCCGCCGGCGGTGGAGCGTCGACGGTTTGGGTCAGCTGGGATGTCGCCCCGAGTACGGTTAGGACCGGGGTCAACACTGCGACTAGTAGCTTCGTTGTCGCGGGGCTTAGCCGGGAGAGGTTGGGCGACTCTCTTGTCGACCCGCATGAAGTAGGCTTCTTCGGCCGAGCTTGGCGATGACCTCCCCGGCTCGTATGCCCCGAGCTCGGCGTGCGATCGTTGTGATCGACATGAGGCATTGCTCGGGAGAGTGGTGTGGACTCTGCTCTCAACCCGCCGAGAGCTTCCGCAAGGTTGCGGATGGGAAGGTTGTCTCCGAGCCGCCGGCGTCGTTCGTTGCGCTTCCTATTACGTTCGCGCCGGCGTCCCCGTTGGCGTCGGTCTCGTCCGCGGGGGCATCGGCGGACGGCTCGTACGCGGAGATGTCCTCCAAGTACTTGTCTCCGCGGCCGTGCCTAAGGTTCCCGGGGTGTCGCCGGCGGCCATGAAGACTTGACGATCGGGGGTACCCAAGCTTGGCTCGAAGGTGCCACCTCGGTTGGTGTGTTTGAGTCGGCCCCCGGCTAGTGGTGTTCCCTCTCCGGAACGGTAGCGAGTCGATGTAGGCGACGTAGCGCGAGTCCTCCTTTGTCGGTTCGGCGGGTTTGCGGTCGGCCGATGACGTATCTTCCGGCCGGCGTCGATCTTATAACCGGCCCGCAGGCCGGCCCCGACAAGGGAAGCTCGGAGGAGTCATCTTCGGACTCGGGCTCCTCGGGGTCCGACCCGAAGTCGAACTCGTAATCCGGGTTCGAGAAGAACTCGGAGAGAGGGCCGGAGTCCGAGACGTGGTTGGGGACGGCGTCGGAGTCCGAGTTGTACTCGGGTACGGGCTCCTTGCGGCCGGCGTGGTGTAGAAGCCTCCGTGCGGGCTCGGGCCGGGGACGTGGGGGCCACGCGCGGAGCGCTGGCGTGGTGACGAGGCCGCTGCGATGGGTGAGGAGCCGGCTCGCATGCGATGGCCCATGGCGACGTCGGGTTCGAGTTGGAGACGGACTCGAGCTCGAAGTCAGCGTGGAGGTTGGAAAGCGAAATTTCGCCGAACTTGCGGGCGAGCTTGCCCGTGACAACTTCGGGAAGCGTCACAAGGCGTCCGTCCTCGAGTCGGGTTGCATGATCAAGCGGCGGGAAGGAGCCCGCGCCATCGCGGTGCGGACCCGGCGCCGAAGACAAAGGTGTCGCCGCGGTTGAAGGCGACGGTTGGCTTGATGTGAACGGAAGCCGTCGAGTTCGCCATGTGATCTCGAGCGAGAGCCCCTACCGGCGCGCCGGTGTCGGTGTTTTAGACCGGCAACCTACTACGGGGAGTACCCGAAGTAGATGAATGTGACTCGCCGAGATCGGTAACTCGAAGGAAGAGGCACGCGGCACACAATTTAGACGAGGTTCGGGCCGCGAGGTGCGTAATACCCTACGTCCCGTATGCCTTGCGTAGCTCGGATTGATAGGGCACGATTACAGGATGGTGCAATAGTGCGCCGTGGGTTGTATGAGTTGAGATTGGATGATGGAGATCGGTCCCTGCCTCGCCTTATATAGTCCGGGAGGCAGGGTTACAAGTCGGAGTAGGAAGAGAGTACTAGTGGAGTACGTCTAGGAGTCCTCTGCGCAGTGCGGAACATGCACAGCTTCCTAACCGAGTACTACTCCAGTGTAGTCCTTGTGCTCCACGCCTTCAGGTGCCGTGTAGCGCAAGCCGGGTAGTCCCAGGGGCCCACCGAGTAGTCGGTCCTGGTACCCACCGAGGTAGTGGGCCCAGGGAGGTCCATACGACAGTCGCACCTTTGAAGACTTCGGCCGTCGCCGCCGAAGCTCCATCACCCACCTCAAGGACATGATCACCTCTTGGGCTGATGAAGAAAACAAGGCCAATGCCAAGTACGACGCCATCCGTGGCAAGAGCAAACAAAACACGGGCGGTGGCATCAGCAACAACGGGAACCAAGGCGGTCGCAACAACAACAACTACTCGGGTCCCAACCACAAGCGCAAGCTAGACAACACTTTCGCGGCTATCCAGCGCCCTGCAAAGGAGAACTCGAAGAAGACCTCCGGCAGCTTCAAAGACTTGCTGAAGAGAAGTGCCCATAGGATCTGGACGGCAACCACCCCACCGAGCAGTGCTACCAACTCCGGCGAGCACTCAAGGATACTCCAGAGCCACGGCACCCTCACGACAATAAAGGCAAGAAGAAGACCGACGAAGGCAACGGCGACTTCTAGGAACCCGACAAGACGGTCAACGTCCTCTTCGGTGGACTACCCAACCGACGGGCTCAGAAAGCTACCCGTCGAGAAGTCATGAGCATTGAACCAGCGGTCCCGGCCCCTCTCAAGTGGTCGGAGGTACCCATCACCTTCTCCCGCGCGGATCAATGGACAAGCTTCTCTGAACTAGGACGGTTCCCACTCGTCCTGAAGCCGGTGGTCGCGGGCTCCAAGCTCAACAAGGTCCTCATCGACTGTGGAAGCGGGCTCAACGTTCTTTTCACCAAGACCTTGAAGAAGATGAACCTCGACATCACCCACATGCTCACCAAGAGCACCTCGCCCTTCTACGGCATCTTCCCCGAGAACGCAGCTATCCCACTGGGCTTAGTGGGTTTGCTAGTTACCTTCGGGGGAACAAGGGACAACTACCGTACCGAGTACGTCAAGTTCGAAATCGCTGACTTCGAGACGTCCTACCATGCCATCCTCGGCAGACCGGCTATCGCCAAGTTCATGACGATACCCCACTACACCTACTTGGTACTCAAGATGCCAAGTCCAGCAGGTGTACTCTCACTGCAAGGGGACTTGAAGATATCGCACGACTGCGACACAGAAGCCGTGGAAATCACATCTACGAATCAAGTTCCCAACGCTATGTTGGAGATCTACGATGCGTCGAAGAAGCTTGCCCCAAGTGAACTCGACATCCCAGAGAAGTCGGACAAAGCCAACAAGCCTCAGCCAGCTGAGGAGGTTCTGGTCAAGCCAATTGACCTTGGGACAGACGACAGCAGCAAGACCACCACCATCGGGGCGGGTCTCAACCCCAAATAGGAAGACGCGCTCATCAACTTCCTCCGGGCTAAGCGCGACATCTTCGCGTGGAAACCAGCGGACATGCCAGGGGTGCCCAGGGAGTTGATTGAGCATTCACTCAACATCGACCCTAAAGCTACCCCGAAGCGACAACACCTCCGCCGCTTCGCCGACGACAGACGGGACGCCATCAAGAAGGAACTCTCCAAACTACTCGCGGCTGGCTTCATCAGAGAAGTCTTCCATCCTGAATGGCTCGCAAACCCCGTCCTCGTCCGCAAGAAGAACTCGAACGAGTGGAGGATGTGTGTCGACTACACCGACCTCAACAAGCACTGCCCCAAGGACCTCGTCGGGTTGCGGCGGATTGATCAAGTCATCGACTCCACGGCGGGAAGCGACTTGCTCGCTTCCTCGACCGCTACTCCGAGTACCACCGGATCGCGATCAAGGAAGAAGACCGAGAGAAGGCCGCGTTCATCACCCCGTTTGGCGCGTCATCGCTACACGACCATGTCCTTCGGGTTGAAGAACGCCGGCGCTACCTACCAATGAGCTATCTAGGCTCGTTTCAAGAGGCGGCTCAACAAGAACGTCGTGGATGACATGGTCGTCAAGACTAGAAACTCCAACACGCTTATCGCCGATCCGGAAGAGACTTTCGCATCCCTCGCGAGAGTACCGCCGAAGCTCAACCCGAACAAGTGCGTCTTCGGCGTACCGTCGGGCAAACTACTCGGCTTAATTATCGGCCACCGCGGCATCGAAGCCAATCCGAGAAGATCTCCGCCATCACCGAGCATGAAAGCTCCCACGTTCATCAAAGACATGAAGAAGCCGACCGGGTGCATGGCGGCTCGAACGCATTCATCTCGAAGCTTGGAGAACGGGGGCTCCCCTTCTTCAAACTACTCAAACATCAAGAGAAGTTCGTGTGGACTCCGAGAGGCGGACCAAGCCTTGCCCGGCTCAAGGACTTCCTATCGAAGCCACCGAGTCCTCACGGCTCCTTGCAAAGGCGAGTAGCCCTCTTGCTCTACCTCGCTGCGACTACTCATGTGGTCAGTACTGCCATCATCTTCGAGCGGCAGGAAGACGGCCACGCGTACCCAGTCCAGCACCCAGTCTACTTCGTCAGCGAGGTCCTGTCAGAATCCAAGGCACGCTACCAGCCAGTACAGAAGCTTCTGTATGCAGTGCTCATCACCTCGCGGAAGCTACGACACTACTTCCAGGAGTACTCTATCTCCGTCGTCACCGACTACCCGCTCGGCGACATAATGCGGAACCAAAATGCTACTGGAAGAATCTCCAAGTGGGCAGTCAAACTCAGCGCCCTCAACATCGACTTCAAGCCACGCATAGCCATCAAGTCACATGCACTAGTCGACTTCATGGCGGAGTGGCGAGAGAATCAACTACCTACTCCAACCGAGCGCCCAGAGCACTAGGTGATGTACTTCGACGGCTCGCTCAAGCTCGAAGGCGCAGGTTTAGGGGTACTCTTGATCTCTCCAACGGGCGAACAACTCAAGTACGTCCTGCAGATCTTCTGGAAGGTCTCAAGCAACGAATCCGAGTACGAAGCCCTGCTACACGGGCTCTGCCTCGCGGCGTCACTGGGCATCAAGCGGCTACTAGTCTATGGCGACTCCGCAGTGGTCATCAACCAAGTCAACAAGTCCTGGGACCGCAACAAGGAGAACATGGGCGCCTACTTCCTAGAAGTCTGCAAGCTCGAGAACAAGTTCTACGGTCTCGAGTTCCACCATGTCGTCCGCGACAACAACGTTGCAGCGGACATCCTGTCGAAGCTTGGTTCTACTCGTGCTCAAGTACCAGCGGTTGTCTTCATCCACGAGCTTCACGTGCCCTCCATCTCGGAGCTGGCGCCATCGACCACTAATCCAGCACATCCCCTGGCTGGCCAGGAGGTCATGATGATCGACGTGGACTGGCGGCAACCCTTCATCGACTACCTCAGCGAGCAGAAGGTTCCCTCGGACAAGAACTTGGCCGAGCAACTCATCCGCCGCGCCCAAGTCCTACGTCCTAGTCGGAGACAAGCTCTACAGGTCGGGTGCATCTTCTGGAGTACTCATGAAGTGCGTTCCCCAAGAAGAAGGCAAGGGCATCTTGGAGGACATCCAAAAAGGCGTCTGCGGCAACCACGCGTCCTCTCGCACGCTGGTCAGCAAGGCCTTCCGACGAGCTTTCTATTGGCCCACAGCTCTGGGCGACACCGAAGAACTCGTCAAAAGGTGCAAGGGTGCCAGTACTTCGCCAAGCAACAACACATCCCGGCCTACAAGCTAGTCACCATACCACCAACCTGGCCCTTCGCCTGCTGGGTGCTCGACATGATTGGGCCTCTCCCAACTGCACCAGGTGGATTCAACAGAGTATTGGTGGCCATCGACAAGTTCACCAAGTGGATCGAGGTCAAGCCGGTCACATGCCCCAAGGCTGACAGAGTACTCAACTTTCTGAATGAACTCGTATATCGCAACGGACTACCCCATCGCATCATCACAGACCTGGGCTCCAACTTCAACAATCACCAGTTCTGGGAGTACTGCGAGAACAGCGGGATCAACGTCTGATATGTCTCAGTTGCCCATCCTCGGGCCAACGGACAAGTCGAGTGAGCCAATGGGATGGTGCTCGACGCTCTCATGAAGCGGCTACACGACGCTGCCAACACCAAAGGAGGCAAGTGGATCAAGGAACTACCCAATGCGCTCTGGGGGCTACGTACTCAAACCTCCAAGCCGACGGGACAATCGCCATACTTCCTGGTCTACGGCTTCGAAGCAATCCTCCCTGCTGATGTCATGTGGGACTCACCAACAGTGGAGCAGTACGACAAAGGCATATCTGAAGATAGCAGGACATTGATGGACTCGAAGAAGCTCTCTGTGCCGCCCTCGTCCAATCGGCAAGGTACCTCGAGGGTATCCGATGCTACCATGATCGCAACGTCATGGAACGCTCCTTCAACGTTGGCGATCTTGTCCTCCGCCGCATCCAGAACATGGAAGGACTACACAAGCTCAGCTCGCCCTGGGAAGGTCCCTTCACAGTTGCAAAGGTGATCGGACCGGGCTCCTACCACCTCCAGACGCTTGAAGGCGAAGATGTCAACAACTCGTGGAACATCGACCAGCTCTGTCGATTCTACGCCTAGTCTACCGACTACCTTGGGGGCTTAAGTCTACACGACTACTCAAAAGAAACCTTCGCCGTAAGCGGCCTCCGGGTCCAGGCACCAGTCTCCGAACTACTCTACTCCAAGATCCAGTGCTAACGGCTACTAACCAATCTTGGGCTGCTCCGAGCAAACAAAGGACTCCAGCAGCGGTCTACTGAGATGTACTCCTAGATCCAGCCTACACGGCTACTAACGGATCTACTGCTATAAGCGGTTGTACACCCTAGCACTACTTACCGTAGGCGGCCTCCGGGTCCTGGGGACTACTCTTGTAAAACGGCCCTGACCATCTAGGTGTACTGCTCTCAGTAATAAAGTTTGATTATTCATCAACTGATTTACTGTCTTCTTCCCTTAACGGGTCTACTGGCGAGTACGACTACTCATGACAACTCCATGATGGGATTCCGCATACACAGATCGCGACAAAAAGTACTCATTTATGGAAGTTTTTCTCATTCATACTTAAACAAGTTCATTACAACTTTGTTTATCTACAACTACTGCTACGAGCTAACTATACAGGACTACTAGAGGTTGAGCTTCTCGGCGACTTGTTCAGCAATCGGCACCATCTGCTCCAGCAGCTTCGTGTATTGCTCGTCCGTGCAGTCAGCGGCTAGTCCGCCGGCGACTACGTCAACTGGAGGCTTCGGGAAGTACGACTTCATATATGCCAGGACCTGGTTGGGGATTGACTTCGCCAAATGTTTCACGTACATCGCCAGTCGGTTGGGTGCTTCCCTCAGCCGGTCAACCAACAGAGCTATCTTCGGTCCCCCGGGGTGAGGCACCAGTAGCCTCGCGATGGGAAGTGCGGCCTCCTCGAGTTCCTTCATCTGGGCCCGTAGCTTCTCGCAGTCCTCATTCAGCTTCTGCAAGGATTTGTAGCAGTTGACGAGGTCATGATCGAAGGCAATGCGCAACTCCATGTGCTTAACGCACTCATAAGCCAACTGCTTGTAGTCATACTCAAGTACCTCACGGGCCTGCTTCTCCCGGTAGAAGAGGTTCTTCATGACGACTTCTGAGGCCCTCAGCTACTCGACACGAGTCTCAAGCTCTGCAATCAACAAGGCAATGCGGGTCAGACTACTACAAGCTACTTCCAATGGGTACTCGACAAGACAACACGTACCCTTATTCTTGTTGCGGAGCAACTTGTTCTTCCGCACAAGTTCGTCGCTCTTCGCCTGCATCTCCTGGACTTCGTTGTGGTACTGGGCGAAGGCGCCATCTAGCTTTGACTGAAGCGTGGCGGAGTGCTTCCTGGCCTTCACGAGTTGTTCTTCTAAGGCTTCTGCCCGGAGCACTGCGTCGTCATACCCTTGGAGCATGCCAGACTTCTGGCGGGACGTCTCTGCGACGTCATGCAGCAAACAACAGATGTCAATTGGGTACTCAAAATCCACAGCAGATCGACTACTCAAGGGCGTCGACAACTTACCTTCATCCATTGCTCGGCTTGGCGCATCGCCTCCAAGTGGCGAGCCACCGCCGCCGGGTCGACGAGATCATCTGCCAGTAGCTCAATTCCACCACGACTACTCGTGGCGGCTCCAGACATTGGCGCCGAGCGGATCGGCTCCGCGTCCTGGATCTCCGGCGAATGGACGACAACCTCCAAAGTCGATTCTGGCAGCACATCGTCGCGTTCCCCTTCGGCCACCACGGCGGCCTCTCCGCTGGCCACCTCCATCGGCTCGGGGGCTCCTCCGGTAGCTCCCTGGGTCTCTGGTGTCAGGCCTTCAACGGGCACCGCTTCGGGAATAGCGCTCCCCTCGGCTTCGGCACCTGTCAACAAGAAGACATGGATTAGTCACCCCTGGCGACTACGACTACTCCTGGAGGCTACCTGCTCTTGTGCAGTGTACTCACCTTCCACGATGCTGGCCTCTGGCAACGCAGCCTCCACGGCCGGCACCACGGATTCTGCCTGAGGGGCGGGAGCGGACTCCTCAGCGACCGGCGCGGGTTCCTCTTCCGCCACCGCTGCAGCGGGTTCATCCCCATCTCAGGTCAAGTCCGTCGATTTCCTGCAGAGTACACAATTGGTTGTCAACCCAGTACGACTATCAAACCAAATGTGCTACTCGGGAAAGATCTTCACTTACAGGCTCGACCGGACTACCGTCACGGTTGGGGCGTCGAGGATGCTAGCGATGTCGACCAGTCCAGCCTCGGTAGGCACCTCCTCTTGCGCCTCAGTAGCCGCTTGCTCTTCAGCAGTAACAATGGTTGCTTCAGTGCTCCCCTCAACAACTTGGGGCTGGCGCGTCAGCTGCACCATGAGCTCCTCCACGGTGGGGGCTGGGCTACGACTACCTCCAGCCGGCTCCCCCACCGTATCACAGTCGCCTTCGTCCCCCTGCTCTACAGGGTCGGAAGGCGGAATCTCCTGCAAGCAATGGAGTTTCATCGTTAGCACACTACATCGAGACACAAGTACTCGACTACCCTACTCAAGGAAGCTTACCTCCTGAGATGTGGTCCCCGTGACCTTCAGCTTCTTGGCCACGCGCTTGCGGGCCACGTTGCGCGGCCTCCTTGGCAGCACGGGCAAACTAGCCTCCAGGCTAATTGGTGGATCCTGAACGAGAGGGACATGCAGCAATCCAGGGCGGCTGAATCTCGACCGCAGCTGGAAGCGCTTCTGCAGTGTCTCCTCATCATCTTCCTCCGAAGTGTCTTCGACGACTACGGTGTCGTCCCCTTCACCGACTTCGCGGCGTTCCTTCGCCTTCCCCTTCCCCTCAACTGGGATCTCGACAAGTCGAGGAGGCGACGCCGGTCGGAGACGAACTTCACTACGTCATCCTGCAAGAAGCACATTGGATGAGTACGACTACTACTACATAATCAGTACCCGACTTCAGTACGGCTACTGACCTTATTGGGCGGGCGTGCGGCGGAGTACTCGGGCACAGGGCACGGCGTGTACGCCGGCATGTCTTTGAAGATCCTGCCCAGTCTATCAACGATGTCGTCGTCGTCGACTTCACCCCCGGGCATCCACGACGAGTCGCCGTCGCTGGTGTACTAGTAGCCCAAGGTGTCAGCGGCTGCACCCTTCGCTTCATGAAACTGAAGTCTACATGTTCGGCCCTCAGCCCAGCTTCTCTCAGAGCCTTGATCTTCGCCAGCAGATCGGGTAGCTGGATACCCTCTTGCATTGTTCGCTCCGAGTTCCACTAGGGCTAGTGCTTCGGCTGCTTCCCGCTCTGCTTCAGCAGCTTCGGGTGGTGATTGGTGACGTAGAACCACTTCGACTTCCAATCTTGATTGGAGTTGATCAGCTTGTACGTGAGGTACTGCTCCGCGGCATCCTCGCACATCTGGATCCCGGCTCCCCCAACTACTCGGGGGTTGTTGGTGCTTGGCTGAGGGTTGACTCGAAAAAATTTCCGGGAAAGTGCCCAATGGGGCTTGATCCCCAAGAAGGCTTCGCAAAAGTGCACCAAGACAGAAGTGTGGAAGATACCGTTGGGGTTGAGGTTGAGGTACTCAATGCCGTAGTACTCTAGCAGTCCCTTGAAGAAATCGCTGGCCGGGAGAGACAACCCTCGCTCCGCGAATCGTGTGAACATGGGGATCTCGTCCGGGTTCTTCTCCATGGGATACGGATCTCCCGCAGCGGCATGCCACATATCGACTTCCTTCTCCCGCAGAAATCCACTGTTGAGGAGCGCCAGCAGATCTTCAGTCTTTGCCTTGGACTTCTTCCACTCCTGGTTGGGATTTGGCCGCGGCGGAGACACTGGCGGCGACGTCCCCGCGGTGGATCCGGCGGCTTCCTCGTGGGACCTCTTCTTCCCACCTGCGGTCTTCAAGCTCTTTGACTGTGAGGGCTTCATCCTCCAAGTGCACCGGGTCTTCACTCGCATTCGCTCGGGGGCTACGGCGGTGATTTCCGATGGCGACGCGCTTGGATCTACACTCCCCTCTAAGGCGGCAGTGCGCACTGGCGGTGGTTTCTAGGCACGAAATGCTAGGAATGCCTGCAAGTGCATGGGGTGAAAAATCCTAAGGGTTTCGGTTTCTATTTATAAGTCAACGGTGGCTCCTTCAACGGCCGGATGGATAAGTCCCCAGACGGCTGACTCAGCGGCGGCGCCTGACCCTTCAACTTCTACTAGTCGACGCGCCTCGTCTCTAGGGCTCGACTACTTCTACTCAATCCCTGGTGTGACAACCCGCCCAGGAAAATACCGTACTATCGCCTAAGACCGATCCACTTTGGTCCTTAAGCAATAATAAAGTATCATCCTGTCGTTAGTTGCCGGGTTAACGCCCGGAAATCACTTGAAAAGCACAAGGATCGAATATATGCATTAAAACTCACTAGAAGGCGAGTCCAGAGATACAACATCATTAATATCCAAATTGGTACCCCGAGGGGTTTATTTATTACAAACCATATTTTTTATCACGAAGAAACAATTCAGAGTTTTCGAAAAGCAGCAGAAATTAATTAACGGAAGCGAAGACACCACGGGAGGCCATCCATGATGCTTTCAGTAGTCGTCCTCCACCCACGCCAGCTCCCAGCCGGGCGGGATTTCTCCGGGCCACACATCACTGAAGGCATTACCTGGATCAACACATTATAGCAAGGCTGAGTAAACTAATACTCAGCAAGACTTACCCGTCGGTGATAACTACTTCACCAATTCTGGACCATGAAAGGCTTTTTGGCTACTGGGTTGCTTTTGCTAAAAAGTGACAAAGAGTAGGTCCTTACTTTCAAGATTTCAGCACAAATTCTAGTAGTTTTATTCTTTGCTACATTAGCCAACTAGTACAAACATGGTTGTACAATACAATTAATCAAGCATCACCTTCATCAACTTCCATCATTAGGGATCACATGACTAGTGGAGTAAGTAGTCTCGGATAACGGTGAGAGGCCGACAATCGATTGATTTAAACCTTGCAAGGTAGACCCAAACACACGGTAAGCTGCCCCCGCGAGGACAACTTCCCAGGCCGTCCCCAAAAATCCTCGGGTCGGGATCGAATCTTACGGTCTTTGGTGCGAGGCTATCCGCATACCCCGCGAGATACCCGGAGTCACCATACACCACCGGTGGTGAGCCGTGAGAGCGAATCCCAAGAGTAGTAACGGTAGGATCCCTCGCCGCCTCATTAAGGTACTAGGCTTACCGGCCCCATAACCGGCATGTGCTTAGTACGTTCAAAAACTTAACCCACATAACCACTGGACCGGAGTCCAGATCCCATGCTCTTACCACGTGAGCAATCCATTTAAGGATACATTGTGATTCCTATCTAGGAACCTATTCTCGCGAGTGAGGTCATCACCCGACTTGTAACGGTCCTATAGCTTAGCAGCTATCGACCTATCATACTAGTAAGGACAAAGGTACCTTGGATCATGCATCTAGGGTTTCATTCAACTCCTGAACGTAAATGCACAATCATTCATAGATAATTGAAATAAGAATTTTAAAACTAGGTTAGATGCACCGGAGCTTGCCTTCGTCAGCTATGTTAGCTTGGGCACCCTCGGTGTCGAGCACTTCCACGTACTGCAGCGAACCTTCCGCTCCTCCTTCCTCGGTTTCCGGGACAAGGGAGTAATCTCCGTCCGGAAGATCTACACGGAATGCAATGCAAGTTTAGGTGATGTGATAGTTTGTTGTCATATCCAACCCTGGGTTGGTCATATTCACCTTAACAAGCATTCATCTAATGTTTCTCTTTTAGGAGGGTTATTGGTTGTACATGGGTTACTCTTTATATTTCACATTTGAATAAAGGTTTTTATTAAGCTTATCATTTCATGTGAAAGCTTCATTTCCTTTTTATCTTCTCCAACAAAGGTCTAATTAATATTTTTATTTATGAATTAATCTCTTATCAGTGATGATAATTAATTATCTTTATTTATATTAAATAATACTTTCAAAAAGGAAAAAGATTTAATTAAGGGCTTTTCTTTATTTAATTTCCCTTTTATATTAAAAGGGCATTCAAGCCTTTTATTAGTCAATTAATTTACCAAAAATTAAATGAGTGTTTCTTAAGCCTACTAGCACCTATCCTGGTCCATTGGACCCACATGCAAGTGTTGGATGCTAGGAAATTAAATATTGTGGAAAATAACAAAGGCTAGCTAGTGATTCAACTCAAATGCAAATAAAAATAAATAAGAATCAATTTGATTCCAATTTTCTCGTGCAAGCTCTCTGGTCCTAAACAAGCCTAAAGAACCAGCATGTTCACATGGAAACTCTACTGAACTTGGTTTATTAATTTACAAAGGAAAACATGCATAAATCAGGAATAATTATTTCTGTTAATCCAAAATTCATGATTAATTCACAAGATGTGTATTTTGGCATTTAAAAACAGTGTGCACAAGTTGGGCTCAAGAACATAAACATATTTAACAGGAAAAATCATCTAAGCAGTTACTACAGGAATGGAAAAGAATTTATCTAGAAAGATCCACTGCATAACTTTATGCATTTTTTGGCACAGCATCTAGTCATATCCTAACACACAACATATCCAAAATTGGGCTACATAGGAGCTATAGGTTTCAATTTATGACAGATCTAGATTTAACACATTTGTATTTTTCCTGCTAAAACTATTTAAAATCTAGCCATGAGTATATAACAAAAGAGGTGGGGTTTATCATCCTAAACCCTACAAAATTTGGTTTGGGATTTTTTCGGATTTTTCTGTGAATTTCTAGGCATTTTACAAGTCACTGGACCAAACTGCAAGAAAAGCTAGCTAGGTTTCTTCACAACTAAGTCCCTGGAATTTACAACCGTGCCCTCGCGGCGGCGGGAGGGCTCGCCGGCGGCGATGTGGGGCCTGGCCAGAGCAACATGTGGCACGTGGGTGCAATTGGCCTCACCCTGGGTTGATTGGCGGTGGTGGCGGGGTCGGGGCGAGCCCCGACGAGGGCGCGCGGCGGCGGCGGCGGCGGCACCCACGACGGCTCGGGGAAAAGGGGCAAGGAGGCGCGGTGCTGGGCAACAGGCGTGCCTTGGAGCTTCACTAGCACCTACTGGAGCTATTAGGGTGGCTGGTCGGCGGCGAGCACGGGCGGGGTGAGCTAGCACCGAGCGGCAGTAGGCATCGCGGGGAGGAGCACGCAGTGGCGCACGGAGGGCACGAGGGGGGGTTTAAGTAGGTGCTCGAGCTCGGGATGACGAAGGATGACGGCGCAAGATGCTGGCCGTGCTACGGCGGCTCGAGACGCGCGCGTACGGCGGCGGCGTCGGGGCGCGGATTCGACGCGCCTCGGGCGCAGGACGTGTTGGGGCGCGCGGGACCTCGGGATGGAGCGCCTTGGGATGGGGGCGCGGCCTCGGGAGGCGTGGGCGTGGACGCCGGGGCCGGCGGCGCGCGGCCGGCGACGGGCGGCGCACGGGCGCGCGCGACGTCGCGGCGCGGCGCGCTCTGGCCTCGATGTTTTGCTGGTGCCCAGTTCAACTTGATTTTTCTCAAAATTTTCAAACAGAACTGGACCAAGTGATGAATACCAAAGTTGTAGATCTAGGTACCAGCAACATTTTCTACAAAGGCTATATGGGGTTTTTCTGCCTGGATTTGAAAATATTTGAATGCCAACTTTGAATGTCAGCCTGTTTTGGCCAACAGTGTTTTCTGCCTTGCAAGGGGTTTTTCAAGTTTTTCCTCTCCAAATTTGAAATGCCAATCTACATGAAAGTTGTGTCCCTCAACAAGATCTACCACTTTCCTAAAGGTAGAATTTTAAGTGTTTAGGTGAATTTTGGAGAACGCGGCAAAAGTTCCAGCAGACACCTGTGGACACTGGGGTGGCAAGGGGTTTGACCCAACCTTTGACCATGGGTTGGCCCCACAAGTGTGTTTACTATTCATTTGCGGTCACTAGGGTGTGTTAGTGAGTTTTCCGAGGTGAGGGCCCAGGTTGACCTAGGTTTGACCACGGTTGACCATTTGACCGGCTGATCCGGTCATTAGCGTTAATGACGGTAATTAAAAACCTGGGGTGTCACACCTGGGTAGCGACTAGATTCAAGAGAAACTCAGGACACATTCTACACACAAGATGACCCTTCAATTCGAGAGGAAGTACTCGACTCAAGGCTCGGGGGCTCCGTGCCACGTGTCCTTCGGTTTTTTCTCCGGATTTTTCGGGATAATCTTACCAAAACTTCAGATTGACTCTCAGCCAGAGTCTGCAACTCAACCTAAGGCTCGGGGGCTACTCCATATGGAGTGTGATTTTGCAATCGCACTTCCATATCAGCTTCAGCTTCAAGACAACACGGGTATTGTTGAAGGCCTTCAAGAGCTGCACTCGAGGACGCTTGGGACTACTCGAGAAAACTTCACAACTACTCAAATATCAGCTGGAGTACATTCCAGCCTCAGGATGCTTCAAATATTCTTGAGGACTTTTGGCTTGTAGTACTCGGGGACGCTTGAGGACTACTCGTTAAGGCCGTCAAGACTTGAGGACCAGGAGCGTCCAAGTGGTCGGTGGATGACCGCTCCTCAGTGATGAGTGATTGACAATGGGTGTTGGACTGACTCTTGGCTCAGTGCGCAGGTGTAGGCTGCGGCCTAGTTCGTGTTGTTGCAGGTGAAGAATGGGCATGAAAGGTCTTCGGCCTTGAGGGGCCTCCAGGAGATGGAGAGAAGTAGGATCGGTTCGAGGGACTCGGTGGACGGCGGGACTAGGCGCGGGCCACATGGTGGCGAGACGAGCAAGACAAAGTCATGGATGATCGAGCCGGTGCAAGGTGGCGGTCGAGTCAAGAGGCTTGGCGGGAGGCCGGGCCGAGCACGCGGGGTTTGGTGGTTTGCCCACAAAATCATCGGAGGATGATTTCTTGGTTTGGGTCTCAAAACCAAGTCCGAAGGCCCAACACGACGGAGACGGGATCCGAGCGTGTCGGGAAGCTTCGAAGCGGAGGACACGCGGCGGGATCGCATGGCTTGCGTCAGGAGGACGCGGGGTGTGGCGAAGGCGTGGCCGTCCGATGGCAAGACCCACAAACATTACATAAATGCCCCTGCGTGGGTTGTATCACCAGTAGTTGAGCTAGGGGTAGTCGAGTCATTTCCCACACCGGCGGGACCCGATATATAAGCCATGAGTGTGTGTGGATGGCTCTCGCTCTCCACGACTTAGGGTTTCATTTCCTCCCTCCCATTTCTCTTTTTCTTGGACTATTTTCTTCTCCATTTTTCTCTAGGCTAGCATGAGAGCTTCATGAGAGATTTGTTGAGAGGGATGGATGCTAGGGCGGCATGCTAGAGCTTGTGAATCTTTCCTGGTTTGTATAGAAGATTCGGCGTTGTGTTTTTCGTGGTCTTTTTCGTGCTTGTTTTTGGTGCCTTTGCTCTTAGTGTGATTCCGCGGATTTGAGTGGGTTTCTCCTCGGATTTATTTGAGGGAAACATGAATGGATGTCTAGTGCATCTTTGTGATTAATCTTGTGCCCTCAAACGCCGGGAAACCACTTCGATTCAAGGATTTTCGGTCGGAGCCCTAGCTTTTGGTGGTGTTCAAAGGATCCGCGATTCCCGGTGATTTAGGGAGTTAGGAGGCAAATTTTTTGGGGTATAGCATCCTTGGTTGACGCTTATCATGTCCCCAAACTCTAGTCTCAACAGCTTCTACCATTTGGGAGATCCGGTGATGGATTTTAGGTGTTGACCTTCGGGGTCGGGATGTTTCTGGGTCTGTCCGTGTAGGGCGGACAGTCCGCGAGGAGGTGGCGGACGGTCCGCGCGAGCAGAGTTCGTCGCGTGTTCTTCGTGTTTGTTGACGGTTAATAGTTGTATCAAAGTTCGTTTATGACTTGCAAGCGGACAAGTCTCCCGTCGTAGTCAAGGGACCCTTCTTCCCTCGAGTGGTGAACCCAAGGTATCGAATCCGTGGAGCAATGTGCAACGCAAAGATTCAATCTAGTAAAGCAAGGTAAAGCTATCTATTGAAGAACAAAGATGCATCTAATCTAAGATATGGTCAAGTAAACGAATCTAATCTAATCTACTAAAGAGGTAGCAAGAGAAAGCAAGAGATAACCAATCTAGAGAATCTAAATCATGCTTATGTTGTATCTCCAAACAAGATAGATGAAGATAGAAAAGCGAATCTCATTAAAAGCATCTTTAAATCGTGGCCTTCCCATCCGACTCCGAAAACGCCCGCCTTTCGGAACCCCCGTTCTGTCACAACGTATCCCTATTCATGCGGGTAGTTTAGGGCGAGTTCGATGGAACAAGTTGAAATCACTTGGCCGGTCCGGTATGCACCTCTAGCCACCGCGGCTACAAGAGCACCCTATGTAATCTAGCTATAGACTAGATAGTAGAAAAGCAAAACCAAGAAGAAAACAAAATCATCGAGAAGGCACTTAATCGCTAGAAATCGGATTCACTTACAAACTTCACCATGAATGATTACATGAACAAGATCACCACCGGGGCCCTCCCTCGATCTTGATCCTCGCTCCGGAGCTCCGACGTGGTCTTCCATGCAAGGTTCCCACGTCGGCTAGGGAAACCCTAGACAACTAGCACGACCCTCATCTCCGAGATGGTGTCCCTCAAGCTTCTCTCGCTCCTCGGCGGCGGATTACGACTTCGGTTCGCGTGGCTCTCGGTCGGGGGGGCTATTTATAGCCCGAGAAGCAATTAGGTCAAAGGGGAGGCCGATTGGTCCCCGAAAAGGGCCGGGCCGGCGGCCTGGGCCTAATTCGGCCCATCTCGTGGCATGCTTCGCCCCGGTGTTGCTTCCCACGTCTTCTAGATGTTCTCCCCTTTTGCATGTGGGCCCTTGACGTCGGTTTCTCTCCGAATTGGACTCAACTCCTTGTCTTGCAAGATTCGGCACTTTTCGGTTCGGTCCTCGGAGTTTATCATCTTCTCGGGCTTGGTCCTTGGGCTCTTGGAGTCATGTTCACTTCATTGCTTGACTTGTATCGGGCTTCAAGGTCTTGTCGTGAGGTGCTTAATGAACTTATCCCGGAAGTCTTGCTTTCAACGTTAAAACCTCGCGTAAACACTTAACTCCAAAACCGACATGCACAAGTGAACTTGTTATTGTAGCGAACATGGCCTCACATGCCATTAGTTCGGAGTTTGATTTTGGTGATTCATGACAACATGATCATTGGGACTAACCATATTGTTTGAGCATGTCTTTGTAGACATTTCTAGGTCCCAAGGATGCAAGGAAACCCCCATGCAAAAATGCCAAAACAAAGGGTCAAAACCGAGCAAGAAATGGAAAAGCAAAGACACCGTCGGATGAACCGACGGTCCCTCAAATACAAGCGTCGGTGCAATCGTCGGACGAGTTGGTACACAGGGTGAAACCCTAGGTACCGTCGGATGAACCGACGGTCCATTTTCTACATGCGTCGGACGAGTTGCAGAGGAAGAGCAAGGAAGGCAGTAGCACCGGATGATCCGACGGTCTAAGTGGGGAACCCGTCGGTCTATCCGACGCTCAGTTTGAATCAAGACAGAGACGCGCCAAGACGAAGCCTTCAGCACCGGATGATCCGACGCCTTGGTCAAGGCATAGCGTCGGTCTATCCGACGGTCTGTTATAAGCTAACGATCTCGACACCGGACGCGAGGCCTTCGGCCACGGATGATCCGACGTAGCGTCGGAGCATAGCGTCGGAGCAGTTGTGTCGAGAGAACCTAAACGGCTAGGTGACGGGGGGGGGCAACGGGAGGAACGGCCGCCTGGAAAAGCATAGCGTCGGATCATCCGACGGTACCTTTTTCGGTGGACGTTAGCCAACGGCTAGTTTGATGCCTTGGGCTATTTATACCCCCTCCACTCACTCATTTGAGGTGGGCTGGATTGTGTGGAAGTGCGAGAGGAGTTCAAGACACATTCAAGATCATATCTAATCCATCCAAGTGCTTAATTGCTCATCCTTAGACTAGTGCATGCTTTGTGTGTGTGCTTAGTGCTAGGCTTAGCTTAGAGCTGAGTGAGTGCAAGGTTGTTACAACCTTGTGAGGTGATTCTTGAGTGAATCCGGTTGTACAAGGTTCGCCGGAAGCCTTGGGGCCTAAGTGGCTCACCGGCAATCGTCATCGACCCTCCGGCTTGGTGTGGAGCGGCGAGGACACTTTGTGCGGGGGACGTGGAGACCCCCTTCCTTGGTGGAGAAGCTCCTTAGTGGAGGCGGCATCAAGGTGACCAAGAGAGCTTGACAAGTGCCTAAGTGGCTAGCCTTTGTGGCAAGTCAAGTTGGTGCTCTTGGGAGAGACTTGGTGACCAGGAAGCAATACTCTTGTGTGAGTGCTTCAACAACGTGGACTAGGGGTGGCTTAGTGCCTACCGATACCACGGGATAAATCGCGTGTCAAGAGTTTGCTTCCTCTCATCCCCTTTACGTTTCCGCATTTACTCTATTGCAATCTTTGCTTGTCTCTACATTTCTAGAGTAGTATCATGCTAGGATTGGCTATAGGTTGCAAACTTTCTTTTGGGATGGGAGTTTCACACTAGAACAATCGTAGTTGCACATATAGATAGTATGTTCTAGTTTACCTTTGCGCAAAATTAGTGAAGCCATAGGTTAAGGTTTTAAGTTGCCTAATTCACCCCCTCCCCCTCTTAGGCTAACGGGCATCCGATTCCTTACAAGTGGTATCGAGCGGGACTCACTTCCTTCACAAGGATACACCAATTCGATTGGTAAATTGTGAAAACCGGCTCATTGGAACGGTTAGGCTTCACCGCCTAGTGAGTTGCCCTATAGAGGAATGAAAGGGGTGGATACCTTAGGTTTGGCTCCACATTTCGATGGCACGGGCTATCCTCGGTGGAAGGTTCTCATGGAGGCCTATCTCCAAGCAAGGGACCTTGATGTTTGGAGAGTCACCGATGAGGGCATGAAAAATGGTACTAGAAAGGAAAAGCAATTTGATGTGATTGCTAAGAGTATCATTTTGTCCTCACTAGATGTAGGCGTTTTCAATAGAGTTTTTACTTGTGAAAATGCTCATGAGCTATGGAAAACCATCAAGGAGCAAAATGAGGGTTCAAAAGAAGTTGCTAATGAACGCTACGGTTGTCTCCTTGAGGAATTCAATAGCTTCAAGCAACTTGCTAATGAAAATGCCGAATCTATGTACTCACGCCTAAATGTGCTTGTCAATGAGATTAATGCCTTAGGTGTGAAGGACATCACGGACTTGAACATCAACCGCAAGATCCTTCAAAGTCTTCGAAAGCCCGACTATGACTTGGTGAAAGCAATCATCTACGAGAAGAAGCTCGAAGATTTGAAGCCATCGCATATCTTGAGCAAGATCATGGCACATGAGCTTCAACTAATGCCCAAGTCAAAGAAGGCGCCCCAAGAAAAGCCCCAAGAACCATCTTCTCCAACCACATGCCATGCTCTCTCAAGCCGACAAGAGAAAATGTTGAGTAGGATGGCTACTCGTGGAAGCTCAAGCGAAGATGATGGTGATGATTGTGATAATGAAGATTCCTCAAGTGATGAAGAGGTTGAATCTATGGTGGCCGAGTACGTGAAGAAGATCTTCAAGTATGTGAAGAAAGTCAACATGTACGGCTACAACATCCACTTGAGAGAAGGGCGCCATCATCAACACATCAAGTTCACCAAGATTGAGCACAAGCCCAAAAGGAAGGTGGTCAAGGAGAGAAGACCAAGGCAAGAAGCAACCTTCGCCGTCCGCGAGTGGACAAGTGGTGGATCAAGTTCTTCTAGCTCAAGCGATGAATCAAGAAAGAACTTCACCACCCGCTTCATGCAAGGTCCTTCATCATCACACATGTGCCTCATGGCCAAAGGTATGGAAAGCAATGTAAGTGATGACGAATCCGACACCACCTCTCTCAATGATCTTGTTGAGCTAATCCATGAGCAAAAAGGAATGCTTGAACAACAAGCTAATGAAATCAAAGAACTCAATGCTCTCAATGATCTTAGTGACACCCTTGCTACAAATTATGAACATTTGTTGTGCAAATTCAAATTGCTTAGCAAGGAGTGTGATGAGCTAAAATCTAAGCTTGAGAGCAATGAGACTAAAACAAGTAATTCCTTTGAGCTTGATGAAACATCTATCCCTTGTGCAATTCCTATCCCCAAGGTCGATGCTTCAACTTCTTGCATTGATTTAATTGATGAATCTTGCTCACCATCTTGCCATGAGAATGTTGTTGTAGAATCATGTGATTATCTCATAGGCAAGGAAAATGATGAGCTCAAGCAAGAAGTGAAATGGCTCCGAGAGAGGTTGGCAAACTTGATGGGCAAGGGCAAGAATGATGAAGAACAAGTGGACATCTCTCAAGACATGAAGAGCCAAGTCCAACCTTCTCAAGATAACCGTGATCCCATGGTGAAGAAGCTTGAGAAGGGTGCAACCGTGACTTGCTACAAGTGTCATGGAGAAGGGCACAAGTTCTACAAATGCCCTCAATTTGTCAAGAAGATGGACAAGGGCGCAAAGAAGAAGTTGAAGCCCACCATCAAGAGCTCCCTCATCTACACCAAGCCCAACCGCAAGAACAAGACCAAGAGCAACACCTACGTCATCAAGAAGAAGGCTAATGGCAAGGTGGTTGCACACAAGGTTGGGAAGATGAAGGAAGAGCGGGGTAGGAACCAACCCATTTGGGTGCCCAAGGAAGTCATCACCAACATGAAGGGGCCTCAAATGGTTTGGGTTCCAAAGGCCACTTGAAGGCCTTAAGTGCGGGGACTTGGGAGGCTTGGCACAAAGAAGTTGCGGAAATTCATGCCTACAAGCCAAGCTTGCAAATTGGACATGTGTTGCCCAAGTTCCCCGATTGAGGTAATGGAAACTAGAACCCATCTCTTGTATCATTGTAGCTCCATTGCCTTATTTAGGTTGCATTTGTTGCAATGTTTACATATGGTAGGTTGCTTGTGTCATGTGCTAACCCATGAGCAATCTACATGGTTTGATTAGTGTGTAGGAAAGCTACACTTGTTCTTTCATGGTGCATGTTTTCATATATATCTTTTTGCATCATGAGCAAGCTATAGGGTAAGCTTCCCTTTGTTGTCATAAACAAGGTGCATAGATATGGTTGGTGATTCAAACACTAAATGCACACATTTAGGGGGAGCTCATCCTATGGTTTGATTATGGGACTAACATTGTTTCAAGCTTAGTCCCTTAGCGACGCGTTCCGGTGCGGTGTTTCATTCTAAGAGAATGCTATTTCACTCTCAATGTGATCTAACATCTCTAAAAGAGTGAATATAGCAATATGAGCTTCATGCTATTGAGTCATGACCTTGCGAGCTTATGTCTCTATATAAGTTCAAAGGCAATGTACTCATACATTCCTAATCCTTGTGGTACCCCAAGTGTCTTCTTGCAAGCTTCTTCCAAGTGGTGTCACCTAGTGATATCATTTCCAAGTGGCTCATCTCAATGTGGTGCCAACAAGGTAGAGAGGATCAACCCCCGGAGGTATGCAATAATCAAAAGACTACAAGTGATATCTACAAGTGGTAATGTAACAAGAACCCATTTGTTTTATCTCTTGTCCTTTAAGCTACCTCTTCGCATGATATGCTCTAAGCTTCCTTGTTTTACAAGTTTGTAGTTGTGCACTTGTTTCTCACTACCCTTGTCTTGCAAGTGGTATTCTTTTTTATGCACACACTTAGGGGGAGCTTAGTTTGTATCCTGTTAGTCTCATGAGCTTGTGATCCACCTTAGTTATTAACACATGTGGTATCTTCATTGATATCATACTTATGGATCATGGTTCATGCGGCTTTCTCCCTTGCATTTAACATCTCTCCTTTGAGCTATGGTTGCTAGATCTTGCTAGTTTCCTTGGACCCGTTTGCTTTGGACTTTTTGGAGATTTTATTCCAAAGGGGGAGAATGTGAGACCAAAGCAAGCGTGTGGCGTAAGCTTACAAGTGGGCTCAAGGATGCTTACAAGTGATTTCAAGGATTTGAGACCAAAGGGGGAGAATGTGAACATAAGAGCAAAAAAGGGGAAAGTTTGATCTAGGGGGAGTTTGGATGATGGTAAGCATCCAAGCAAGTGTAAGTGGTTCTAATTCTGTCAATTCTAGCAAATTTATGCTTGCTTTGGTTGTGTTGTCATAAATCACCAAAAAGGGGGAGATTGTAGCGAACATGGCCTCACATGCCATTAGTTCGGAGTTTGATTTTGGTGATTCATGACAACATGATCATTGGGACTAACCATATTGTTTGAGCATGTCTTTGTAGACATTTCTAGGTCCCAAGGATGCAAGAAAACCCCATGCAAAAATGCCAAAACAAAGGGTCAAAACCGAGCAAGAAATGGAAAAGCAAAGACACCGTCGGATGAACCGACGGTCCCTCAAATACAAGCGTCGGTGCAATCGTCGGACGAGTTGGTACACAGGGTGAAACCCTAGGTACCGTCGGATGAACCGACGGTCCATTTTCTACATGCGTCGGACGAGTTGCGGAGGAAGAGCAAGGAAGGCAGTAGCACCGGATGATCCGACGGTCTAAGTGGGGAACCCGTCGGTCTATCCGACGCTCAGTTTGAATCAAGACGAGAGACGCGCCAAGACGAAGCCTTCGGCCCCGGATGATCCGACGCCTTGGTCAAGGCATAGCGTCGGTCTATCCGACGGTCCGTTATAAGCTAACGATGCGACCCGGACGCGAGGCCTTCGGCACGGATGATCCGACGTAGCGTCGGAGCATAGCGTCGGAGCCGCTTGTGTCGAGAGAACCTCAACGGCTACGTGACGTGGGAGGGGCACCGGATGAACCGACGCCCTGGAAAAGCATAGCGTCGGATCATCCGACGGTACCTTTTTCAGTGGACGTTAGCCAACGGCTAGTTTGATGCCTTGGGCTATTTATACCCCCTCCACTCACTCATTTGAGGTGGCTGGATTGTGTGGAAGTGCGAGAGGAGTTCAAGACACATTCAAGATCATATCTAATCCATCCAAGTGCTTAATTGCTCATCCTTAGACTAGTGCATGCTTTGTGTGTGTGCTTAGTGCTAGGCTTAGCTTAGAGCCGAGTGAGTGCAAGGTTGTTACAACCTTGTGAGGTGATTCTTGAGTGAATCCGGTTGTACAAGGTTCGCCGGAAGCCTTGGGGCCTAAGTGGCTCACCGGCAATCGTCATCGACCCTCCGCTTGGTGTGGAGCGGCGAGGACACTTTGTGCGGGGGACGTGGAGACCCCCTTCCTTGGTGGAGAAGCTCCTTAGTGGAGGCGGCATCAAGGTGACCAAGAGAGCTTGACAAGTGCCTAAGTGGCTAGCCTTTGTGGCAAGTCAAGTTGGTGCTCTTGGGAGAGACTTGGTGACCGGGAAGCAATACTCTTGTGTGAGTGCTTCAACAACGTGGACTAGGGGTGGCTTAGTGCCTACCGATACCACGGGATAAATCGCGTGTCAAGAGTTTGCTTCCTCTCATCCCCTTTACGTTTCCGCATTTACTCTATTGCAATCTTTGCTTGTCTCTACATTTCTAGAGTAGTATCATGCTAGGATTGGCTATAGGTTGCAAACTTTCTTTTGGGATGGGAGTTTCACACTAGAACAATCGTAGTTGCACATATAGATAGTATGTTCTAGTTTACCTTTGCGCAAAATTAGTGAAGCCATAGGTTAAGGTTTTAAGTTGCCTAATTCACCCCCTCCCCCTCTTAGGCTAACGGGCATCCGATTCCTTACGCTTATACCACGGGGGTTAGTATCAATGAATAAGATACAAAAGTCATGCCAACATCGAAGGTAAGCTCATGGCTAGGTTGACGGATTTTCACCGTCAACATCTCCCCCATGCTTAAACCTTGCTCGTCCTCGAGTAAGCCTTCGATGGATATCATCGTTTCCCATCAATGTTTAAACCATGCACTTGATCATACATGAAAAAAACATAATGCTCTCAAAAGTTTAATTCGTTAAAGTTCCATAATGTACTAGCCTTCACCTCTACGGAGGGTAGATTCTTATTAAGCTTATCCCACAAGTATTAACATGCTCACAAAGTTTAAATAGATCTCAGCATTTTTGAAATAAAGAATGGGATAAAGAAAAGAGCTAAACCAAGTTCACAAATTTAAATCACCTTGCATGTTGCTCATGAATTCTCATCTCACTTGTCTCTCAAGCCTATATATTCTACTCCTTTCCCTCTCATCATATATGTGGTAGGCTTTATATGGAGCTTTGGGAAAGTTTAGTCCTACCAAGATTTTATAAATGAGGTGTTGTCAAAACAAGACAAGCTTCTCATGGTCTTACCGAGACTCGTCAAAAAGGTCATTGGAAAATAATGTTAAGTCAAGGAGGGGAAAGAGAAAAATACACACACTTTAGATAAGTGGACATGTGCAAATGGCAAAGAGTGATCCCGAGGCACAAAGGAAGTCCTCGTTATCGGATTGCACATGGTTGGAAAATGAGAATGGATCTTTTTAACTTGAAGCCTTGAATGTACTCTTAGAGAACCGGGAGTTCACTTTACGCATATATTTTTTTCTCTTTCTCATATTTCTCATTCTTTTCTTTCTTTCTTTCTTTCTTTCTTTCTTTCATTATATATATATATTTTTCTTTCTTCTTGTGAGACCTTCACCTTGGAAGTCACGTATATCGCCGAATTTTTTTTCTTTCATCATCATTTTTTTAAAAAAAAAATACTCCCCTTTTGAACTCTAAAACTGCACCGTACCTACCTCCTCCCCCATGCTTAGATGTTGCTCGTCCTCGAGCAAAGAGGCGAAAAATAAGGTAGGTACCGGAAATATCTTTCCTTGGAGAGACACTTGAAATCTTCAATGTCGGCACCGTCTTGCGATCTTCCTTGAATTGATGATCCATTCTCAACGATAGGTTGTGGTCAAGGAGGTAATCACAAAAGATGATATTTGGTTTAAGGGTGGATATCCGGCGAAGTTTGTGAGATCTCCAATGCAGGGATACACAATGCACGGATAAAAGGCTAGCAAAAAGATAGATACGCAAAAACGGAATGACCAACTTCTTAGTCTCGGGCCAGAGAAATCATGGCCTGCAATAACACACTCAAAAATAAACCTTGTACACTCAAGTTTATGCACTCAAATATATATAAGGCTCTGGATAGGTTGAGCAACACACAAGTGATATTTGTGACAAGGTTAGCGATATTTTTGAGCATAAAAGACATTTTTAATATATTCATAACTTGAGAGCACATAAAACACTATGGGTCCTTATTTTAATCATAACCTCCGCTGAAGATTAAGCTAGCATTTAGATAATTTCAGATTTGTATTTTTAAGAGAGCACTAGGTTAAACATGCATAAATCAAATACCAAGATAAACAAAGCGGCAATTATAATCATATATCATCATGGCACAAACTTTGTAACTTTACCAAAGGTAAAAACTTGGTGGCGACATTATTCATGATGAAAATAAACACTAAGACACACGCTAAAAAATTAAACTAACACTAAAAATTAAAGTAAAACTGAAAATACTAGGCATACATAGGCACATCCAAGCTGAAAATTAAAGAAAAGGGGGTAAAGGAAAGATAACTAAAGCTCCTCCTCTCTCTAATCTTCCGCCGGTGGTTGATATTGATAGTCTTGGTTGTTGTACCCTTACTTGTAATAGGAATGCACCACTCCTCCTATGAATTGTCCGACGGTGCTAGGTGAAGGTGTCCAAGCACATAAGCGACGTTTGCATTTCCTTCACCCATTTGGTTTGCATTGGTTTGGATGGCTGCAATAAATTGCATGTTCCTTGCAGCATATCCTCCAATGGTGGCTCCATTTTGTTGTGGTTGAGGAAGGTGTGCATATGGCTCCGCAAAGGCTACGTTTGGCACCGCAAAAATGGTGGGGGTATGGTTGCACCACTCCCCCATGCTTGCATTGGTACACCACCGTAGTAACTCGGCGGCGCCGGGGTTCCTCCCAATGGTGGGACATAATTTTGTTGTGCACCTCCTTCTTGGGTCGTGGAAGATCCTTCTCCTAATCCTTCTCTATTATTTTTTTTCACTTCGCCGGCACAAGATGTCCTTCCTCTAACCGATCTTCTTCCCCTCAAGAAAAGGTCTTAATCTTCAATCCGGAAGGGGCAAATTCACCTAGGCCACTTAGAAGCCTCCTCTCTCATCTTCACTCTTATATTTTCCTTTCTTCATATATTCCTAGGGAAGTCCCAGGTAGGAGATGATTTGGGTTCCTTGTAATACCCGGTTTTAAAGAGATAGCCAATATGGAGAGGCAACACCCCGAACCAATATCTCCCGAACTCGATGTTGCTTAACAACAGCACCGGTTGATCATAGGTGAGTGGGGTCTATTGGCCACTTGGCAATCAAAGCCGAGTAAAGCCAATTCGACTCAGTGTTGGTTATCTTTGTCTCTCTCATTCTCCCAAAAATCCACTTGCACAAAAGTGACACACTTGGATGATGGGGTTCCGGATAGTATTTCTTCGTTGATGGTCTCCTCCCGTGATCATACTCCAAAAACCTTCCCATGTGCCTTCATGCACATTCACTTGTTCCGGAGCTCCCTTTTGAAAATAGGGGACACTCACCCATGGGTCTACGATACTAGAACATGCAATCATTTTGAACATGAAAACCAATCTAATCTATCGGGGATTGTGTTGAATGGATGCAAGGAAGCATTGAGACCCTTACTCCCTTTACGGCATGGTAGCTAACCTTAAGCATTAAAGTATATTCAACACAAGATGATAGATAGATAACCCAACAAGGTGTGATTACATCTCAAGATCGATTGCAACCCATGGATGAAAGGAGATTACCCCATCAAGGTGCTAGAAATAGCATCATTGATCAAGGTTACCCTTCTGACGGTGTCTTCCTTCTTCTCCACTTGTGGGCTCCCTCCAACGGAATGAGATACTCAGCACTCCTTCATCAAGGGTATGCGCCGTGGTCATAAAAAAATTCCTAGGCGAATTCCTTGTGGGTGTTTGCCGACACTCCGTTGGAGAATTGCACCGGTGTCCCGTATGAAAACCCAATATGTGGAGAGCTTGGTCATCGATGTCGACGTTCGCTACAAGCCTCTACTCAAGGCGAGCGAGCTTCTTCTCCTCCTCCTCCGTCGTGATGATAACCCCATTGGAATACCACGGAGCGCATGGAGGTGGAGCGGATGATCGTGTCAAGTGGTGAGGTTGGACGGGCGGCTCCTCCATATGTCCTTGAGGTTTGGTGAACCTCATAAACGAGTTTTGTGTAGCCCTCATGCCACCGAGGAGAAGAGTGTGGTTCCTCCTCGGCGGTGCCGTGTCCTCCTCCATACTCCGAGGATACTCGAAAACCGAGCGCCTCCTCGAAGAGGTTGTCGATGATGGCTTAGACGACGATGATCCCTTCTTCTTCGGTGAAAAGGCTTGTAGTTTTCTTCCTTGATTGCAGCACTCTCCCTCACAAATATATATCCGGGGTTTTCACCCGGTAACAAGGTACACAAATATTATTTTGGAGTCTGGACTTTGAGTGGATTAAGGATGTAATTTGTTGCACGAAACAAACGCGGTGGATGGCTAAGTCTAAGGTGGTTCCGGCCTACAAACTAGAGCACACGAACAAAGAGCGGGATGGGAGACTTACCTCTCTCCTCCTCTTGGCTCGGTTCTTCTCTAGTGCATTCATGCTTGTTTCTTTGTGACCGCGTACACCTTTCCAAACGTTCCATCCACTCCTTCGCTTGCATTATTGCTCCTTCCACTTGATGTTTTCACTTGATTCACTTCCATACTCCCTTGCCTCACATGCCTTCATGATATTCCTACAAAACAAGGCCTTGGCTGCCCCCCCCCATGCTTGTACTTTGCATGTGGTTTGATAAAAGATGTTGGAGGGGCATCCCGTGATGTATCATGGTGCATGTATGGTCAAGTTAACTTGATTGCCTCCCTCTAAGCATGTTTTAAGGCCAAGCACTACTCTAATTTCAAAATTTAAAAATATTTTTCAGAGCCATGCAAGGGCTCAAGCATAAATTTAGAGAAGTTTTTGGACCATTAAAAACAAATGTAAGTCAAAAATATTTTCTGACTACATTGATATCGGTCTCACCGGTATAGTTTGCCTTCATTGGTTGAGAGCAAGCTTTTCCCGGCTTGATCATGGGAGCATAGGTTTAGGTCCTAATTTTGATTAGATGAGAGAGATTTTGAATGAAATAAAATGAAGTGAGGCTTAGAAAAATTCTAATCTTAGAGAAACCAAGGATATGGATTTTTTTAAATCAACCAAAAATCAAGATTCTAGGTTCACGCGAGTCCTACCACATGCTGAAATTTAAATAACATCTAGATACAAGTCGTGGCTCTACTCGAGTGTTTTTAGCATGAAAAACAAGTCAACCACAACACCATAATGAGGGTGAAGGGTTGAGTTAGGTTCTGAATTTTTTTTGGTTGTGGTTTCTCGAAAAAGAAGCAAACAATCACATAGGATGGTTCATGCAAAGGGTTTATGATTAAGCGAAATATTCAACCAAGAATTATGTCTCTAATATTGTTCAACCATTCTAAGTCTAATGTTTTGCGTAGTAAAAATCAAAACTGAATTATAAAGACTCGAAAAACCTGGAACCGGGTTGTCCTCCCGGTAGCTTATTCTTGACTCAACGAAACGGGTTGCCTCCCGCCTAGCACTTCGTTTATAGTCCATGGCTAGACTTCTTCACTTTATTACTCCGGATCAACGCTCTTTGCGGGCGTTGCAATCTTAGGTACCCACTTCCGCGCCATCTTGGGCACGGGCTTCTTCTTCAGCTTAGTCAATTTTTTTGGTCTTCACAGGCTGGCATTGTTCTTTGGTCTTGACGGATGCAACAACTTCCTTCATGTAGTGGCTCGGCATCTCGAACTTCGGTCTTCGGTTGTGATCTTCATGGTCTCCTTAGTGTGATCCTTCATCTCTCCCGAATGAGCTTGAGTAGCCTTCGCCGTCTTGGGACCTTGGAGTTGTCTCGGATATTCTTCTTTGTCACCAATCGGTTGTCCGGCAAGTTGTCCCACTTGCGTCTCTAACATCTTCATCACGATGAACACCCCGCATGTGGATCTTGCCTTGGCAGCCTTTAGGTGTTGAGCTTCTTTCTCTATCTCCATCTTCTCCGTCCTCGTTGATCTTGAACGGCCTTCCGGCGTCTTGACTTGGAGGTGGTGATTCCCTTGGAGATTTTGATGGTCCTTCGAGTTTGACTTTTGAATCTAGGGTTTCCAACCCTTTAGCATGTGTTGCACGTCACCTTTGCCTGTAAAGTTTTCCTGTATCATCCACAAAAAAAAGTTTTGGGTTTCTTGGAGAGGTAGCCAACCATCTCCGGTTAGGGTTAGCAATAAAAAAAATCTAAAAAGAGAAGAAAAATTAGGATTAATCAAAACTAGATTAGATTGGCTCTTTTTTTTTCTTTTTGGGGATGATCAAACATAAGAGATGCAAAAGAAAATCAAAAGAAAAACTGAAAGACAAGCGATACTAGATTGGATCTTGATTGCTTGTTCCCCGGCAACGGCGCCAGAAAAAAGGGGCTTGTTGACGGTTAATAGTTGTATCAAAGTTCGTTTATGACTTGCAAGCGGATAAGTCTCCCGTCGTAGTCAAGGGACCCTTCTTCCCTCGAGTGGTGAACCCAAGGTATCGAATCCGTGGAACAATGTGCAACGCAAGGATTCAATCTAGTAAAGCAAGGTAAAGCTATCTATTGAAGAACAAAGATGCATCTAATCTAAGATATGATCAAGTAAACGAATCTAATCTAATCTACTAAAGAGGTAGCAAGAGAAAGCAAGAGATAACCAATCTAGAGAATCTAGATCATGCTTATGTTGTAGCTCCAAACAAGATAGATGAAGATAGAAAAGCGAATCTCATTAAAAGCATCTTTAAATCGTGGCCTTCCCATCCGACTCCGAAAACGCCCGCCTTTCGGAACCCCCGTTCTGTCACAACGTATCCCTATTCATGCGGGTAGTTTAGGGCGAGTTCGATGGAACAAGTTGAAATCACTTGGCCGGTCCGGTATGCACCTCTAGCCACCGCAGCTACAAGAGCACCCTATGTAATCTAGCTATAGACTAGATCGTAGAAGAAGCAAAACCAAGAAGAAAACAAAATCATCGAGAAGGCACTTAATCGCTAGAAATCGGATTCACTTACAAACTTCACCATGAATGATTACATGAACAAGATCACCACCGGGGCCCTCCCTCGATCTTTATCCTCGCTCCGGAGCTCCGACGTGGTCTTCCATGCAAGGTTCCCACGTCGGCTAGGGAAACCCTAGACAACTAGCACGACCCTCATCTCCGAGATGGTGTCCCTCAAGCTTCTATGTTCCTCGGTGGTGGATTATGACTTCGGTTCTGCGTGGCTCTCAGTCAGGGGGCTATTTATAGCCTGAGAAGCAATTAGGTCAAAGGGGAGGCCGATTGGGCCCCGAAAAGGGCTGGGCCGGCCGGCCTGGGCCGGCCGGCTCGGCCTAATTCGGCCCATCTCGTGGCCTCGCTTCTCCCGGTGTTGCTTCCCACGTCTTCTAGATGTTCTCCCCTTTTGCATGTGGGCCCTTGACGTCGGTTTCTCTCCGAATTGGACTCAACTCCTTGTCTTGCAAGATTCAAAGCACTTTTCCGGTTCGAGTCCTCGAAGTTTATCATCTTCTCGGGCTTGGTCCTTGGGCTCTTGGAGTCATGTTCACTTCATTGCTTGACTTGTATCGGGCTTCAAGGTCTTGTCATGAGGTGCTTAATGAACTTATCCCGGAAGTCTTGCTTTCAACGTTAAAACCTTGCGTAAACACTTAACACCAAAACCGACATGCACAAGTGAACTTGTTATACCACGGGGGTTAGTACCAATGGATAAGATACAAAAGTCATGCGAATACCGAAGGTAAACTCATGGCTAGGTTGACGGATTTTCACCATCAACAGTGTTCTTGCTCGGCTTCGCTTTCGATCCGTTTTGGTTTCGAGCTTTGGTTGGAAGAGGTTTCGGATGGTCCGCAGCAGCGGTGCGGACAGTCCGCGGGTGCCTGGCGGACAGTCCGCGTGCTCCCTGCGGACGGTCCGTTTTTTCGGGGTTCGCTACCGGAGGTTCGTTGGCTTTAACGGACGGTCCGCGGCCCCGGGCCGGACGGTCCGTCGTACCTGTGCGGACGGTCCGGCGTACATCGGCGGACGGTCCGCGTGGCCCGTGCGGACAGTCCGCCCCTCCTGGCCGGACGGTCCGCCAGAGCCTGGCTGCTTTGCTCTTTGGTTCGATTCCTCCTTTCCTTCTTTCGTGCTTCCGCGTGTGCTTCAAGGAATCGTTCCTAAGACTTGAGGTTGATCCATAACCTTGTTGTCTTGGCGGTTGGTGTGTGATTCGATCCATCGCTCGTGTGTGACCGGGATTTGTCTAGGGTATAGGCCGGGTTCTCTGAGAAGAATTTTTACTGGCTCCTATTCACTCCCCCCCTCTAGTCGCCGTCCGATCCTTCAATTGGTATCAGAGCTTGGTGCCGGATTCTTTGTGACTTTGACAAGTCTTGAATCCTAAGATGGCGTACGTTGAGTGGGGCGGTCCGCCGCACTTCGATGGGAAGGGTTACCACAAGTGGGTGGCTCGTATGATGATCTTTCTTCGTGGCAAGTTGTTGGAGTTCATTGTGCTTGACAAGACCTATGCTATTCCGGCAAACATCCATACTCTTATGGTGACCGATGCCGGTGCTAAGGCCAAGTATGAGGCAAATGCAAAAGCCGTCGATCACTTCGTTCGAAGCTTGTGTGATCTTGAGTTTGAGCGTGTTCACCATTTGAATCTTGCTTGGCAAATTTGGGAGAAGTTGTTGGTTGCTCACAGTGGTGATAACCATGTGAAGGCTCACCTCTTTGTCTCTTACCAGATGCAATATGAGAACTTCACTCAACTTCCCGGTGAGGACATTGATGCGATGTTTCAGTGGTTCACCGCCATCGTGAACAACATGAAGACCAATGTTGAGGATTTCCCTTACACTGAGCATGATCAAGCTTTGAAGGCTTTTGTGGCATGGCCCATAGCTCAAGCAGCAAGAAGAGCGAGAAGGAAGACAGCGACTCCGACTCGGAGGATGAGGTAAATCGTGACCCTGATTCTTTGCTTGCTGAGATCACTAGGTTGAATGGCTTGATTGACAACAGTGATAGTGTGTTGAGAGATGCTAAGAAGATGAGGAAGGAACTTAGGGCTCAACTTGAGAATTCTAGTGAGAAAGTAGGAGAGTTAGAGTCTAAATTGCTTGAATTGAAACTTGAGAATGACTCTTTGAAACTTACTCCTACTATTTCTGATGATGTTGAATGCTCTGAGTGTGATGCATGGTTGAATGAGATCAAGTTGCTTAATGAGAAGAATGCTTCCACTTTGGCTAAACTAGATGCTCTTAGGACTGAGTATGATGAGCTTAAGGCTAGACCCACTTTGCTTGGTGCTTGTAAATCATCTCCTACTATGCATGCTAAGCTTGTTGATGCTCGTTCTACCATTAGAACTTTGGAAGCTTCTTTGAAATCTCCTGTTGTCAATGCATGCACTAGCTGTGATGAAGTTACTTTGCGCAATCTTGAACTTACTTCCCGTTTGGATATCATCTATGAGGAGAATGACTATTTGAGGAAGGTGTTGGGTTGGTTGTCTGGGCAGGAACCCCAATTGAAAATCATGATTGAGGAGTTCAAGAGAGCGGATGGTCGTGGTTTGGGTTTTTAGAAGTTGGGTGAGAAAGTGGGAGAAAACAGTGGGGAGAGTGTGTATGAGAAGTGTGTTGAGTCTAACCCCGAGTTTGAGGTGATCGGAGACATCCAAGTCCCACTTCCAAAAGCACCCAAGAACTCTTTCACACCAAAGCACAACCACCTTTGCAACAAGCTTGACACAACTCAAGATCCACCCAAATTCCCACCTAAAACAAATGACTTCCAGAAACCGGTGAAATTTGTGAGTGAGAAGGGTGAGAAACCTATAGACAAGCCAGAGCCAAAACCAAAACCCATCCCCTTCAGGTGTGAGTATTGTGGCAAGGAGAGACATCTAGCAGAGTTTTGCTACAAGAGGAAGAGGGATGAGAGGCTTGCTAGGGAGCAAGCAAACCAGGACAGGTATCGCCAGTCTCATGGTATTCCTGAGCCTAGAGTGCCACTTCCGCGGGGTGTGGGAAGTGTGAGGAGTGTTGGTAGAGTTGGAGCTCAGGGTGGTAGGTTCTCACAGAGAGGTAGTGGTGAGAGGTTTGTTAGGAGAGATGATGGTGCGCGTGTTGGTGAGAGGTTTGGTCGGGCTCGTGGTGGTTTTGCTGGACGTCCCCCTACTCATCCTCAATACGGGTTTAGGGGAGATGATCGCAGCTTTGGGTTCCAGAGGAACTACGGACCACGTTTTCCCCCTCGTGGTGCTCGTACTCCTTCCATGGGACATGAGAAGTTTGGTGGAAAGGGAATGATGTTTGCTAACCCCTCTTTTGGCAGATGGCTCGACACTGGTTCAACTTTCTTTGTGCTAACCCCAGTGTCGAGTCGTTAGCTCATTCTCGTTCTTGTTTCTGACTACAGGCAGGAGGCTTGGAAAACATTTGGTTGATCGACTCCGGATGTTCCCGACACATGACCGGAGATAAGAAGTGGTTCTCCAGCCTCACCCCAGTGAAAGAAAAGATGTACATCACATTTGGGGACAATGGACGAGGAAAGGTGATTTCTGAGGGTGTAGTGCATGTGAGTGACAAGGTAACGTTGAAGAGGGTTGCTCTTGTGAAGTCTTTGGGTTTCAATTTGCTTTCGGTTTCTCAGTTGCTAGATGAGGGCTTTGAGGTGCGTTTCAAGTCTGGTGAGTCTCGTTTGCTGGATTCTCGAGGTGATCTTGTTTGTATGATCATCCCCGAGGGTCAGATTTTCAGGGCTGATTTCTCTCGTTCTTTGGGTCCTGCTCGCTGTTTGATGGCCAGTCCTTCTTCTGATTTGTGGAAATGGCATAGGCAGTTGGGACACTTGAGCTTTGATTTGGTTTCCCGCTTGAGTGGTCTTGACCTTATCCGAGGATTGCCGAGGTTGATGTTTGAGAAGGATTTGGTTTGTGCTCCGTGTAGGCATGGAAAGATGGTAGCCACTCCCCATCCACCCCTGACCGATGTCATGACCGAGTGTCCGACAGAGCTGTTGCATATGGACCTTGTTGGGCCAGCTCGAGTTCGCTCGGTGGGTGGGAACTGGTATGTACTTGTTGTGGTGGACGATTACTCTCGCTATGTCTGGGTGTTTTTCTTGGAAGACAAGAGTGAGACATTTGGTTTTGTTTGAGATCTGATCGTGAGGTTGAAAAACGAGTGGCATGGGAATGCTATTCGAGCTATCCGCAGTGATAATGGCTCAAGGTTCAAGAACTCTCGTTTTGATTCCTTCTGTCGTGATCTAGGTCTTGAACATCAGTATTCGACCCCTTATGTGCCCCCTCAAATTGGGGTTGTGGAAAGGAAAAATCGGACTCTTTGTGAGATGGCTAGGACGATGCTCGATGAGCACAGGACTCCTAGGAGGTATTGGGCTGAGGCGGTCAATACGGCTTGTCATGTCTCTAACAGGATTTTATTGCGAGCGTTCAAGAAGAAGAGCTGTTATGAGCTTATGCATGGTCGGGCACCCAAGGTGAGTCATTTTCGAGTCTTTGGCTGCAAGTGCTTTATTCTTAAGAAGGGAAAACTCGACAAGTTTGAGGCTAGGTCTAGTGATGGGATTTTCTTTGGATATGCTAATCATTCTAGAGCCTATAGGGTGCTTAACCTTGAGACTAACAAAATCATGGAGACTTGCGAGGTAACCTTTGACGAGACAATGCCATGTACTTCTCTTGGCTTTGAATGTGCAGGTGATGAGGAGATGGCCGAGGACCTCTTTGAAGAGGAGAAGGATGAAGCTGGAGATGATGATGGAGAGAACCATGCGCCTGAAGCTAAAGGTGTACCCACTACTTCCCCTACGACCACTACGGAGGGTGGACCGACTACTTCATGGACAACGACGGTGCGACAAGAGGACCAGGCGAGAGAAGCTGAAGTTGAGGGGGAGGTAGTCTCGAGGCGTGAGGCTCCCCAGCGGATTCAAGAAGTGCATCCCCTATCGAGGATCATTGGGGACATCGACGAACGTACTACGTGGTCAAGGTCTAGAAATTCCTCTCATTTTGCTCATGCTGCATTTGTTGCCTCCTTTGAGCCCAAGGACATTTGACATGCTTTATCTGATGCAAACTGGGTCAATTCTATGCATGAGGAGTTGGAAAATTTTGAGAGGAACCAGGTGTGGGAGTTAGTTGAACCACCTCCAAATTGCCATCCTATAGGAACAAAATGGGTTTCGAAGAACAAAGAGGGAGAGAATGGGATGGTTGTGAGGAACAAGTCCAGACTTGTTGCTCAGGGATATAGTCAGAAGGAGGGGATCGACTATGAGGAGACCTTTGCTCCTGTGGCCCATCTTGAGGCAATTCGAATCCTTCTAGCCTTTGCCGTGGCTAAAGGGTTCAAGTTGTTTCAAATGGATGTGAAAAGTGCTTTTCTGAATGGGGTCATAGAGGAGGAGGTGTATGTGAAGCAGCCACCGGGGTTCGAGAGTGAGAAGTATCCACACAGGGTGTACAGGTTGAAAAGGGCTCTGTATGGGTTGAAATAGGTGCCCCGGGATTGGTATGGGAGATTGTGAGGTTTTCTTTTGAGCAGAGGGTTTGTGATGGGTACCGTGGATAGGACCTTATTTCTCCTCAAGCATGGAAATGACTTGTTGGTTGTGCAGATATACTTGGATGATATTGTCTTTGGTGGCTCGTCACATAACCTTGTTGCCAAGTTTGCAGATGAGATGAGCAGGGAATTCGAGATGAGCATGATGGGCGAGTTGCAGTACTTTCTCAGGTTGCAGATCAAGCAAGTGAAGGACGGAACATTTTTACATCAGACCAAGTACACGAAAGACATGCTGAGGAAGTTCCAGATGCAAGATGTGAAGCCTATGTCGACACCCATGGGGAGTACGGCTACTTTGGATGCGGACGAGGACGGAGAACCAGTGGACTAGCGGGAGTACCAGAGCATGATCGGCTCCCTCCTCTACCTGACAGCGGTGAGGCCAGACATATAGTTCAGTGTGTGTTTGTGCGCTCGTTTTCAGGCTTCGCCGAGGACATCACATCGACAGGCCGTCAAGAGGATCTTCAGGTACCTACAGTCTGCCCCTGGTCTTGACCTTTGGTATTCTTCCTCCTCGACTATTTCATATCATGGTTTTTCTGATGCGGATTTTGCTGGTTGCCGAGTCGAGAGGAAGTCTACTTCTGGTTCTTGTCAGTTTCTTGGGTCCTCGTTGGTTTCGTGGTCTTCCCGCAAGCAGTCTAGTGTAGCTTAGTCCACCACCGAGGCAGAGTATGTTGCAGCCGCGAGTTGTTGCTCCCAGCTGTTGTGGATTTCACACACTTTGAGAGACTTTGCTGAGGAGTGCACCCAGATCCCACTTCTTTGTGATAGCACCAGTGCCATAAGCGTAGCGAAAAACCCAGTGCTTCACTCCAGAACCAAACACATAGAAGTGAGATACCATTTCTTGAGAGACAATGTGGAGAAAGAGACCATTGTGTTGAGCCATGTCCCTACCCAAGATCAGCTTGCAGACATTTTCACAAAGCCTCTCGACCAAGCTACATTTATGCGCTTACGGGGGGAACTTGGGGTTTGTTGCCCTTTCTAGTTGATTCTTGGGGGTTTTACTTTTGTATCATATGTATCATGCCATGTTTACTTTGATGTATATACATGCTTTGCTTGATGTATAAACCATGGTAGGATGGCCATCTTGTTATATATCATGTTGCATTTGTATCATATTGCATTTTAGGATGATGAGCTTCTTTTATATACCTTATTTGAGTCTCTTTGGCTACTTGTGAGATATTGGTCATATGTGTGGAGAAATGGCTATGTGAGGCTATGCTCTTGGAATATTTGAGATATATATGTTGTGAGATAGCCCTTTTTGAATCAAATGCTAATCTTGACTAAATTTAATGAAATATTTGGATGTCTAGTAGTGTATCCATGTGTAGTAGTGTATCCATGTCACGTTTTGGTCTAAATGTGCTTTCTATGCTTAGATTGTGCTTGGATGTCTTTTTCTTGCATTTGGGCCAAAGGCCGATATTATTGTGAATGTTTAGCCTGTGTTGCATTCATGGGGGAGCATAAGCTTCTTTTTGCCGCAAAGGCACTTCATGTACCATTAAATGAATTAATCTTAAAAAGAAGTGTGAATGCTTGAAAAATGCTCCATCCATCATGTTTATGCTTAAAATGTCTTATCTTTCACACATGGGTGCAAAACATGTTGCATGATGTTCACCAGTGGAGAAGTCTCCCCGAAGTGGACACATGGCTCATGAGCTTTAACATGACATGCTTTGCTTTATGGGTGTTTGCAATGATCTTCTTTTGAGAATTGGATATCCTTGTATGATCTCTGGATGATATGCATGTTTTTGGCTCGAATATGACATGGATAGGCCTTTACATTTGAAGTGAGCCATCTTTTGATAAAACTGCTTTGTGGCAATGCCTATATTCCATATATTACTTGTGGCAATGCTTTGACTATGTTATGATCCATATTTGTGGTCTTTGTCCCATTTCTAGCCTTTGACGCTCGATTTGTCCTATTTAAGAAGCTCATGTAGATGTTTATATGTTTTGTCTTACATTCTTGCATTTTCCCCTTAATTCATACATTGTCAACAAGGGGGAGAAGAGGTGAAGAGGTGAGCTTAATGAAAAATTCAGAAAAGTGCATCCACATGTTCAGGGGGAGCTTGCATTTGTTCAGGGGGAGCTTTCCTGCTGTTTTCAGTGTGGAGTTTGTGCTTTGCTCGGCTTGTGACCTTTCTTTGCCTTTCCTTGGTTTTGGTCATGAGTTGAGCTTCTTTGTTTTTCTTTCTTCTTTCTTTCTTTCTCTGAATTTCGTTTCGCGTTGTGTGTTGTCAATGCACTCATCAAGGGGGAGATTGAGGACCAGGAGCGTCCCGGTGGTCAGTGGATGACCGCTCCTCAGTGATGAGTGATTGACAATGGGTGTTGGACTGACTCTTGGCTCAGTGCGCAGGTGTAGGCTGCGGCCTAGTTCGTGTTGTTGCAGGTGAAGAACGGGCGCGAAAGGTCTTCAGCCTTGAGGGGCCTCCGGGAGATGGAGAGACAAGTAGGCTCGGTTCGAGGGACCCGGCGGACGGCGGGACTAGGTGCGGGCCACATGGTGGCGAGACGAGCAAGATGAAGTCATGGACGATCGAGCCGGTGCAAGGTGGCGGTCGAGTCAAGAGGCTTGGCTGGAGGCCGGGCTGAGCACGCGGGGTTTGGTGGTTTGCCCACAAAATCATCGGAGGACGGTTTCTTGGTTTGGGCCTCAAAACCAAGTCCGAAGGCCCAACACGACGGAGACGCTATCCGGGCGTGTCGGGAAGCTTCGAAGCGGAGGACACGCGGTGGGATCGCATGGCTTGCGTCGGGAGGACGCGGGGTGCGGCGAAGGTGTGGCCGTCCGATGGCAAGACCCATAAACATTACATAAATGCCCCTGCGTGGGTTGTATCGCCAATAGTTGAGCTAGGGGTAGTCGAGTCATTTCCCACACCGGCGGGACCCGATATATAAGCCATTAGTGTGTGTGGATGGCTCTCGCTCTCCACGACTTAGGGTTTCATTTCCTCCCTCCCATTTCTCTTTTTCTTGGACTATTTTCTTCTCCATTTTTCTCTAGGCTAGCATGAGAGCTTCATGAGAGATTTGTTGAGAGGGATGGATGCTAGGGCGGCATGTTAGACCTTGTGAATCTTTCCAGGTTTGTATAGAAGATTCGGCGTTGTGTTTTTCGTGGTCTTTTTCGTGCTTGCTTTTGGTGCCTTTGCTCTTTGTGTGATTCCACGAATTTGAGTGGGTTTCTCCCCGGATTTTTTTGAGGTAAACATGGATGGATGTCTAGTGCATCTTTGTGATTGATCTTGTGCCCTCAAACGCCGGGAAACCACTTCGATTCAAGGATTTTCGGTCGGAGCCCTAGCTTTTGGTGGTGTTCAAAGGATCCGCGATTCCTGGTGATTTAGGGAGTTAGGAGGCAAAATTTTTGGGGTATAGCATCCTTGGTTGACGCTTATCATGTCCCCAAACTCTTGTCTCAACATCCTCTACCATTTGGGAGATCCGGTGATAGATTGGAGGTGTTGACCTTCGGGGTCGGGCTGTTTCTAGGTCTGTCCATGTAGGGCGGATAGTCCGCGAGGAGGTGGTGGACGGTCCGCGCGGGCAGAGTTCATCGCGTGTTCTTCGTGTTCTTGCTCGGCTTCGCTTTCGATCCGTTTTGGTTTCGAGCTTTGGTTGGAAGAGGTTTCGGATGGTCCGCAGCAGCGGTGCAGATAGTCCGCGGGTGCCTGGCGGACAGTCCGCGTGCTCCCCGCGGACGGTCCGTTTTTCGGGGTTCGCTACTGGAGGTTCTGTTGGCTTTAACGGACAGTCCGCGACCCAGGCCGGACGGTCCGTCGTACCTGTGCGGACAGTCCGCGGTACATCGGCGGACGGTCCGCGTGGCCCGTGCAGACAGTCCGCCCCTCCTGGCCGGACGGTCCGCCAGAGCCTGGCTGCTTTGCTCTTTGGTTCGATTCCTCCATTCCTTCTTTCGTGCTTCCGCGTGTGCTTCAAGGAATCGTTCCTAAGACTTGAGGTTGATCCATAACCTTGTTGTCTTGGCGGTTGGTGTGTGATTCGATCCATCGCTCGTGTGTGACCGAGATTTGTCTAGGGTATAGGCCGGGTTCTCTGAGAAGAATTTTTACCAGCTCCTATTCACACGCCCCCTCTCTAGTCGCCATCTGATCCTTCAAGACTACTCAAAGCTATCCTACTCGACTACAAAGTACTCGGGGGCTTGTCGTATGGACCTCCCTGGGCCCACTACCTCGGTGGGTACCAGGACCGACTACTCGTTGGGCCCCTGGGACTACCCGACTTGTGTCGCACGGTACTTGTTGGTGTGAGGCGCAAGGACCACGGTGGAGAAGTACTCGGATAGGAAGCTATGCATACCATGTACTGTAGAAGACTCCTAGACGTACACGACTAGTACTCTCTCCCTAAACCGACTTGTAACCCTGCCTCCCGGACTATATAAGGCGACACAGGGACCCCTCCTCTCTCATACACATCAGATTACGCCATCTTTTAATCACACCTAATCAATCCAGAGCTACGCAGCATACAGGACGTAGGGTATTACGCACCTCGCGGCCCGAACCTGTCTAAATTGTGTGCCACGTGTCTCTTCCTTCGAGTTACCGATCTCGGTGAGGCCACATTCATCTACTTCGGGTACTCCCCTTAGTAGGTTGACGGTCTAAAACACCGACAGTGTCCACACTTAGACCGTCGGATCATCCGGTGCTACTGTCTTCGCTGCTCTTCCTCTGCAACTCGTCTGACGCTGCTAGGAAATGGATCGTCGGTTCATCCGATGGTGCTTAGGGTTTTACCCAGTGTACCAACTCGTCCGACGATTGCACCGACACTTGCTATATTGATGTCGTCGGTTCATCCGACGGTGTTCTTTCTTTTCCTTTTCTTTCTTCGCGTCTTCAACTTAGATCTTTGCTTCAACTTAACATACTTAACATGCCATTACTTATAGCCTCGAAATATATACTAAGTTCACAAATTTGCTATAAGTAACCTAACATGTCCATGGTATGTTAACTTGTGGTATGACATGTTAGCTTGGGCATGGTATGTTAACTTGTGGTAACATCCATGGGACCTAGAAATACCTACAAAGACATGCTCGACAAAAGTGGTTAGTCCCATTGCTTGTGTTAACATGAATCACCAAAATCAACTCGAACAAATGGCAAATGGGGCCATGTTCGCTACAATTCTCCCCCTTTTTGGTGATTTATGACAACACAAGCAAAGCAAGCATAAATTTGCAAGAATTGACAAAATTAGAGCCACTTACACTTGCTTGGATGCTTACCATCATCCAAACTCCCCCTAGATCAAACTTCCCCCCTTTTTGATATTCTCTTCCTATGTTTACACATAGCTTGCCTCTTCCCACTTTGGAACCACTAGCATACTTTGGTCACACATTCTCCCCCTTTGTAATAAAATCTCGAAAAAGTCCAAAACAAAAGGTCTCCAAGGAAACTAGCTAATCCTAGCAAACATAGCTCAGAGAGAAATGTTAAATACAAGGGAGAAAGCCGCATGAACCATGATCCATGATGATTTCAATGAAGATACCACATGTGTGAATAACTAAGGTGGATCACAAGATCATGATACTAGCATGATACAAACTAAGCTCCCCCTAAGTGTGCGTACATCGGCGGACGGTCCGAGTGGCCCGTGCGGACATTCCGCCCCTCCTGGCCGGACGGTCCGCCAGAGCCTGGCTGCTTTGCTCTTTGGTTCGATTCCTCCTTTCCTTCTTTCGTGCTTCCGCGTGTGCTTCAAGGAATCATTCCTAAGACTTGAGGTTGATCCATAACCTTGTTGTCTTGGCGGTTGGTGTCTGATTCGATCCATCGCTCGTGTGTGACCGAGATTTGTCTAGGGTATAGGTCGGGTTCTCTGAGGAGAATTTTTACCGGCTCCTATTCACTCCCCCCCCTCTAGTCGCCATCTGATCCTTCAAGACTACTCAAAGCTATCCTACTCGACTACAAAGTACTCGGGGGCTTGTCGTATGGACCTCCCTGGGCCCACTACCTCAGTGGGTACCAGGACCCAGTGGCGTAGCCAGGAAAAAAAATACAGCTGGGGCGAACTTTTAATGGCCGACTAAATTCGGATCACAAATATATTACAGTGGCACGAAAATAATCTTATAGTTATTGCGCCAACATACATGGTAAAATGCAAAAATACTAAAATAGAGATAAGAAAAATAGATGAACTTGCTATATTGTTTAGGTAACCTCTGCGGGGCTTTTTTGCATTTTTTTGGTTTTTTCACGTGAAAACCAACACACAGGGGTTACGTCGCGGCACAGTGCTACTTGCGTCTGAGTCTCCACGAGTCCACAGCCTGCTGAGCGCTGGCTGCCGGTCTCTGTAGCTGGCCGATGGGCATAAATGTGTTTTAGGCTATGAGTTCACTGGGTTGGAAGTTAAAAGACAACAAACGTAAAAGTCCAGTCAGAGTTGGAGGGGTCCGTAGTCTCTCCTGCCTCTGTTAGAGACGCAACCAAGCAGCCGCCATGGCGAGGTGCTGCACGACCTCGAAATTTCGTCAGAGAAGAGGGAGGTACCTGTGCAATCCCAGATTTAGCTGGGGCGGCTGCCCCAGCTCGCCCCAATGTAGATCCGCCCCTGCCAGGACCGACTACTCGTTGGGCCCCTGGGACTACCCGACTTGTGCCGCACGGTACTTGTTGGCGTAAGGCGCAAGGACCACGGTGGAGAAGTACTCGGATAGGAAGCTATGCATACCATGTACTGTAGAAGACTCCTAGACATACATGACTAGTACTCTCTCCCTAAACCGACTTGTAACCCTGCCTCCCGGACTATATAAGGCGACGTAGGGACCCCTCCTCTCTTATACGCATCAGATTACACCATCTTGTAATCACACCTAATCAATCCAGAGCTACGCAGCATACAGGACGTAGGGTATTACGCACCTCGCGGCCCGAACCTGTCTAAATTGTGTGCCACGTGTCTCTTCCTTCGAGTTACCGATCTTGGCGAGGCCACATTCATCTACTTCAGGTACTCCCCTTAGTAGGTTGCCGGTCTAAAACACCGACAGTGTCCACACTTAGACCGTCGGATCATCCGGTGCTACTGTCTTCGCTGCTCTTCCTCTGCAACTCGTCCGACGCTACTAGGAAATGGACCGTCGGTTCATCCGACGGTGCTTAGGGTTTTACCCAGTGAACCAACTCGTCCGACGATTGCACCGACACTTGCTATATTGATGTCGTCAGTTCATCCGACGGTGTTCTTTCTTTTCCTTTTCTTTCTTCGCGTCTTCAACTTAGATCTTTGCTTCAACTTAACATACTTAACATGCCATTACTTATAGCCTCGAAATATATACTAAGTCCACAAATTTGCTATAAGTAACCTAACATGTCCATGGTATGTTAACTTGTGGTGTGAAATGTCAGCTTGGGCATGGTATGTTAACTTGTGGTAACATCCATGGGACCTAGAAATACCTACATAGACATGCTCGACAAAAGTGGTTAGTCCCATTGCTTGTGTTAACATGAATCACCAAAATCAACTCGAACAAATGGCAAATGGGGCCATGTTCGCTACAATTCTCCCCCTTTTTGGTGATTTATGAGAACACAAGCAAAGCAAGCATAAATTTGCAAAAATTGACAAAATTAGAGCCACTTACACTTGCTTGGATGCTTACCATCATCCAAACTCCCCCTAGATCAAACTTCCCCCCTTTTTGATATTCTCTTCCTATGTTTACACATAGCTTGCCTCTTCCCACTTTGGAACCACTAGCTTACTTTGGTCACACATGCTCCCCCTTTCGAATAAAATCTCGAAAAAGTCCAAAACAAAAGGTCTCCAAGGAAACTAGCAAGTCCTAGCAAACATAGCTCAAAGAGAAATGTTAAATACAAGGGAGAAAGCCGCATGAACCATGATCCATGATGATTTCAATGAAGATACCACAAGTGTGAATAACTAAGGTGGATCACAAGCTCATGATACTAGCATGATACAAACTAAGCTCCCCCTAAGTGTGTGAACAAAAAGATAGTGTGAAAAACAAGTGCACAACTACAAACTTGCAAGACAAGGAAGCTTAGAGCATATCATGCAAGGAGGTAGCTTAAAGGACAAGAGATAAGACAAATGGGTTATTGTTACATTACCACTTGTAGATATCACTTGTAGTCTTTTGATCATTGCATACCTCCGGGGGTTTATCCTCTCTACCTTGTTGTCACCACATTGAGATCAGCCACTTGGAAATGATATCACTAGAAGGTGACACCACTTGAAAGAAGCTTGCAAAGAAGACACTTGGGGTACCACAAGGATTAGGAATGTATGAGTACATTGCCTTTGAACTTATATAAGGACATAAGCTTGCAAGGACATGACTTAATAGCATGAAGCTCATATTGCTATATTCACTCTTTCAAAGATGTTAGATCACATTGAGAGTGAAATAGCGTTCTCTTAGAATGAATTACCGCACCGGAACGCGTCGCCAAGGGACTAGATAAGATAAGCTTGAAACAATGTTAGTCCCATAACCAAACCATAGGATGAGCTCCCCCTAAATGTGTGCATTTAGTGTTTGAATCACCAAACAAATGTATGCACATTGTTTATGACAACAAAAGGGAAGCTAACCCTATAGCTTGCTCATGATGCAAAGAGATATAAATGAAAACATGCACCATGAAAGAACAAGTGTAGCTTTCCTACACACTAATCAAACCATGTAGGTTGCTCATGGGTTAGCACATGACACAAGCAACCTACCATATGTAAATATTGCAACAAATGCAACCTAAACAAGGCAATGGAGCTACAATGATACATGAGATAAGTTCTAGTTTCCATTACCTCAACCGGGGAACTTGGGCAACATATGTCCAACTTGCAAGCTTCGCTTCTAGGCTTGAACTTTCACATCTTCTTTGTGCCAAGGCTCCCAAGTCCCTGCCTTCATGGCCTTCAAGTGGCCTTTGGAACCCAAACCATTTGAGGCCCCTTCATGTTGGTGATAACTTCCTTGGGCACCCAAATGGGTTGGTTCCAACCCCGCTCCTCCTTCATCTTCCCAACCTTGTGTGCAACCACCTTGCCATTAGCCTTCTTCTTGATGACGTAGGTGTTACTCTTGGTCTTGTTCTTGCGGTTGGGCTTGGTGTAGATGAGTGAGCTATTGATGGTGGGGTTCAACTTCATCTTTGCGCCCTTGTCCATCTTCTTGACAAATTGAGGGCATTTGTAGAACTTGTGCCCTTCTCCATGACACTTGTAGCAAGTCACGGTTGTACCCTTCTCAAGCTTCTTCACCATGGGATCACGGTTATCTTGAGAAGGTTGGACTTTGCTCTTCATGTCTTGAGAGATGTCCACTTGTTCCTCATCGTTCTTGCCCTTGCCCATCAAGCTTGCCAACCTCTCTCGGAGCCATTTCACTTCTTGCTTGAGCTCATCATTTTTCTTGCCTATGAGACAATCATATGTTTCTACAACAACATTCTCATTGCAAGATGGTGAGCAAGATTCATCAATCAAATCAATGCAAGAAGTTGAAGCATCTACCTTGGAGATAGGAATAGCACAAGGGATAGATGATTCATCAAGCTCAAAGGAATTACTTGTTTTAGTCTCATTGCTCTCAAGCATAGATTTTAGCTCATCACACTCCTTGCTAAGCAATTTGAATTTGCACAACAAATGTTCATAATTTGTAGCAAGGGTTGCACTAAGATCATTGAGAGCATTGAGTTCTTTAATTTCATTAGCTTGCTTCTTAAACATTCCTTTTTGCTCATGGACTAGCTCAACAAGATCATCGAGAGAGGTGGTGTCGGATTCGTCATCACTTACATTGCTCTCCATACCATTAGCCATAAGGCACATGTATAGTGATGATGAAGAACCTTGCATGAAGCGGGTGGTGAAGTTCTTTCTTGATTCATCACTTGAGCTAGAAGAACTTGATTCTCCACCACTTGTCCACTCACGGACGGCGATAGTTGCTTCTTGCCTTGGTCTCCTATCCTTGACCACCTTCTTCTTGGGCTTGTGCTCTATCTTGGTGAACTTGATGTGTTGATGATGACGCCCTTCTCTGAAGTGGACGTTGTAGCCGTACATGTTGACTTTCTTCACATACTTGAAGATCTTCTTCACGTACTCAACCACCATGGATTCAACCTCTTCATCACTTGAGGAATCTTCATTGTCACCATCATCACCATCATCTTCGATTGAGCTTCCATGAGTAGCCATCCTAATCAACATCTTCTCTTGTTGGCTTGAGAGAGCATGGCTTGTAGTTGGAGAGGATGGTTCTTGGGGCTTTTCTTGGGGCGCCTTCTTTGACTTGGGCATGATTTGAAGCTCATGTGCCATGATCTTGCTCAAGATATGAGATGGCTTCAAATCTTCGAGCTTCATCTCATAGATGATAGCCTTCACCAAGTCATAATCGGGCTTCCGGAGACTTCGAAGGATCTTGTGGTTGATGTTCAAGTCTGTGATGTTCTTCACACCTAAAGCATTGATCTCATTGACAAGCACATTTAGGCGTGAGTACATAGATTCAACATTTTGATTTGCAAGTTGCTTAAAGCTATTGAATTCCTCAAGGAGACAACTGTAGCGTTCATTAGCAACTTCTTTTGAACCCTCATTTTGCTCCTTGATGGTTTTACATAGCTCATGAGCTTTTTAACAATTAAAAACTCCATTGAAAACGCCTACATCTAGTGAGGAAAAAATGATACTCTTAGCAATCACATCAAATTGCTTTTCCTTCTTAGTACCATTTCTCATGCCCTCATCGGTGACTCTCCAAACATTAAGGTCCTTTGCTTGGAGATAGGCCTCCATGAGAACCTTCCACCGAGGATAGCATGTGCCATCGAAATTTGGAGCCAAACCTAAGGTATCCACCCCTTTCATTCCTCTATAGAGCAACTCACTAGGCAGTGAAGCCTAACCATCCAAATGAGCCGGTTTTCACAATTTACCAATCGAATTGGCGTATCCTTGTGAAGGAAGTGAGTCCCGTCTCTGATACCACTTGTAAGGAATCGGATGCTCGTTAGCCTAAGAGGGGGAGGGGGTGAATTAGGCAACTTAAAACCTTAACTTATGGCTTCACTAATTTTACACAAAGATAAACTAAAACATACTATCTAGATGTACAACTAGGGTTGTTCTACTGTGAAACTCCCATCCCAAAACAAGGTTTGCAACCTATTGCCATTCCTAGCATGATACTACTCTAGGAAAGTAAAGGCAAGCAAAGATTGCAAAAGAGTAAATGCGGAAACGTAAAGGGGATGAGAGGAAGCAAACTCTTGACACGCGATTTATCCCGTGGTATTGGTAGGCACTAAGCCACCCCAAGTCCACGTTGAAGCACTCACACAAGAGTATTGCTTCCCAGTCACCAAGTCTCTCCCAAGAGCACCACTTGAATCGCCACAAAGGCTAGCCACTTAGGCACTTGCCAAGCTCCCTTGGTCACCTTGATGTCACCTCCACTATGGAGCTTCTCCACCAAGGAAGGGGGTCTCCACGTCCCCCGCACAAAGTGTCCTCGCCGCTCCACACCAAGTCGGAGGGTCGATGACGATTGTCGGTGAGCCACTTAGGCCCCAAGGCTTCACCGCTAACCTTGTACAACTTGATTCACTCAAGAATCACCTCACAAGGTTAGCACAACCTTGCACTCACTCAGCTCTAAGCTAAGCCTAGCACTAAGCACATACACAAAGCATATGCAAGTCTAAAGATGAGCAATTAAGCACTTGGATGGATTGGATATCATCTTCTAGGTGTCTTGAACTCCTGTTCACTTCCTCACAATCCAGCAACCTCAAATGGGTGAGTGGAGGGGGTATAAATAGCCCAAGGTATCAAACTAGCCATTGGCTAACGGCCACTGAAAAAGTAAGCGTCGGATGAACCGATGCTATCTTTTCAAGGCGTCGGTTCATCCGATGCCCCTCCCACGTCACTTAGCCGTTGAGATTCTCTGACACAACAGCTCCGACGCTATACACCGACAGTGCGTCAGTTCATCCGGTGCTAAAGACCCCGCGGCCAAGTCGTCTCTATATGCTGCTTCGTGATCGTCGGATAGACCGATGCTTTCTCTTGACCAAGGCGTCGGTTCATCCGGTGCCGAAGGGTTCGTCTTGGCGCGTCTCTGTATGAATTCAAACTGAGCGTCGGATAGACGGATGGTGTCCTCACTTGGAACGTCAGAACATTCGGTGCTACTGTTTTCGCTGCTCTTCCTCCGCAACTCGTCCGACGCTACTAGGAAATGGACCGCCGGTTCATCCGACGGTGCCTAGGGTTTTACCTAGTGTACCAAATCGTCCGACGATTGCACGGACGCTTGCTATATTGATGTCGTCGGTTCATCCGGTGCTACTGTCTTCGCTGCTCTTCCTCTGCAAATCGTTCGACGCTACTAGGAAATGGACCGTCGGTTCATCCGACGGTGCCTAGGGTTTTACCCAGTGTACCAACTCGTCCGACGATTGCACCGACACTTGCTATATTGATGCTGTCAGTTCATCCGACGGTGTCCTTTCTTTTTTTCTTTCTTCGCGTCTTCAACTTGGATCTTTGCTTCAACTTAACATACTTAACATGCCATTACTTATAGCCTCGAAATATATACAAAGTCCTCAAATTTGCTATAAGTAACCTAACATGTCCATGGTATGTTAACTTGTGGTATGACATGTTAGCTTGGGCATGGTATGTTAACTTGTGGTAACATCCATGGGACCTAGAAATACCTACAAAGACATGCTCGACAAAAGTGGTTAGTCCCATTGCTTGTGTTAACATGAATCACCAAAATCAACTCGAACAAATGGCAAATGGGGCCATATTCGCTACAATGTGCTGTGAATGAACCAAACATTTGATCCTTGAGCCAACAATCCACTCTAGGACTTGTGGCCCTATACACCAACTGTAGATTTTTTGTTGAACCTTGCAGGAAGCTAACATTTGAATTCACGTGAAAAACATCAGACAAGTCATCAGTTCAGAGCAATGTCTGTTTATTTAATGCTTCAATTCTTGCTAAAGTTCAGAATCCTTGATGATGCATTGAAGTGGTACTGAAATGTGCATTTTGATCAAAACATCAGGGATGTTTATCTCTCAAAGTATGAATTATTTGAACAAATATTCTATGTATGTGTTGTGGCCCTTTGTTCCAGCTTTAACTTTGATTAAAGGTTTATAGAGTGTAGATGATTAATTTCTTTCAAAATTCAGTAAGTAAATTGACTGGTTGGATGCACGTCCATGCACAGGGAAGCAGGGTTCACCGTCAGCTGCCAGCCTACTTGCTTCATCTGCTTTCTCGGCACTGGGATGCATGCACCTCGGCCCAGAGTACGTGCAGGCATGTCGGAGGAAACGACGATTCAGAACACAAAAATCTCGAGTTCTTCGTTTCGAAGTTTGAGCATTGAGAGCTATCTATCTTCAAAACTGTGGATTTTTTTAACAGAATTCGTATCTATCACTTGTAGTCCTGTGATCCAGCTACAATTTTGGAGCCGGGGATGTTGGGGAGGTCAAGTAGGATGTGGGGGAGCATCGGGTGGAGGATATTGGACAGAGACGGACGAAGCTCGACGTAATTGGACGGTGCATGAGCTCAAAGCGGCGATGACAATGGTGGGTGGTAAAGTCGCGATTCCTAGTGGAGGAGTGGCTGGCGCTTGGTTTCAATAGGTCAGGTGTGTAGCTGAGAGCTTGAAGAGCTGTGGAGAGGGATTGGGCGGAGGCAGCCCGGGCGCGACACGGTGGAGTCAATGGAGGGGAGCCTGTGGAAGCTAGAGTGACGACGGACCTGAGTTTTTTTTTTCAAAATGTCTGAGGCTTCTCTCGATCTGGGCCGTTCATCGCTCGATGGGCGAAAAACTCAAACGTGTACTTTTTTCTGCCCAATGCCTCATATAGTCATATATACATCTACTTGGCGTTGAATTAATAATTTTCAAATAATGGATACATGCAAAAACTAACATCAACTTGACGATGAATTAATAATTTCAAATAATGGATACGTGCAAAAACTATCGGGTTTAGAACAGAAACATGCTAAAGGTGCATGAATGAGTATTCTTCCATTTTTTATGAAAATATCAATGTCAATAATATTTCATTACGTGTTTAATGAATCATATAAATTGCATCACCATAATACAAGACAATATTTGATGGTATTTAATGATCATATCATAGTTTTATAGAAAACTGATTTTTAGTTTAAAAGCACTATTATGTTGGCTGTTATATGCTACATTTTGACAATATCTCACTAAGCTTACAATACTTAGATAAATTTAGTTAATAAATATTCCATTCATACTGGTATTAGATGATGTTTAGGACAATAACATGGTCTTCAAAGTACAACTTTGTCGGTGTTTTAGACCGGCAACCTACCTACCAAGGGGAGTACCCAAGGTAGATGAATATGGTCTTGCCAAGATCGGTAACTCGAAGGAAGAGACACGTGACACACAATTTAGACAGGTTTGGGCCGCAATGTGTGTAATACCCTACGTCCTGTATGCTGCGTAGCTCTGGATTGATTGGGTGTGTTTACAAGATGATGCGGATGATGAGAGAGGGGTCCCTGCCTCGCCTTATATAGCCCCGGAGGCATGGTTACAAGTCGGTTCGAGGAGAGAGTACTAGTCGTGTACGGCTCGGAGTACTTTACATGGATCCGGACATGTACAGCTTCCTAACAGAGTACTATTCCTCTGTAGTCCTCGCGCTCCATGCCAATAGGTACCGTGTAGCACAAGTCGAGTATTCCCACGGGCCACCGAGTAGTCGGTCCTGGTACCCACCAGGGTAGTGGGCCCAGGGATGTCCATACGACAAGCCCCCGAGTACTTTGTAGTCGAGCAGGATCGTTTCGAGTAGTCTTGATGGCCTTGTCGAGTAGTCCCCAAGCGTCCCCGAGTTCTACAAGCCAAAAGTCCTCAGGAATACTCGAAATATCTCGAGGCTGGAAGGTACTCCAGCTAATCCTTGAGTGGTCTTGAAGTCTTCTCGTGTAGTTCCGAAGCGTCCCTGAGTTCTTCTCTTGAAGGTTTCAATGGTACTCATGTTGTCTTGATGAAGGAACCATATGGAAAATGCGATTCGAAGAATCGCATTCCATATGTAATGTAGCCCCTGAGCCTTAGGTCGAATCGTAGATTCAAGCTGAGGGTCAATCTGAAGTTCTGCCAATCTTATTCGGTAAAATCTGGAGAAAAAACCGAAGGACACGTGGCACTGAGTCCCCGAGCCTTGAGTCGAGTACTTCCTCTCGAATTAAAGGGTCATCTTGATTGTAGAATGTGTCTTGAGTGGGTCTTGAAGCTTATAGTAACCCACAGAATCGATCTGACGTAGCCGAGCCCCCGAGGTGAGGAGCATCGAGAACTTGAAGGTGAAAAGACGGTCTGCTGCCGCTGAGTCACCCGCCTGGCGCTTATCCATTCTGCCAGTGTATCACCGCCTGATAGCTTATAAATAAGCGCTGGGCCCCTTAGGGTTTTTCATTCTCCGCAATAGCAGTCACTGAATAGATCTACACTTGAGTCCACCTGCTTCACTGCTGTCGCCACCGCCGCTGTCGCGCAATAGATTAGATCTATACGCGCCGCCGTAGTCCGCCGCCAGCGTAGCCCCCGAGCGAATGCGAGTGAAGACACTCATTACTTGGAGGATGAAGGCATCCCCATCCAAGAGCATGAAGACCAACGTGGGGAAGAAGAGGACCTGCAGTGAAGTTGAAGGTTCCGCCCCGGAGTCGTCGCCGTCGTCCACTCCGCCCACCAACCCGGCCAAGGAGTGGAAGAAGCCAAAGCTGAAGACCGAGGATCTACTCGCACTGGTCAACAGCGGATTTCTTTGGGAGAAGGAAATGGATCTGTATCCAATGGAGAAGAATCCGGACGAGATCTCCATGTTTGCCTGGTTCACAGAGCATGGACTGGTGCTACCCGCCAGTGACTTCTTCAAGGGCATGCTCAGGTACTACGGCATCGAGTACCTCAATCTGAATCCCAACATTGTTTTTCACGTCTCCGTCTTCGTCCATTTCTGTGAGGCGTTTGTGGGAATCAAGCCTCACTGGATTCTATTCTGCAAGTTCTTCCGGATGAAACCGCAACCCAGCACCAACGACCCGCGAGTAGTAGGAGGTGCCGGCATCCAAATGCGTGAAGACGTTGTTGACTAGTACCTGGCGTAAAAACTGATAGAGTCGAACCAGGACTGGAAGGCCAAGTGGTTGTAAATCAGCAACCACCATCCGGAGCTGCTGAAGCCGAGCGGGAAGCAGCCGAAGCATAGACCATGGTGGAACACGGAGCCGACGATGTAGGAGGGTATTCAACTACCCAAGCTACTGAAGAAGATCAAGGCCCTTAGAGAGGTCGGGCTGAGGGCCGAACATGTGGCCTTCAGCTTCATGAAGAGGAGGGTGCAGCCGCTAATGGCTCGCGACACTCTCGGGTACCAGTACACGGGTGACGAAGACACGTTGAGGATGCTCAGCGAGGAAGTCGATGATGATGATATTGTCGAGAGGTGGGCAAGATAGTCAAGGATATGCCACCGTGCACACCTTGTCTAGTACCCGAGTACTCCGCAGCACGTCCACTAAACAAGGTCAGTAGTCGTGACCGAAGCCTCCGAGTACTGATTTGCCTGGTGTAGTCGTACTCACATGGATTGTGTACTGCAGGATGACGTCGTGAAGTTCATCTCCAGTCTGCCCTCTCCCCGACATCTTGAAGATGTACCAGCGGAGGGGAAGGGCAAGGTGAAAGAGCGCCGCGAAGTCGGTGAGGGTGACGACACCGTGAAAGGACCTTGTGATGCCTAGAGGGGGTGAATAGGATCATTTCAAATTTCTGAAACAAATGTAGTGGTTAAATATCTGTCGGTACTACCGACGCGGTGCCGGAACTACCGAGGGGTCGGTACTTCCGGCACCGGGTCGATACTACAGACAGTACAGAGGTGACTAAAACGAAATTTGAAATGCAAAGTGATTCTAGCAATTCTGTTTGAAACAAAGTCTTAGTTTAGAAGCTAAGAACCACCTGCAACCAAATATATGAGTTGGAGCACAACCAATTTAGAGATTGGGCTAAAACAAGTTCTAGGGTTAGAGAAAGACAAATAATTCAAGCAAGAAAATGGAGACACAAGAATTTAATCTGAAGTTCACTCCCACAAAGGAAGCTACGTCTCTGTTGAGGATCCCACAAAGGGAGGGCTATCACCAAGAGCCTCTTTTACTCTTCCAACCCCCACAAAGGAAGATTGGTGCTCACTAAGAATTCTCCACCAAGGAGAGGGTAATACAAATGATCCCGGGTGCTCCACACCAAGAGGGCACTCACGGGAGACGCCTAACCGTCTAGAAGCAAACTTCAAGAGTAACAAACACAAATCAAATGCCGGGAGATGCTTCAAATGCTCTTGAGATGGGGAGATTCGAAGTGTCTCTCAAAGCTTCTCTAATTCTCACTAGGTATCACTTCTCTACCCAAGCCCTAGCTCAAAGGAATCAAATCTTAGTTGTAGAGGGAAGGGGAGAAGTGGAGTGAATGCCCAAGAGAGTGTTTGTCCCGTGGTTGGTCAGCAATGAGTGAGGACGGAGAAGGGGGGTATATATACTTAAACCTGAAAACTAGCCGTTACTGTGCAAAAATCGAGATTCCTCGGTACTTCCGACATGGGGTCAGAACTACCGAGGGGTCCCGCTGAAATTCAACAGTGAAGGCATATCGGTAGTTCCGACCATGGGTCGGTACTACCGAGCCCCTGGCTAAAACTTGCCAGTGAAGCCATATCGGTACTACCAACCCAGTGTGGCTGAGGATTTTAGAAAAGATGAGAAAACGTGTACGTGTCGACTCTAAACTCTTCTCACTCACTTGGTCATCTCATAGAGCACTTTTAGCATCTCTTTGCTATCAATTTGCATCCCCCTTTATAGTATGGTGTTTCCTATACTCAAATTCAAAATCAAAATAAAGTTAAGCCTTGACTTGAGTTGAAAACGCCGAATTGGAGTTGGGGGCCTTCCTTTGGTCAAAATCATGATTTTCAATTACTTAAATCCTGCACACATCTTAATCAACCATTAAATACCACAAAATATGTTTGTCACTATCACCGAAACAATTAGGGGTCAAGATGCTCTTTCAATCTCCCCCTTTTTGGTGATTGATGACAACACAATTCGTTTTCAAAAAAAGATGTGTGTATCCAACAATTTAAAGTGAAACTCCCCCTAAATGTGTGCTTGGTCTTTTATGGAGGCCTCAAATGCCTATCACACATTTAGAAGAAATTTCACTCTCAATTTGCATACACAAGTGCATAAGTGTGATATAATATTCGTGATGCATATGACAAGATATACAAATAAACAAAGTGAGAAATAACAACCACCAAGCATCACAAATAGATAAGAGAGGTTCTACACTAGCACGATTAAGTCTTACAAATTTAAAAGGTTCTAGGTTCACAATCCATCACACCACACAAATAGTTCATACATGTCCACAACCTAAGATAGATAGATAAAGCATGAAGATACACACCACCCCACATGGACAAATTGTGAGCACACTCCCCCTTTGGCATCAAGTGCCAAAAAAGAGGAGGCCCTTCAATCATCACTACCATGTGGAGAGTGGGCCGCTGGAGGAGAGTCGTCTTCCTCAGTCTCACCACCACCAAAGTCCTTATCGTCGATGTCGGCCGGGGGGAGCTCCATACATCATGGATGTGTCGCCGTAGATCTCCCAAGGGTTGTAGAAGACTGGTGGAGGAGGGAAGTCCATAGGCTCACGAACGGGAGAGTGCTCGATGTTTTGCTAAGTGAGCATGGCCTTCTGGCGGGTCTCTGTTGACGTAAAATCAGCACCTCACGCCAAGCACACACCAAGCCAGATTAGCTAGCTTCACACACGTGGCCCGGGCGTCGAATCCGGAAGTGTGCCAGTCAATTTTCCCTGAAACTGACAAAGGGTGAAAATAGTTAGATAAAACCTGGAACTTGCCGGGTGGTACTAGACAGTTCCGTATTTACGGCTATGAAGCCAGTCAGAACGACATATAGCTATAAACAAGCTATCTGTCAGCAATTTAAACATCATTCAGCAATTGATAAAAGATGTAAACAGAGTATTGCCGAATGTATGACGTAAGCATGATGAAAAATCGGTCTTTATTTAAACAATATTACAACACGAAACCATGACTGATTATCAAGGATAAAGCATGATCATGAATCTGCAGTAAACAAGCATGCATAGACCAAAAGCACTAGTCTACCGCGTGTCTAGATATTCTCAAACCCGTCAAGTATGACGTCAAACAAGTTAATCCACCGCATGATACAACTTGCCTAAAATCACACCACCAACCAAGCATAGATCAATCCACCACATGATACAATCTAAACATGGAAGGCCAAAAGCATACATTATTTAAAGCAAAACTCATGAACATGTTTCACTCGTGAGAGGATTGTCGAATATAGCTGTACAGCCGAATCGTATTCCGTGGAGGAGGAACAAACTATGCAAGATTAACAAGCTTGAACCCGCAACATGTGACAATCTAGATTGATTTGAATTCGACTATTAGAGAACGCATGACTCACTTGCCGTGTCAAGCCAAAGATTTGGGCGTGCAACATGTGGATCACAAACAAGATAGAGCCGAATCTAATCAATCTAAATTGAGCAATAAGAGTGTTACCTGAATTAAACACAAAAGAGTAGAATTCAAAGCAACACATGGTAACTTAATTAATCTATTAGATCATGCCAAATCTAATAGAGCCGATAACTAGCTCCAAGCTAGATCTTAGCCTACCACATGACTCATGATCCAACAAGGAAACCTTCTTGAACCAAGCTTAAATCCACCGCATGATACTAAGCATGGTAACAAGACTACTTGCATCACGGTCTAAATCCACCGCATGATACTAGACATGAAACAAGGTTGTCGGTACTTACGGAGGTCGACGGATCGATGGCTCCTCTCGAAGAACTCGACGACACGACTAGAAGGACTCGAAAGTTGGCACGGGGCCGGTTTGTTGTGAAATTGTTCGATCGCTATTACAAACACTAAGGGTTTATATTTATACCCTGGTTCTAACACGACTCCTAGTCGACCACGATTACAACATTTATTACTTAAAATCAGCACCATGGCGTCATGTTCGTCTCGTATTCATCATCAATTCATCCCCTTCTTTACATTCAATCCATGTCATCACGCATTCCCGAATGCTTTCCGCTTTCACTCGTTGAACAATTCTTCTGCCAAATGATGATGCACTCCCGACCGCAGACGCCTCTACCGAATGCTTTGAGGAAAACCTCCTGCCGAATGGTGCCCTTCTGCCAAATTCGGCTCACATGTCAGTCTCTTCCCTGTACCAATTTTTGGTGTTAACAGTCTCCAACTTGAGGAATTTCTCATCAACGTGCTGCCTGTGAGCACGGATCTCCTGTGCATTGTGCTTCCCAACATTGAAGCAAGCGAAGAGGCCCTGAGATAGAAAGTTAAAGATGCTCTTCTTCTTGTCGGGGGGAACAATGCCTCTGGAAGCTGACGGTCCACGAGAGGAGAGGGAGGCTCATAGCAGGATGGACCACCGGAGGAAGGTCCACCCGAGGAGGTGGCTCTAGTAGGGGCATGCTTGCCCAACTTGAGAAGATGCTCAATGTTCCCCTTGTTTAGCTTGTACCAAGTGTGAGTCTTGTCGGTGAGAATGTCAACTCCGGTCATCTCACATATCATCTTGAAAATCCAAGGGGCATACTGATAGCTCTTATTAGCAGACACTGAGCACACAATGATCTCCTCCCATATGAAATCAAACACACTAAACTTTTCCTCACCCTGTGCCATCCTCACAAGTATGTCCTTGGCAATGTTGGAGATGTTGTAGTTGTCACCAATCTTAGGAGTGAGTGCATAGCGAAAGAGTTGGTTCAACATCCTATAGATCGGCTTCATCCCATGTGTAGTACCAAACTCCACCTTGCCATAGATAGAGTCATACATGAATGCCATCTCACTATCAAGAGGGATCTCTCCACCATGAATCTTAGGATGGCCAAGATCCTCGTCACCAAAGCCAAGTATCTGAGCGAACCTCTCACAAGAGATAGAGAGGGGTTTGCCTTGCAAAAGCTAATGAAAGGTCTTGGCCTCACGCCGGACATGAAGATTTGCATAGAGCTGTGCAATAAATTCCTGATTTCAATCATAATTCATAGCCATAATTGAGGTCATTCCTTTGGCATGACAAATATCAATGGCCTCATTGACGGCTGGAATGTTGAGTGACCTCAAGTTGTCCCAATTGTTTGACTTCATGTCCACGGTCATGTGCTCCTTGCTAAGGATCACCGATTCATACCAATCGGCGTTGAACTTGACCCAAAATCTAATGTCCGCATCAAACTCCTTTTTCCATAGAGCGGGATCGGAGTACCTTTCCTTGTACACATTGTGTGTCCCACTCTTGTAGTCAACCATCTTCAAGATTCCCATTTGAGTTGCCGGACGAGGAGGTTTGGATGGCCTAAGCACAAAACCCGCAAGACTGTCCAAGGATATATCTTCATAGTCATCGTAGTGCTCATCCGGTTGATGAGCTTGCTTGGTGCGGGCACGGTGACCTCGACTCGTAGAGCGACGAGGCAGTTGGTGGGTTTGGACGGCCTCGACCACATGGGCGTTGAGCACCCATGCCCACCTTCCTCTTCCTTAGGGCAAGGGGAATGTCATCCTCATCAGAGCCCTCTTGGACAACTTGCTTGCCGGCACAACCCATCTGAAGGTTTGAAAAGATTGCATAAGATGGATGTGGATGATTGAATAAGATTGGCTCAGTTCATGAACTTAAGCACATGTGACAGGCTCCTGTCGGTACTACCGACATGGGGTCAGTACTACCGACGGGGTCTGCAACAGTGCAAAAAATCCATGAACCGAGGGATTTAACCAACAAAGCTCTACAAGATCATGAGCAGGTGTTCTAGGATGGGTATAAAGATGATTCCCTAAGGCATTCCACCTAGAAACAACGGTATTGAGAGATCGATCGATGAGGATTTTGAATCAAATACCTTGAGCTTTTCTCGTGTGAGTCAAAGAACTCCCGGCGAGGATCGGATGTTCGAAGGGTGGAGAATCCAATGGAATGGCTAGATGGAAGTTTGCACAGTTATGTTTGGTGATCTCCTTGCGGATTTGAGTGAAAAGGAGAGAGGGGTGGCACCAACGGTTAGAAAGGAACCCTAGAAGATACACTGGTTCGAGGGGGTATTTATACCCCTGCGGTGATTATGGGTAGTACCGACACGGGCCCGGTACTACCGAGGGTTCGAGGAAATCGAGCCAGAGAGTCCATATCGGTATTACCGACGGAGGGTCGGTTCTACCGGGGGTCCCAGCGGTAGTACCGACATGGCGTCGGTAGTACCGCGAAGTTTTGAAATTCTAATAATGAGCTCATATTGGTACTTCCGACCTTGTGTCGGTAGTACCGTCTGTCTTCAGGATTTTGAGAAAAAGATTGAGAAACTAGCTGAGATAGATTAGAGAGAAAAAGTTATGGACATGTAGAGCACCCATAGAGCTCGGTGATTAGTCACAACCAATCAATCAAAGCTATAATCACCAATCACTATGGGAAGAACCGAGTTTTGTAAGACACACACAAAGTGAAGAAAATAAAACATTTTTTCTCTATCTAGGCAACAAGCAATTTGTGTGCAATAAGTCAAGCCAAGTTACGAGAATCCAATATGTTTAGCTCATTCCTCAAAGCACAAAACATTTGCTCGTCTAGAGGCTTAGTGAAAATATCGGCAAGTTGCCTCTCAGTGCTCACATGACATAGAGCAATATCTCCCTTAGCCTCATGATCCCTTAAGAAGTGATGTCTAATATCTATATGCTTTGTTCTAGAGTGTTGGACCGAATTGTTTGCTAGCTTGATGGCACTCTCATTGTCATACAAGAGTGGTATCTTACGAAACTCACAACCGTAATCACTCAATGTTTGCTTCATCCACAAGAGTTGTGCACAACAAGCACCGGCCACCACATACTCGGCTTCGGCCATGGATAAGGCAACTGAATTTTGCTTCTTTGAGCTCCACGACAGCAAAGACCTACCAAGAAATTGGCAAGTCCCGGTAGTGCTGTTTTGATCTACTTTGCAACCGGCATAGTCCGAATCGGAGTAGCCAAGCAAATCAAAAGTGGAGCCCTTGGGATACCACAAGCCTAGGTTAGGAGTGCGAACCAAATATCTAAAGATTCTCTTAACAGCCATTAGATGACACTCCTTGGGATTAGCTTGAAATCTTGCACACATGCACACACTAAACATTATAGCGGGCCTTGATGCTCAAAGGTAAAGGAGGGAACCAATCATGGAGCAAAATACCTTTTGGTCGACCGAATTCCCTTCTTCATTGAGATTAAGATGTCCATTAAGTGCCATAGGGGTCTTGATGGGCTTGGAGTCAGCCATGTCAAACCTCTTGAGCATATCGTTTACATACTTGGTTTGACACAAGAAAGTATCTTCCTTCATTTGCTTGATTTGAAACCCAAGGAAGAACTTCAATTCACCCATCATAGACATCTCAAATCTCTTGGTCATGATCCTACTAAACTCTTCACAAAATTTATCATTAGTAGAACTAAAGATAATATCATCAACATAAATTTGGCATACAAAGATATATTTTCCATTTCTTTGAATGAAGAGAGTAGAATCGGCTTTGCCTATCTCAGAACCGTTCTTGAGAAGAAATTCCTTAAGGCATTCATACCATGCTCTAGGAGCTTGCTTAAGCCCGTAGAGCGCCTTATGGAGCTTGTACACATGGTTGGGGAAGTTTGGATCTTCAAAGCCTGGTGGTTGCTCAACATAAACTTCTTCTTGGAGAGGCCCATTCAAGAATGCACTCTTCACATCCATTTGATGAAGCGTGAAGTCATGATGAGTAGCATAGGCTAAAAGGATACGAATTGACTCAAGCCTTGCTACCGGTGCATAAGTCTCTCCAAAGTCCAAGCCTTCAACTTGAGTATATCCCTTGACAACAAGCCTTGTCTTGTTCTTTGTGACAACACCAAATTCATCTTGCTTATTCCTAAAAACCCATTTGGTGTCGATCACATTTTTTCTTTGGTCTTGGCACCAACTCCCAAACTTCATTTCTCTTGAAGTTGTTCTCCATTTGATGCACTATTGGGTGTGGTGCTTGAGATTGATGTTGAATTTGTCCATCATCATCGTCTTCAACTTGTGTGGCTTCTTCTTGGGATTCACCACCTTGTTCTCCCCTTGATCAAAGCCCCGTTCATGATCGTCACCATGAACTTGACTTTCTTCTTGATGAGCTTGAGAACTTGGTGGTTCCACTCTTGTCGATGATTGTGGATCTTGATTGCTTGTGTCAACTGGAGCTTGTACTTGAACCTCACGAGGCATCACTTCACCGGTCCCCATTCTAAAGATTGATACACTTGGGGGCTCTTCATCATCTACAAGGTTTTCACTAACTTGCTCTCGTTGAGAGCCGTTGGATTCATCAAATTTCACATCTACCGTGGTCTCAACACAACCGGTGGTTTTGTTGAAAACACTATAGGCATGCTCGTTAGTTCCATAACCAATGAGAAAACCTTCATCAACCTTGGACGCAAACTTTGAGGCTTTGGGTTTCTTGTTAAGTATGAAACATTTTTACCCAAAGACCCTAAAGTAATGCACACTAGGTTTCTTACCGGTGATGATCTTATAGGGAGTCTTGTTCAAGTACTTGTGGAGGTAGAGGCGGTTAACGGCATGGCATGCGGTGTTGATGGCTTCCGCCCAAAATGAGTCTGGAGTCTTATATTCATCAAGCATTGTCCTTGCCGCTTCAATCAATGTATGGTTCTTCCTCTCAACGATGCCATTTTGTTGAGGTGTGTATGGAGCGGAAAGTTCATGCTTGATGCCTTCTTCATCTAGGAACTCCTCAACTTGAGTGTTCCTAAACTCTGAGCCTTTGTCAATTCTTATGTTCTTGACCTTGAGCTCGAACTCATTTTGGACTCTTCTAATGAACTTCTTCACAATTCTCTTTGCTTCACTTTTATCTTGCAAAAAGAATACCCAAGTGAAACGGGAAAAGTCATCAACAATTACTAAACCATATTTGTTACCACCGATGCTTATGTAGGAGATTAGTCCAAGCAAATCCATGTGTAGTAGCTTCAATGGTCTTGATGAGGATAGGATGTTCTTGGCGGGATGATGAGCTCCAACTTGCTTCCCGACTTGACAAGCACTACATAACCTATCGTTCTCAAAAACAACATTTGTTAGTCGTAGGATGTGCTCGTCTTTTTGAAGTTTGCCAAGTTCATCATGCCAACATGGGCTAGTCGGCGATGCCATAGCTAACCTAAGTCGGATTTTGCCACTAAGCAAACCTTAGGGTCCATCTTCACTTTTGTGAAATCCACATAGTAAAGCTTTCCCATAAATGACCCACAAAGACAATAGAGGAATCCTCCCTTCTAGAGACGGTCACACCCTCATGGGTAAAGAGACAATTGTAGCCTTTCTCACAACGTTGTGAAACCAACAACAAGTTGTATCCTAACCCTTGAACATGATAAATATCTTCAATTGAATTTTTTGTTGAGATAGCAATTTTACCTAGACCAACAACATCTCCTTGACAATTGTCTCCATAGATGATAGTTTCCATAGGGTTGTCATAATGATCAAGGTATGCAAATAAGCCTTCATCTCCAGTCATATAATTAATGGCACCACTATCAATCAACCATGCGCTTCCACCGGAGGAGTAGGCCTACAAAACAAGTTTAAGCTTTTGGTTTAGGTACCCAAAAGGATTTGGGTCCTTGGAGGTTAGATGCACAAACTTTTGGAACCCACACACTCTTCCTCATAGCCTTCATGGTGTAGGCCCCAACATACTTGACCACCATTTTACCATTATGGTCCAAGGACACAATGTAGTCACAAGTGTAGTTGGGAGAGGGCTTGTGTTCAACCACATTGTTCGATGCCTTTGATGGAGAGTTAACCCCACAGTTTCCTTTTGTGGTGTTCACTACCTTTGGCTTGTCCTTTGTTGTGGTAGAGGTGGTGACTCCATGGGAAATATCCATAATAGTGTTGAGGTAGCCACCCTTGTTCCACAAGGGGATCTCATGCCCTTTCACCACTACTCTACCATTGGCCTTGTTCTTCTTGTAGTGCCCAAGTCCTTGCTTGTCAACCACATTAGGAATGGACTTGGCACCAATGTTGCCTTGAGTGATCAACATGTTCAACTGGGCTATTTCCTTGTCTTTGCTCTTAATTTTCTCTTCAAGCCTTGCATGGTTAGTCTTGAGAGCATTTCTATCAATATTAGAGCAAGTAGAACAACCTTTACTAGTGGAGGCACTAGAATCCAATGTTGCCTTAGGAGTGGCGTTGGTGCTTTCCCAAAGAGTACTATAGTTTGCTTCAAGAATTTTATATTTCTATGTCAAGCATGAAAGGCTTGATTGAAGCTCATATGAGTAGCCTCTAGGGAAGCTAGAGATTCATTTGCTAAGGTGTAATACTTTGACATCCTCTTGTTGGAATCATTGGCCAAGGACAAGTCCATGGTTAACTTTTCGACCTTAGCCTTCTCCTCGGCAAGAGATTTCTCTAGAGCAAGGTTTCTTTTATTTTCAAGGATAAGTAAGTCTTCTTGCTCATGAACAATCTCCTTCTTTTCCTCTAGTTTGTCCAAGAGCTTTTTAATTTCTTTGTGGCCCTTTTCACCAAATTTCTTTATCATGTCTGCCTCCATTTCATTTTCCTCATCTATGTTTTCTATGTCACTACTAGGTGTGGATGAAGAAGAGGTTAGAGAGGATGAGGTGGTAGATTCTTGTACCTTGCTCCCTCTTGCCATGAGACAAAAGTGAGAGTGGTCCTCATCGTCGGAGAAGTTGTTGAAGAGGCGTGGTGAAGATGATTCTTGTGCCATGGCGATGGTTGCAATGCCTTGCTTCTTTGGTTCCTCATCTTCATCACTTGAGTCCCATTATTGACCCACATGAGCACGCCCTTGATACTTGTCCTTGTACTCTTTGCTCTTCTCCTTGTATTTCTTCTCTTCCTCGTTCTTGTCCTTGTTCTTGGGACACTCGGCAATGAAGTATCCATACTCTCCACACTCATAGCATTTCCTTTGAGACTTCTTCTTTCTTTCATCATCGTCTTTCCTTGATGTTCTAGACTTCAAGAATTTCTTGTACTTCCTTATGGCAAAGGCGGTTTCTTCATCTGTGCTTCCTTCATCACTAATGTCTTCCTTCTTAGTCTCGGAGGTCTTGGGCTTTACTTTCACCACTTCACTAGAGCTAGCATTGTAGGCTAAGCTCTTGTTCATCTTCAAGCTTAAGGACTTCTCCACATCTTGGTCAACTAGCTCTTGATGCAAGATTTCTCCAAGAAGTTGAATGGGTGTCATCTTGGGGTAGTTTGGATCCCTTTTTATCATTGTTGTCAAGTTCTTGTCCTTTGGGGCAAAAGCTCTTAGCAACTTCTTTGTGACCTTTGAATCATCCCAATCTTTACTTCCAAGAGCCCTAATGTCTGAGATAAGGAGCATGAGCCTATCATACCTTTCTTTTACGGTCTCTCCATCCTTCATGAAGAATAGCTCAAGCTCTCCATTGATACACACCTCCATAGAAGAATAGTTCAAGTTCCGTTACAACTCCATGGACAAACGAAAGGTTTACCCCATCAATACGCTAGGCATGGCACTGTTGAGATGGTGGATGCCTCCGATGAAGATGGATCTTCGTTGTCCTTCAACTCCGGCGGCGCCGTGGCAAGCTCTCGGCGTCCTCCTTCCTCGTGGCGACCTCCCTTGGGCTTGGCAATGATTTCTCCTGAGTGTCCTCCCCAAGGGTCTCTCTCGTAGTCGATCTCTTCCTTGGCGGCTCTGAGGGACTAGACGGCTTTTTTTGCTAATGGCGGCTTGCACACGTGATTAGGGTTGCATCTACTTAACACCGAGCAAAGGGGGACCTGAACTGCCACAAAAGTGGGCTGGGCTGGTCCGAACGGGCCGACCGGTCTGGGCCTTTTCTGGGCTCGTTCGGGCCCATTCTTCTCCCCGCGGCTCATCTTGACATTTTGCACTTGCTCCATTCATTTGTGTCATTTTGAGGTCATCATCACTGCGATCAAGTTGAGGGATCTTTATGCATGAACTTCCAGTCTTTTCATCTCGGTCCTCGGGAGTTCTCCATTCAAGCACATTGGTCCTTGGCACCTTTGGGGGCAAGTTCGCACATGGTCGGAGCTCATTGATTGTCTTGCAAAACGTTCTCCGAGCTAGTTGCGTCTTCCCTTATTTAATAAGTGAATTTCTGCAAAAACACTATACTCCAAAATGCACATCCAACTGTGAACTTGTTATATCATTAGCATGCCTAGTGGCAGGTTAGTTCCAAAACGAAGTTCAAACCATAACATAACAAGTGTTCTTGGTTGACGTAAATCGACCGCCAACATCCCCCCACGCTTAGATCTTGCTCGTCCTCGAGCAAGTTGCTCACAAGTTGTTCATCCAAGGAGTTGAAACATGCTTCGTCAAATCCTTCCTTACAAGTTAGTCAATGATTCATCTTTAATATAAGAGACATAAAACAAAGATCATAATGTAAACATGGGAGTTTAAAAATTTACCAACTCAAGACTTACCCCACAACTCATACCTTTAACTAGAGATCCTCATCTCCAACCACACTTTCTTTCTTACTTCCATCGGAGGGTTTTCACAAGCTTTTAGAAATAAATTTCCTACATAAAGTGTTAGACAAAGTCCTCCTCCAAGTTCTCACATGTCACTCATTTAAAATGGCTATCCTAGATAATTTCATAAACTCTCACTTCCCATAAGTCTCTCATTTATAATGTAAGGTGGAGCTATTTGTATGGCTAGTGAAGTTAGCACAAGTATTATCAAGCTAAGAAAATCCTCTAGTGGTTGTTCACCTTCCAAGCCAATGATCATGAGAGTTAAACCATATGTAAGGGTATCAAGGATGAGAAGATTTAGAATGGTGAACATGTGCAAAGGGAAAAAGAATAATGACTTCAAGGCACTAATGATGTCCTCGATGTCGGATTGCACATGGTATGAAATATTGAAGATTCGTTCTCAACATCATCGCATCCTTCCCCGCACTTCTCTTGATCTTCACATGACTTATCATCCCTCATTATATCCTTCTTGCCTTTCCTTGGATCATTCTCTCTTTTTCTTTTTCTCTCTTTTCTTTTCTCTCTTTTCTTTTTCTTTCCTTTCTTTTTCTTTGTTCTCTCTCTTTCTCTTTTTTTCTTATGTGTGCACACACATATACATACATATATATTTTTCTTTCCTCACATCTTTATCTTCTCTTCCGAAGCCTTTCACCCATCTTTTTGCTATGAATACCAATCTGAATTTAAATAAAACCTTACCTAAAAATTGAATGAATCTTCGAACATTGGTTGTGTTCATGGAATAAAATGATAAAAAAATGTTTATGGTTTGGGGTATGGAATCTGGCGATGAATGGGGCATTCAATGTGAAGTTCCCATTACCGAATATATGACGAGGCTAGCAATAAAAGATATAACATCAAGGACATGATCATTTCTTGAAACTAGACCTCCCAAAAGAGTAAAGTCCTAACCCAATTCATCATGCTAAACAACACTTATGGGGGAGTATGTATATATAGTTTAGGCCTTGTATAGGATAGACTTACCTCTGAACTTGGAGAAAGAAATCGCTAACCTTCATTGCAAGGGGTTTTCATAATTTTAGAAATAAATACCTCCAATATTAGTATTACCAAAGCATAGCCAAAGTAAGATCCTAGATCAAAGTTGACCATGGATACTTTCAAAGGTAAACTTCCACTAAGCACCACGGTAAACAATTATTCACAATGCTCATGCTCAAATAATAATGACAAAAGAAAGACATAATAATTAAAAGAAACAAAAGACTTGCATGACACAAAATATAAGACTCTCTTTATTTCTTTTTCTTGATTCAACGCTAACTTAAGACACACCACAAGCTAAAAAATTTTAAAACATGACTCAAACTTGACTCAACTTTAAGACTTGACCTTCCACCACTTGAGCAAAAAAATTTTAAAAGAGCTAGCTCCCCCCCACACACACACACTTAGATCTTACGAAGTCCTCGTCGTAATCTTTCAAGAAGAACAAGAGGGATAAAAGCTAGCTACTACACCTAATGAAACTCCCCACAAGAAGAGCACCACTCCTTGCACCACTCCTTCGGGAAAAACTCGGCCTAAACTCTACCCTTCCTAATTTTGATGTTGCTAAAAAGACCTAAACTGAGTCGTATCCTAGAAAAAGATGGGCATGAACCGAGGCAAAGGGATGTTGGGCCGGTCGGCATGGGTCGGCCGGCCTACCCCCTGGTTTTGGGCCCCCGTGGCCCATCATCTGCGGGCCTCTATGTTTTGTGCATACTAGCCTATGTGGTGAAAAGGTCCAGCTAAAAATCGTGAAAAGCACTCGATAAAATAACAAAATGACAATTTATTTACAGAAAAGTTACCAACTTTTACGTCTTAGGCTTGACGCTCAGGCTCGTCCTCCATGGTGTATATGTCAATTTAGTCAATGGGCACGACGTCGGGCTCAAGAAACACTTTAAATTGCTGTCCATTAACCACATATTGGTCTCCTTTTATATCCATAATCGTTACTGCTCCGCTTGGCGAGACCGAGTGGACAACAAATGGTCCATCCCATTTGCTTTTCAATTTTCCTTTCCCGAATATCTTGAACTTTGAGTTAAAGAGGAGGACCTTGTCGCCTTCTTTGAATTCCTTCAGTTCAAGTCTTTTATCATACCATCGCTTCATTCTTTCCTTGTAGATGGTTGCACTCTCATAAGCTTTAAGCCTCATCGCTTCTAATTCACTTATTTGAATTCTCCGTTTGATTCTCGTGGCATCCACATCAAGATTCATCTCCTTGATCGCCAAATATTCTTTGTGCTCTAATTCCAAAGGCAAATGACAAGATTTACCATAGATGAATTCATATGGTGTCATACCTATTGGTGTCTTGTGTGCCGTCCGATATGCCCATAATGCTTCGTCCAACTTTTTCGACCAATCTTTCCCTCCCTTCTCAACGGTCTTGTTAAGAATACTCTTGAGTTGTCGATTTGAAGTTTCCGCTTGTCCATTGGTTTGTGGGTGGTAAGCCATGGCCACTCTATGATCGATTCCCAATTTGGACAAGCACTTTCTAAAACTATTTCCCATGAAGTGTGTTCCTCCATCACTTATCAAAATTCACGGGACTCCATAGCGTGGGAATATAACATTCTTGATCATTGATATAGATTCCTCCGTTGAAGCTCTTCGACAAGGGATGGCCTCTACCCACTTGGACACATAATCAACCATTACTAATATATGCTTATATCCATTTGAATTAGTGAAAGGCCCCATGAAGTCAATTCCCCATACGTCGAATAGATCAATTTGCAAGTTATAATTCAAAGGCATAGCGTTCCTTTGTGATATATTCCCTGTTCTTTGACACTCCAGACAAGAAGCAACGTACCGTTTTGCATCTTGATGCATCTCCGGCAAATAGAACCCACTAGCACATACCTTTGCTTGAGTCCTTAAGTGTCCATAGTGTCCTCCATACTCGCCTGAGTGACACTTCCTTAATATCTCGACTCTTTCTTCCCTTGGTACACACCTTCTCAAGACTAAAGAGGTAAGGTACATCCCAATAATATTTTTGACTCTCGGCCATCACCCTTCTTTGAGCATTCTTATCTAAGTGATCAGGTGGCATCTTTTGTATGACTCGAATAATATCGATCATCCAAGTGTCTTTGTCAAAGACGCGATATAGATGATCATCTCTCATCTTGTCTTCGATGGGATCTTTATCATCCTCACGATTCATTCTTGATAGATGGTCGGCCACAACATTTTCTGACCCCTTTTTATCCCGAATCTCCACATCTAACTCTTGCAAGAGAATGATCCACCTAATCAACCTTGGCTTTGCATCCTTTTTAGACAAGAGATACTTGATTGCCGCATGATTGGTGTAGATGATTACTTTAGAATTCACAATATAGGATCTGAATTTTTCAAAGGCAAATACTACCACAAGAAATTCCTCCTCTGTTGTTTCATAATTCAATTGAGCTCCATTAAGGGTTTTGCTAGCATAATATATAGCATGTACCTTGCCTTCTTTTCATTGTCCCAACACGGCTCCAACGGCATAGTCGCTAGCGTCACACATGATCTCAAATGGTTGATTCCAATTGGGAGGTTGCGGTTATGAGAGATCTCTTTAGTGTCTAGAATGCCGCCAAGCACTTCTCATTAAAATCGAATGGCACATCTTTTTGGAGAAGATTAGTCAATGGCTTTGTAACCTTTGAGAAATCCTTGATGAATCTCCTATAGAATCCAGCATGGCCTAAGAAACTTCTCAAAGATTTGATATCCGTCGGTGGTGGAAGCTTCTCAGCTGCTTCAACTTTGGCCTTGTCCACCTCGATCCCCCTCTCGGATATTGTCGGTGTTTTAGACCGGCAACCTACTACGGGGAGTACCCGAAGTAGATGATTGTGACTCGCCGAGATCGGTAACTCGAAGGAAGAGACACGTGGCACACAATTTAGACAGGTTCGGGTCGCGAGGTGCGTAATACCCTACGTCCTGTATGCTGTGTAGCTCTGGATTGATAGGGCACGATTACAAGATAGTGCAATGGTGCGCCGTAGTTGTACGAGAGGAGATTGGATGAGGTGATCGGTCCCTGCCTCGCCTTATATAGTCCGGGAGGCAGGGTTACAAGTCGGAGTAGGGAGAGAGTACTAGTCGAGTACGTCTAGGAGTCCTCCATACAGTGTGGAACATGTACAGCTCCCTAACCGAGTACTACTCCTGTGTAGTCCTTGTGCTCCACGCCTTCAGGTGCCGTGTAGCGCAAGCCAGGTAGTCCCAGGGGCCCACCGAGTAGTCGGTCCTGGTACCCACCGAGGTAGTGGGCCCAGGGAGGTCCATACGACAAGCCCCCGAGTACTTTGTAGTCGAGAAGGATAGCTTCAAGTAGTCTTGACGGCCTTAACGAGTAGTCCTCAAGCGTCCCTGAGTGCTACAAGTCAAAAGTCCTCAAGAGTAGTCGAAGTATCCCGAGGCTGGAATGTACTCCAGCTGATGTTTGAGCAATCTTGAAGTCTTCTCGAGTAGTCCCAAGCGTCCTCGAAGACTGCCTTCGAAGGTCTTCAAAAACTGCCCGTCTTGTCTTGAAGCCGGAGCCAATATGAAGGTGCGATTGCAAAATCGCACTCCATATGGAGTAGCCCCCGAGCCTTAGGTTGAGCCGCGAGCTCTGGCTGAGGGTCCATCTGAAGTCTTGGCAAGAAAATACCGAAAAATCCGGAGAGAAAAACCAAAGGACACATGGCACGGAGCCCCCGAGCCTTGAGTCGAGTACTTCCTCTCGAATCGAAGGGTCTTCTTGAAGAATGTGTCCTGAGATGCTCTTGAGACTAGCCGCTTCCCAGGTAGTCGAGTAGAAGTAGCCGAGCCCCCGAGGTGAAGCGCGTCGACTAGTAGAATACGAAGAGTCACGCGCAACCGCTGAGTCAGCCACGTGTGAACTTATCAAGCCGCCCGTTGCGGAGCCATTTTGGCTTATAAATAGAAACCAAAACCCTTGGGGTTTTTCACCCATTCGAGCTGCAGCCATTCCGTTTGCATCTGAAGCGAATCCACTCCCAGCGCTTGCTGCCGCCGTAGTAGATCTAAGCGCGCCGCCACCTGAAGCTTTTAGGGTAGCCCCCGAGCGGATGCGAGTGAAGACACCTTGCACTTGGAGGATGAAGCCGTCACCGTCCAAGACGTCCAAGGCCGCCGGGAAGAAGAGGGGCCGCGAAGAGGCCGCTGCGGCTGCCACCGGAGCAGCGCCGCCCATGTCTCCACCGCGGGCTGATCCAAGCCGCGAGTGGAAGAAGTCCAAAGTGAAGACGGAGGATCTGCTGACCCTCCTGAACAGTGGGTTCATCAGGGAGAAGGAAGTCGACATGTGGAGATCCGCCGCTGGAGATCCGTATCCGATGGAGAAGGCTGAAGACGAGATCCCGATGTTCTCGCGGTTCGTGGAGCGCGGTCTTGCGCTCCCGGCCAGCGATTTCTTCAAGGGGCTGCTCGGGTACTACGGGATCGAGTACCTGAACCTGAACCCCCAACGGCATCTTCCACACGGCGGTCTTCGTCCACTTCCGCGAAGCCTTCCTCCGGATCAAGCCGCATTGGGTGCTTTTCCGGAAGTTCTTCCGCGTCAAGCCGCAACCAAGTGCCACCAACCCCGGGGTAGTCGGAGGAGCGGCATCCGGTCGAGGGAGGACGCCGCGCAGCGCATTTGGCGTACAAACTTGTCGACTCCAACACGGATTGGAAGACCGGGTGGTTCTACATCACGAACCACCACCCCGGCCCGCCGAAGCCGAGCGGACGGCGGCCCGGTGCACCGTGAATGGTGGAACACGGAGCCCACCATGCAAGAGGGGATCCGGCTCCCGAGCCGTTAGCACACATCAAGGTGCCGAGGGAGGCGGGACCGAGGGCCGAGCACGTGGCCTTCGCTTTCATGAAGCGAAGGATCCGGCCGTTGATGGCTCGGGAGACCCTGAGCTTCGAGTACACCGGCGACGATGACGCGTCGCGGATGCCGGGAGGCGAGCTGGACGACAACGACATCATCGAGAGGTTGTCGCGGATCTTCAAGGACATGCCGCCGTACACGGCGTGCCCTGTCGAGGAGTACTCCGCCGCGCGCCCGCCCAAGGAGGTGAGTAGTCGTACTCCCCTAGTTGAGTGGTGATTGCTTGTAGTAGAGTTTCCTGACGTCCCGTGTCTTTGCGCAGGATGATGTGAAGAGGTTCATCTCCGAGCCGCAGCCATCCCCGAGCGGGATCGAGATCCCAATGGAGGGGAAGGCGAAGGAGCGTCGAGAGGTCGGTGAAGGCCACGACACCGTCGTCGTGGAGGATACCTCTGACGACGACGACGAAGACGAGGAGACGGCCGCGGGACCGCTTCCGGTGCCGGTCGAGGTTTAGCCGCCCGGGCTTGCCTCATGTTCCACTGGTACAAGACCCTCCGGCTAGCCTGGAGGCCAGCCTTGCTGCGCCGCCATGGAAGCCGTGAAACCCCGCCAGGAAGAGGGTGACGAAGAAGCTGAAGGTCTCAGAGACCACGCCTTAGGAGGTAGTTGTCTTGAGCAGAGTAGTCGAGTACCCGTTGTTCGAGTACGTTTGGTGACGAGTAGTCTTCCTTGTATGCAGGAGGTGCCGCCAGCAGAGCCCGTCGAAGAGGGCGACGAGGGCGTGTGGCATACAGTGGGGGAGCCAGCTGGAAGTCGTAGTCCAGCCCCCACTGTTGAAGAAATCCTGGCGCAACTGGAGCGCCAGCCCCCAGCTCCACAAGGGAGTACAGGACCCATGGACGCCGCCGTTGAAGAGGTGGTGGCCTCAGGAGCGCAGGAGACCGCTGCACCGGCCGCCGCCGCCGTGGAGGAGACAGTAGCCGCAGGGGCGCAGGAGGAGGCGCCCGCCGAGGGTGGACTGGTCGATATCGCCAGCATCCTCGGAGCTCCGGCCGTGACCATTGTCCGGTCGAACTTGTAAGTACCATATCCTCACGAGTAGTACTTGTTGCAGTAGTCGATCTTGCCTGACGACCATCCGGGAATGTTTACGCGAGAAAATCCACGGATCCGACCCGGGATGGCGATGAGCCCTCATCGGCGGTGGCGAGAAGAAGTCCCGCCGCCCGCCGAGGAGGCCGCCGCCGCTACCCAAGCCGTGGGCGAGCCACCGGTTGCCGAGGCGCCGCCGCCGGAGGCCGGTGTAGTCAAAGGTGAGTACCCTTCTTGAAGCTACAGGGCTCCACGAGGAGTAGTCGTAGGCACCGATGCACTTGTCTCTCTTTGACGAGCGCCGAAGGTGGTGACATCCTGCAGGGGTGCCAATGCAGAGGTTGACACCAGAGGCCCCAGAGGCTGAGGGAGGAGCCCCCGAGCCCATGGAGGAGGTCGTCGAGAAGACCGCCGGGGGAGAGGCGGTCACCACGTCGCCAGAGATTGCTCTGGAGGTGGCTATCCGCTCCCCAGAGATCCAGGACGCAGAGCCCATCCGCTCTGCGCCGATGACGGAGGCCACCGCGAGTAGTCGCGGCGGGATAGAGCTGCTTGCGGACGATCTCGTCGAGCCTGCGACAGTAGCCAAGCATCTGGAGGCGATCCGTCAAGCCGAGCAGTGGATGAAGGTAAGTAGCCGTAGCCATGTGAGTAGTCAATCCTTTTGCCGTTGAGTACTCTTCGTGACTTGAGTTGTCTTGTGCAGGACGTTGCAGAGCGGTCCCGCGACAAGTCGAACCTGCTGCAGGGCTATGGCGACACCGTGCTCCGAGCCGAAGCGCTAGAAGAGCAACTTATGAAGTCGCGGAAGCACGCGGCTGCCAAGCAGTCGAAGCTCGACGCTGCCTTCGCCAAGTACCACAACGACGTCCAGGAGTTGCAGGCGAAGGGCAACGACTTGGTGTGGAAGAATAAGGGCCTCCGCAACAAGAACAAAGGTATACCCTTTAACTTGTCGGGTACTTGTTGGAAGTCGAGAAGCATCTGACCCGCTGTTGCGTTGCTGTGTTGCAGAGCTTGAGGGCCAGATGGAGCAGCTGAAGGCTTCGGAGACGAGCATGAAGAACCTCTTCTACCGGGAGCAAGAAGCCCGCCAGGTACTCGAGCTCGACTACAAGGAACTCGCCTTCGAGTGCGAGAAGCATATGGAGCTGCGGATTGCTTCTGACAGAGATCTCGTCAACTGCTACAAATCTTTGCAGAAATTGAACGAAGACTGCGAGGCATTGCGGGCCCAGTTGAAGGAGTTGGAAGAAGCCGCACTGCCGATCGCAAGGCTCCTGGTGCCGCACCGGGCGGCCCCAAGATCGCTCCTCTGGTGGATCGCCTCAAGGAAGCGCCAAGCCGGCCGGCCGCCTACGTGAAGCACATGGCCGGTCGATCCCAAGACAAGTCTTGGCCTTCATAAAGTCGTACTTCCCGAAGGCCCCGGTGGAGGTAGTCGCCGGCGGGGTGGCCGCCAACCGCTCCCGATGAGCGGTATGCGAGCCCTTTGGAGCGAGATGGCTCCCATCGCGGAGCGAGTAGCCGAGAAGTCGAACCTCCGGTAGCCTCGTAATAGGTAGCTAGTAGCCATGGTTGTACGGGAAAAACAATTGTAATGAATTGTTCAAGTATTAATGAAAAGAAAATTTTCCGGCAATGAGTACTCGTAGTCGCGATCTCGGAGTGCGGAGCGCCCATCGTGGAGTGGATGCGAGTAGTAGTACTCGACTTTAGTAGTCCCGTTGTAGGGAGTAGGCGATAAAGAAGTTGATGAACGATCAATCTTTATTGCGAAGAAGTACACACGGATGGCCGGGGCCGTAGTTACAAAATGGTCGCTTGGACCGGAGGCCGCTTACGGTGAGTAGCGGCCGGAGCGGGTAGCCGCTTACAGCAGTTGATCCGTAGGTAGCCGTGTAGGCTGGATCGTAGATCCGTAAGTAGCCGTGCGGGGCCGGATCTTGGAGTGTGGTCTCTTAGTAGACCGCTGCTAGAGTCCTTGACGCTCGTTGCAGCCCAGGGTCCGTAGGTAGCCGCGCGGGGCCGGATCTGGAGAGGAGAAGTCCGGAGACTGGAGCCAGGACCCGGAGGGTCGCTTACGGCCAGGGGGTGTTGGTGTAGTCGTGTAGACTTGAACCCCAGAGTAGTCGTGTAGACTAGGCGTAGAATCGACAGAGCTGGTCGACGTTCCACGAGTTGTTGATGTCTTCGCCTTCAAGTGTTTGGAGGCGATAGGAGCCCGGCCCGGTCACCTTTGCCACGGTGAAGGGACCTTCCCGAGGGGGCCCGAGCTTGTGAAGTCCTTCCGTGTTCGGGATACGGCGAGAGGACGGGATCTCCAACGTTGAAGGAGCGTTCCTTGACGTTGCGATCATGGTAGCGTCGGATACCCTCCAGGTACCTTGCTGATTGGACGAGGGCAGCGCAGTGAGCTTCTTCGAGGCTGTCGATGTCAACTCGTCTGCTGTCTTTCTGAGACGCCTTCGTCGTAATGCTCCACTGCTGGCGAGTTCCATATGACGTCGGCAGGGAGGATAGCTTCGGAGCCGTAGACCAGGAAGTAGGGGGATTGCCCCGTTGGCTTGGATGGTTGAGTCCGCAGCCCCCAGAGTGCGTTGGGTGGTTCCTTGATCCACTTGCCCCCTTTGGAGTTTGCGGCGTCGTGTAGCCGCTTCTTGAGAGCGTCGAGCACCATCCCATTGGCGCGCTCGACTTGTCCGTTGGCCCGTGGATGGGCAACTGAGACGTATCGGACGTTGATCCCGCTGTTCTCGCAGTACTCCCAGAACTGGTGGTTGTTGAAGTTGGACCCCAGGTCTGTGATGATGCAGTGGGGTAGCCCATAGCGGTGTACGAGTTCATCCAGGAAGTCGAGTACTCTGTCAGCTTTGGGCATGTGACCGGCTTGACCTCGATCCACTTGGTGAACTTGTCGATAGCCACCAGTACCCTGTTGAATCCTCCTCGCGCAGTTGGTAGTGGCCCAATCATGTCGAGCCCCCAGCAGGCAAAGGGCCAGGTTGGCGGTATGGTGACTAGCTTGTAGGCTGGGACGTGTTGCTGCTTGGCGAAGTACTGACATCCTTGGCACCTTCTGACGAGTTCCTCGGCATCGCCCAGGGCTGTGGGCCAGTAGAATGCTCGCCGGAAGGCCTTGCTGACCAGCGTGCGAGAGGACGCGTGGTTGCCACAGATGCCCTTGTGGATCTCCTCCAAGATGTCCTTGCCTTCTTCACGAGGGACGCACTTCATGAGTACTCCAGAAGATGCGCCCCGCTTGTAAAGCTTGTCTCCGACGAGGACGTAGGACTTGGCGCAGCGGACGAGTTGCTCGGTCGCGTTCTTGTCGGAGGGGACCTTCTGCTCGCTGAGGTAGTAGCCACCCTGCGAGGCGCCGGAGGCGTGGCTGTTCGCGTGGCCTCGGCCGCCGCGGCCGCCGCCGCCTCCCGGCCCTCTGTTGGCCCCATGGTTGGAGCTGCCGCCGTCGCTGCCGCCGCCGTCGGGATCGTTGCCGCCGCCACCGTCGGAGCACGGTGGGGAACAACTTCTCGGTTGATGTGGTCTTGCTGTGAAGGTCCGCCGGCGTTGGAGCGGCGACGGTTTGGCTCGGCTGGAAGGTCAGCTCTAGTACGGTTGGGACCGTTGTTGGCACTGCGACTACTAGCTTCGTTGTCGCGGGGTTTAGCTGGAGGAGGTTGGTTGACTCTGTTGTCGACCCGCATGAAGTAGGCTTCTTCAGCGAGCTTGGCGATGACCTCTCCAGCTCGTATGCCCTGAGCCTGACGTGCGATCGCTGTGATCGACATGAGGCATTGCTCAGGGGTGGTGTGTACTCTGTTCTCGACCGCCTCGAGGGCTTCCGCAAGGTTGCGGATGGGGAGGTTGTCGCGGAGGCGCCGGCGACGTTCGTTGCGCTTCCTGTTGCGTTCACGTCGGGTGTCTCTGTCCGCCGGAGTCTCGTTGGGCGGGGCGTCAGCAGAGAGCTCGTCGGAGGAGATGTCCTCCAGGTACTTATCCCGAGCCGTGCCTGAGGGCCCTGGGGTGTTGCCGGCAGCCATGAAGACTTGGCGATCGGGGGTACCAAGGCTGGACTCAGAGGGTGCCACCTCAGTTGGTGTGTTTGAGTCAGCCCAGGCCAGCGGTGTTCCCTTCTGGAACGGTAACGAGTCGATGTAGGCGACGTAGCGTGAGTCTCCCTTTGCCAGGTCAGCAGGCTTGCGGTCGGCCGATGAACGTATCTCTCTGGCCGGCGTGGATTTTATAACCGGCCAGGGCGGCCCTGACAAGGGAAGCTCAGTGGAGTCGTCTTCGGACTCGGGCTCCTCAGGGTCCGACCCGAAGTCGAACTCGTAGTCCGGGTTTGAGTAGGACTCGGAGAGAGGGCTGGAGTCCGGAGTGTGATCAGGGGCGGCGTCGGAGTCCGAGTCGTACTCGGGTACGGGCTCCTTGCCGGCCCGGCACGAAGCGGGAGCCCCCGTGCGGGCCCGGCTGAGGATGCGGGGCCACGCGCGGAGTGCCCGCGTGGTGAGGGGACCGCCTGCGATGGCTGAGCAGCCGGCTCGCATGCGACGGCTCATGGCGACGTCGAGTTCGACTTGGAGATGGACTCGAGCTCGAAGTCAGCGTGGTGGTTGAAGAGCGAAATTTCGCCGAACTTGCCGACGAGTTCGCCTGTGACAACTTCAGGAAGCGTCACAAAGCCTGTCTTCGGGTTGGGCTGCATGGTCAGGCGGCGCTGGAAGGAGCCCGTGCCATCAGCAGTGCAGACCCAAGCGCCGAACACGAAGGTGTCGCCGCGGTTGAAGGCGACGGTTGGCTTGAAGTGGACGGGAGCCGTCGAGTTCGCCATGTGATCTCGAGCGAGAGCCCCTACCTGGCGCGCCAGCTGTCGGTGTTTTAGACCGGCAACCTACTACGGGGAGTACCCGAAGTAGATGATTGTGACTCGCCGAGATCGGTAACTCGAAGGAAGAGACACGTGGCACACAATTTAGACAGGTTCGGGCCGTGAGGTGCGTAATACCCTACGTCCTGTATGCTGCTTAGCTCTGGATTGATAGGGCACGATTACAAGATAGTGCAATGGTGCGCTGTAGTTGTACGAGAGGAGATTGGATGAGGTGATCGGTCCCTGCCTCGCCTTATATAGTCTGGGAGGCAGGGTTGCAAGTCGGAGTAGGGAGAGAGTACTAGTCGAGTACGTCTAGGAGTCATCCATACAGTGCGGAACATGTACAGCTCCCTAACCGAGTACTACTCATGTGTAGTCCTTGTGCTCCACGCCTTCAGGTGCCGTGTAGCGCAAGCCGGGTAGTCCCATGGGCCCACCGAGTAGTCGGTCCTGGTAACCACCGAGGTAGTGGGCCCAGGGAGGTCCATACGACGGATATCACGTGTCCCAACACTATTCCTTGTTTCTCCATGAAGTGACGTTTCTCCCAATTTAGCACCAAGTCAACCTCCCCACACCTTGTAATAACTTTATCCAAATTTCCTAAACAATCCGCAAAAGTTTTACCATAGACGGAGAAGTCATCCATAAATATTTCAACAATTTCCTAGATGAACTCCGAAAATACTGCCATCATGCATCGTTGAAAAGAGGTTGGAGCATTACATAAACCAAGGGCATCCTTCTATAGGCAGATGTTCTATGAGGGAAAGCGAATGTTGTCTTGTGTTGATCATCCGGGTGAATGGGAATTTGCATGAACCCTGAGTACCCATCAAGAAAGCAAAAAAAGGCATGGTTTGCTAACCTCTTAAGCATCTCGTCGATGAATGGTAGGGGGAAGTGATCTTTCTTTGTTGCTTTGTTCAACTTACGATAATCAATACACATCCTGTCGTATGGACCTCCCTGGGCCCACTACCTCGGTGGGTACCAGGACCGACTACTCGGTGGGCCCCTGGGACTACCCGGCTTGTGCTACACGGCACCTGAAGGCGTGGAGCACAAGGACTACACAGGAGTAGTACTCGGTTAGGGAGCCCCAGACATGTTCCGCGGCCGTATAGAGGACTCCTAGAGGTACTCGACTAGTACTCTCTCCCTACTCCGACTTGTAACCCTGCCTCCCGGACTATATAAGGCGAGGCAGGGACCGATCTCTAGCATCCAATCTCCTCTCATACAACCCACGGCGCACTATTGCACCATCTTGTAATCGTGCCCTATCAATCCAGAGCTACGCAGCATACAGGACGTAGGGTATTACGCATCTCGCGGCCCGAACTTGTCTAAATTGTGTGCCACGTGTCTCTTCCTTCGAGTTACCGATCTCGGCGAGTCACATTCATCTACTTCGGGTACTCCCCGTAGTAGGTTGCCGGTCTAAAACACCGACAGCTGGCGCGCCAGGTAGGGGCTCTCGCTCGAGATCACATGGCAAACTCGACGGCTTCCGTCCACTTCAAGCCAACCGTTGCCTTCAACCGCGGCGACACCTTCGTGTTCGGTGCACGGGTGCCGCAGCTGGCGATGGCGCGGGCTCCTTCCAGTGTCGCCTGACCATACAGCCCAACCCGAAGACAGGCTTCGTGACACTTCTGACGAAGTTGTCACGGGGTGAACTCAAAGCAAATTCGGCGAAATTTCACTCTTCGACCACCACGGCGACTTCGAGCTCGAGTCGGTCTCCAACCCGAACTCGACGTCGCCATGGGCCATCGTGTGCGAGCGGTGCCGCTCGGCCATCGCGGGCGGTCCCCTCACCACGCGAGCACTCCGCACGTGGCCCCCGCATCCTCGGCTGGCCCGCACGGGAGCTCCCACTTCGTGCGGGCCGGCAAGGAGCCCGTGCCGAGTACGGCTCGGACTCCAACGCCGCCCCCGATCGCGCTCTGGACTCCAGCCCTCTCTCCGGGTTCTACTCGAACCCGACTACGAGTTCGACTTCGGGTCGGACACGAGGAGCCCGAGTTCGAGGACAACTCCACTGAGCTTCCCTTATCAGGGCCAGCCTGCTGGGCTGGTTATAAAATCCACGCCGGCGGGAGATACGTCTGCGGCCGGACGCAAGCCTGCGACTTGGTGAAGGGAGACTCATGCTACGTCGCCTACATCGACTCGCTACCGTTCCGGGAGGGAACACCGCTAGCCGGGGGCGACTCAAACACACCAGCGGGGTGGCACCCTCGAGTCCGGCCTTAGCACCCCCGATCGCCAAGTCTTCATGGCTGCGGCGACACCCGGGGCCCTCGGGCACGGCTCGGGACAAGTACACGGAAGACATCTCCTCCGACGAGCTCTCTGCGCGATGCTCCACCAAACGAGACTCCGGCGGACAAAGACGCTCGACGTGAACAAAGGCGGAAGCGCAACGAACGCCGCCGACGCCTCCGCGACAACTTCCCCGTCCGCAACCTCGCGGAAGCTCTCGAGGCGGTCGAGAGCGAGTACACACTACCCCCGGCCGGTGCCTCATGTCGATCACGGCGATCGCACGCCGGAGCTCGGGGCATACGCGGCGGAGAGGTCATCGCCAAGCTCGGCCGAAGAAGCCTACTTCATGCGGGTCGACAACGAAGTCAACCATCCTCCTCCGGCTAAACCCCGCGACAACGAAGCTACTAGTCGCGGCGCCAACAACGGTCCCAACCGTACTCGAGCCGACCTTCCGGCCGGAGCCAAACCGTCGTCGCTCCAACGCCGGCGGACCTTCACGGCAAGACCACGGCAACCGAGAAGTTGTTCCCCACCGCGCTCGGCCGGTGGCGGCGGCCAACGATCCCGACGGCGGCGGCGGCCCGATGGCGGCGGCTCCAACCATGGGGCCAACGGGGAGGGCGGAGGCGGCGGCGGCCGCGCGAGGCCGAGGCCACGCGAACGACCACGCCTCCGGTGCCTCACATGGCGGTGTACGACCCTCGCCGAGAAGATTGAGGAGGCTGGCGGCGGAAGAAGTCGACCACTTTGCCGGCGAGGGAGACGGCTTCCCCGCCTTCTCACCTCGACTTCGCAACTTGCTCCTCCCCGACAAGTTCAAGCCTTTGGGGATCACCAAGTACGACGCGAAGCCGGATCCCATCCGGTGGCTCGCGATGCTACGCCCTCTCCATCGAGAACGGCGGCGGCAACGGCGACACCAAGTGCCTCTACTTCCCCTTACTGCTCGGACCAAGCACCACTCACATGGCTCGAGTCGGCGGACAAGCACTCGATCGACAAGTGGGACCGGTCGAAGGAGCGGTTCACAAGTAACTTCGCGGGCGCCATGGGCCGATCGGGTACTCGCATGGACCTGGCCATGATCAAGCGAGGAACGGGCGAGACCCTCGCAAGTCAATGCGCCGCTTTTCGACAAGCGCGCTACCGTCGTCGACGTCACCGACAAGGAGGTCATTGACCTCTTCCGGGACGGCCTCTACCATCGCCGCACCTTCGAGGACTTCGTCCGCCGTCTCCCCCCGAGTCCATTCCCCACCTCAAGGACATGATCACGTCTCGGGCGGATGAAGAGGAGAAGGCCAATGCCAAGTACGACGCCATCGTGGCAAGACCAAGCGAGAACCGGGCGGCGGCGGCGCGGCAACACAAACCAAGGCGGCCGCAACAACAACAACAACTACTACTACTCGGGCCCCAACCGCAAGCGCAAGCCAGACAACACTATCGCGGCTATCCAGCGCCCTGCAAAGGGGAACTCGAAGAAGAACTCCGGCGGCTTCAAGGACTGCTCGAAGGAGAAGTGCCGTGGCATCCAAACGGCAATCACACTACCGAGCGAGTGCTACCAGCTCGGGCATGCACTCAAGGATACGCGGAGCCACCGCACCCTCACGATCAAAAGGACAAGAAGAAGGACGGCGACAACAACGACTTCCAGGAGCTGGACAAGACCGTCAACGTCCTCTTCGGCGGATTGCCCGGCGGGCGGGAGCGAAGAGGCTACCCGTCGTGAAGTGATGTCCATCGAGCCAGCGGTCCCGACCCCTCTCAGGTGATCGGAGGTACCCATCACCTTCTCCCTCGCGGACCAATGGACCAGCTTCTCTGAACCAGAACGGTTCCCCCTCGTCCTGAAGCCAGTGGTGGCGGGCTCCAAGCTCAACAAGGTGCTCATCGACGGTGGAAGCGGGCTCAACGTCCTCTTCACCAAGACCTTGAAGAAAATGAAGCTCGACATCACCCACATGCTCACCAAGAGCAACACGCCCTTCTATGGCATCGTCCCCCGGCAACGCGGCTATCCCCTTGGGCTCGGTGGTCTGCCCGATTACCTTCGGTGCGTCTCGGGACAACTACGGCACCGAGTACATCAAGTTCGAGGTCGCGGACTTCGAGACCTCTTACCACGCCATCCTCGGCGGACGGCCATCGCCAAGTTCATGGCGGTGCCCCACTACACCTACTTGGTACTCAAAATGCCAAGCCCAGCCGGTGTACTCTCCCTCCAAGGAGACTTGAAGATCTCCCACGACTGCGACACAGAAGCCGTGGAGATCGCCTCTACAAATCAAGTACCCAATGCGATGATGGAGGTCTACGCCGCGTCGAAGAAGCTTGCTACAAGTGAACTCGACATCCCAGAGAAGTCTGACAGCGCCAACAAGCCTCGGCCACCGAGGAGGGTACTCGTCAAGACGGTCGACCTCGGAACGGGCGACCCCGGCCAAGACCACCACAATCGGGGGCCGGCCTCGACCCAAATAGGAAGACGCGCTCATCGGCTTTCTTCGGGCTAGCAGCGACATCTTCGCGTGGAAGCCGACGGACATGCCGGGGGTGCCCGGGGGCCCCGATTGAGCGCTTGCCTCAACGTCGATCCTAAGGCCACCCCCAAGCGACAACACCTCCGACGCTTTGCCGACGACGGGCGGGGACGCCATCAAGAAGGAACTCGCCAAGCTACTCGCAGTGGCTTCATCGAGAGAAGTTTTCCATCTGAGTGGCTCGCCAACCCCGTCCTCGTCCGCAAGAAGAACTCGAACGATTGGAGGATGTGCGTCGACTACACCGAGCCTCAACAAGCACTACCCCAAGGACCCCTTCGGGTTGCCGCGGATTGATCAAGTCATCGACTCCACGGCGGGGGCTGCGACACCTCTGCTTCCTTGTGCGTTACTCCGGGTACCACCGGATCGCAATCAAGGAAGAAGACCGAGAGGAGAAAACCGCGTTCATCACCCCGTTTGGCGCGTCTTGCTACACGACCATGTCCTTCGGGTTGAAGAACGCCGGCGCTACCTACCAACGAGCTATCCGGGCTTGCTTCAAGAGGCGGCTCAACAAGAACTTCGAGGCCTACGTGGATGACGTGGTTGTCAAGACCGGGGACTCCGGTACCCTCATCGACGACCTTGAAGAGACCTTCGCATCACTACGCGAGTACCGGCGGAAGCTCAACCCGAACAAGTGCGTCTTCGGCGTCCCTTCGGGCAAACTACTCGGCTTCATCATCGGCCCGGCGCGGCATTGAAGACAACCCCGAGAAGATCTCCGCCATCACCAACATGAAAGCTCCCGCGAGCATCAAAGACGTCCAGAAGATGACGGGGTGCATGGCGGCGCTGAACAGATTCATCTCGAGGCTAGGAGAACGGCGCCTCCCCTTCTTCAAACTACTCAAGTATCACGAGAAGTTCGTGTGGACTCCAGAGGCGGATCAAGCCCTTGCCCAGCTCAAGGACTTCCTATCAAAGCCACCGATCCTCACGGCTCCTCACAAGGGCGAGCGACCTCTTTGCTCTACCTAGGTGCGACTACTCACGTGGTCGATCTTGCCATCGTTGTCGAGCGGCGGGGAAGACGGCCACGCCTACCCGGTCCGGCACCCGGTCTACTTCGTCGGCGAGGGTTCTATCGGTGTCCAAGGCTCGCTATCGGCCCGTGCGAAGCTCACATGCGCTCTACTCATCACCTCGCGGAAGCTACGACACTACTTCCAGGAGTACTCGATCTCCGTCGTCACCGACTACCCGCTCGGCAACATCTTGCGGAACCAAGATGCTACTGGAAGAATCTCCAAGTGGGCAGTCGAACTCAGCACCCTCAACATCGACTTCAAGCCACGCACAGCCATCAAGTCGCAGGCGCTAGTCGACTTCATGGCGGAGTGGCGGGAGAATCAGCTACCTACTCCAACCGAGCGCCCAGAGCATTGGGTGATGTATTTCGACGGCTCACTCAAGCTCGAAGGCGTAGGTGCAGGGGTACTCTTGATCTCTCCAACGGGCGAACAACTCAAGTACGTCCTGCAGATCTTCTGGAAGGTCTCAAACAACGAAGCCGAGTACGAAGCCCTCCTACACAGGCTCCGCCTCGCGGCTCCCCTTGGGCATCAAGCGCCTACTAGTCTACGGCGACTCCGCGGTGGTCATCAACCAAGTCAACAAGTCCTGGGACCACAACAAGGAGAACATGGACGCCTACTGCCTAGAAGTCCGCAAGCTCGAGAACAAGTTCTATGGTCTCGAGTTCCATCACATCGTCCGCGACAACAACGTTGCGGCGGACGTCCTCTCGAAGCTTGGATCAACCCGCGCTCAAGTGCCGGCGGGTGTCTTCGTCCACGAGCTTCACGCGCCATCCATCCCGGAGCGGCGCCACCGACCCTTGTCCCGGCCATCCACCAGGCGGGGCGAGGAGGACATGATAATCGATGTGGAGCGGAGGCAACCCTTCATTGACTACCTCAGCGAGCAGAAGGTCCCCTCCGACAAGAACGCGGCCGAGCAACTCGTCCGCCACACCAAGTCCTACGTCCTCGTCGGAGATAAGCTTTACAAACGGGGCGCGTCTTCTGGAGTACTCATGAAGTGCGTCCCTCGCGAAGAAGGCAAGGACATCTTGGAGGAGATCCAGAAGGGCGTCTGCGGCAACCACGCGTCCTCACGCACGGCGGTCGGCAAAGCCTTCGGCGAGCTTTCTGCGGCCCCACGGCCACGGGCGACGCCGAAGAACTCGTCGGAAAGTGCCAAGGATGCCGGTGCTTCGCCAAGCGGCAACACGTCCCGGCCTACAAGCTAGTCACCATACCGCCAACACGGCCCTTTGCCTGCGGGGGGCTCGACATGATTGGGCCCGCGCCAAGCTGCGCCGGGGAGGATTCAACAGGGTACTGGTGGCTATCGACAAGTTCATCAAGTGGATCGAGGTCAAGCCAGTCACATGTCATAAGGCTGACAGAGTACTCGACTTCCTGGATGAACTCGTACACCGCTACGGGCTACCCCACCGCATCATCACAGACCTGGGCTCCAACTTCAACAACCACCAGTTCTGGGAGTACTGCGTCAGCGGGATCGACGTCCGATACGTCTCAGTCACCCATCCACGGACCAACGGACAAGTCGAGCGCCAATGGGATGGTGCTCGACGCTCTCAAGAAGCGGCTACACAACGCTGCTAACTCCAAAGGGGGCAAGTGGATCAGGGAACTACCCAACGCACTCTGGGGGCTACGGACTCAACCATCCAAGCCAACGGGGCAATCCCCCTACTTCCTGGTCTACGGCTCCGAAGCCATCCTCCCTGCCGACGTCATATGGAACTCGCCAGCAGTGGAGCACTACGGCGAAGGCATCTCAGAAGACGACGGACGAGTTGACATCGACAACCTCGAAGAAGCTCGCTGCGCTGCCCTCGTCCAATCAGCAAGGTACCTGGAGGGCATCCGACGCTACCATGATCGCAACGTCAAGGAACGCTCCTTCAATGTTGGAGATCTTGTCCTCCGCCGTATCCAGAACACGGAAGGACTTCACAAGCTCAGCTCCCCCTGGGAAGGTCCCTTCACCGTGGCAAAGGTTACCGGGCCGAACTCCTATCGCCTCCAAACACTTGAAGGCGAAGACATCAACAACTCGTGGAACGTCGACCAGCTTTGTCGATTCTACGCCTAGTCTACACGACTACTCTGGGGTTCAAGTCTACACGACTACATCAACACCCCCTGGCTGTAAGCGACCCCCCGGGTCCACGGCTCCCGATCTCGGACTTCTCCTCTCCGGGATCCGGCCCGCGCGGCTACCTACGGACCACGGTGGCCCACGAGCGTCAAGGACTCTAGCGGCGGTCTACTAAGAGACCACACTCCAAGATCCGGCCTGCACGGCTACTTACGGATCTACGATCCGGCCTACACGGCTACCTACGGATCAAGCTGCTATAAGAGGCTACCCGCTCCCGGCGCTACTCGGTGTGGCGACCTCGGGTCCCGGCGACTACTTTGTAACTACGGCCCTGGCCACCCAGGTGTACCTCTTCAGTAATAAAGTTTGATTGTTCATCAACTTCTTTACTGCCTACTCCCTACAACGGGACTACTAAAGTCGAGTACTACTACTCGCATCCACTCCACGATGGGGGCTCCGCACTCTGAGATCGCGACTACGAGTACTCATTGCTGGAAAATTTTCTTTCATTGATACTTGAACAATTCATTACAATTGTTTCACTGTACAACCATGGCTACTAGCTACCTATTACAGGGCTACTGGAGGTTCAGCTTTTCAGCTACCTGTTCCGCGATGGGAGCCATCGGCTCCAGCAGCTCTGCATACTGCTCATCCGTGCAGTTGGCGGCTACCCCACCAGCGACTACCACCACTTGAGCCTTCGGGAAGTACGACTTCATGAAGGCCAAGACTTGTCTTGGGATCGACCTCGCCATGTGCTTCACGTAGGCGGCCAGCCGGCTCGGCGCTTCCTTGAGGCGATCCACCAGAGGAGTAATCTTGGGGCCACCCGGGTGCGGCACCAGGAGTCTTGCGATCGGCAGTGCGGCTTCTTCCAACTCTTTCAACTGGGCCCGCAATGCCTCGCAGTCTTCGTTCAACACGCAAGGATTTGTAGCGATTGACGAGATCTCTGTCAGAAGCAATCTGAAGCTCCATATGCTTCTTGCACTCGAAGGCGAGTTCTTTGTAGTCAAGCTCGAGTACCTGGCGGGCTTCTTGCTCCCGGTAGAAGAAGTTCTTCATGCTCGTCTCCGAGGCCTTCAGCTGCTCCACCTGGCCCTCAAGCTCTGCAACACAGCAACGCAACAGCGGGTCAAGGACTTCTCGACCTCTAACAAGTACCCGACCAGTTCAGAGGCGTACCTTTATTCTTGTTGCGGAGGCCCTTATTCTTCCGCACCAAGTCGTCACCCTTCGCCTGCAACTCTTGGATGTCGTTGTGGTACTTGGCGAAGGCGGCGTTGAGCTTCGACTGCATGGCAGCCGCGTGCTTCCGCGACTTCACAAGTTGCTCTTCTAGTGCCTCGGCTCGGAGCACCGTGTCGCCATAGCCCTGCAGCAGGTTCGACTTGTCGCGGGACCGCTCCGCAACGTCCTGCACAAGACAACTCAAGTCACAAAGAGTACTCAACGACAAAGGATTGGCTACTCAAAGGCTACGGCTACTTACCTTCATCCTTTGCTCGGCTTGACGGATCGCCTCCCGATGCTTGGCCACCGTCGCCGGCTCGATGAGATCGTCCGCGAGCGGCTCTATTCCACCACGACTACTCGCGGCGGCCTCCGGTCATCGGCGCGCGAGCGGATGGGCTCTGCGTCTGGATCTCGGGGGAGCGGATAGACACCTCCCGGAGCAACCTCTAGCGACGTGGTGACCGCCTCTCCCCGGCGGACTTCTCGACGACCTCCTCCATGGGCTCGGAGGCTCCTTCCCGCGGCCTCGGGGCCTGCGGTGTCAACCTGCCGCATTGGCACCCCTGCGGGGATGTCACCACCTTCGGCTTCGGTGCTGTCAAAGAGACGACAAGTGCATCGGTGCCTACGACTACTCCTCAAAAAGCCTTATAGCTTCAAGAAGGGTACTCACCTTCGACAACGCTGGCTTCCGGCAACGACGCCTCGGCAGCCAGAGGCTCGGGGCTCTGGGGCGGCGGGAGCGGCCTCCTCAGCGGGCGGCGCGTCTTCTTCCGCCACCGCTGAAGAGGGCTCATCTCCCTCCTAGGACAAATCCGTGGACTTCCTGCAGAAACATTCACAGATGGTCGTCAGTCAACATCGACTACTGCAACAAGTACTACTCGTAAGGATACGGTACTTACAAGTTCGACCGGACAATTGTCACGGCCGGAGCACCGAGGATGCTGGCGATATCGACCAGTCCACCCTCGGCGGGCGCCTCCTCCTGCGCCCCTGCGGCTACCGCCTCCTCCACAGCAGCGGCGGCCGGCGCAGCGGTCTCCTGCGCTCCTGAGGCCACCACCTCTTCAACGGCGACGGCCACGGGTCCCGTGCTCCCTTGTGGAGCAGGGGGCTAGCGCTCCAGCTGCGCCAAGATTTCCTCAACAGTGGGGGCTGGACTACGGCTTCCAGCTGGCTCCCCCACCGTGTCCCACACGCCCTCGTTGCCCTCTTCGACGGGCTCCCCTGGCGGCACCTCCTGCATACAAGGAAGACTACTCGTCAGCAAACGTACTCGTACAACGGGTACTCAACTACTCTGTTCAAGACAACTTACCTCCTGAGGCGTGGTCTCTGAGATCTTTAGCTTCTTCGTCACCCGCTTCCTAGCGGGGTTGCGCGGCTTCCGTGGCGGCGCAGTCAGGCTAGCCTCCAAGCTAGCCGGGGGGTCTTGTACCAGAGGAACATGAGGCAAGCCCGGGCGGCTAAACCTCGACCGCAGCTGGAAGCGGTCCTGCAACGTCTCCTCATCTTCGTCGTCGTCGTCGAAAGTATCCTCCACGACGACGGTGTCGTCGCCTTCACCGACTTCTCGGCGCTCCTTCGCCTTCCCCTCCATCGGGATCTTGATTCCGCTCGGAGGTGGCTGCGGCTCGGACATGAACTTCTTCACATCATCCTGCGCAAGACACAAGACGTCAGCAACTCTACTTCAAGTAATCACTACTCTATTAGGGTAGTACGACTACTCACCTTCTTCGGCGGGCGCGCGGCGGAGTACTCCTGTACAGGGCACGCCGTGTACGGCGGGATGTCTTTGAAGATCCGCGACAACCTCTCGATGATGTCGTTGTCATCTAGCTCGCCTCCCGGCATCCGTGACGCGTCGTCGTCGCCGGTGTACTCGAAGCCTAGGGTCTCCCGAGCCATCAATGGCTGGATCCTTCGCTTCATGAAACTGAAGGCCACGTGCTCGGCCCTCAGTCCCGCCTCCCTGAGCACCTTGATGCGTGCTAGCAGCTCGGGGAGCTGGATCCCTTCTTGCATGGTGGGCTCCGTGTTCCACCATTCTCGGTGCCTGGGCTGCCGTCCGCTCGGCTTCGGCAGGCCGGGGTGGTGGTTCGTGGCTGCCGTCCGCTCGGCTTCGACAAGCTTGTACGCCAGATATTGCTCCGCGGCGTCCTCCCTCAGCTGGATGCCGGCTCCTCCGACTACCCTGGGGTTGGTGGCACTTGGTTGCGGCTTGACGCGGAAGAACTTCCGGAAAAGCACCCAATGTGGCTTGATCCCGAGGAAGGCTTCGCAGAAGTGCACGAAGACCGCCGTGTGGAAGATGCCGTTGGGGTTCAGGTTCAGGTACTCGATCCCGTAGTACCCGAGCAACCCCTTGAAGAAATCGCTGGCGGGAGCGCAAGACCGCACTCCACAAACCGCGCGAACATTGGGATCTCGTCTTCGGCCTTCTCCATCGGATATGGATCTCCCGGCGGCGGATCTCCACATGTCGACTTCCTTCTCCCTGATGAACCCACTGTTCAGGAGGGTCAGCAGATCCTCCGTCTTCACTTTGGACTTCTTCCACTCGCGGCTTGGATCAGCCCGCGGTGGAGACATGGGCGGCGCTGCTCCGGTGGCAGCCGCGGCAGCCTCTTCGCGGCCCCTCTTCTTCCCGGCGGCCTTGGACGTCTTGGACGGTGACGGCTTCATCCTCCAAGTGCAGGGCGTCTTCACTAGCATCCGCTCGGGGGCTACCCTAAAAAGCTTTGGATGGCGGCGCACTTGAATCTACTACGGCGGCAGCAAGCGCTGGGAGTGGATTTGCTTCAGATGCAAACGGAATGGCTGCAGCTCGAATGGATGAAAAACCCTAAGGGTTTTGGCTTTTATTTAGAAGCCAAACCGGCTCCGCAACGGACGGCTGGATAAGTCCATGCGCGGCTGACTCAGCGGCTGCGCGCGACCCTTCGTATTCTACTAGTCGACGCGCCTCACCTCGGGGGCTCGGCTACTTCTACTCGACTACCTGGGAAGCGGCTAGTCTCAAGAGCATCTCAGGACACATTCTTCAAGATGACCCTTCAATTCGAGAGGAAGTACTCGACTCAAGGCTCGGGGGCTCCGTGCCACGTGTCATTCGGTTTTTCTCTCCCGATTTTTCGGGATTTTCTTGCCAAGACTTCGAGATGGACCCTCGGCCCGAGCCCGCGGCTCAACCTAAGGCTCGGGGGCTACTCCATATGGAGTGCGATTTTGCAATCGCACCTCCATATCGGCTCCGGCTTCAAGACAAGACGAGAGCTTTTTGAAGACCTTCGAAGGCGGTCTTCGAGGACGCTTGGGACTACTCGAGAAGACTTCAAGATTGCTTAAACATCGGTGGAGTACATTCCGGCCCTCGGGATGCTTCGACTACTCTTGAGGACTTTTGACTTGTAGCACTCAGGGACGCTTGAGGACTACTCGTTAAGGCCATCAAGACTACTTGAAGCTATCCTTCTCGACTACAAAGTACTCGGGGGCTTGTCGTATGGACCTCCCTGGGCCCACTACCTCGGTGGGTACCAGGACCGACTACTCGGTGGGCCCCTAGGACTACCCGGCTTGTGCTACACGGCACCTGAAGGCGTGGAGCACAAGGACTACACAGGAGTAGTACTCGGTTAGGGAGATGTACATGTTCCGCACTGTATAGAGGACTCCTAGACGTACTCAACTAGTACTCTCTCCCTACTCCGACTTGTAACCCTACCTCCCGGACTATATAAGGCGAGGCAGGGACCGATCTCTAGCATCCAATCTCCTCTCATACAACCCACGGCGCACTATTGCACCATCTTGTAATCGTGCCCTATCAATTCAGAGCTACGCAGCATACAGGACGTAGGGTATTACGCATCTCGCGGCCCGAACCTGTCTAAATTGTGTGCCACGTGTCTCTTCCTTCGAGTTACCGATCTCGGCGAGTCACATTCATCTACTTCGGGTACTCCCCGTAGTAGGTTGCCGGTCTAAAACACCGACACATCCTCCATCCGGTCACGGTTCTTTGCGGTATTAGTTCATTATTCTCATTCTTCACCATGGTCAAACCTCCTTTCTTCGGCACACAATGTAAGGGGCTCACCCATTCGCTATGCGGCACCGGGTAGATGATTCCGGCATCTAACAACTTGATAACCTCCTTCTTCACCACCTCTCGCATGGCATGGGTTAACCTCCTTTGATGGTCCACCACGGGCTTGCATTGATCCACCATAGGTATGCGGTGAGTGCAAAACGCTGGGCTAATTCCTTTAAGGTCATTTATCGAATATCCAATCACTTTCTTGTGCTTCTTCAGTAAATTCAGCAACATGTCATTCTCCTCGGGACTCAATTCTCGCTCACGATCATGGGATAAGTCTTGTCCGGCCCCAAAAATTCATATTTTAATCTTTTGGGCCATGGCGTAAGGTCTACCTCCGGCACTTGTGGTTCTTCATGTTTAATTTCTTCGATGTCTTCAAATTTATCTTCCTCTAAGCGTCCATCTTGTGGTTCTAGTCCTTTGGTTGCTTCTATTAATTTTTCATCTAGCTCATTATTAGTTTCATTCTCCAAAATGAAGGCTCTCTACCTCTTCGTCATCAAGAGGTAGGGGTGAGGCAATTCTAGAAGCGGGAAGAAAGTTAAATGTGTGATTATCCCCATCAAGATTAATAGTTACTTTCCCTTTTCTGGCATCTAAAACGGCATTAACCAAATTGAGAAAAGGTCTACCAAGAATTACATGATCATTTTCCTCATAGTAGACATCAACAATAAAGAAATCGGTTGGTATATGTTTTCCAGAAATTAAAACTTCAAGCTTTCGAGCAATTCCAATAGGTTTAATAATTCTACCATCTCCCATAATTAATCTAGTAGTGGTTTGAACTAGGTCAATGGTATGATTACGAATTTCATCAACAATTTTAGAAGACAAGACACTTACTTGTGCTCCAATGTCGCATAACGCCTTGCAATCAATGTTGTTGACCTTGCAATCTATGTGCGGCGATGTCTTCTCTTCTTCAGCGGATCCTATGGCATAAATTTCAGCGAGGCGAGCAAACAGTGATGCCTCAGGCTTGATTCCCATAATCCTTTTTGCTTCAGCCACATGGTCCAGATCCACTTCTTCTTTGCTAAAGAGTTTTTGAAGGACCTCCCCGGTTGTCTCTAGGTTGTATGGTTGTTCCACATGTTTCTCCGACGGAAAGTCCATCTCCACGGCTTTCACCATCCCCTTTTGATTAGGGAATGGTCTTCTCTTGTCAAAAATTTCTCCAAAATCAATCGGGACCCAAAATTTGCTCGAACTCCCTTAGTGGTTTCGCGCTTGACATAGTCCTTTCACTTGCTTTGCTTGTCTCGGCGTGATCACTCTCCAGGATGGTTCTAGCTTCCGCGTGTTTGATTTCTTCAACCTTTTTGGGATTGGCTCCTCTTTCTTCTCTTCCGGGACCGTATTTTTGAAAATTCCAGCAAGTGGTCTCACACTGTATCACATTCTGGCTTCCCCGAAAGTCGTGTTTCCCAATCTCTTTGCATGGCCGCCGCTTTGCTTATTTTGTGTAGAAGTTGGGCAGCTTCCGGGAGTGTTTTCTCAATGAGATTCCCTCCTGCACACATTTGAACGTATCACATGCAAGTAGGGGTTAGGGAAAAGAAAAATGTATGCAAAAGTACATCACCGGGAAATCTGAGTCTTGGTCCTTGTTCAACAAGCTCGTTGAATCTATTCCACGCTTGATCAATCACTTGTTCTTCTCCTTGCTTAAAGTTAATCACTTGCATCCTTATATGTTGAATCTTGCTTATAGGAAAAACTTTGTAACATCCCGGATGTTTGTGACTAGTACTCTTAAGTGTTAGTGAAGCTTAATCATGAGTTGACCAAGTCAAAGTCCTTAATAGTGGTCAAACCCTTTAGTGCCCTAGACCTATCCCTAGAGCTTTGGTCAAATCTCAAAATTTCTCAATAGAACTTCAAATTCGGCCAATACGAAAGTTGCTCAGTTTTTCCGGGAACACATTTCATTTAATTACTGGCATTTCAAAATTTGAGGTTTAAAACTTAAAAAAAACTCAGTCGAAGTTCTGCTGAAAAGTTTGACCGAGCCAAGAAAATCTGTAACTTCAAGCAAGTTTATCTCCAAATCTGTTGAGAATTTGATAGGTCGGCATTTGTAAAAGTTGGAGCTGGTTGTTTGCTGTACAACTTTTATTTTGGTAGATTTTGAAGTTCAGTTCAACTTTTTATCGTTTGGGACACTAGAACATGCCTTCACCGAACGGTTGGGCGCGCAGAACATCAGAGCGCGCTCCCGCGCTCTGCGTCGCGCCGCCGTTCCTACTCCGACGTGCGCGCCTGAGCCCCCATCAACCATTCGTACGCCATCACGGTGAGTCCCACACGTCAGTCATCGCGCCCCACAAGTCACCCTCGCAGCCACGCGTCATTTCCTTAGCTCGCCCGCTGGCATGCCGTGTCGTCCATCCGTTGTCTGCCAGCCATGCGTTGTGCGCCCGCGCGTCAAGAGGCCGCGGCCTGGCAGCTGGACGGTCCAGCTGGCCCCGCAGGCGGGTGAGTACCCTCGCAAGCTGCCACACGATCTCTACCCCTCCTCAATCGCTGAAGCAAGCGAGCAGAGCACTTTATAGCCTTCTCGTCCACTCCGCCGTCCCCGTGGCAGCCTCCACCACCGAGCTCCCTCCTCCAGACCTCACCACCGAGCCTCGAGCACACCAGAGCCGCCCCACGGCTCCACTTCACCTTCCCGGCCACCAGCTCGCCTCCACTGCGAGCATGCACGTCGGAGATGAAGCTCTTGCGGCCTTAGATCCACTGAGCCGCCAAGGACAACCTCCGACTCCTCCTACGAGCTGTCTATGCATCAAAATCGAACCCTAGGTGAGCACGGACCATTCCCCGCCCTTTCCCGGCCAAGTCCAGCCTCTCCTCACTGGAATCCGGCCATATTCACCGCTGGCCGCGCCTGGACCTGATTGTAATCTAACTTCTCGTTCTAAAGACCTGTTTGCAAAAATGCGTCTTCAGATCTAGGGTTAAAAGTCTGAGTCTTGTAAAATCGATATAAAATCACAAGAAAATCGTAAAAATACAAACTCAACTGTTCTGAAATCCTTGTGAAGAAACCTAACTTTCTAGAAAGGGAGTTTTCAAAATTCAGTGTAGTTTTTAAATGATTTTGAATTTATCAGTTTGGGTAAATTTGAAATGACTTGAAATATATAAATGTTATGGATGTGAATTTTGGATATGTTGTCAATGTTATCATTCCTGGCACTGTGTAGAAAAATGACACTTAAATTATGTGTATATATTCCGTTATGAATTTATATTAATTTCAGCCTGTTTTCCATATATGAATTGTTTAAATTTATCTGTTTATCAAATGCCCTCCAATATTCTGTTGTAGCTCTGCAATTCTTAGTAGTATCTGTCATAAATCAGAGATGAATTGTTGGCATGTGTAGAGCTTCCTGCTAATTTATTGTAACTAGTTTGAGTTAAATTCAAATCCTTATTTCTGTTGCAGTAAGGGATCCAATTTTCGGTGTGTGAGCTAAATATGTATTTATAATGTTGTGTGCCAAGTTATAGCCTCAAATCCTATGTATATTTTATTTTATGACTTATTCATTCTCCTAGTAGCTTAAACTTGTTACATTTATCATAATGGTTTTGTAGCTTTGTTTTGCCTCATGTTTGGTCAGAATTGATGTGTTGTTGTTATTTGCATGCTGGTGAAGTCTCCTGGTCAGTTTGTTTATATATTTACTAGAATTAAGTTTCCTAAGTAACTGAGCTTAAATGCATGGAATAAATGGAAAACAAAAATATTTCCATTTGCAACTTAAATTCAAACTTGGGATCCATCAAATCATCTCTGGACAGCCCCAAATCACTTTAGTGAAGTTTACTTAACTAATGAACTTAGATTTGCACGCAATCACCATCAAATAAGATTAAAGTTTCACACACATCCACTTGTCCTTGGTGAATAAAAGTGTATTAAAAACTTATTAAGGTGAATATGGCCAACAAAATGCCCTATGTTTATCTCTGAATTCATAACTGAATTTAATTTCTTAAGTTTGTATACTTGAATCATAATGCATTTGCATATCGTATAGAACTTCCCATCGGAAACTACGAGCTGGTGCCTGAGTCTGAAGGGGAACCAGCTGAGGGAGAAGTGAACGTGGTGGAAGTGCAGCAAGACCCGAACCAAAGTTCGGAGGATCTCGCTTCTGACTTTGCCAGTGAAGGCAAGCCCCAGAGCATAACCTACTTTTGTTAACTCCTGCAACTTTTCCTTTTAAGTGATGCTTGTGCATTTACGTTCAGGAGTTGAATTGAAACCTTAGATGCATGATCCTAGGTTCCTATGTTCAAATACTACCATGTCAGGTCGCTAGTTGCCATGCTTAGGACCACGGTAGAAGTCGAGTGATGACCGTCACTCGCGAGATATAGGTCTCTTATGTTGGAATCATAAGATTGTTGAACTCATCGGCTCGTGTGGTAAGAGCATGGGACCGACTCCGGTCAATAGATGTCAGTGGTTAAGCTTTTGAACGTACTAAACATTTGTCGGGAATGGGACCGGTAAGCTTAGTACTTTCTTGATCCAGCAAGGGAACTCTCTACTACTAAACCCGGGAGTGATCCCCAGATACTAGGTAGTGGTACATGTGTGGATCCGGGCGGTCAAATACCGTGACCGGATAACCTTGTACCAGAGACTGTGGACTTGATCCCGAACTGAGGACGGTTGAGAACCGCCTGGTTGGTGTTTACCCCACCCAATTTGGTTTCATTCGGCATTCTTGGGGTATGCATTCTCCCATATGTTTAGTTCCACCTTGCAAGGTTACTAATCGATCGATCGTCGGCCTCTCACCGTTATCTGAGATTGCTTAACCATCCACTCTATGTCCCTTAATGATGGAATTGAGAAGGAATTTGTATAATTGTTTAATTTGTATTGTACAACTCATGCTTGAATTAGTTGGCTAATTTAGTAATGGTCAAATAAATAGAATTTGGAGCTAAAATTTGAAAGTAAGGACATACTCTTTGTTACTTTTCAGCAAAACAACCCACCAGCCATAAAGCCTTGCATGTCTAGAGAGTTGGTGATTTTCCAATCACCCGACGGTTAAGTCTTGTTGAGTATTAGTATACTCAGCCTTGCTTTTGTTGTTGTTTTTTAGGTGATGATGTGTGTGATGATGGCTTTCCGTGGCCTGGTTCTCTCCCACACGGTCGGGAGTACGAGTGGGAGGATGACAGTGCTTAGTGGCATCACAGATGGCCTCATGTGATGTTGCTTGTGCCGTTTAGTACTTCATTTCCGCTGTGTTTCGAACTCTGAACCATTTACCTTCATGCAAAAGACTTGATTTGTAATAATGAGCCTTTAAAGGATGTTATGTAATAATTTGTGACTTGTTTATCTCTGGACTCGTCTTCATGTGAGTTTTGATGTACAATTGTCGATCCTGTGATGTAAGTGATTTACCGGGTTTGACCCGGCAGAGACGACAAGTTACTTCTGTATTATTGCTTAATGGCTAAGAGGAGTGGTTTAGGCAATAATATGTAAATAATTTGAGCGGTTCTGTCACAGCTGGCATGAGAGCTTGACTTGTACACCAGAGGTCTTAATACACCCTGAATAGCATGTTTTAGAATGAAACATGCAAGATTAAGGTGTGTTTTCCAAAGTACGTTAGGGACGCTAAGGATGGTTTAGTCCGAGAGGGCCTAGTGGTTTTTGGGTTTTTCTGGTGGCTAGTTAACTATGGTTTATCTAGACTAACTTCCAGCACATTACTTTCAGTCAAGACTTACTTTCTTGTACAACCATACTAGTTCATCACGTGTCTCATACGTGGTGGTACCACAGGAAAGTCCTGTGAGGGACTAGTGGGACCTATTCCAATGGGTGCCACGTCGCGTCTGAGTCTCGTCACGTGTCTTATACGTGATGGTGCCACAAAAAAGTCCGTGAGGGATGAGTGAGGCCTATTCCAATGGGCACTCACGTCGCGTCAGAGTCTTAAATTGGATGCTGTCCATGCAGCAGCCTTATGCGTGGATGCCATTTCTATAGTGAACGGTAATGTATGTGGACGCTTTCATGAGTGCTAACATGAAAGGTTCAGGATGTTCTGTGATTTTCTGCAGGTACACTAACCACGATTCGTTAGATTCGGTAACTATTTTGGTTTAGCTTTCGACTAGCTATTATAGGAAGAGATTATACGTTGTGCCACCGGCACTAACTTTGTGTTGACAAGGAATTGTCTGTGAGGACGCATAGGTGTGCTTGCATCATGTTAAAAATCATAAGCGAACAACAACCTTAAACTTTAAAACTTGAAGTCAAGTCTTGATCAAAATCTATCAAAGAGCACTTAAGGTCCATCTAGTTATCGTGTGAACAAGCTGCTGGTCTGGAATTCTTTTCCGATCAATATAACAAGTTTTCTTCAGAAATCATCTAAGAAAAACATTCCAAATCTTCTAAAGGGTATACTGTAAAAATTTCATAAAATTTGGATCAACCCAACTCAAATTAGGATCTTTTCCTAAGGTTTGATCTAGCTGTCTTTTGGGAGCAGTTCAGTTCTGAAATTTTTCGGCCCCCAAGATCTAGTTTCCAGGACAAGTGCTAGATACAAAAGTTGCTCTAAATCTTGTTATGGTTCTGCTGTGAAAAAATCATAAATTTTGAGTAAAGGAATTTGGAGTTATGCTCTGTTTAGTGCAGTGCTGTTGGCTGGAATTTCTGGGTGACAGCAATCTGAACATTGAACTGTCTGAGCCTTTTCCTTTTGTTTTTAGCTCAACTTTTGAATACCAATTCTGTACTCCATAACCATATTGAGTACCTGGTAAAATTTCAGCAAGTTTTGGCTAAGTAAAACTTCAGCTATGCTAAGAGTGGTGATTGTCGGCTTGCTGATTTTCTGGGCAACAACAAATTGGATGTTGGTCTAATCGCCTATCTTCCCATCAGTTTTTGCCCATCCTTCAAATACCGAAGTTGTTTTGAATTTCATATTATGAATCCTCACCGAATTTCAGCACCGATAGACATCCATAATGAGAACTACAGGCAAAACTGTAAGCTTCAGCCTGCTGAAAAACAGCCATGACAGAGAGGCCAATTTGGAACTTTTCGGCCTGGGGAAATTTGCTTCTTCCAGCTAGAATTGTTGATACACTTGATTTAATGTCTAACTGAATAGTACTTGATGTTCTTTCAACATCAGTACCTCCCATTTGATTCTTCTGATCTTCTCCGTGACAATGATATGCTTTATGCCAAAGAACTGGATGGCCCAGCACAAACCATCTTGGACATCTCTCAACGGAGGGTTGAAATCATTTCACCCACACATGGCTCCGCTACTCTTTATAGTGCCACCCCAGAAATGCATAAGTTCTTGTGCATTCTCGATGGCTGAGTTTCTCGGCTATCATAGGATCAGTTTTGGCAGAAAGCATGATACCAGATATGAGCCCAATCATCTAAAAAATCTTTCCGCAAAATGTTGGTAGGCATGGGACCTTTACTTTTTAAGGTTACAATTGCTTAACTCTTTGATCAGAGGTCTGTCTTTATTAGGTAGCACACACACAAATACCCTCAAATCAAGGATGCTCCAAAAATTTGTCGATCTGAGCCCTCCTGTAGTTTTCTCAGATCAGGAATAATAACAAGTTGTAGAAAAAGCTATAGGACAAGTGTGGTAAGACTTACACACCATTCTTTGGTGTAGTTTGCGAGTCATGGTTAAATTGTTACTTCTGTGAATGTCGAAAATAAAATCTGGACAGCTTGTAGTAACCAAGTTTCACCCTTTTTACTTCCAAATCTGGATAAATCCAATCACTACAACTTTGCAGGCCCTTAAGAATCTTTGTTCTTTGAGAAAAGTTAAGGCATTTTATGCTTGAGGTTTTAACATAAGGATTTTAAAGGTTGGTGTTCGAGTACTTAGAAAAAAACTGAAACCTGTTGCTCAGATGAAAGTTGGATGCAATCTAAAATTTCTTGGACTCAAATATGAAAGTTGTGGGGAGACTCCTGTAAAAGGCTTCCATGACTTTAATTGCTATCATCATAGTTATGAAACCACAGTTATGATCAAGACAATACTGACATGGGTGTGAAGATAAATTTGTCGACCTAGGTAAAAATTTGAATTGAGCTTGGAGTGGAATACAAAAGTTCAACTCACAAGAGCTTCTGAATTTTGAGCAAGGATGAGAATTGTGGATGTTCGATCTATGAGAGGTGACTTTTTTTTACTCTCACTATTTCTGTCCAATTCGCAGTCTCTAAGGTCAACACTTCTGCTTGCACTTGCACATGATCTACTCTGCTCCTGATAACCGGAGAGTAAGATTATAAATCATGTGACTCATGGAAAGTTGAATATGCAGAATGGTGCCAAAACTCTTGCCTCCTTGTTTCTATCCATCACCCGTGAAGTCTCGATGGCCAGTTTGACCCCCTCCATATTCGTGCTTCACCTGTTCTGTGTCGCTCCATTGTCCTGCCATCTTTCTAGTGCAGCAGCCGATCACTGCCTATGCACACGCCACTATGGCAACCGTCTTGTCACCCTGGTATCCAATGCCAGCCACCATCGTGCAACATGCCGCCACCACACCTTCGTGCCACCGGCCCCTACCCAAGTGGCATGAGCACCTTCACCACCGTACAGTGGTGAGCATCAATAAAGGAGCACCTCCCCATCGACTCTCACCGCTCAGAGTTGCCTCCACTTGAGCCACCACCTCCCATCGCCCTCCCTTCTCTCCAGCTCTGTTCTTTGAGCTCACCCCAGCCATCTTCATCGTTTCCAGCATTTCCTCCATCTTCCCCATCAATGTGAAGAAGCGTCAAGCTCCTCTAGTTGTCGGCGTCAGTCCGAGGCTTTCCCTGAAGCTAGTCTACTGAAGGTTGGTGCCAACATCACAAAGAACAAGCTCAAGAAGAGAGCAACAAGAGGGAGCCAATCCCACATCACCAACTATGGATCGTTTTCTCGAGATGTGTGATTCAAAGTGCTGGGACATAGCGACAGTGTACATCTGTTTTGCACCTCTTCTATGCCTGTTTTTAACTTTTCATGTCTACATTCATCACCCGCTTATTCATGAGCCACGTTGATGTTGTGAGAGGAAACCCATGTTTCTGTCACCATCTCTGAATCTTGCATCTTCAAGAGTTTAGCATGCTTTGTTAGTTTTCTCTATGCAAGCTCTTCCTTTTCAAAAAGGTTCTACTTAACCTTGTTGTCTAATCTCGGGACGAGATTCTTTTTAAGGGGGGTAGGTTGTAACATCCCGGATGTTTGCGACTAGTAATCTTAAGTGTTAGTGAAGCTTAATCATGAGTTGACCAAGTCAAAGTCCTTAATAGTGGTCAAACCCTTTAGTGTCCTAGACCTATCCCTAGAACTTTGGTCAAATCTCAAAAATTCTCAATAGAACTTCAAATTCGGCCAATACGAAAGTTGCTTAGTTTTTCCGGGAGCACATTTCATTTAATTACTGGCATTTCAAAATTTGAGGTTTAAAACTTAAAAAAACTCAATCAAAGTTCTGCTAAACAGTTTGACTGAGCCAAGAAAATCTGTAACTTCAAGCAAGTTTATCTCCAAATCTATTGAGAATTTGATAGGTCGGCCTTTGTAAAAGTTGGAGCTAGTTGTTTGCTGTACAACTTTTATATTGGTAGATTTTGAAGTTCAGTTCAACTTTTTATCGTTTGGGACACTAGAACATGCCTTCACCGAACGGTTGGGCGCCCAGAACGTCAGAGCGCGCTCCTACGCTCTGCGTCGCGCCGCCGTTCCTGCCCCGACGTGCGCGCCTGGGCCCCCATCAACTATCCGTACACCGTCACGGTGAGGCCCACACGTCGGTCATCACGCCCCACAAGTCACCCTCGTAGCCACGCGTCGTTTCCTTGGCTCGCCCGCTGGCATGACGTGCCGTCCGTCTGCTGTCTGCCAGCCACACGTTGTGCGCCCGCGCGTCGAGAGGCCGCGCCCGGCACCGGCCGGCCGGTCCGGCCCCCGCAGCGGGCAATTACCCTCACAAGCTACCACACGATCTCTTCCCCTCCTCAATCACTGAAGCAAGCGAGCAGAGCACTGTATGGCCTTCTCGTCCACTCCGCTGTCCCCATGGCAGCCTCCACCGCCGAGCTCCCTCCTCCAGACCTCACCACCGAGCCTCGAGCGCACCAGAGCCGCCCCACGGCTCCACTTCACCTTCCCGGCCACCAGCTCGCCTCCACTACGAGCATGCACGCCGGAGCTGAAGCTCCTGCGGCCTCAGATCCACCGAGCCGCCAAGGACAACCTCCGGCTCCTCCTACAAGCTGTCTATGCATCAAAATCGAACCCTAGGTGAGCAAGGACCACTTCCACGCCCTTTCCCGGCCAAGTCCGGCCTTCTCCTCGCCGGAATCCGGCCATCTTCACCGCTGGCCGCTCCAGGACCTGATTGTAATCTAACTTCTTGTTCTAAGGACATGTTTGCAAAAATGCGTCTTCAGATATAGGGTTAAAAGTCTGAGTCTTGTAAAATCGATAAAAAATCACAGGAAAATTGTAAAAATACAAACTCAATTGTTCTGGAATTCTTGTGAAGAAACCTAACTTTTCTAGAAATGGAGTTTTCAAAATTCAGTGTAGTTTTTAAACGATTTTGAATTGATCAGTTTGAGTAAATTTGAAATAACTTGAAATATATAAATGTTATGGATGTGAATTTTGGATATGTTGTCAATATTATCATTCCTGGCACTGTTTAGAAAAATGACACTTAAATCATGTGTATATATTCAGTTATGAATTTATATTAATTTCAGCCTGTTTTCAATATATGAATTGTTTAAATTTATCTGTTGATCAAATGCCCTCCAATTTTCTGTTGTAGCTCTGCAATTCTTAGCAGTATCTGTCATAAATCAGAGATGAATTGTTGGCATGTGTAGAGCTTCCTGCTAATTTATTGTAACTAGTTTGAGTTAAATTCAAATCCATATTTCTGTTGCAGTAAGGGATCCAATTTTTGGTGTGTGAGCTAAATATGTATTCATAATGTTGTGTGCCAAGTTATAGCCTCAGATCCTATGTATATTTTATTTTATGATTTATTCATTCTCCTAGTAGCTTAAACTTGTTACATTTATCATAATGGTTTTGTAGCTTTGTTTTGCCTCATGTTTGGTCAGAATTGATGTGTTGTTGTTATTTGCATGCTGGTGAAGTCTCCTGGTCAATTTGTTTATATATTTACTAGAATTAAGTTTCCTAAGTAACTGAGCTTAAATGCATGGAATAAATGGAAAACAAAAATATTTCCATTTGCAACTTAAATTCAAATTTGGGATCCATCAAATCATCTATGGACAGCCCCAAATCACTTTAGTGAAGTTTACTTAATTAATGAACTTAGATGTGCACGCAATCACCATCAAATAAGATTAAAGTTTCACACACATCCACTTGTCCTTGGTGAAGAAAAGTTTATTAAAAACTTGTTCAGGTGAATATGGCCAACAAAACGCCCTATGTTTATCTCTAAATTCAGAACTGAATTTAATTTCTTAAGTTTGTATACCTGAATCATAATGCATCTGCATATCGTATAGAACTTCCCGTCGGAAACTACGAGCTGGTGCCAGAGTCTGAAGGGGAACCAGCTGAGGGAGAAGTGAACGTGGTGGAAGTGCAGCAAGACCCGAACCAAAGTTCGGAGGATCTCGCTTCTGACTTTGCCAGTGAAGGCAAGCCCTGGAGCATAACCTACTTTTGTTAACTCCTGCAACTTTTCTTTTATGTGATGCTTGTGCATTTACGTTCAGGAGTTTAATTGAAACCTTAGATGCATGATCCTAGGTTCCTATGTTCAAATACTAGCATGTCAGGTCGCAAGTTGCCATGCTTAGGACCACGATAGAAGTCGAGTGATGACCATCACTCGCGAGCTATAGGTCTCTTATGTTGGAATCATAAGATTGTTGAACTCATCGGCTCATGTGGTAAGAGCATGGGACCGACGTCGGTCAATAGATGTCAGTGGTTATGCTTTTGAACATACTAAATATTTGTCGGAATGGGACCGGTAAGCTTAGTACTTTCCTGATCCGGCAAGGGAACTCTCTACCACTAAACCCTGGAGTGATCCCCAGATACTAGGCAGTGGTACATGTGTGGATCCGGGTGGTCAGATACTGTGACCGGATAACCTTGTACCAGGGACTGTGGACTTGATCCCGAACTAAGGACGGTTGGGAACCGCCTGGTTGGTGTATACCCCACCCCTTTGGTTTTATTTGGCATTCTTGGGGTATGCATTCTCCCGTATGTTTAGGTCCACCTTGCAAGGTTACTAATCGATCGATCGTCGGCCTCTCACCATTATCTGAGACTGCTTAACCATCCACTCTATGTCCCTTAATGATGGAATTGAGAAGGAATTTGTATACTTGTTTAATTTGTATTGTACAACTCATGCTTGAATTAGTTGGCTAATTTAGTAATGGTTAAATGAATAGAATTTGGAGCTAAAATTTGAAAGTAAGGACAAACTCTGTTACTTTTCAGCAAAACAACCCACCAGCCATAAAGCCTTGCATGTCTAGAGAGTTGGTGATTTTCCAATCACCCGACGGTTAAGTCTTGTTGAGTATTGGTATACTAAGCCTTGCTTTTGTTGTTGTTTTTCAGGTGATGATGTGTGTGATGATGGCTTTCTGTGGCCTGGTTCTCTCCCACACGGTTGGGAGTACGAGTGGGAGGATGACAGTGCTTAGTGGCATCACAGATGGCCTCGTGTGATGTTGCTTGTGCCGTTTAGTACTTTATTTTCGTTGTGTTTCGTACTCTGAACCATTTACCTTCATGCAAAAGACTTGGTTTGTAATAATGAGCCTTTAAAGGATGTTATGTAATAATTTGTGACTTGTTTATCTCTGGACTCGCCTTCGTGTGAGTTTTGATGTACAATTGTCGATCCTGTGATGTAAATGATTTACCGGGTTTGACCCAGCAGAGACGACAAGTTACTTCTGTATTATTGCTTAATGGCCAAGAGGAGTGGTTTAGGCAATAATATGGAAATAATTTGAGTGGTTCTGTTACAAACTTGGCACAAAATTTCTTTATCAATTCATCCCAATTTCCCTCGACTTCGAAGGACGCAAATGAATACCACTTAATTGCTTCTTCGGCAAGTGAGTAGTGGAAGAGATTCCATTTAAACCAATCATCGGGGTCTCATCTTGATGTACCGTATTGCATAGCGTCGTGAAGCACTGGATATGTCTATATGGGTTGTCCGTCTCCACCCCTCGGAACGGATTAGTTGTTGCCATCTCAATGATTCGAGGCTTGATTTCGTACCTTGTTGCTTGGAGGACCAAGTCCGATTCTTGTACCTTGATGTCCTCACATCGAGGGCTAGCATAGTCTCTTAGCAATTTTTCTGGTTCCTCCAAGGGATTTCGAACGAACGCCATCTAGACAATCAAAAGAAAACAAAAATAAAAAGAGTGTTTTTCTAGAACAAAGGGGTTAGATGTTAGTAATCAACAAAATCAATGAAAGATTAAACGAAGTAAACTAGCTAGCTCCCCGGCAATGGCGCCAGAAAAAGGGGCTTGTTGATAGGTAAAACTCGTATGAAGTTTCGATCTGCAAGCGTACGGATCTCCTATGCCCTTCTTCACCTACGGGAGATCCCAAGGTTCTTGTCAACCCAAGGAGCAAGGGGATTACTAGCGTTTAACCTAACACTAATCTAGTTGATTAAATACTTATGATAGATTAATCTATAAAGTAAAGACAAACTAACCCTAGATTACGTTAAAGAGAGGTTAAAGGTGCACAAGTATGACGAACGTATGCCCATGGAGTCTAGGCACTTGAAGATGCAATCACCCAAAACATGGTAAAGCCCCGATCCAATCTATCTATGTGTGTGATCAAGGATTAGACTTTTTCCTTCCCTCGTACATGTCACTATGCAAAGGTAATCGATACTAATTCTAATGAACACGGTATGTTGATGCAATCTACGGGAGCAACCCCGAAAGCATGGTAGCTAGTCTTAAAACATTAAGCATCATCAACAAGAAGTATGATAGACATATGATCCAAACAAGATATAAAGGTGACTACACTTCAAGTTCTGTTACAACTCCATAGACAAACGAAAGGATTACCCCATCATGAAGCTAGGCACGACACCGTTGAGATGGTGGATGCCTCCAATGAAGATGGATCTTCGTTGTCCTTCAACTCCGGCGGTGCCGTGGCAAGCTCTCGGCATCCTCCTTTCTTATGACGACCTCCCTTGGGCTTGGCAATGATTTCTCCCGAGTGTCCTCCCCCATGGGTCTCTCTCGTAGTCGATCTTCTCTTCCTTGGCGGCTCTGAGGGACTAGACGGTGTTTTTTTGCTAATGGAGGCTTGCACACACGAGTAGGGTTGCATCTACTTAACACTAAGCAAAGGGGGACCCGAACCGTCACAAAAGTGGGCTGGGCCGGTCCGAACGGGCCGACCGACCTAGGCCTTTTCTGGGCCGATTTGGGCCTGTTCTTCTCCCCACGACTCATCTTGACATTTTGCACTTGCCCCCCTTCATTTGTGTCATTTTGAGGTCATCATCACTGCGATCAAGTTGAGGGATCTTTATGCATGAACTTCCGGTCTTTTCATCTCGGTCCTCGGGAGTTCTCCATTCAAGCACATTGTGTCGTATGGACCTCCCTGGGCCCACTACCTCGGTGGGTACCAGGACCGACTACTCGGTGGGCCCCTGGGACTACCCGGCTTGCGCTACACGGCACCTGAAGGCGTGGAGCACAAGGACTACACAGGAGTAGTACTCGGTTAGGAAGCTGTGCATGTTCCGCACTGCGCAGAGGACTCCTAGACGTACTCGACTAGTACTCTCTTCCTACTCCGACTTGTAACCCTGCCTCCCGGACTATATAAGGCGAGGCAGGGACCGATCTCCATCATCCAATCTCAACTCATACAACCCACGGCGCACTATTGCACCATCCCCGTAATCGTGCCCTATCAATCCCGTAGCTACGCAGCATACGGGACGTAGGGTATTACGCATCTCGCGGCCCGAACTCGTCTAAATTGTGTGCCGCGTGCCTCTTCCTTCGAGTTACCGATCTCGGCGAGTCACATTCATCTACTTCGGGTACTCCCCGTAGTAGGTTGCTTGGGCCTAAAACACCGACACCGGCGCGCCGTAGGGGCTCTCGCTCGAGATCACATGGCGAACTCGACGGCTTCCCGTTCACATCAAGCCAACCGACGCCTTCAACCGCGGCGACACCTTTGTCTTCGGCGCACCGGGTCCGCATCGCCGATGGCGCGGGCTCCTTCCGCCGCCGCTTGATCATGCAACCCGACTCGAGGACGGACGCCTTGTGACGCTTCCCGAAGTTGTCACGGGCAAGCTCGCCGGCAAGTTCGGCGAAATTTCGCTTTCCAACCTCCACGCTGACTTCGAGCTCGAGTCCGTCTCCAACTCGAACCCGATGTCGCCATGGGCCATCGCATGCGAGCCGGCTCCTCAGCCATCGCAGCGGCCTCGTCACCACGCCGGCGCTCCGCGCGTGGCCCCCACGTCCCCAGCCGGGCCCGCACGGAGGCTCCTACACCACGCCGGGCCGGCAAGGAGCCCGTACCCGAGTACAACTCGGACTCCGACGCCGTCCCCAACCACGTCTCGGACTCCAGCCCTCTCTCCGAGTTCTTCTCGAACCCGGATTACGAGTTCGACTTCGGGTCGGACCCTGAGGAGCCCGAGTCCGAAGATGACTCCTCTGAGCTTCCCTTGTCAGGGCCGGCCCTGCGGGCCGGTTATAAGATCGACGCCGGCCGGAAGATACGTCTACTGGCCAGACCGCAAACCTCGCCGAATCGACAAAGGAGGACTCGCGCTACGTCGCCTACATCGACTCGCTACCGTTCCAGGAGGGAACACCACTAGCCCCGCCGACTCAAACACACCAACCGAGGTGGCACCTTCGAGCCAAGCTTGGGTACCCCCGATCGTCAAGTCTTCATGGCCGCCGGCGACACCCCGGAACCTCGAGCACGGCCGCGGACAAGTACTTGGAGGACATCTCCGCGAGACGAGCCGTCCGCCGATGCCCCCGCGGACGAGACCGACGCCAACGAGGGACACCCGCGCGAACGTAACAGGAAGCGCAACGAACGACGCCGGCGGCTCGGAGACAACCTTCCCATCCGCAACCTTGCGGAAGCTCTCGGCAGCTTGAGAGCGAGTCCACACCACTCCCGAGCAATGCCTCATGTCGATCACAACGATCGCACGCCGGAGCTCGGGGCATACGAGCCGGGGAGGGTCATCGCCAAGCTCGGCCGAAGAAGCCTACTTCATGCGGGTCGACAAAAGAGTCGCCCAACCTCTCCCGCCTAAGCCCCACGACAACGAAGCTACTAGTCGTAGTGTTGACCCCGGTCCTAACCGTACTCGGGGCGACATCCCGGTCCGACCCAAACCGTCGACGCTCCACCGCCGGCGGACCCTCACGGCAAGACAACGGCAACCGAGAAGTCGTCCCCCACCGTGCTCCGGCCGGTGGCGGCGGCAACGACCCCGACGGCGGCGGCGGCCGACGGCGGCGGCTCCAACCACGGGGCCAACAAGAAAGCCGGAGGCGGCGGCGCCCGCGGCGGCCGCGGCCACGCGCATAGCCACGCCTCCGCGCCTCTCGTGGCGGGGTACGATGCTCGCCGGAGAATCGAAGAGTTGCGGCGAGAAGAAGTCGACGACCGCCGCCGAAGGCGACGGCTTCCCCGCCTTCTCACCCCGGCTTCACAACCTCGCTCCTCCCCGACAAGTTCAAGCCTTTGGGGATCACCAAATACGACGCGAAGCGGATCCCATCCGGTGGCTCCGATGCTACGCTCTCTCCATCGAGAACGCCGGCGGCAACGGCGACACCAAGTGCCTCTACTTCCCCTTCGCTCGGACCAAGCCCCACTCACGTGGCTCGAGTCGCCCCGGACAAGCACTCAATCGACAAGTGGGACCAGCTGAAGGAGCAATTCACAAGCAACTTCGCGGGCGCCATGGGCCGTTCGGGTACTCGCATGGACCTTGCTATGATCAAGCAGGAACAAGGCGAGACCCTCCGCAAGTACATGCGCCGCTTTTTCGACAAGCGCGCTACCGTCGTGGACGTCACCGACAAGGAGGTCATCGACCTCTTCCAGGACGGGCTCTACCATCGCCGCACCTTCGAGGACTTCGGCCGACGCCGCCCCAAGTCCATTCCCCACCTCAAGGACATGATCACGTCCTGGGCGGATGAAGAGGACAAGGCCAACGCCAAGTACGACGCCATCCGCGGCAAGTCCAAGCGAAACCAAGGTGGCGGCGGCGGCAAGAACCCAAACCAAGGCGGCCGCAACAACAACAACAACAACAACTACTACTACTCGGGTCCCAACCACAAGCGCAAGCCGACAACACCTGTCGCGGCTATCCAAAGTGCCCCCGTAAAGGGAACTCGAAGAAGAATTCGGCGGGTTCAAAGACCTGCCGAAGGAGAAGTGCCCGTGGCATCCAAACGGCAACCACACTACCGAGCGGTGCTACCGGCTCGGGCATGCACTCAAAGATACGCGGAGCCACCGCACCCTCACGATCGAAGAACAAGAAGAAGGACGGCGACGACAACGACTTCCAAGAACCCGAGAAGACCGTCAACGTCCTCTTCGGCGGACTACCCGAGCGGCGGGGAGCGAAGGCTACTCGCCGTGAAATGATGTCCATTGAACCAGCGGTCATGACCCCTCTCAGGTGGTCAGAGACACCCATCACCTTCTCCCGCGCGGACCAATGGACCAGCTTCTCCGAACCAGGACGTTTCCCTCTCGTCCTGAAACCAACAGTGGCGGGCTCTAAGCTCAACAAGGTCCTCATCGACGGCGGAAGCGGGCTCAACGTCCTCTTCACCAAGACCCTGAAGAAGATGAACCTTGACGTCACCCCCATGCTCGACAAGAGCAGCATGCCTTTCTACGGCATCGTCCCAGGCAACGCGGCTATCCCACTAGGCTCAGTGGTACTGCCAGTTACCTTCGGGGCGTCACGCGACAACTACCGCACCGAGTACATTAAGTTCGAGGTCGCAGATATCGAGACTTCTTACCAGGCCATCCTCGGCAGACCGGCCATCGCCAAGTTCATGGCGGTGCCCCACTACACATACTTGGTACTCAAAATGCCAAGTCCAGCTGGCGTTCTCTGCCTCCAAGGGGACTTGAAGATCTCTCACGACTGCGATACAGAGGCCGTGGTGATCGCTTCAACAAACCAAGTTCCCAACCCGATGATGGAAGTCTACGCTGCGTCGAAGAAGATTGCCACAAGCGAACTCGACATTCCGGAGAAGTCTGACAGCGCCAACAAGCCTCAGCCACCTGAGGAGGTACTCGTCAGGGCGATCGACCTTGGAACAGGCGATCCCAGCAAGACCACCACCATCGGAGCCGGCCTCGACCCTAAATAGGAAGACGCGCTCATCAGCTTCCTTCGGGCTAACCGCGACATCTTCGCGTGGAAGCCAGCGGACATGCCAGGAGTGCCCGGGGAGCCGATTGAGCACGCGCCTCAACGTCGATCCAAAGGCCACCCCCAAGCGACAACACCTCCGACGCTTTGCCGACGACGGACGAGACGCCATCAAGAAGGAGCTCGCCAAGCTCCCGGCGGCCGGCTTCATTCGAGAAGTCTTCCACCCCGAGTGGCTCGCCAACCCCGTCCTCGTCCGCAAGAAGAACTCGAACGAGTGGAGGATGTGCGTCGACTACACCGACCTCAACAAGCACCGCCCCAAGGACCCCTTCGGGTTGCGCGGATTGATCAAGTCATCGACTCCACGGCGGGCCGCGACTCGCTCTTCGCTTCCTCGATCGCTACTCCGGTCCACCGAGATCGCAATCAAGGAGGAAGACCAGGAGAAGACCGCGTTCATCACCCCGTTTGGCGCGTCTTCGCTACACGACCATGTCTTTCGGGTTGAAGAACGCCGCGCTACCTACCAACGGGCCATCCGGGCACGGCTTCAAGCGGCAACTCAACAAGAACGTCGAGGCCTACGTGGATGACGTGGTTGTCAAAACCAGGGACTCCAGTACCCTCATCGACGACCTTGAAGAGACCTTCGCATCGCTACGCGAGTACCGCTGGAAGCTTAACCCGAACAAGTGCGTCTTCGGCGTCCCTTCGGGCAAACTACTCGGCTTCATCATCAGCCAACGCGGCATCGAAGCCAACCCCGAGAAGATCTCCGCCATCACCAGCATGAAAGCTCCCACGAGCATCAAGGACGCTCCGTAAGCCGACGGGGTGCATGGCGGCATTGAACAGATTCATCTCGAGGCTAGGAGAACGGGGCCTCCCCTTCTTCAAACTACTCAAGCATCACGAGAGGTTCGTGTGGACCACAGAGGCGGATCAAGCCCTTGCCCAGCTCAAGGACTTCCCGTCGAAACCGCCAATCCTCACGGCTCCTCACAAGGGCGAGCGCTCTTGCTCTACCTAGCTGCGACTACCCACGTGGTCAGTACTGCCATCGTTGTCGAGCGGCAGGAAGACGGCCACGCCTATCCGGTCCAGCGCCCGGTCTACTTCGTCGGCGAGGTTCTATCGAGTCCAAGGCTCGCTATCGGCCGTGCGAAGCTCCCGTACGCTCTACTCATCACCTCGCGGAAGCTACGACACTACTTCCGGGGAGTACTCGGTCTCCGTCGTCACCGAGCTACCCACTCGGTGACATCCCGAGGAACCAAGACGCCACCGAAGGATCTCCAAATGGGCCGTCGAGCTCGGCGCCCTCACCATCGACTTCAAGCCACGCACGGCCATCAAGTCGCAAGCGCTAGTCGACTTCATGGCGAGTGGCGGGAGAACCGGCTACCTACTCCCACCACGCGACCGAGCATTGGGTGATGTACTTTGACGGCTCACTCAACCTCGAGGGCGCAGCGGCGGGGGTACTCCCGATCTCTCCAACGGGCGAACAACTCAAGTACGTCCCGGATCTTCTCGGAAGGTCTCAAACAACGAAGCCGAGTACGAAGCCCTCCTACACGGGCTCCGCCTCGCGGCTTCACTTGGCATCAAGCGGCTACTAGTCTACGGCGACTCCGCGGTGGTCATCAATCAAGTCAACAAGTCTTGGGACCGCAACAAGGAGAACATGGACGCCATCGCCTAGAAGTCCGCAAGCTCGAGAACAAATTCTATGGTCTCGAGTTCCACCACATCGTCCGCGACAACAACGTTGCAGCGGACGTCCTCTCGAAGCTCGGATCCACCCGCGCCCAAGTACCCGCGGGCGTCTTCGTCCATGAGCTTCACGCGCCATCCATCTCGGAGCCGCGACTCCTTGCCACCTTTGGGGGCAAGTTCGCACATGGTCGAAGCTCCTTGATTGTCTTGCAAAACGTTCTCCGAACTAGTTGCATCTTCCCTTATTTAACACGTGAACTCCTGCAGGAACACTATACTCCAAAATGCACATTCAACGGTGAACTTTTTACATCATTAGCATGCCTAGTGGCGGGTAGTTCCAAAATGAAGTTCAAACCATAACATAACAAGTGTTCTTGGTTGACGGAAATCGACCACCAACAAGGATCTTCTTGGCCAACTTCTTGGCCTTCTTCTTCTTCTTAGCCTTTCTTCTCTTCTTTGTCGCCTTCTTTGCTGCATCATCACCCTTTGACATCTTCATCACTTGAGTCGGAGTCCAAGTCGGAGTCGGATGAAGAGTCATCAAAGCTCTCAATGTTGGATGGTGTACGGCTTGGGGCCTTGCCGGTGAGGTCACTGACTTGAGCTTCCTTGAGCTCTGTTTCTTGAGCTTCCTTTGCGGCAATTTCTTCGGCGGTTGGGCTGCTTCCATTCCCCGACATCTTGATCCCTTAGCGGTTAAGCCTAAATCCAGGGATTAGGCTCTGATACCAATTGAAAGGACCTTGTGATGCCTAGAGGGGGGTGAATAGGATCACTTCAAATTTTTGAAATAAATGCAGCGGTTAAATATCTGTCGGTACTACCGACGTGGTGCCGGAACTACCGACAGTACAGAGATGACTAAAACGAAATTTGAAATGCAAAGCGATTCTAGCAATTCTATTTGAAACAAAGTCTTAGTTTAGAAGCTAAGAACCACCTGCAACCAAAGATATGAGTTGGAGCACAACCAATTTAGAGATCGGGCTAAAACAAGTTCTACGGTTAGAGAAAAAAGAATTCAAGCAAGCAAATGGAGACACAAGAATTTAATCCGAAGTTCGCTCCCACAAGGAAGCTACGTCTCCGTTGAGGATCCCACAAAGGGAGGCCTATCACCAAGAGCCTTTTTTCCTCTTCCAACCCCCACAAAGGATGAGCAAACGTGTACGTGTCGACTCTAAACTCTTCTCACTCACTTGGGTCATCTCCTAGATACTTTTAGCATCTCTTGGCTATCAATTCACATCCCCCTTTATAGTACGGTGTTTCCTATACTCAAATTCAAAATCAAAATAAAATTAAGCCTTGACTTGAGTTGAAAACGCCGAATTGGAGTTGGGGCCTTCCTTTGGTCAAAACCATGATTTTCAATTACTTAAAACCTGCACACATCTTAATCAACCATTAAATATCACAAATTGTGTTTGTCACTATCACCAAAACAATTAGGGGCCAAGATGCACTTTCACACCGTCACCATTGAAGACACCTCGAACGATGAGGATGAGGAAACGCTCCAGGAGCGGTTTCAGCTGCGGTCCAGATTCAGCCGTCCTGGATTGCCCAACATCCCACTCATCATCAAGAAGCCGGCTAGCCTCGAAGCTAGCATTCCTGCGCCGCCGAGGAGGCCGTGCAATGTCGCGTGGAAACGCGCCACCAAGAAGTTGAAGATCACCGAGACAACCAACCAGGAGGTGGGTACCGCGAATGCTGTAGTAGAGTACTTTCCAAAGAGTGTACCGAGACAACCAACCAGGAGGTGGGTACCTTGAAGATCACCGTGATAGTTGAATCTTGTGTTGTCACAAGATATTCCTTCTTCGGACCCCATGGACCAAGGTGAAGAAGAGACTTGGGACACGGTGGGAGCGATGGCTGAGAGGAGTATCAGCCCACCTCCAACCACTGAAAAAGTCGTGTCGGGATCGGCACAACAAGTAGCTGGCGCCGACAACTCACAGGCGTCGGTGGAAGAGAGAAGGCTAGACCCCTCCCTGGCTACGATGCTAGAGCAGCCGGAGGAGGCCCAGGCTGAAGACGAGGCCACCACGGTGGCTGGACTCGTAGGTATCGCCAGCATTCTGGGTGCCCCGACCGTGACTGTTGTCCGGTCAACTTTGTAAGTCTTGCTGATCTCCCAAGTAGTCGCTTGAATTACCAATCTTGCATGAAGGAATGAATAGCTTGTGTGATGCAGCAAATCCATGGTTCTGTCTTGGGATGGTGAAGAAACTAGTGCTACGGCTGGTGGAGATAACCGTTCAGCTGAGGTTCGAGAACCCACACCACCGCCACAAACCGAAGTCGCGGCGGAGGCTACACTGAAGGAAGCTACCTTAGTAGAAGGTATGTGCACTTCGCAATTGGTAGACACCAAGTGTAGTAGTCGTAGTCATAGGAATTAACTTCGTGTACTCTGTGTTGACAGGAGCACAAGCTGGAGGATCCTCGACCCCTGAAGCCGTAGCCATGGAGATGGCTATGGAAGAAGCCGAAGTCGCCGTGTCGGTGGCTGGGGCGACGGAGGGGACAGCCCCCGAGCCGAAAGCTGCAGTAGCCCCTGAGGTCGTGGTGGGGGCACATGACGATGCACTCTCGAGAGCGAGCACGGAAGTAATCGTGCACGAGCCTGGAATTCAAGATGTTGCACCGATCTGCTCAGCACCTATGGCTGAGGCGACGTCGACATGTCGCGGCGTTCTGGAGTTGTTAGTTGACGACATTGTTGACTCGGCTATCGTGGCTCGAAACCTGGAGTTGATGCGCCACGCAGAGCAGTGGATGAAGATACGTTACCGCACCCTGAGTAGTCGAATACCTCAAAGTAGTGAGTACTCGACTAATATGTTCCCTTGTGCAGGATGTCGTGGAGAGATCCCGACAAAAATTTGACATGCTTCAAGGATACATCGGCACGGTGCTTCGCGCAGAGGCCTTGGAGAAAGAGCTGGACAAAGCCAAGAAACACTCCGCCCCTGCTGCAGTCCAAGCTTGATGGTGCATCGCCCAGTACCACAATGAGGTGTAGGAGATGCATGCCAAGAGTGATGACTTGGTCCAGAAGAACAAGTCTCTGCACCAGAATAACAAAGGTATGTTGTCTGCCAAGCCGTTGAGTACTGATTGGAGTACCTTGTTGTAATCTGCATTGTGTTGAGTTGTGTGCAAAGCTTGAGACACGAGTAGATCAGCTGAAGGCGTCAGAGACCGACTTGAAGAACATTGTGTACTGGGAGAAGGACGCCTGAGAGGTACTTGAATATGAGTATAAACAGCTGGCTCATGAGTGCATTCATCACATGGAGCTTCGTGAAGCCTCAGATCGTGACCTCGTGAACTGCTATAAATACCTGCAGAAGCTCAATGAAGACTACGAGAGGCTGCGCGGCCAACTGAAGGAACTTGAAGAAGTCGCGCTCCCAATTGCTAGGCTGCTGGTGCCTCACCCTGGTGGGCCCAAGATTGCTCCATTGGTGGATCGCTTGAAGGAAACCCCCGGACATCTGGCGACATATGTGAAGCACTTGGCGAAGTCGGCCCCAAACCAAGTCCTGGCGTACATGAAGTCGTACTTCCCCAAGGCTCTAGTGGATGTAGTCGCGGGTGGACTCGCAGCCAACTGCACGAGTGACCTGTACAAGGTACTGCTGGAGGAGATGGTGCCAATTGCTGAACAAGTGGCGAAGAAGCTGAACCTTCAGTAGGAGTACCTGTAGGATTAGCTTTTGGTAGTGCATGTAATATAAACAGAGTAGTTAATAACTTGTTTGGCGTATGAATGGGAGTTATCCACGACATGTTTGTAAAATGAGTACTCATTGCCGCCACTTGCATTGAAGTGTGTAGAGTACCAAGCCATGGAGGTCTCGCGAGTAGTTGTACTCGGTAATGGGTGCCTGATTAGGAGGCGCAGTAAATGAGTTGATTGGAAATCAAACTTTATTAATGGAAAAGAGTACACCTAAATGGCCAGGGCCGTTTACAAGTGTAGTCGCCCAGACCCGAAGGCCGCCTATGGCTAAGTGACGCTAGGACCCAAGGCCGCTTACAGCTAAAGATCTGTTAGTAGTCGTATAGGCTGGATCTAGAGTACATGGTCTTGTAGACCACCGCTAGAGTCCTCAATGCTCTGAGCAATCCGAGATCCGTTAGTAGCCATTGACGCTGGATCTTGAGGAAGAGTAGTCCGTAGACTAGTGCCAGGACCGAAAGGCCGCTTACAGCTGGGAGTCCGGAAGTAGCCGTATAGTCTTGGACCCTTGGAGTAGTCGAAATACTACATGTAGAAGTGACACAGCTGGTCGACGTTCCACGAGTTGATGATGTCGTCACCTTCAAGTGTCTCGAGGCGATAGGAGCCAGGTCCGGTCACCTTGGAAATTCAGAAGGGACCTTCCCATGGCGAGCTGAGCTTGTGTAGTCCTTCCGTGTTCTGGATGCGGCAGGGGACTAGGTCACCAACGTTGAAGGAGCGTTCCTTGACGTTGCGATCATGGTAGCGTCGGATACCCTCGAGGTACCTTGCTGACTGGATGAGGGTGGCGCAGTGAGCTTCTTCGATACCGTCGATGTCAACTCATCTGCTGTATTCTGAGATGCCTTCGTCATACTGTTCTACTGTCGGGGACTCCCACATCACGTCGGTAGGTAGAATAGCTTCGGAGCCGTAGACCAGAAAGTAGGGCGACTGCCTTGTCGACTTGGTAGGTTGAGTACGAAGCCCCCAGAGTGCATTGGGTAGTTCCTTGATCCACTTGCCTCCTTTGGTGTTAGCTGCATCGTGCAATCGCTTCTTGAGGGCGTCGATTACCATCCCATTGGCGCGCTCGACTTGTCCGTTGGCCCGAGGGTAGGAAACTGAGACATAACAGACGTCGATCCCACTGTTCTCATAGTACTCCCAGAACTGGTGGTTGTTGAAGTTGAAACCTAAGTCTGTGATGATGCGTTGAGGTAGTCCGTAGCGATGCATGAGCTCATCCAAGAAGTCGAGTACTCTGTCGGCCTTTGGGCAGGTACCCGGCTTGACTTTGATTCACTTGGCGAACTTGTCGATAGCCACCAAGATTCTGTTGAATCCTCCTGACACAGTTGGCATAGGCCCAATCATGTCGAGCCCCCAGGAGGTGAAGGGCTAGGTTGGTGGTATGGTGACTAACATGTAGGCCAGGACGTGTTGTTGCTTGGCGAAGTACTGGCACCCTTGGCACCTTCTGACGATTTCTTCAGCATCACCCAGAGCTATGGACCAGTAGAAAGCTCATCAAAAGGCCTTGCTCACCAGCGTGCAGGAAGATGCATGGTTGCCGCAGATGCCTTTGTCGATCTCCTCCAAGATGTCCTTGCCATCTTTCTGAGGAACGCATTTCATGAGTACTCCAGAAGTGGCACCCCGCCTGTTGATCTTGTCTCCGACTTGTACATAGGACTTGGCTCGACGGACGAGTTGCTCGGCCAAGTTCTTGTCTGAGGGAATCTTCTGCTCGCGGATGTAGTCGATGAAGGGTTATCGCCAGTCAACGTCGATCATCATGACCTCCTGAACAGGCTGTGAAGGCACTGGGTCAGTGGTCGTGGGCGCCGGCTCCAGGATGGATGGCGCATGAAGCTTGTGGACGAAGACTCCGACGAGTACTTGTGCGCGAGTAGAACCAAGCTTCGACAGGACGTCCGCTGCAACGTTGTTGTTGCAGACGACATGATGGAACTCGAGACCATAGAATTTGTTCTCGACCTTGCAGACTTCCAGGCAGTAGGTATCCATGTTCTCCTTTTTGTGCTCCCAAGACTTGTTGACTTGGTTGATGACCACTGCGGAGTCATCGTAGACCAGTAGCCGCTTGATGCCCAATGAGATTGCGAGGCGGAGCCCGTGTAGTAGAGCTTCATACTCGGCTTCATTGTTTGAGACCTTCCAAAAGATCCGTAGGACGTTCTTGAGTTGTTCGTCTTTTGGAGATATCGAGAGTACCCTTGCACCTGCGCCCTCAAGCTTCAATGAGCCGTCAAAGTACATCACACAATGTTCTGGTCGCTCGGTTGGAGTTGGCAGCTGATTCTCCTGCCATTCTGACATGATGTCGACTAGTGCTTGAGACTTGATGGTTGTGTGTGGCTTGAAGTCGATAGTGAGGGCGCCGAGTTTGACCGCCCATTTGGAGATTCTTCCAGTAACATCTTGATTCAGCAGAATGTCACTGAGCGGTAGTCGGTGATGACGGTGATCGAGTACTCCTGGAAGTAGTGTCGTAGCTTTCGCGAGGTGATGAGCACTACAGAGAGTAGCTTCTGTATTGGCTGGTAGTGTGCCTTTGATTCTGACAGGACCTTACTGACGAAGTAGACTAGTCGCTGGACTGGGTAGGCGTGGTCGTCTTCCTGCCGCTAGACAACGATGGCAGTACTGACCACGTGAGTAGTCGCAACAAGGTAGAGCAATAGCTGCTCCTTTTTGCGGGGAGTCGTGAGGATTGGTGGATTGGACAGGAAGTATTTGAGTTGCGCCAAGGCTTGATCAGCCTTTAAGGTCCACACGAACTTCTCTTGGTGCTTGAGTAGTTTGAAGAAGGGTAGCCCCCATTCTCCAAGCTTCGAGATGAATCTGTTCAAGGCCGCCATGCACCCGGTCAGCTTCTGCACATCCTTGATGCAAGTGGGAGCTTTCATGTTGGTGAAGGCGGAGTTCATCTCAGGGTTGGCTTCGATGTCGTGATGGTTGATGAAGCCGAGTAGTTTCCCTGAGGGTACGCCGAAGACGCACTTGTTGGGGTTGAGCTTCCACTGGTACTCTCACAGAGATGCGAAAGTCTCTTCAAGGTCAGCGATGAGCGTGTCAGAATTTCAGGTCTTGATGACCACGTCATCCACGTAGGCTTCGACGTTCTTGTTGAGTTTCTTCTTGAAGCAGGCCTGGATAGCTCGCTGGTAGGTGGCGCCGGCGTTCTTCAATCCGAATGACATCATTGTGTAGCAGTAGGCGCCGAACAAGGTGATGAACGCGATCTTCTCCTGGTCTTCTTCCATGATGGCGATCTGGTGGTACCCGGAGTAGCAGTCAAGGAAGCAGAGCAGGTCGCAGCCCGCCGTGGAGTCGATGACTTGATCAATCCGCGACAACGCAAAAGGGTCCTTGGGGCAGTGCTTGTTGAGGTCGGTGTATTCGACGCACATCCTCCACTCGTTCGTGTTCTTCTTGCAGACGAGGACGGGGTTGGCGAGCCACTCAGGATGGAAAACTTCATAGATGAAGCTGGCCGCGAGTAGTTTCGCGAGTTCCTTCTTGATGGAAACCCATCGGTCATCAGCAAAACGACGAAGGTGTTGTCGCTTGGGGGTAGCTTTAGGATCGACGTTGAGTGAGTGCTCGATCAGCCTCCTAGGCACTCTTGACATGTCCGCTGGTTTTCATGCGAAGATGTCTCGGTTAGCTCGAAGGAAGTTGACGAGTGTGTCTTCCTATTTCGGATCAAGACCCGCCCCAAACATGGTGGTCTTGCTTCTGTCGCTCGTCCCGAGGTTGATGGCCTTCACTTGCACTTCCTCTGATGGTTGAGGCTTGTTGGCTGTGTCGGTCTTTTCTGGGATCTCGAGTTCGGTTGGAGCGAGCTTCTTAAATGTAGCGAAATTCTCCATCATCTCATTGGGTACTTGATTGGTTGTTGCGAGTTCCACGGCTTCAGTGTCGCAGTCGAAGGATATCTTCAAGTCCCCTTGCAATGAGAGTACTCCGGCAGGGCTTCGCATCTTGAGTACCAAGTAGGTGTAGTGGGGTACCGCCATGAACTTGGCGATAGCCGGTCTGCCGAGGATGGCATGGTAGGAAGTTTCGAAGTCCGCGACCTCGAACTTTATGTACTCGGTGCAGTAGTTCTCCCTTGTCTCCCGACGGTAACTAGCAGAATCACTGAGCCTAGTGGAATAGCCGCGTTACCGGGTGACACGCTCTTGGTGAGCAAGTCGGTGATGTCGAGCTTCATTTTCTTCAAGGTCTTGGTGAAAAGGACATTGAGCCTGCTTCCATCGTCGATGAGTACCTTGTTGAGTCTGGAGCCCGCTACTACTGGTTCCAGGACGAGTGGGAAACGTCCTAGCTCAGAGAAGCTTGTCCATTGATCCGCGCGGGAGAAGGTAATGGGTACCTCCGACCACCTCAGAGGTGTCAGAACCATTGGTTCAATGTTCAAGACTTCCGTCGGGTCGCCTTCTGAGACCGCTGGTGGGTAGTCCGCGGACGTTCATCATCTTGTCGGGTTCCTGGAAGTCGTCGTTGCCTTCGTCGACTTTCTTCTTGCCTTTCTTGTCGTGAGGAGGTCGTGGGTCTGGGGTGTCTTTGAGTGCTCGCCGGAGTTGGTAGCACTGCTTGGTAGTGAGGTGCCCTCCAGATCCCACGAGCACTTCTCTTTGAGCAAGTCTTTGAAGCCGCCAGAGGTCTTCTTCGAGTTGTCTTTCGCAGGGCGCTGGATAGCCTCGATTGTGTTGTCTGGCTTGCGCTTGCGATTAGGACCTGAGTAGTTGTTGTTGTTGCGACCCCCTGATCCCTGTTGTTGTTGTTGTTGTTGTTGTTGTTGTTGCTGCCTGTGTTGTGCTTGCTCTTGCCGCGAATTGAGTCGTACTTAGTGTTCGCCTTTTCCTCTTTATCGGCCCATGACATGATCATGTCCTTGAGCTTGGTGACAGAACTCAGGTGGCGGCAAATGAAGTCTTCGAAGGTGCGATGGTGGTAGAGTCCGTCTTGGAAGAGGTCGATGACCATGTCGGTGACGTCGACTACGGTCGTGCGCTTGTCGAAGAAGCGCCACATGCACTGGCGTAGCGTCTCACCTTGGTTTTGCTTGACCATCGCCAGGTCCATGCGGGTACCCGAGCGCCCCATGGTGCCCACGAAGTTGTTGGTGAACTGAGCCTTGAGCTGGTCCCACTCATTAATCGAGTTCTTGTCGAGCGACTCGAGCCAGGTGAGTGGGGCATGGTCCAGGCATAAAGGGAAGTAGAGGCACTTCGTGTCGTTGTTGCCATCAACGTTTTCAATGGATAGGGCGTAGCACCTAAGCCACTGAATTGGGTCTTGCTTCACGTCGTACTTGGTGATCTTGAGAGGCTTGAACTTCTCGAGGAGGAGTAGATCGCGAAGTCGAGCAGAGAAGGCGGGGAAGCCATCACTGTTGTTTGCTTCAGAAGCCTTTTTGCGACGAATCTCCTCAATGCTGTGGCGGGCATCATAGCTGCCACGTGAGTTGCCGGTGACGTGGCTGTTTGCGTGGCCTCGACCTCCGCGATCACCGCCGCCACCAGCTCTTCTGCCAGTGCCATGTGATGAGCTCCCACCGCTGCTGCCCCCGTCGCCGCCGGCGCCGCCCGCACTGTTGCTGCCCTGGGAGGGTCCTCCAGCTGAGGCCCCAGAGTGGTTGGGGTTCGGTGGTTGTTCTTCGCGGGTGCGGTTGCGTCCACCATCTGCTGGGCTGCGGCTGGTAGCTTCATGGTGTCTGGGTTCATGAGTTCTGACGGGGGGTACTTGGGTGACCCGATTGTCAACCCTTATGAAGTAGGCGTCTTCAGCGAGCTTGGCGATGACTTCGCTCGCGTGGATCCCCTGAGCCTGTCGTGCTATCGTGGTGATAGACATAAGGCATTGCTCGGGAGTGGTGTGAACCCGGTTGGTGACTTGATCCAGGGCCTTGTTGAGGTTCTGGATGGGGAAAGTCTCTCGGAGACGTTTGCAGTGTTCGTTTAGCTTCCTGTTGCGGTCACGCCGGGCGTTCTTGTCATCGGTAGTTTCATCTGCGGGTGCGTTGGCGGACAACTCGTCTTCTGAGATGTCGTCGTGGTATTGGTCGGGTAGGGTCCCTGAAGGCCCAACTGTCTCGCCGGCAGCCATGAAGACTTGACGGTTAGGAGTACCGAGACCAGAGTCAGTAGTCGCCACCTCGGTTGACGTATGCTCCTCGGTTGGAGCCAGCGGTGTTCCCTCCTGGAAGGGAAGTGAGTCGAGGTAGGTGATGCGGCGTGAGTTGCCGTCTGCCAGGTCTGCGGGCTTGCGATCGGGCCAATAGACGTATCTTTCGGCGGGAGTAGATGTTATAACCAAGCCGGTGGCTGGGCCTGACAGCGGTTCCTCGGTCGTGTTGATCTCAGATTTGGGCTCGATAGGGTCCGACCCGAAGTCGAACTCGTATGAAGAGTCCGAGTAGTAGCCAGAGGCGGGGTTGGAGTCTGAAGAGTAGTCGGAAGCGATCTCCTTGCCGGCCCGGCGTGCGACGAGAGCTTCCGCGTGGGCCCTGCTAGCGTTGCAGAGGCCATATAGGAAGTGCTTGTGGAGTGGGGGCAATCTCACACGATGGCTCAGGAGCCAGCTCGCATACAATGACCCAGGGAGACATCGAGTTTGAGTTGGAGACAGATCCGTACTCGAAGTCGGCGTGTTGGTTGTAGAGCGAAATTTCACCGAATTTTCTGGCGAGGGTGCCCGAGACGACTTCGCGGAGCGTCATGTGTCCAGTCTTCGGGTTCGGCATCATGGTGAGGCGGCGCTGGAAAGAGCCAGCGCCGTCTGCGGTGCAAACCAAGAGCTGAAGACGAAGGTGTCGCCACAGTTGAAATCGATAGTTGGCTTGATGAGGATTGAAGCCGTCGAGTTCGCCATGAGATCTTCGGCGAGATCCCCTACCTGACGCGCCAGCTGTTGGTGTTTTAGACCGGCAACCTACCAAGGGGAGTACCCGAGGTAGATGAATGTGGCCTCGCCGAGATCGGTAACTCGAAGGAAGAGACACGTGGCACACAATTTAGACAGGTTCGGGCTGCAACGTGTGTAATACCCTATGTCCTATATGCTGCGTAGCTCCGAATTGATTGGGTGTGTTTACAAGATGATGCAGATGATGAGAGAGGGCCCCCTGCCTCGCCTTATATAGCCCGGGAGGTAGGGTTACAAGTCGGTTCGAGGAGAGAGTACTAGTCGTATACGGCTAGGAGTACTTTACATGGATCGGGACATGTACAACTTCCTAACTGAGTACTATTCCTGTGTAGTCCTTGCGCTCCACGCCAACAGGTACTGTGTAGCCCAAGTCGAGTAGTCCCAAGGGCCCACCGAGTAGTCGGTCCTGGTACCCACCAGGTAGTGAGCCCAGGGATGTCCATACGACAAACTTTGACTTTTCTTTTCTATAAAAATATTTTTTAAAAAGTTATATGTATATATTATGAAAATATTTTTCAAAAAATATATTGATATAATTGTCACATTTTCAAACTTAATGACTTAAAAGTTATAAATGATTTATATTCCCAGTATTTGACCCAACCATTATCTAATACATCGTCTAATTGCAATATGAAGGGAATACTAATTAGTAGTTAAAGAGATTGTTTAACAAATAGTTGAAATAAATTATATATTCAGCTCTGCATGTGTGCTCTAAGTACAACCTTTCCTTCTCATTTTGAGATATTTTAAATAATAGTATATCTTAGTTTGATTGGTAATATTGTTTTTTGAAAAATACATATTTTAGCACGTGCGTATCGCACATCCATTTACTAGTTAAAAAGAAAGATTTGAACTACAGAGTTATAGATCCAATTGAGACAAATTTCATATAAAATTTTTCTTCATTACGATTTTTTTACATGTGCTATAGTTCCTCCGATTCATTATATCTAAACATTATATCCATTATTTGGTCACAAAAATGATTCCAAATGAATCAATGTTTGAACTACCAAGTTGTATATCTTGTCGAGATCTACATATTTTGTATAAATCTAATGACCATTCGAGTTCATATAAAATAATTGTGATCGTTGAAGATAAATCTTATCTCCATCCGCCGCTTAACCACGTTTTTTTGTGAGAACCGCTCCTACTGGCGTTGCCTACGGCAGTTGACTGTTAATTTTGCAAATTTTCGCTGGGTCTGATTATTTTTATTCAATCGTAAAAAATAAAAAAAAACTAAAAAATTCCACATCTTGGGTAAAAATGGGCCTTCAGTAACGTCCGACCTCTCCTCTCTCTCTCCTCCCACAAGAGATTATTAACAGCCCAAGGGAGCCCACTAGCGCCACTCAGTATAAACTGTCAACCCATCTATCCGCAACCCTAAACCCTCGCTGCGCAACAGCCAGCGGCGGCGGCCGTCTCTTCCTCCGTACCGCGGCAGGCAGACGCCTTACCCTCAAATTCTCGCTGCGTTAGTGCGACGCTGGCCACCGGCCTTCGTACACTCCGTTCCAAGATCCGTTCTTGCTTCGACTCCTCGTAGCTTCGCTGGTCGTCATCGACTCCTGGCAGCAGACACGCGGTGTCCCGATTGCCGTCTCCCCTTTACCCGGCCTGGTCTCGCCGTCGGTCTCCCTCACCAAGACTCGCCTTCCATTCCGCCCGCTCCTCCTTGTAACAGGGGCGGGGTCAGCAATAGCCATCAGAGGCGGGAAAGCCCCCACGCAGGGACCCGGCGTCGGCGCCGAAGCCCGCAAGCAGAGGAGGAACCGGCCGAGCAGAGGGATCCAAAATGAGCGACGACGTGATATGGCACTGCATCCGCCACAATCACTGCAGCTTCATGGCCAAGTATGGCATCACCACACTTCTTTTTGTCCTCGGAGCTATTGTTTTAGTAACTTGTGGTGTTCTGATGGCGGCGCCTGTGTCTTTGCAGGATTACAACAGGGATATTCTGCCGGAATCCCTACAACGCGACGGGCATCTGCAACCGGAGCTCCTGCCCGCTTGCCAACAGTCGCTATGCCACCATCCGGGATCATGACGGTGATCACTTGATATTTACTCTCTCCCCCTCTTAGTGATTCACGTACATGGGTGGCACTACCACCATTTGATTAAGCTGCAAAACATACAAGCTTCCTCCCTACATGGCCATTGAAGTACTGAATTCAGCACTAAATCACAAGTACGGCGTATTTTAACTTTCAGAGTAATCAAATTGAAAGTACGCCGTATTTTCAAACTAATCAAATTGAAAGCCTCTAATATCAAAATGATTAAACTAATCTGTCACTCAGATGATTTGATCACCCATCACTAAACCTAGGATTGAATGAGGTGAGGTAGTTTTTTTTATTTGGTGTGCTACCTTCATTGGTTGGTAAGGATTTGTGGTTCCTGATAGGATATGTAACGAAATTATGATCCTGAGACTTTAGAGACATGTATCCTATGGATACAGAAATATTAGAAAACAAGATGAAGAGATGGTGATTAATAACTTGGAAAATTTGTTTAGAAACACGGATACTTCAGTTTGGCAGCGACTGCGTCCCGGATACCTATCCGTATTGGATACTGCGCGGATGCGCCTAGGAAACATATCCACGCCGTATCCACGTATCCAGAATTAAATGGGTCAAAAACTAAGAATTCGATACGTTTCGGCCCAAGTTCGATACGTCCCAGCCCATCTAACAGACTAACACACTGATGCCCTACAATCCCATCCCGTGCGACCCCTGCTCTGCATCACGTTCACTGCCAACGCAGCCGCCGCCCCTTCTGCCTCCTGTCTGGGCGCCTCAACCACGTGCCGCACGCCCCGCCCGTTGCCGGCGACCAGCCTCTTCCTCGCTGGCGGCGAGCAGCCGCGCCCGTGATGGCAACGAGGAGCCCCTGCGACACGGTGAGTAGGCAACTGCACCCAGTCTCGTGCCTTCTGCAGCAATTGGGAACCCCACGGCGGCGACAAGGAGACGCACCCGGCCACCTGCAATGGAACTCACCTGCCTGCCCACCGCCTGCAACAGAGTTACACCCACCCGGTTGCCTGCAATGAGCCCCTACTACCTGATGGTTTCTATCCTTCCATTCCCCTGTTCCTCAATCCAAATCACTGAATCAGAGCTGCTTGCCTGCCATAGGTCCCTATTCTTGTTCATTAGCACGACATTGCAAGACTGGTTGTTATGGCCCAGCCGGCGGCCCACCAGGAGGGGGCGCAGGCCCAGGGGGAGGCGCAGCCCCTGGTGCCTCAGGCGCCCAAGCCGCCGATCGTCTACCGCCGTCGGATTCGTACTCGTCGTTAGGGTTTTCATATTTGTAATAAATACTTTGGGATTGTTAGGAGAATAATCAGTTTGGCAATCAATCAAAGATTGCCGGCCTCAAGGGCCAGCCCTAATCCTCCTGCCGCCGCCTCCTGTTCGCGTGAACAGTACCGCGCGGGTACTGTAGCGCGTGAACAGTACCGCGCGGGTACTGTAGCACGCCGCCGCCGCCCTTCCAGCGACCACGGCGCACCAGCGCCGTCGTCGCCCACCTCCTCCGCCTCCACCTCCCTCTCACGCGTATTCTCTGCGAGAGATCCCAGGTAGGGCTAGGAATCCTACCACTGGTTAGTGATTACTGATTAGAGCATTCTGATTACTTGATTTTAGTTTTCATGAATCATGATCTTGTATTCTTGTTCAATTGTTCATCACTAACCCTTCCTGATTAGTGCTTTCATCATTTTATCATATCCTATTATATTAGTTTCCTACTTTTATTAATTTCCTAAATTAGAACCTACTATTGTGTTATTCTGAGTGTAATAAGATTTTAATGTCTCTTTGTCGAACTTGAATATCTATTCTGCAATTTAATATGCATTATTATTTTTTAATAAAAAAATAGTTCGAAGGTATCCACGTATCTGATTGTTTGGAAAATTGCCATATCTGCATATCCATATCCTTCCTATACCGATACATGTATCCGTATCGGTGCTGCATACCATTTACCTCTGTGGGTTTCAATGTTGCGCTTGCCTTTCGAACACCAAACTTAACTACTGAAGAAATGTTATGTTAGCTTTGTGGTTGACCTTTTTGGAGGTTATTAACTTTATCATGGCATTAATCGTTTTGTGATTATGGCTGTTGGTCTAATAACATTCAGTATTACTGCTTTGTTATTCCTTATAATTTGGGCTTGGGCGCATCTCTTGATAAATGAAGAGTCAGGATTACTAGACTGTGGCTCTTTATGTTTAGTTTTGCTTTATGTGAACAAATTGTGCGGGGTTGTGGTGCTATTTGGATGAAATGAAACTAAAAATTTTGAAGGTAATATATGCTACCTAAAATCTTCAACTGATTTTATTATTTTGTTTTCCTCCTTAAATTGTTATGCAGGTGTTTTCTATCTTTACATGAAAACTGCTGAAAGAGCTCATCTGCCAAAAAAATTATGGGAGAGAGTCAAACTGCCAAGGAACTATGAGAGAGCAATGGATGTCATTAACAAGCATCTTGTATGTATCTCTAGCTAATGTTTGTCACAGCCATATAACTTACTGTACTTAGTCTCATTGCTTGGGTTCCTTTGTTGTGAAGGAATTTTGGCCTAAGTTACTTGTGCACAAGATCAAACAGCGGCTGACAAAAATGACTCAGTATCGTATAAGAATGAGGAAACTTCAACTGAAAGTGAGGTGGGAGCTTCTATTTAAATTGTTATTGTTAGAATGTTCTTTTTCTAAATTTTATGTTGTTGAGTACCAAGGAATATATTTTAAATGTTGTAGTATATGCTTCAAGGATAGTATATTATAACTAATTAACATGTGATTCTGTTCGGTTGGCATCACCATGTTCTTTATATTTATTCGCTCAAAAAAAGCAAACAAGAAGGTTTCACAATTCTTATGCACATTTGTAATTTTTTTTCTTGAATATCTTGATGAGGAAAGAGCCTCCAAATTTGAAGATACCAACAATATTCAGTTCAAGTGTGAAAAGGCAGTATTCCAATGTCAAAGTAGTTTTGTGTGTAGCTCACAAACTTACATTGCCAGATCTGATGGTTGATTATTGCAAAAAAATGCCTTGTGTATACACAATTCTGTGGCAATGGTAGCATATCATAGTTTATTTGATTCTTTGATTTTCCAGATTCCAGGTTTATGTGATTGTTCAAACAATTAAAATCACGGTTCTTTTTATTCCCATTCTGTGCACTGGTGGAGGCTGCATAAACCAGATTTTACGTGTTATGGACTTATTTCCTTTGAAAAATATTACCAAATCCCTTGTAATAGGAAGGTCTGTTTGCTGAACAACTAATTGATTAGCACTCATCAAAACTAAGTGGAAATATTAAAGCTCTAACTTTTCATAGGTTTTAGAATGAAGTGGCTAAATGTTTACTACGAGCAGTAATCTACATGATGAAAAGAATCGTACACATTTTGTTTCTGCCTTAAGGTATTTTCCACTATGATCCTTCCTCTACTATTTGGTGGAAATCTGAAGTTCTGAACAATGTGCCACCTGTCAACTAAAGTTTCATTTGAAAACAGTTCATCTTATGATGCATTGTGGTTTCAACCTTTTCTAAACCATGAAAATTGGCTTGACATATGCCTCCATTATTTTAGGGAGAAGGTCATGACAATGCCTAGGAAGCAAACACAGCGCGATCTCAGGAGATTGGAGAAGGCTGAAAAGGCTGCTCAACTAGAAAAGGTTTTTGTTTTGTTCTTGTATATTTTTTTAATCAAGTTCTATGTATTTATTCCTGACACGTAGTAATATAAAATGTCATCATTCAGAATATTGAAAGTGAATTGAAGGAACGGCTGAACAAAGGTGTTTATGGTGACATCTATAACATTCCCTTCAAAGAGTTTGATGAGGTTCTTGAAATGGAAAGAGATGATGCGGTTCTTGAAGAAGAGGATGATGAAGTAAGCATTGTACTGAATACCTGCAAGCTTGTTTATTGCTTATTCTCATTGTTTACCAGCTGTGTCATTTGTGTCCACTTGATAACATAGGAGGGTGAGGTAGAATATGTCGAAGGTGATGACATGGAAGAGATTGGTGACATGGAAGATATGGAAGACTTTGGAGGCCTCAGTGACGGTAAAAGATGCTTTGCTGAAACTTCCACTGAGTCTTACTGGCCTTTTATACTTCATTCTTAATTTTCTTGACCCACTAGTCTGTGCAAGATCACATAAGCATTATTCCTAGTGTAATTTTCTCTGAGAAAAAATGTTAATTGGTTGCAGGTGGCACAGATGAAGATGATCATTTGGATGACCAAGTAACAAAGAAACCTATGGAATCAGATTCTAATTTAAAGCAAAATGCTGGGAAAAGGTCTAGGAGGGTTATGACTGAGGTAAAGATAGTTTGCAATAATCTTAGTATTTTTCTTTTCTGATACAGCTAGTTTTCCTATGACATCCATTTTATCATAGTCAATTGAGCGAGTTGTTAGTAGGAACAGCCTAATTTTCTTTTTTTTTATAATAGTGGGTTTCTCAGATCAAATGATCTGTGTTGAAATTTGTTGAAAGCATGCTGTTGGTTTCAAGTTTTACCATTCACTCAGGAATAAAGTCAACATTTTGATCTTGAAACTTATACTTTATTGTTGCTTATCTGTGACAGGTGGAACAAGATGAAGAGACAAATACCAGGCAAAGGACGCGGATGTGAATTGTTAGTTGCCAGTGGGCCATCTTAGATCATTTAATTTGCATAGTCATTTTAATGCATAAAATTCACCTGGGATCCGGCTAAGAACTTGGCTATCAGTGCTTGTCTACCTCCGTGATGAGGCAGGGGTTAAACTAACAAATTGGTATGTACGGTCTACCGTCTACACAACTGATGCAGCAAATCAGAATCCTGATGTCTTTGTACGGAATCACTGGATTGTCATTTTATTGCCCTTTTATATCCGGCCTATCTGACATAAGTTTGAATGGATTCGTTGGACCAATTTATTGGATTATGATGTTCTTCGTCCTTCTGGTTGGATATGCAAAAGTCTTCTTTACTTTTCTTATTTTCAGTGGATCGATGATCGTTGATCCTACTGTTACTTGGGCAACTTCAATGCTATTATAGATGATAGTGTTGTATCTATCCCTTTGTAATGGACCTTGTAATTCGAGAGTACTTAATTTTTTTTCATATAAATTTGAAGTTGTACAATTTGTAAAAAAATATTGAAACGAATAAATAAGATCATAATATAGATTTCCTAATAACCCACTCCTATAATACAAAAGATACAAGGAATCTTATACAAATTTTAAATTATTCTCACCACTTTTATATATTCTCTTTTTTTACATTTGAATAAAAATATTTTTCTACTTTTTATTGTTTCCACTTTTAGATTGGTCGACAAATATGGCTGCGTAACATTACAGTAACATGATGATGATTTTCTTCAGGTTGAAAAATATTATTAGGATAGATTAGGAGTTTTGGAGGGGAGATATATTGCAGGTTGATCAGTCTTTCACAGGTGCTCATAGAGGCAGGTTGCATCTGTATGTTTGTAGGGGTGAGTATGCATACGTATATTGTGTGATTCTAAACAAAATTAGGAAAGAGATTAGGGAACTTTTGGAGATACTTTAGCAGTTTGATGATTCTTCGTAAAGCAACTCCAAGAGTCTAAAAATCGCTAGCTAAAACCCTGATTTGGCTAGTATGTAAAATGAAATAGCTAGCAAAAAGTTGATGAAATCCAACAGACTAGCTAAGATCAACTCTACATATGCTCCACCGCTAGTGGGTCCCGTCTGCCATACTCATGTATGAGGGGATAGCTAGTGGGACGGACTAACCAGAGATGGCTAGCGAAGCCCCCAGTTTAGCTAGCCGAGGATAGCGAGGGGAAGTTTAACTAGTCAGTTGGATTGAGTTTTTGAACAAATTCTCTATTTTTTAGCTAGTTAAAGTCAAGATAGCTAGTGTTTTAGAGTTGGTCTTACATGATATAACAATGTTTTTGCTAGTTTTTCAAAAACAAAATCACACTAAAAAAACCTTGTAATCTATGGCAGTCGATTTTCGTCATGGATCATCCAATTTTCGTCATAAAATGACATCTACGACGAAATTTCATTTCATCATGGATTGAGCGTCACAAATCACCTCTCGTGACGAACTAACGTTTTCGTCATAGATTAGCGTGATCTATGACGTTCTCAAGTCGTCATAGATTGGTGTAAAGCCCATTGAACCCAGCCCGAATCCCAAAATCTGTGACGAAAGTGATCATCATGGATTGACTCGCCACGTCACTTGTAGAGATGAGTTGGTTGCTGACGTGGCTGCCACTTGGCGATGACGTGGCTGCCACGTGGCGCTGACGTGGCTGCCATGTGGCGCTGACATGGCTGCCCCGTGGCGATGACGTGGCACTGATGTGGATGCCACATGACGCTTAATTCAGTACATGCCCGAATACAACAATAAAATCACACAATTCAATAATAATTCTTAAATTAATAAATTTCCAGTACATTCACATCATCTCAATTGCAAACAAAATATAATTTCTAGCAACAAAGCTCAACAGGCCCAATTTTCAAACCTAGTCATTCAACAATAAATACAAAATCCATATAAAGTTCAACTCAACAAGCCTAGAAGTCACAAAACAGCAGATCAAATGTCCTTGTAACAACACTAGCAGTCTTGCCCTTGTAGCATCACTAGCAGTACAACATATCAGGTCCATTGCTTACTGATAACTTCTAAACAACCTGAAAGAGGAACATTACCAAACACTTTTCAGTGGGCAGAATCAAATGATTCCTAATCCAGTTAGCAAATTACATTACTAATATAGCTTTTGAAGCACAAACAATGAGCACATCTTAGGTAAAAATAATGAGGTCACATGGTACTCCAAATTAATGAGCAAATCAAATTGGGAATAAGCCAACTGGAAATTCAAGTTACAACCAAGCAATGCACTATTTGATTTCTAAAATCAACCTTGACAAACAACTCAGAGTACAGTGTGGATATGAAATATAGGGAAAAATAAGGCTAGAGAAGAATTTCCATACAATGACGAAAGCGTTTTGTCATGGATGAAAGCATGCTACCTCATCTCCTCTTGGTCCATTATCCTTTTAAGTTCCAGTTCCTGCAGTTGCATTGACAAAGTCATCCATTTGTTGCAAATTAAATCTGCATCTACATCTTTTATTATTACACTTCACAGTGACTAAACCACCTACAGAGAGTTCAAGGGAAGACATTGTACTGATAAAATAAATCAGTTAAGGTGGGATCAAAGTACTGATCAAGCATATTAATTGCTAGTAATATTCAGACTGGATCTATTTAAGTTTAATACCACTTATGAAGGAAAGAGTATATAATAATTTAAGTATTGTTGTCATATCATAAAGTAATTTCATTAAAGAGTTAAATACACCGTGGGTACATGAACTTGCAGTGTTGTGTCAAATAGGTCCATGAACTTGAAAACCAGACATCCAACCCCTCGAACTTGCAAACCTGTTCACCCCAGGTCCAACCCGGTTTTGCATAGTTTGCATGGCGGTTTTGAATGTGCAATGTAGCGTTGCTGATGTCAGTGATGACATCAGCACTCCTATTTAATTTGTGAAATTGATATCTTTTTATTCAGAGCTCCAAATATAGCAAATAATATATCAATTTCGATCGTCTCGACGAGCTCTTTGCAATGGTGTAATCTGTTTTGTTATTTGAGATAATTTTATTTCCTGTAAAACCCTAGCTTTACGTGCATCCAGGTCTTAAATCTTAATCAATTTTTGTTACACCTTTCTTTTTTTATTTCTGAATCATGACAATAAAAATGGGCACATCCAGATCTTAAATCTTAATCAATTTCAGTCCAGGACTTAATCATGACCACATATATATCTGGTTGCAAGTGAGAATAAAATATCACTCATTTTATAAAATATTTAATTTTACATGAAATAAAATTATCTCAAATAACAAAATTAAGTACACCGTTGCAAAGAACTCATTGAGACGATCGAAATTGATATATTATTTGCTATATTTGGAGCTCCGAATAAAAAGATATCAATTTCACAAATTAAATAGGAGTGCTGATGTTACCGCTGACATCAGCAATGCTGCAGTACCCATGCAAAACCACTGTACAAAACCGGGTTGGGCCTGAGGTGAACGGGTTTGCAAGTTCAAGGGGCTAGATGTCTGGTTTTCAAGTTTATGGACCTATTTGACACAACGTTGCAAGTTCATGGACCCATGGTGTATTTAACTCTTCATTAAACAAGATATAGGCCGGCAAACAACTCAATTGAGTGGAAGAAGGTGAAAGTATTCAAGTGATCAGACAGAAAAAAACAATGTACAATCCATACATTGGTTTACCATACCTTGCTCCAACAATGGACCATGCACCAACAATCTCATCTCGAAGAAACACGTATTGTAGTAATATCTGCATAGAAGGAACATTCTTCAATATATAAAGGTTCTTTTACGCTAGAAGCATCACATAATATTCAGAAAAGCAAGGGCAATTTGCATGCTGACTGAAGTGCAAAGAGATTGGGACTGTTTTCTCTACATGACCATATACATGTTACTTATATAAATAATGAAATAAAGATGCCAAAAGGGCCACAATCATGACTTACAGGAAACAAGCAATCAGCCTATTTTAAACATTTGGATGTGATATGGTAAAATGATACACGTTTATCTGTTGCAAAAGTAACATCATAATACTTTTAGTTTAATGAGGTAAAATATGTGTGCACCGTGGTAGAAATAAGCAGTGAAAGTTATTTGTTAAAATTGTGAAAATGTCCAAAATTTCAACTTTTCCTTTTTGATTGCAAGGAGCATTATAAAAAAGGAAATCGTTTCTCACCAAATTGGTCAATCAAGTAATAAGACTTTGTTTTTTCCTCTAAAACAAAAACTATATAGATGTGTTTAGTTTTTAATGGTTAGTAGGCTAGTCGTTAGGTGAGGTCAATGAAGACAAAATGACAATCAAAGCAGAGCCAAGCCCATGCAGCAAACTGTGACTAATAAGTCAACCCATCCGGTGCACCTCCATCCTCATCTAGCGAGTCCTTTTTGTCCTGGTTCTCCTTCCACTTGGCCCAGGCCCATCTCGACACAATGAACGCCCCAAGTGCATACACCTAGCAGTATAGTAGGAGGAGGTGTCACATTTGCATGAATGAATATACTAGTCACAAGTCGACAATATCACACAATACAGGAAGAGATCCAGGTAAAGTGAAAGCTTACAAAAAAAAGCATGAGACAACCACAATAAACAAGAGTAAAATTCCTCTCAAGGAACATACATAAATATACTATAGTCAAGAACCAGTGAGCTGCTATAGTTAACTGCTTCCTTGAGCTGCTCTTACCCGTACATGCTTAATCCTGACAGCAATTTGAGATGTCGAGGGAAAAATCAAAACTGAAATTGCAAGTTTCCAAGATATCAGAGTACGCCCAACCAGAAACAGAGAACAACTAAACAGTGCTTTCCCCCGCAATCTGCGAGATGCTTCCTTTCCGGCAATTTCAGAAATGTGCAGGAATCAATTCCCCCCAAATTTCCCAAATCAAACACTACAAATCCATGAGAAACCAAGAGAAGTACGCTACTAACGCACCTCCTATCGTCGCTCAAGCGCCTAGCGCTCACGACCTCGCAGTGGGAACGGAGCCAGCCGCCGCCTCCTCCTCCTGCGTTGAGCCGGCAGGGAGGAAAATGCGATGCACGGAGGCACGGAGGAAGGGGCTGGCGCCACCAATCGGAGGCGAGGAGAAGGAGCGCCAAGTCAACGAGGTCGCGAATGCGGGGCAGGCAGGCAAGAAAAATCAAACCCGTGTCCGGTTGGTCTAGGGAGCCGCGGGAGAGGGAGATGTGCTTGGGACTCGGAGAGTCGGAGGATACCAGAAGCGACCAGGGCCTCCGCAGCAGCAGCCGCCGCCGCCGCCTCCTCCTTCTCGTCGGCCTCCAAGCGCTCCCGCCCCAACAACCTCCGTGGCTCCTCCACCTCCACCTCCTCCCCTGCCCCCGCCATGGAGCTCCGGCGAGCAGTGGGCGCGGCCAACAGTGGAGGCGGGAAAGGCGAGGAGGAGGGCGGAGGGAAGGCATGAGGGGACCACCGCCGGTGGGGGGAGCTCGTGCCGGCGTCGTCGGGGTAGGTCGCGGGCCGCGGAGGCATGGACGGCGGCGATGGGGATCGGAAGGGGGAGGGGGCGGTGGATCTGTAGAAGAGGGAAGGGGAGGGCGTCGGGTGGGAGAGTGGGAGGGGCGGCGGCAGGAGGCTAAGGGGAGGGGGAGGCAGTGGAATAGCGTTTGGGATCCTTTTATACAAAGTAAACACAATTTCATCCATCCATCCGCTGATGAACGGTCTAAAATGATTGGGCTGTTTGGGCCAAAACGGGCCAATTACATTTGTCCCCTACTCAACTTTTTTCTTTTTCTTTTTTCATTTCTTTGCAATAAGAAAATAATTAAACTTGAACTATGTGTACCTCCAACAGGACCGGAAATTGTTTTTTAAAAAAACATATTTAGGCTTCTATGGTCCATTTTAGGCCACATTTAGGAGATTGACGAAAAATTCAATTGACTTGTAGGGAAAACGCGAACTTCTTAACACCTTTCTTTTTCTTTTTTTATTTCTTTGCAATATGGAAATAATTACAAATTTAAACTAACATACCCTCAACACATTTTCTAATGCAAAATACGACATAAAAGTTTTCACGTGGGAGTTTCAAGAATTTTCAAGTAGATTTGCTATTTTCTATCATTTAAATGAATTTATGCATTTTTACCGAAAGTAATTCCAAATTGATCTACATGTACCTCTAATAAGATTACCAAAATTTCAAAAAAACTATATTTAGACGCCTATTGTCCATTCTAGCCCACATCTAGGAGATTGACGAAAAATTCAATTGGCTTGTAGGGAAATTTCAAACTTCTACTAGTCACCTTGTTATGAAATAATGATAATAATAAATAAAACTTATCAAAAATTATGTAAATTTGCACAGGATCATTTTATCGATGTACAAGCTTTACAAAAAAGTTTCATATGATTTTGTGAAAATTGGACTATACAATGTTCATAAACTAGATAGGTCATCACATTGTTTCATACAACTCAACTTAAACTTCAAAGTTTTTGTACACACTCAAATACTTTCTTACCCATGGGCACCTCAAATTTGGATGCAACCTTGTGTTGACCATAACATTAGAGAATATTAAGTTATATTAGCAATTATTATGAAATAACATGTTTTTATATTCACTTTTTAGTTGGAAAAGATATGTTGTATGAAAAGCAATCAAGAAATAGTAATTAAGATACAAACAAATGACACTGAGTAAAACATCTCGATTTTAGAAAAAATTAGGAAAAAGAATCAACCAATTTGGAGTTCGTATGAGGAAGAAAAACAGTTTACAAGTGTTATCCGAAGATTTAAAACAGAAATTGCACTTGCTATGAACTGAGATGAACAAGTGTGTTTTCTCTTTTTAATCTTTGACTAAAACTTGTAACTAGTTTTTCTGCCTCATACTAACTCCAAATTAGATGATTCTTTTTTCTAACATTTTCTAAAATCATTCTCTACCAAGATCTACAATTTTAACAAATGAAAAATAGTTTTTCTATATAGTTGTGCAAAAAGTTGATTTTTCTATTTTTTAAATCACTAATGAGTACACCCTTGTGAACAAAGTTGCAAAATTATTATCTTATATGATCCCAATTTATTTTTCACATGTAACAAACAACATAGAAGTTGTTACCTAGGAGTTTCAAAAAATTTCAAGTAGATTTGCTATTTTCTATCATTTAAATGATTTTCTACGTGTTTATCAAAAGTAATGCCAAACTGACTTATATGTACTTCTAATAAGATTCAAATAATTCATAAAAATATATTTATGCTTCTGTGGTCCATTATAGCCTACATCTAAGAGGTTAACGAAAAATTCAATTGACTTATAGGGAAAACTCGAACTTCTACTATTCACCGTGTTATACAATAATGATAATAATACCTAAAATTTCTTTATTAATTATGTAAATTGGCATAGAATCATTTTATGGATGTAAAAGCTTGAAAAAAAGTTTCATAAGATTTTGTGAAAATTGGAGTATACATTCTTCACAAACTATATAGATCTCTTACAATGTTTCATACAACTCAACTTAAACTTTGAAGTTTGTATACCCTAAAGTGTTTTCTTAGTCATGTACACCTCAATTCTACACATAACCTTACATTTACTCTTCTATTAACACATGGGGATTCACATTTCCATTTATTGTGCAAAAAATATTTTTTCTATTTTAAAATACCTAATTAAGATACCTTTATACATTAATTGAAAAAAATATTTATCTTATATACCCCAAACATATTTTTCACATGTAAAGAAACACATTTAAGTTGTCTTATATAAGTTTCAAGATTTTTTTGAACAAATTGCTATTTTCTACTATTTAAATAAATTATTGCAGGTTTATTGGAAATAATTAATTTTTGAACTCATGGATGTCAAAAAGTCTGCAGGCAGCCCTCCATTTTTTCGCACCCGGGCCATCCTTTTGGGCTGCGCAACTGGGCCGGCCTATTGTGTTGCGTGGGCCGGTTTGAGATGGGGTGGTTTCCTCCTAGTCCCGTTAAGGAGTTAGAGGGCCACCAGCAGACTTCGACTCCGGTTACCAAGCCCAGTTTACTTTGAGTTCAATTTTCGCGAAAGTCTAGTTTCGCCCCTAAACTTCGTAACTACAAAAAGCATATCCTTGAACCTTTGAAACTATCCACATTACATCCCGAGCTTGGTTATGTTTGATTTTAAATACGATTTCGTCTTTTTTTATCTAATTCAACTGAATATTTAGAAAATAATAGTAAATTATATTAGCCTTTATATAGGTATATCTATATACACTGAATATATAATATTATATGCTTTAGAAAAAAGTTAAAATTTAGATTTTTTTTAAATTTTGACTGTGATTATATCTAATTCTTTTCACACATTATATGATTTTTTTGAATTTATTGATCATGAGGAAATGTTGAAATGCAATGTGGTCGGATTATGACGAAATTGGTGCAACGTCATAGTGTTTGGACTTCATATCGGGCTTCATATACAACACTGCTAATCTATGACGAATTCTGGATGTTGTCATGGATGCATCGTGATCTGTGACGAAATCTATGACGAAATTGGCACAACGTCATGGTGTTTGGACTTCATATCGGGCTTCATATCCAACACTGCGAATCTATGACGAAATCTGACAGTTCGTCATGGATGCAGTGTGATCTATGACGAAATCTGAAAACGTCATGTGAATATCGTCATGGATCACAAGGTTTTTTGTAGTGTCACTTGTGGTAGGTCTATGCACCCTTCTGGGGTTGGATGATGAACAGGTGTTTAAAATAATCCAATGCATCTACGCAATCAGCATGCTGTGATGTCAAAATGGGCCTTTTGCCTACAAGTTATTAGTATGTTCGTTTGTCTTGTGGTTAGTTACTAGTGTTGATTTGTTTTGAAAGAAAAGTATTGCTGGTTGGTGTGTGATAAACCACACAGACAAGGCTGGGCTAACCTACACACTTTGTTGTGCCGGTATGGTGGCTGTGCACATGAACATACAAATCATGGATAAAAGGAGAAAACTAAGGTTAAAATAGCACAAACTCACCTTATATAGCCACCTCCTCCAAGAAAATCAAGAGCAAAATCTTCCCCCTAGATTTGTTGTTTTTGGAGCTTTTCCCGAGCTCCTCTCGGGCAAAGCGCCAATGGTAGGTTGCTACGAAGAAGAGGTGTTGGATATTTATAGAAGGCACAGTGCTGGCGGGTGACATAAGCCAACCGCAAGCAGTAAGCTTTGTGTTGGCAGTGCCTTTATGCTGGCGGGCGTCTTAAGCCACCCACCAGCACTAATATATCTCCTGTCGGGCACTTAAGCCACCCGCCAGCACACTAGTCAGAATTAACTCCCGGTCGGAATGGTTTGACTCACACTCACACACTCGCTACTTTGCCCACAACCCTAGCCGCCACGAGCCCCGCCACAGCTGCAACCGCCGGTGCCCCGCCACCGCCGCTCGTGAACTTCGCCCTCGTGCCGCCGCCGCCACCGCAAGCAGCCGCCTGAGCCCTCCCACCGTGCGCACCAGCATTCGTGTGCCGCTGCCGCCATCATTGCTTGCGGTGGAGGAGGAGCTTGGAGGGAAGTTGTCGACCCAATCTTTCACCTCAAGTTTCTCGACGGACGTCGAGATCCATAAGCGCCCCATTGCGAGAAGCTCCACGCCAAACCTTAGACAGTTCGTGGCTCTCCCCCTGGTGGAATGCAAGTACTGCTGGATCCATGTGGTTTGGTTCAAGAGCAAGGCAAATAACATCATCTACAAGTGCCCAAACAACCACCAGGTTTGATTTCATATCCTGCCCTTATTCAACCCGCCAGCACTACCCTAATAGCTAGAAGAAACTGTGTTGATTCGGTTGATATTATATTAGTAGTCACCTTAGGATTTGTTAATTATTGGTGATTCGGTTGATATAATATTAGTGATTCGGTTTATGTCCAGATAATTATCCACTATTTTATTGATGGCAACTATCTTAGGATTTGTTGATTATTCTTGTAGATGATGTTACTCTGAAATCAATCTTGCCATAGTTACATTTGTTACTGTCCTAATAACATTGTGAGACATGGGTACCCCTGGGTCCCCACCGACCAGGCTCACGACCGTCCTTGACAAGTGGGTCCGACCTACCAGAAGACCCGCCGACTTGTCAGTGGGCCCAACCGACCTCCTGAAGACCTTCCAGAAGATTCCCCAGATGACCTAGTTCAGCACGACCTCAAGACTTGGCGTACAAGACAAGACCTCGGTGGATTTCGCCCAAAGCAGATCGACGGGGTATGGCAAGATGTGTAACAAAGACTTGGGTCTCCTGGTCGTAACCAGCTAGGAGTCTCGGAACTGACCTCATCCACTGGACAATATAAGGCGGGCGAGGTGACCCTTTGTAACAATACGCAATCCTCAAGCAATCTACACCAACAACTGGATGTACGGTTTTACTCTCCGGAGGCCCGAACCAGTATAAACTCGCCGTGTTCTCGGTGCTCTGCGTACTCGTGTGCAACCTTCGAGTTCTTAGCCTTAGATCAAAGGCGTCTAGATCTCACCATCTGACAGTTGGCGCTCCAGGTAGGGGGTGAGTCAAGGTTCTTCGTGCAACTCGATGGCTTTGATCAAAGGTGTCATCTTCCCGGAGAGCATGGCGGACTTCCTTGCCAATCTCGTCGACATCCGCTTTGGCTCGATGCCGGCGAAATCCACCGCTCTAGCCGCCTGCCTCGTCATCGAAGGCAACGCGGTCACCATTGATCAGCAGATCGAAACAGATCTGTCGTCAGAGTCCCGCCCACCCACACCAAGCGAACTGGTCGCTGGGATCAATCGCGTTGAGGGCATGCTCTCCGACACGATCAAAGTCTGCGAACGTGTCAAGCGCCCTTGCAGAACCTCATCTACATCCAGCATGCCTCTTGGCTTGCAGAATGCAGCTCACGTAGCATCCCGCTACATGAAGCGCAAGATCCAGATCGAATCTGGAACCTGTGTACAGGTATCGTGGAAGCTGCAGGAACTACCTCGACCAACCCTGCCCTATCCACGAGAATCTTAAACACACAGCACGCCAGTGCCGTGTCCTCAAGAAGTTTCGTCGACCTCTTACTACGGCCCGCCGCCGCCTGCTGAACCGAGAGACATCTCCAGATCGCCTCACATTTCAGATCGCCCGCACAACCATCTCCCCGAACAATACGGGAGAAGAGCTTGAGACTCTAGATCGCGAGATCTTGGTCGTCTCTGCGGATGTGCCACCCCAAGATGGAGAAACAGATGAGCAACGCCAAGAGCGTGAGAATGCCAACGCTACCAGAGCCGTCCGACGACAATAAGAGATCGCTGCTGCTGCCCCAGGTGCAGGCCAACATATAGGTCAACAACTGCTCAACGCCGGACAGGTCAACGACAACGCTGGGCAACAAGCACATGCGGCACCAGCTGCCCCTCAATAGTGACGCCACGATGACCCACCTAGTGCCAACCGAATACGCGCAAGGGACCTCCTCGGAGATTTCGAGCGCGACGGCCTCGATGTTTACAACTCTCCACAAACCAACTTGGGAGCCGCTCTTGCCGCTCTAAACCACCTCAAAGATTCTCCGGCGGTTCGACGTCCCCAAGCCAATGTTCGTGTCATCGCCACCCAGATCGGAGAAAGAGGTCCTGGATACAGCAGATCCGTAGCAAGTTCCTACTCTAGAAGTAGATTGGAACGTCCTCGCCAACGACGTCGCAGCCAGGGTCCCCTTGAGCCAGTGGCTGAAGAGGGACAAGGTGAAAACGAAGTAGTGCAGCCGGTCAATCCCGCCGCTAATGCTGCAGCTAATGCTCCAGTTAATCCTGCATCCAACGCCCTGGCCAATGCCACTGGCAACGTCGCCAACAACGCAGCTAATGCTGCCAAAATTCAGGGAAACATCGTCGCAAACCCAGTACAAAATGCAGGAACTCAACCTCCTCCAATACAAGTTAACCGCGCAGAAGGAAGCCAACGTCAACGTATAAGAGATGAAGTGGAGATAGCACGACCTGCTAATTATGATCGAGAACACGGGGCCTCTAGTGCCCTCAACGCCAACAACCCCGTCCAAGCAGCGGACCTCTGACATATGCATGACCAAGAACTCCTACGACGTGCCCACTACGACCAAGACAACTGTTGACGCAAAATGTGCACCTAGCGCCAAGCACACAGCAAGCCGAACAAGCTGGCTTCACACGTGCAAAGAATCACAAGACGTGCCAGTCAATTTTCCCTGAAAATTAACAAAAGACAAAGTAGTTAAATACCAAAGCTTGGAACTTGCCGGGTGATACCAGACAGTTCCATATTTATGGCTACGAAGCCAAACGGGATGACGCATAGCTATAGAAAGCTATCTGCCAATAAACTGAAACCATTCAGGAGCTTATAAAAGGAAAAGTAACATAGCCGAATGAGTGATGTAAGAATGACGACGATCGGTCTTTGTTTGGACAAGGATGCACGTGCGAGAGACCAGGACCGATCCCCATGATGATCAACGTTAAATAAATAAATAAAGTAAATCTCGAGCATAAGCATGTAATAAACAAGCATGCATAGGTCCAAAGCACTAGTCTACCGTGTGTCTAGGTACTTTAAAACCCGTCGGGTACGATGCTAAACAAATCTATCCACCGCATGATACAACTTGCGGGATCATACCACTTTCCACAAATAGATCTATCCACCGCATGATACAATCTAAATATGGAAAGCTAAAAGCATACATTATTTAAAGAATGAATTACGCACGTGTTCTACTCGTGAAGAAACATAACCGAATACGGCTGAACAACCGATTCGGGGTCCATGAAGAAGAAACGAACATTACCAAGCGAAATAAATCTATCAGATTGATTTGAAATCTAATCCACCGGATGACTAGCTCCAAAGCAACCCAAAAACCTGCATCTACCGCGTGATACTCAGTTCTTTCAAGATTTATATCAACGTTGGCAAGCTTGAACCTGTCGTATGGACCTCCCTGGGCCCACTACCTCGGTGGGTACCAGGACCGACTACTCGGTGGGCCTTTGGGATTACCCGGCTTGCGCTACACGGCACCTGAAGGCGTGGAGCACAAGGACTACACAGGAGTAGTACTCGGTTAGGAAGCTGTGCATGTTCCGCACTGCGCAGAGGACTCCTAGACATACTCAACTAGTACTCTCTTCCTACTCCGACTTGTAACCACCGCCCTCCCGACTATATAAGGCGAGGCGGGGACCGATCTCCCTCATCTAATCTCATCTCATACAACCCACGGCGCACCATTGCACCATCCCGTAATCGTGCCCTATCAATCCCGAGCTACGCGGCATACGGGACGTAGGGTATTACGCACCTCGCGGCCCGAACTCGTCTAAATTGTGTGCCACGTGTCTCTTCCTTCGAGTTACCGATCTCGGCGAGTCACATTCATCTACTTCGGGTACTCCCCGTAGTAGGTTCTTGGGTCTAAAACACCGACACCGGCGCGCCGGGTAGGGGCTCTCGCTCGGGATCACATGGCGAACTCGACGGCTTCCGTTCACATCAAGCCAACCGTCGCCTTCAACCGCGGCGACACCTTCGTCTTCGGCGCACGGGTGCCGCACTGGCGATGGCACGGGCTCCTTCCGGCGCCGCCCCGATCATGCAACCCGACTCGAGGACGGACGCCTTGTGACGCTTCCCGAAGTTGTCACGGGCAAGCTCGCCGGCAAGTTCGTCGAAATTTCGCTTTCCAACATCCACGCTAACTTCGAGCTCGAGTCCGTCTCCAACTCGAACCCGACGTCGCCATGGGCCATCGCATGCGAGCCGGCTCCCCAGCCATCGCAGGCGGCCCCTTCACCACGCCAGCGCTCCACGCGTGGCCCCCGCGTCCCCGGCGGGCCCGCACGGAGGCTCCTACACCACGCCGGGCCGGCAAGGAGCCCGTAACCGAGTACAACTCGGACTCCGACGCCGTCCCCCACCACGTCTCGGACTCCGGCCCTCTCTCCCAGAGTTCTACTCGAACCCGGACTACGACTCGACTTTGGGTCGGATCTCGAGGAGCCCGAGTCCGAAGATGACTCCTCCGAGCTTCCCTTGTCGGGGGCCGGCCTGCGGGGCCGGTTATAAGATCGACACCGGCGGGAAGATACGTCTGCGGCCGGACCGCAAACCTGCTGAACTGACAAAGGAGGACTCACGCTACGTCGCCTACATCGACTCATTACCGTTCCAGGAGGGAACACCATTGGCCCAGGCTGACTCAAGCACACCTACTGAGGTGGCTCCCTCTGAGTCCAGCTTGGGTACCCCCGATCACCAAGTCTTTATGGGCTGCCGGCGACACTCCGGGGACCCTCGAGCACGGTGAAGACAGTGCACAGGAAGACATCTCCACGGACGAGGGCGTGCGCCAATGCACCGCGCGACGAGACCGTCGCCACCAGGGATGCCCGACGCGAGCGCAACAGGAAGCGCAGCGAACGGCGCCGGCGGCTCAGAGACAACCTTCCCATCCGCAACCTCGCGGAGGCTCTCGAGGCGGTTGAGAGCAGAGTACACACCACCCCTGAGCAGTGCCTCATGTCGATCACAGCGATCGCGCGTCAGGCTCAGGGTATACGCGCTGGAGAGGTCATCGCCAAGCTCGGCCCCGAAGACGCCTACTTCATGCGGGTCGACAACGAGTCGGCCAACCTCTCCCGGCTAAGCCTCGCGACAACGAAGCTACTAGTCGCAACGGCGATCCCCGGCCCCAACCGTACTCGAGCCGACCTCCCGGTGATCCAAACCGCCGCCGCTCCAACGGCGGCGGACCCTCACGACAAGAACAAGGCAACCGAGAAGTCGTCCCCCACGGGTGCTCCGGCCGGTGGTGGCGGTACGACACGACGGCGGCGGCGGCCGCGGCGGCGGCTCCAACCAAGGGGCCAACGGAAGAGCGGAGGCGGTGGCGGCCGCGGCGGCCGCGGCCACGCGCACGGCCACGCCTCCGGCGCCTCCCATGGCGGGTACGATGCTCGCCGAGAGAATCGAGGAGTTGCGGCGAGAAGAAGTCGACGACCGTGGCCGAAGGCGACGGCTTCCCCGCCTTCTCACCCGGCTCGCAACCCTTGCTCCTCCCCGACAAGTTCAAACCTTTGGGGATCACCAAGTACGACGCGAAGCGGGATCCCATCCAGTGGCTCCGATGCTACGCCCTCTCCATTGAGAACGGCGGCGGCAACGGCGACACCAAGTGCCTCTACTTCCCATTACTGCCGGGACCAAGCCCCACTCACATGGCTCGAGTCGGCCGGACAAGCACTCGATCGACAAGTGGGACAACACGAAGGAACAGGTTCACGAGCAACTTCGCGGGCGCCATGGGCCGTTCGGGTACTCGCATGGACCTTGCCATGATCAAGCGAGAACAAGGCGAGACCCTCCGCAAGTACATGCGCCGCTTTTTCGACAAGCGCGCTACCGTCGTGGACGTCACCGACAAGGAGGTCATCGACCTCTTCCAAGACGGGCTCTACCATCGCCACACCTTCGAGGACTTCGGTCGCCGCCGCCCCAGGTCCATTCCCCACCTCAAGGACATGATCACATCCTGGGCGGATGAAGAGGACAAGGCCAACGCCAAGTACGACGCCATCCGCTGCAAGTCCAAGCAGAACCACGGCGGCGAGCGGCGGCGGCCAATCCAAACCAAGGCGGCCGCAACAACAACAACAACAACAACTACTACTTGGGTTCCAACCGCAAGCGCAAGCCGGACAACACTTGTCGCGGCTATCCGGCGTCCTCGAAAGGGAACTCGAAGAAGAATTCGGCGGGTTCAAAGACCCTGGCCGAAGGAGAAGTGCCCGTGGCATCCAAACGGCAACCACACTACCGAGCGGTGCTACCGGCTCGGGCATGCACTCAAGGATACGCGGAGCCACCGCACCCTCACGATCAAAAGAACAAGAAGAAGGACGGCGACGACAACGACTTCCAAGAACCCGAGAAGACCGTCAACGTCCTCTTCGGCGGACTACCCGGCGGGCGGGGAGCGAGAAAGCTACTCACCGTGAAGTAATGTCCATTGAACCGGCGGTTATGACCCCCCTCGGGTGGTCGGAGACACCCATCACCTTCTCCCGCGCGGACCAATGGACCGGCTTCTCCGAACCGGGACGTTTCCCTCTCGTCACGAAACCAACGGTGGCGGGCTCTAAGCTCAACAAGGTGCTCATCGACGGCGGAAGCGGGCTCAACGTCCTCTTCACCAAGACCCTGAAGAAGATGAACCTTGACGTCACCCCCCATGCTCGACAAGAGCAGCATGCCTTTCTACGGCATCGTCCCAGGCAACGCGGCTATCCCACTAGGCTCAGTGGTACGCCGATTACCTTCGGGCGTCTCGGGACAACTACCGCACCGAGTACATCAAGTTCGAGGTCGCGGATTTCGAGACTTCCTACCATGCCATCCTCGGCGGGACCGGCCATCGCCAAGTTCATGGCGGTGCCCCACTACACCTACTTGGTGCTCAAGATGCCAAGCCCGGCCGGTGTACTCTCCCTCCGGGGGGGACTTGAAGATCTCTCACGGCCGCGATACGAGAGGCCGTGGTGATCGCTTCAACAAACCAAGTACCCGGCCGATGATGGAGGTCTACGCTGCGTCGAAGAAGCTTGCCACAAGCGAACTCGACATCCCGGAGAAGTCTGACAGCGCCAACAAGCCTCAGCCACCTGAGGAGGTACTCGTCAGGGCGATCGACCTTGGAACAGGCGACCCCAGCAAGACCACCACCATCGGAGCCGGCCTCGACCCCAAATAGGAAGACGCGCTCATCAGCTTCCTTCGGGCTAGCAACGCGACATCTTCGCGTGGAAGCCGGCGGACATGCCGGGAGTGCCCGGGGAGGCCGATTGAGCACGCACTCAACGTCGATCCAAAGGCCACCCCCAAGCGACAACACCTCCGACGCTTTGCCGACGACGGGCGAGACGCCATCAAGAAGGAGCTCGCCAAGCTCTGGCGGCGGCGGCTTCATCCGAGAAGTCTTCCACCCTGAGTGGCTCGCCAACCCCGTCCTCGTCGCAAGAAGAACTCGAATGAGTGGAGGATGTGCGTCGACTACACCGACCTCAACAAGCAACGCCCCAAGGATCCCTTCGGGTTGCCGCGGATTGATCAAGTCATCGACTCCACGGCGGGCTGCGACCTGCTCTGCTTCCTCGTTCGCTACTCCGGGTACCACCGGATCGCAATCAAGGAAGAAGACCGGGGAGAAGACCGCATTCATCACCCCGTTTGGCGCGTCTTGCTACACGACCATGTCTTTCGGGTTGAAGAACGCCGGCGCCACCTATCAACGGGCCATTCGGGCTCGCTTCAAGCGGCGGCTCAACAAGAACGTCGAGGCCTACGTGGATGACGTGGTTGTCAAAACCGAGGGATTCCGGTACCCTCATCGACGACCTTGAAGAGACCTTCGCATCGCTACGCGAGTACCGCTGGAAGCTTAACCCGAACAAGTGCGTCTTCGGCGTCCCTTCGGGCAAACTACTCGGCTTCATCATCAGCCAACGCGGCATCGAAGCCAACCCCGAGAAGATCTCCGCCATCACCAGCATGAAAGCTCCCACGAGCATCAAGGACGTCCAGAAGTTGACGGGATGCATGGCGGCATTGAACAGATTCATCTCGAGGCTAGGAGAACGGGGCCTCCCCTTCTTCAAACTACTCAAGCACAACGAGAGGTTCGTGTGGACCACAGAGGCGGATCAAGCCCTTGCCCAGCTCAAGGACTTCCTGTCGAAGCCGCCAATCCTCACGGCTCCTCACAAGGGCGAGCGGCCCTCGCTCTACCTAGGCTGCGACTAGTCACGTGGTCGATCTGCCATCGTTGTCGAGCGGCGGGAAGACGGCCACGCCTACCCGGTCCGGCGCCCGCCTACTTCGTCGGCGAGGTTCTATCGAGTCCAAGGCTCGCTACCGGCCCGTGCGAGAAGCTCTGTACGCTCTACTCATCACCTCGCGGAAGCTACGACACTACTTCCGGGAGTACTCGGTCTCCCGTCGTCACCGACTACCCGCTCGGCGACATCCCGAGGAACCAAGACGCCACGGAAGAATCTCCAAATGGGATGTCGAGCTCGGCGCCCTCACCATTGACTTCCAAGCCACGCACGACCATCAAGTCGCAAGCGCTAGTCGACTTCATGGCGAGTGGCGGGGAGAACCGGCTACCTACTCCCACCGTGCGACCGAGCATTGGGTGATGTACTTCGACGGCTCACTCAACCTCGAGGGCGCGGCGCGGGGTACTCCCCGATCTCTCCAACGGGCGAACAACTCAAGTACGTCCTGCCGGATCTTCCGGAAGGTCTCAAACAACGAAGCGAGTACGAAGCCCTCCTACACGGGCTCCGCCTCGCGGCTTCACATGCATCAAGCGGCTACTAGTCTACGGCGACTCCGCGGTGGTCATCAACAAAGTCAACAAGTCCCGGGACCGCAACAAGGAGAACATGGACGCCTACGCCTAGAAGTACGCAAGCTCGAGAACAAATTCTATGGTCTCGAGTTCCATCACATCGTCCGCGACAACAACGTTGCGGCGGACGTCCTTTCGAAGCTCGGATCCACCCGCGCCCAAGTACCGCGGGCGTCTTCGTCCATGAGCTTCACGCGCCATCCATCCCGGAGCGGCCGCCACCGACCACTGTACCGGCTAACCCACCGGTGGGCGGGGAGGTAATGATGATCGACGTGGACCGGAGGCAACCCTTCATCGACTACCTCGGCCCGAGCGAAGGTCCCCTCCCGACAAGAACGCAGCGAACAACTCGTCCGCCGCGCCAAGTCTTACGTCCTCGTCGGCGACAAGCTTTACAAGCGAGGCGCATCTTCCGGGTACTCATGAAGTGCGTCCCTCGCGAAGAAGGCAAGGACATCTTGGAGGAGATCCACAAGGGCGTACGCGGCAACCACGCGTCCTCGCGCACGGCCCCGCGTCGGCAAGGCCTTCCGGCGAGCCTTCCCATGCGGCCCCACCCCTAGGCGATGCGAAGAACTCGTCGAGAAGGTGCCAAGGATGTCGGTTCTTCGCCAAGCGGCAACACGTCCCGGCCTACAAGCTAGTCACCATACCGCCAACCTCGGCCCTTTGCCTGTTGGGGGCTCGACATGATTGGGCCCGCGCAACCTGCGCCGGGAGGATTCAACGGGAGTGCGGTGGCTATCGACAAGTTCACCAAGTGGATCGAGGTCAAGCCGGTCACATGCCCCAAGGCGGCGAGTACTCGACTTCTGGATGAACTCGTACACCGCTATGGGCTACCCCACCGCATCATCACGGACACGGGGTCCAACTTCAACAACCACCCGGTTGCGGGAGTACCGCGAGAACGAGCGGAATCGACGTCGGATACGCTCTCCGTCGCCCATCCACGGGCCAACGGACAAGTCGAGCGCGCCACTGGGATGGTGCTCGACGCCCTCAAGGAAGCGGCTACACGACGGCGCTAACTCAAAAGGGGGCAAGTGGATCAAGGAACTACCCAACACACTGCGGGGGCTGCGGACTCAACCATCCAAGCCTACGGGGCAATCCCCCTACTTCTCGGTCTACGGCTGCGAAGCCATCCTCCCTGCCGATGTCATATGGAACTCGCCGGCGGTGGAGCACTACGACGAAGGCGTCTCGGAAAACCGACGACGAGTTGATATCGACGACCTCGAAGAAGCTCGGCTGTGCCGCCCTCGTCCAATCGGCAAGGTACCCGGAGGGTATCCGACGCTACCACGATCGCAACGTCAAGGAACGCTCCTTCAATGTTGGAGATCTTGTCCTCCGCCGTATCCGAACACGGAAGGACTTCACAAGCTCGGCCTCCCCCGGGAAGGCCCCTTCACCGTTGCCAAGGTGACCGGGCCGGGCTCCCACCGCCTCCAAACACTTGAAGGCGACGAAGTCAACAACTCGTGGAACGTCGACCAACTCTCGTCGATTCTACGCCTAGTCTACTCGACTACCCCGGGGTTCAAGTCTACACGACTACATCAACACCCCTAGCCGCAAGCGACCCGCCGGGTCCTGGCTTCAAGTCTCCGGACTCCTCCCCTCCAGGTCCAGCCCACGCGGCTACCTACGGACCCTGGGCTGCAATGAGCGTCAAGGACTCTAGCAGCGGTCTACCAAGAGACCACACTCCAAGATCCAACAGTGCGGCTACCTACGGATCCGCGATCCGGCCCTACACGGCTACCTACGGATCACTCGGCGCAAGCGGCTACCCGCTCCCGGCGCCACTTAGGCCGCAAGCGGCCTCCGGTCCCGAGCGACTACTTGTAACTACGGCCCGGCCACCGCGGTGTGCTCCTTCGCAATAAAGCTTGATCGTTCATCAACTTCTTTCTTGTCTACTCCTAACAACGGGACTACTAAGCCGAGTACTACTACTCGCACCTACTCCACGATGGGCGCTCCGCACTGCGAGATCGCGGTTACGAGTACTCATTGATGGAAATTCTCATTTCATTGATACATGAAAAGTTCATTACAAGCCGTTTCCCTCGTACAACTACGGCTACCACGCCTATCTATGCGGGGGCTACGGAGGTTCAACTTCTCGGCTACCCGCTCCGCGATGGGAGCCATCCGCTCCGCAGCTACGCGTATTGCTCATCCGAGCCGGTTGCGCGGCTACCGCCGGCGACTACCTCCACTGGGGCCTTCGCGAAGTACGACTTCATGAAGGCCAACACTTGCTTCGGGATCGACCTGGCCATGTGCTTGACGTAGGCCGCCAGCCGGCTTGGCGCCTCGCGAAGTCGATTCGCCAACGGAGCGATCTTGGGGCCGCCCGGGTGCGGCACCAGGAGCCTCGCGATCGGGAGAGCAGCCTCTTCAAGGTCCTTCAGCTGGGCCCGGAGCGCCTCGCAATCTTCGTTCAACTTCTGCAAAGATTTGTAGCAGTTGACGAGATCCCGGTCAGATGCAATCCGCAGCTCCATGTGCTTCTCGCACTCGAAGGCGAGCTCCTTGTAGTCGAGCTCAAGTACCTGGCGGGCTTCCTGCTCCCGGTAGAAGAGGTTCTTCATGCTGACCTCCGAGGCCTCTCAATTGCTCCACGGCCTTCGAGTTCTGCAACACCGGAACACAACAACGGGTCAGAGCTTGATGACTTCCAACAAGTACCCGACAAGTCAAGAGACATACCTTTATTCTTGTTGCGGAGGCCTTTGTTCTTCCGCACCAGCTCGTCGCCCTTCGCCTGCAAGTCCATCACGTCATTGTGGTACTTGGCGAAGGCGGCGTCAAGCTTCGACTGCATGGCGGCCGCGTGCTTCCTCGACTTCACGAGCTGCTCCTCCAGGGCCTCTGCTCGGAGCACGGTGTCGCCGTAGCCTTGCAGCATGTTTGACTTCTCGCGGGATCGCTCCGCGACGTCCTGCAAAAGATAAGTTCGAGTCAAGCAGAGTACTCAACGCAAAGGATTGACTATTCGGGAGGCAACGACTACGTACCTTCATCCACTGTTCGGCTCGCCGCATCGCCTCCAAGTGCTGCGCCAACACCGCCGGCTCAACAAGATCGTCGGCAAGCAGCTCAATCCCGCCACGGCTACTCGATGTAGCCTCCGTCATTGGCGCCGAGCGGATAGGCTCCGCGTCTTGGATCTCGGGGGATCGGATTGCCACCTCCAGGGCAACCCCTGGCGACGTGGTAGCCGCCTCCCCCTCGGCGGACTTCTCGACGGTTTCCCCCATGGGCTCGGGGGCTCCTACCGCAGCCTCCGGGGCTTCTGGTGTCAACTCCTGCATGGGCACCCCTGCAGGGATGTCACCTCCTTCAACGCCTGTCAACACGGAACACGCGCATCGGTGCCTACGACTACTCCTCTTGGGGCTCTATAGCTTCAGGAAGAGTACTCACCTTCGACTACGACCGCTTCCGGCAGCGGCGCTTCGGCAGCCGGGGGCTCGGTCGCGGCTTGGGCTTCTGGAGCGGGCTCCTCGACTAGCGGCGCGGCCTCTTCTGCCTCCGCTGTCGCAGGCTCCTCCCCGTCCCAGCTCAAGTCTGTAGATTTTCTGCAGAAGTATCCACAGAGGGTCGTCAAACAAATCGACTACTACAATGAGTACTACTCATGAAGGCGTGGTACTTACAAGTTCGACCGGACGATAGTCACGGCCGAGCACCGAGGATGGCGGCGATATCAACCGATCCCACCCTCGGCGGGGCGTTTCTTCCTCCGCCTCTTCGACTACGCCTCCTCCACGGTGGCGGCGGCGCGCGCGCGTACGTTTCCCGCGTCCTTGCGGCTTCCCCTCTCTCCAACGGCGGCGGACGCGGCGGCTCCGCTCTCCTCCGGAGCGGGGGGCCGGCGCTCCCGGCCGCGCCGAGGATTTCTTCGACAAGTAGGGGGGCTGGACTTCGGCTTCCGGCCCGGTTCCCCCACGGGTCCCACACGCCTTCGTCGCCTTCTTCGACGAGGCTCGGTGGCGGTACCTCCCGCACACAACGGACAACTACTCGTCGGCCAAGGTACTCGGTTGCAGTGGTACTCGACCACTGCGCTCCAAGACAGGACTACCTCGGAGGCGTGGTCTGCGAGACCTTCATCTTCTTCGCCACCCGCTTCTTGGTGGGGTTGCGCGGCCTCGCGGCGGCGCGACAAGGCTAGCCTCCGAGGGCTAGCGGAGGGTCTTGTACAAGTGGCACATGAGGCAAGCCTGGACGGCTAAATCTCGACCGCAGCTGGAAGCGGTCCTGCAGCCTGTCTTCATCTTCATCATCGTCATCGGAGGTATCCTCCACGATGACGGTGTCGTCGCCGTCTCCGACTACTCGGCGCTCCTTCACCTTCTCCACCGTTGGGATCTCGATTCCGCTTGGTGGCGGTTGCGGCTCGGAGACGAACCGCTTCACATCGTCCTGCGCAAAAAAGACACAAGGCGTCAGCAACTTCACTACGAGTACTTATTACTCGACGAGGGGGTACGACTACTCACCTCGTTGGGCGGGCGCGCGGCGGGAGTACTCCTCGGCCGGACACGCCGGCCCCGTGCGGTGGCATGTCCTTGAAGATCCTCGTCAATCTCTCGACAATGTCGTTGTCGTCGAGCTCGCCCCCGCATCCGCGACGTGTCGTCGTCGCCGGTGTACTCGAAGCCCATCATATCCCGCGCCATCGGCGGGCTGGATCCGGCGCTTCATGGCGAAGGCCACGTGTTCGGCCCTCGGTCCCGCATCCCCGAGAGTCTTGATGCGCGCTAGCAACTCCGGGAGCCGGATCCTCTCGCATGGTGGGCTCCGTGTTCCACCACTCTTGGTGCACGGGCTGCCGTCCGCTCGGCTTTGGTAGCTCGGGATGGTGGTTCGTGATGTAGAACCATCTCGTCTTCCGGTCGGTGTTGGAGTCCACGAGCTTGTACGCCGTACCATGCCTACAAGGAGCACAAACCAAATCCTTCTCAAATTTCAACTTCGGCAATCCTCGGACCGAGTCAAGCCCTCCAAGCCAGGAAACCAAATCAAAGCTCAAGTGTCCCAACCGCCTATGCCATTTCCACAAATTGAAGAAGGACCAGCCATCAAACAGCGAGCAAGGACCCAAAAGAACGAGAGAAATCAGCCACAGAAAATACGACCCTCGGGGATGATCATACGAGACAAGATCACCTCGAGAATCAAACATCGACAGACCAACGACTTGAAACGCACCTCAAAACCTTCATCAAGCAACTGAGAAACCGAAAGCAAATTAAAACCCAAAGACTTCACAAGAGCCACTCTCTTCAGCATTTCACCTTGTCACTCACATGCACAACACCCTCCAGACGGCACCCTACCTCGTCCATTGTCCCCCAAAATGTGATGTACACATCTTTTCCTTCAACGGGGTGAGGGTTTGGAGAACCACTTCTTATCTCCGGTCATGTGTCGGGAACACCGAGTCGATCAACAAATGTTCTCAAGCCTCCTGCCTGCAGTCAGAAACAAGAACAATGAGCCCCAACGACTCCGACACTGGGGGTTAGCACGGAGAAAGTTAAACCGAGTGTAGGCCATCCTACTAACTCAAAGAGGGGGTTAGCAAACATCACTCCCTTGCCACCAAAGCTGCATGTCCCATGGAAGGAGTACGAGCACCACGAGGGGGGGAAAACGTGGTCCGTAGTTCCTCTGGAACCAAAGCTGCGATCATCCCCCTAAACCCGTGCGGGGACGGGGCGTGGGGACGTCCAGCAAAACCTGCTGACCGACCAAAAGCTATCTCGCGCGTGGCAATGTCTCTCACTGACAACCCTCTCACCACCTCTGCGGCGGGAACACCCGCCAACACTCCTTACACTTCCCACACCCCGGTCGGTGGCACTCTGGAAACTCAGGAATACCGCGAGGCTGGCGATACCTGTCCTGGTTTGCTTGCTCCCTAGCAAGTCTCTCATCCCTCTTCCTCTTGTAGCAAGAGTGCAAGATGCCTCTCCTTACCACAATACTCACACCTGAAGGGAATGGGTTTTTGGTTTGGCTCTATTTATAGGCTTCTCACCCTTCTCACCCACAAACTTCACGGTTTCACAAATCATTTGTCTTAGGTGGGAATTTGGGTGGATCTTGGGTTGTGTCAAGCTTGTTGCAAAGGTGGTTGGGCTTTGGTGTGAAAGAGTTCTTGGGTGCTTTGGGAGGTGGGACTTGGATCTCTCAGATCACCTCAAACCCGGGGTTAGACTCAACACACTTCTCGTACACACTCTCCCCACTGTTTTCTCTCCCACTTTCTCACCCAACCTACTCCAAACCCCAAACCACGACCATCAGCCCTCTTGAACTCCTCAATCATGATTTTCAATTGAGGTTCCTGCCAGGACAACCAACCCAACACCTTCCTCAAATAATCATTTTCCTCATAAATGACATCCAAACGGGAAATGCAGTTCAAGGTGCGCAAAGTGACTTCATCACAGCTAGAATATGCATTTGCAACAGGAGATTTCAAAGATGCTTCCAAAGAGCTAATAGTAGAGCAGCTTCAACAAGCTTAGCATGCATAGTAGGACATGATTTGCAAGCACCAAGCAAAGTAGGTCTAGCCTTAAGCTCATCATGTTCGGTCCTAAGAGCATCTAGTTGAGCCAAAATAGAAGCATTCTTCTCATTAAGCAGTTTGATCTCATTCAACCAAGCATCACATTCTTACATTCAACATCATCAGGAGAAGTAGGAGCAAGTTTCCAAGAGTCATTCTCAAGTTTCAATTAGCAATTTTGACTCTAACTCTCCTACTTTCTCGCTAGCATTCTCAAGGCTGAGCCTAAGATCTTTCCTCATCTTTTTGGCATCTCTCGGCACACTATCACGGTTATCAAGCAAACCATTCAACCTAGCAATCTCGGCAAGCAAAGTCGGGATCACGGTCTGCCTCATCCTCCGAGTCGGAGTCGCTGTCCTCCTTCACACTCTTCTTGCCGCCGAGCTATGGGCCATGCCACAAAAGCCCTCGGCGCCACACATTTCCCGGCCCGGCGGAGGTTCCGGCTTGCACTCTTCTTGCCCTTGCGCCTCCCGGCGTCTTCATCTTCGCTGCTTGAGCTTGACTGCTCCTCGCTTGAGCTTGAGTCGACGTCCTAGCTCGCACCGACACCATCTGGCACTCTTGCCTTGTTCTTCTTGTACGTGCTCTTGCTCGGTCACTTGCTTGTCCTTGTCCTTGCTCTTGGACTTGTTGAAGTGTTTGCCCGCCCGATGCTGTCTTCACGCCTCGGGTGCGCCTTGTACTCGTTCACCTTGTACTTGTTCTCCTCCATGGGCACTCGGCGATGGTGGCCACATACCACACTTGTAGCCGTCCCTATAAGCTCCGCCTTTTCCTCCGGCTCTCGTGTAGTCGTTCAAATCTTCTTGAGAGCAAGGCCAGCTCCTCCTCGCCCGGCCACATCAAACTCCTCATACGGAATGGACATAAGAGAGGACAAAGAAAAGCTGTCGACGGAAGGGTTAGATTTGCCCTTTGATCCTCCCACAAGAGCAAGACTATGGTCAGTCGAGCCCTCATGCTTGGATAGCATCTTCCTGTCAACCTCAGCCGACTTGAGCTTAGAAAAGGGCATCCCAACTCAATAGTCAAATAGTTCCCAGACTCCTTGATGGCCTCAACCTTAGCACCCCAAACATTTGGGTCCAAGACATGCAAGAGATTCAAAGCACGATCCTTTTCGAATTAAAGGAAAATCTCCCAACATTAGCCTTCATGTTGTTCACGATAGCGATGAACCTCTGAAACATCGCATCAATGTCCTCACCGGGAAATTAGAGTGAAATTCTCATATTGCATCCGGTAAGAGACAAAGAGGCGAGCATCACATGGTTATCACAAAGTGAGCAACCAACAACTTATCCCAAATTTGCCAAGCAGATCCAAATGGCGAACACGATCAAACTCTGGATCACACAAGCTCAGGCACAAGTGATCAGCAGCTTTTGCATTAGCCTCATACTTGGCCTTGGCATCATCGGTCACCATAAGAGTATGAATTGTTGGCCCAGGAATAGCATATGTCTTGTCAAGCACAATAACTCCATGACTTTCCTCGAAGAAAATCCTATACGAGCCGCCCTTGTGTGTACTTACCATCGAAGTGCGGCGGACCGCCAACTCAACGTCGCCATCTTAGGATTCGAGACTTGTCAAAGTCGCAAAGAATCCGGCACCAAGCTCTGATACCAGTTGAAGGATCAGATGGCGACTAGAGAGGGGGGAGTGAATAGGAGCCGGTAAAAATTCTTCCCACGGGAACCCGGCCTATGTCCTACTCAAAGCCCGGTCACACACAAGCGATGAATCGAATCGCACCAATCGCCAAGACCACGAGGTTATGGATCAACCTCTAGCCTTAGGAACGATTCCTCGAGCACGGAAGCACTAGAAAGGGAGGAAGGAATCGAACCAGAAGCCAAAGCACAGAGCTCGGAGCGGACCGTCCGCGCGAGGAGGGGCGGACCGTCCGCAGAGCCGCGCGGACCGTCCGGGCGGGTATGTCGCGGGGACTGTGCACCGAACGGACCGTCCGGCCTTAGCCGCGGACCGTCCGTTAATTTACACAGAACGACCCAAAAAAGACACCCCCGTGCCACGGACCGTCCCGCGGGAGCACGCGCGGACCGTCCGCCAAGCACCGTAGGACCTTCCGCCGAACACGCGGGGGCTGTCCCGTTTCGTCCAACCCAAAAACCAAAATCACAACGGATCGAAACAAAGGACGAGCAAGAACACGAAGAACTCGGGATGAACTCGGCGCGCGGACCGTCCGCGGGAGGGTACGGACCCCGTCCGCAGGCTCCGGACGGAAGGCAATGAGAGAAATACCCGACCTCGAAAGTCAACTCCCCCAAATCATCATCGGATTTCCCAAACGGTTGAAGCTTGTGGAGACAAGGGTTTGGGTACTTGAAAAGCGTCACACAAGGATGCTATAGCCCAAAAATCTTGCCTCCTAACTCCCTAAATCTGAAGATCGCGAATCCTTTGAGCACCACCAAAAACTAGAGCACCGAACGAAAACTCACGAATCGAAGTAGTTTCCCGGCGTTTGAGGGCACAAGATCAAGCACAAAGATGCACAAGACATCTATCCATGTTTCCCTCAAAGAAATCCGGGAAGAAACTCACTCAAATCCGCGGAATCACTCCGGGAACAAAGAGGCACTTAAATAAGCACAAAAAGCCACGAAAAAACAACCCCGAATCTTCTATACAAACCGGGGAAAGATTCACCAGGTCTAACATGCCGCTAGCATCCATCCCTCTCAACAAATCTCTCATGAAGCTCTCATGCTAGCCTAGGGAAAAAATGGAAGAAAAATGGCTACGAAAATGAGAAAGAGAAGGGAGGAAATGAAACCCTAAGTCGCAGAGAGCGAGAGCCATCAACACACACTCCAGGCTTATATATCGGGTCCGCCGGAGTGGTTAATGACTCGACTACCCTAACTACACTACGGCTACAACCACGTAGGGGCATTTTGGTAATGTTTGTGGGTCTTGCCATCGGACGACCACGCCTTTGCCGCACCCGCGTCCTCCCGACGCAAGCCATGCCGATCCCGCCGCGTGTCCTCCGCCGAAGCTTCCCGACACGCCCGGATCCGTCTCCGTCGTGTTGGGCCCTCGGACTTGGTTTTGAGGCCCAAACCAAGAAACCGTCCGCCAGGTGGTTTTATTGAGCAAACCACCAAACCCCGCGTGCCCGGTCCGGCCTCCCGCCAAACCCACTTGACTTGACCGCCACCGTGCACCCGCTCACTTGTGCATGACTTCGTCTTGCTTGTGTCGCCACCATGTGGCCCACACCCCGATCCCGCTGTCCACCGGTCCCTCGGAGCCGAGCCTACTTGTCTCTCCGCTCGACGGAAGTCCCTCAAGGGCGAAGACCTTTCGCGCCCGTTCTTCACCAACACGGAGCTGGGCACTGACCTACACCTGCACTAAGCCAAGAGTCAGTCCAACACCCGTTGTCAATGACTCATCACTAAGGAGCGGTCATCCACCGACCAGGACGCTCCTGGTCCTCGACCATCACCGGCATGAAAGCTCCACGAGCATCAAGGACGTCCGAAGCCGACGGGGGTGCATGGCGGCGCTCGGCAATTCATCTCGAGGCTAGGAGAACGCGGGGTCTCCCCTTCTTGGCTCTTTGGCTCGAGAAGTTCGTGTGGACTCCGGAGAGGAACGGATCGAGCCCTTGCTCGGCTCAAGGACTTCTGTCAGAAGCCGCCAATCCTCACGGCTCCTCACAAGGGCCGCGAGCAGCTGCGCCACCTAGCTGCGACTACTCACGTGGTGAGTACTGCCATCGTTGTCGAGCGGCAGGAAGACGGCCACGCCATGGGTCCAACGCCGGTATACTTCGTCGGCGAGGTTCTATCGAGTCCAAGGCTCGCTACCGGCCCCGTGCGGGAAGCTCACATGCGCTCTACTCATCACCTCGCGGAAGCTGCGACACTACGTCCGGGGAGTACTCGGTCTCCGTCGTCACCGACTACCGCTCGGCGACATTCGAGGAACCCGAGGACGCCACCGGAAAGAATCTCCAAGTGGGCTGTGAGCTCCCGCGCCCTCACCATCGACTTCAAGCCACGCACCGCCATCAGAAGTCGCAAGCACTAGTCGACTTCATGGCGAGTGGCGAGAGAACCGACTACCTACTCCCCGGCGTGCGACCGAGCATTGGGTGATGTACTTTGATGGCTCACTCAACCTCGAGAGGCGCGAGGGCGCGGGGGTGCTCCTGACTCTCCAACGGGCGAACAACTCAAGTACGTCCTGCGGATCTTCTGGAAGGTCTCGAACAATGAAGCCGAGTACGAAGCCTACGCACCGGGCTCCGCCTCGCGGCTTCACTTGGCATCAAGCGGCTACTAGTCTACGGCGACTCCGCGGTGGTCATCAACCAAGTCAACAAGTCACCGGGACCACCAACAAGGAGAACATGGACCCCTTTCTGCCTAGAAGTCCGCAAGCTCGAGAACAAGTTCTATGGTCTCGAGTTCCATCACATCGTCCGCGACAACAACGTTGCAGCGGACGTCCTCTCGAAGCTCGGATCCACCCGCGCCCAAGTACCCGCGGGCGTCTTCGTCCATGAGCTTCACGCGCCATCCATCCCGGAGCCGGCGCCACCGACCACTGCCCCAGCCCATCCACCAGCTGGGCAGGAGGTCATGATGATCGACGTGGACTGGAGGCAACCCTTCATCGACTACCTCGGCGAGCGAGAAGGTCCCCTCGACAAGCAACGGCCGAACAGCTCGTCCGCCGCGCCAAGTCTTACGTCCTCGTCGGTGACAAGCTTTACAAGCGGGGCGCATCTTCTGGAGTACTCATGAAGTGCGTCCCTCGTGAAGAAGGCAAGGACATCTTGGAGGAGATCCATAAGGGCGTACGCGGCAACCACACGTGTCTTCACGCACGGCGGGTCGACAAGGCCTTCGGCGAGCTTTCCTGCGGCCCCACGGCTGCAGGCGTGCGAAGAACTCGTCGAAGGTGCCAAGGATGGTTCTTCGCCAAGCAGCAACACGTCCCAGCCTACAAGCTAGTCACCATACCGCCGACCTGGCCCTTTGCCTCTTTGAGGCTCGACATGATTGGGCCACTGCCAGGCGCGCCGGGAGGATTCAACGAAGTCTTGGTGGATATCGACAAGTTCACCAAGTGGATCGAGTCAAGCCGGTCACATGCCCCAAGGCTGACGAGTACTCGACTTCCTGGATGAACTCGTACACCGCTACGGGCTACCCCACCGCATCATCACAGACACGGGGTCCAACTTCAACAACCCTGAAGTTAAGTCTCTTTGCGCGAAAACGGCGGGATCAACGTCGGATACGTCTCGGTCGCCCATCCACGGGCCAACGGACAAGTCGAGCGCGCCAACGGGATGGTGCTCGACGCCCTCAAGCGGCTACATGACGCTGCCAATTCTAAGCGAGGGCAAGTGGATCAAGGAACTACCCAACGCACTCTGGGGGCTGCGGACTCAACCATCCAAGCCAGCGGAGACAATCCCCCTACTTCTTGTCTACGATTAAACCATCCTCACAGCGTCATATGGAACTCACCCGTGAGTGGAACACTACGACGAAGGCGTCTCAGAAGACAGCAGACGAGTTGATATCGACAGCCTCGAAGAAGCTCGCTGCGCCGCCCTCGTCCAATCAGCAAGGTACCTGGAGGGTATCCGACGCTACCATGATCGCAACGTCAAGGAACGCTCCTTCAACGTTGGAGATCTTGTCCTCCGCCGCATTCAGAACACGGAAGGACTACACAAGCTCAGCTCCCCCTGGGAAGGCCCCTTCACCGTGGCTAAGGTGACCGGGCCGGGCTCCTACCGCCTCCAAACACTTGAAGGCGAAGATGTCAACAACTCGTGGAACGTCGACCAACTCTGTCGATTCTACGCCTAGTCTACACGACTACTCTAGGGGTTCAAGTCATCGACTACATCAACACCCCTCGCCGCAAGCGACCCTCCGGGTCCTGGCTCCAAGTCTCCGGACTACTCCCCTCCAGGTCCAGCCCGTGCGGCTACCACAGGACCCTGGGCTGCGACGAGCGTCAAGGACTCTAGCGACGGTCTACCAGAGACCACACTCCAGATCCGGCCCTTGCGGCGCTACCTACGGATCTGCGATCCAGCCTACACGGCTACCTACGGATCACCAGGCGCAGCGGCTACCCGCTCCGGCGCACTTAGTTGTAGCGGCCTCCGGGTCAGGCGACTACCTTGTAACTACGGCCCTGGCCACCCAGGTGTACTTCTTCAGTAATAAAGCTTGATTGTTCATCAACTTGTTTACTGCCCACTCTACGACGGGACTGCAAAGCCGTGCCTACTGCCTCGCACCTACTCCACGATGGGCGCTCCGCACTGCGAGATTGCGGTTATGAGATCGGTGGAAAATCTCATTTTCATTGATACATGAATAGTTCATTACAACTGTTTCCTGTACAACCATGGCTACTAAGCTACCTATGCAGGGCTACTGGAGGTTCAGCTTTTCGGCTACTTGCTCCGCGATGGGAGCCATCTTGCTCCAGCAGCTGCGTATTTGCTCATCCAGCCGGTTGGCGGCTTCTCGCCGGCGACCACCTCCTTTGGAGCCTTCGGGAAGGCGGCTTCATGAGCGAGTACTCCCGCTGCTTCCGGGATCGACTTGGCCATATGCTTGGCCCCGTAGGCGACTGGCCGGCTTGGCGCTTCACAGGGAGTCGATCCGCCAGAGGAACGATCTTGGGGCCGCCGGGTGCGGCACCGGGAGCCTCGCGATCGGGGAGAGCAGCCTCTTCAAGGTCCTTCGGCTCGGCCGGAGCGCCTCGCAATCTTCGTTCAGCAAGGGTGCAGCAGTTGACGAGATCTTGTCAGAGGCAATCCGTAGCTCCATATGCTTCTCGCACTCGAAGGCGAGCTCCTTGTAGTCGAGCTCAAGTACAGCGGCTTCTGCTCCCGGTGGGATTCTTCCATCTGACCTCAAGGGCGCCGGTACACTCCACAGCCTTCCGGATTTTCTGCAACAGGGAACACAACAGCGGGTGGGAGAGCAGCGACTTCCAACAAGTACCCGACAAGTCAAAGGACATACCTTTATTCTTGTTGCGGAGGCCTTTGTTCTTCCGCACCAAGTCGTCGCCCTTCGCCTGCAGTTCCATCACATCGTTGTGGTACTTGGCGAAGGCGGCGTCGAGCTTCGACTGCATCGCGGCCGCGTGCTTCCGCGACTTCACGAGCTGCTCCTCCAGGGCCTCGGCTCGGAGCACGGTGTCGCCGTAACCTTGGGTTTCGACTTCTCGCGGGATCGCTCCGCGACGTCCTGCACAAGACAAGCTCAAGTCAAGAAGAGTACTCAGCGCAAAGGATTGACTATAGGAGGTTCGCTACGTGCATACATCCTTTATGACGATTCTATCCATAGAATAGTTTTTTCTGGCTATGTATTTCTGTTCTCTATACATTTTTATATTAAATAAATAAATGTTACTTCAAGCAGTCATCTGCTACGTGTTGAGCACTACCTTGTCCTCTCTCATGTCGCAAAACTCTCCCCTCGATATGCTCGGGGGCTTGGCTAAAGCCAATACATGGGTTACAAAACCTGAGGGCCATGGACTTTTGCCTACTCCACCCCCTCGAAATGTCGGGGGCTTGGCTCAAAGCCAACCTTAGGGTCATATGACTTGAGGAGACTACCCCTAATAAACACAAAAGCCTTCTGTCACCGTGGAGCATGCTTGGTCGAAAAAGGTTGCCAGACCTGAGCCCTAGGCTCCATCCTCGCACGCCGACCTCATGTAAGCCTCCATGCTGAGCTGTGGAGGTCGGTAAGCCAGCCTCTCTATGAGTAGTGGTTAGCGAGGCAAGAAGCAAGACATCGTTATCTACAGGACTACCAAGCTCGCATAGACACAAGGAAAAACGCTTCATCTAGGTTCAACAAAATATTTATCTTACAAGACCTGTTTACAAGATCGGGAGGAGGGAAAGGAACAGCTCCTACTCAAAGTCTATGCTTCATCGTCATCACCTTCATAATCTAAGTTGTCCATCACCTCGGTGGAGGCATCTTATACCTCCAGATCCAGGGCTGTGAGGTCCTTCTCAGCATCAGGACCAGCCTTGACCTTGGCCATGTCGACGTCGGGGTAGTGGGACTTAACTCTCACCAATGCGTTTGTAGCCGCCACCAAGCTTGTCTCCTTTAGCAGAGTTAGAAGCCTGTTGGGTGTATCTATAAGGCGGTCCACAATGGATTTCGCTTCCCCTCCTTGAGCAGGCACAGCTATGCAATCCATCGCATAGCTGGCAGCACCCTTCAGGTCGTTCAGTTCCACCTCGTACCCTGCAATGGTTACTTGGTTATTCTGCAACGCCTTCAAGACAGCCTCGAACTCGACCTCAAGGCCCCGACGAGCTCCTGTCTCATAAGCCAGCTTTTGAGATACAACGTACTCACTGTTGGCAGCTTTCTTCATCGCCCGCTTGAGCTCTTTGCCCCCAGCCTCGAACTCCCGGAGCCTCACCTCCAAGCTCCGAACCTTCTCCTTGGTATTCTTCAAGGCAGTGTCGAGGTCCTCCTCACGGCTGCGAAAGCCTACGAAATAACACAAGTTAGCACACCATAAAAACAGCCCTCACAACGAGATCATCAATACGACGACTCGACCTACCAATGGACAAAGCGTTGAACTGCACAGTAGCCTTCGTGGCATTGCGCTGTCGGTGTTTTAGACCGGCAACCTACTACGGGGAGTACCCGAAGTAGATGAATGTGACTCGCCGAGATCGGTAACTCGAAGGAAGAGACACGTGGCACACAATTTAGACAGGTTCGGGCCGCGAGGTGCGTAATACCCTACGTCCTGTATGCTACGTAGCTCTGGATTGATAGGGCACGATTACAGGATGGTGCAATAGTGCGCCGTGGGTTGTATGAGATGAGATTGGATGAAGGAGATCGATCCCCGCCCTCGCCTTATATAGTCCGGAGGCGGTGGTTACAAGTCGGAGTAGGAAGAGAGTACTAGTCGAGTACGTCTAGGAGTCCTCTCGCACGACGGGACATGTACGGCTTCCTAACCGAGTACTACTCTCCGTGTAGTCCTTGTGCTCCACGCCTTCGGGTGCCGTGTAGCGCAAGCCGGTAGTCCCGGGGGCCCACCGAGTAGTCGGTCCCGGTACCCACCGAGGTAGTGGGCCCGTGGGAGGTCCATACGACAAGCCCCCGAGTACTTTGTAGTCGAGAAGGATAGCTTCAAGTAGTGTTGACGGCCTTAACAAGTAGTCCTCAAGCGTCCCCGAGTGCTACAAGTCAAAAGTCCTCAAGAGTAGTCGAAGCATCCCGAGGCCGGGAATGTACTCCACCGATGTTTGAGCAATCTTGAAGTCTTCTCGAGTAGTCCCAAGCGTCCTTGAAATCGCCTTCGAAGGTCTTCGAAAATGCCCGCCTTGTCTTGAAGCCGGAGCGTCAAGAAGATGCGATTTGCGTAACCGCAATCCACGTGGAGTAGCCCCCGAGCCCCGAGCCGCGGGCTCTGGCTGAGGATCCATCCGAAGTCTTGGCAAGAAAATCCCGAAAAATCCGGAGAGAAAAAACCGAAGGACACGTGGCACGGAGCCCCCGAGCCTTGAGTCGAGTACTTCCTCTCGAATTGAAGGGTCTTCTTAGAGAATGTGTCCTGAGATGCTCTTGAGACTAGCCGCGTCCCAGGTAGTCGAGTAGAAGTAGCCGAGCCCCCGAGATGAGGCGCGTCGACTAGTGGAATACGAAGAGTCACGCACAGCCGCTTAGTCAGCCGCGCGTGGACTTATCCGGCCGCCCGTTACGGAGGCGTTTTGGCTTATAAATACAAGCCGAAACCCTTAGGGTTTTTCACCCAAGTGAGCCGCAGTCATTTGCCACTTGAATCTTGAAGTAGATCCACTCCAGCGAGCACTGCCGCCGTAGTAGATCCGAGCGCATCGCCACCCGAAAGCTGTAGGGTAGCCCCCGAGCGGATGCGAGTGAAGACTCCCCCGTACTTGGAGGATGAAGCCGTCCCCCGTCGAAGACGTCGAAGGCCGGCGGGAAGAAGAGGAGCCATGCGTGGAGAGGCCGCCGCGGCCCGCGCCGGAGCAGCGCCGCCCACATCTCCACCGCGCGCTGACCCAAGCCGCGAGTGGAAAAAATCGAAGGTGAAGACCGAAGACTTGTTGACCCCGTTGAACAAGCGGGTTCATCGGGGAGAAGGAGATCGACATGTGGAGATCCGTCGCAGAGATCCCTATCCGATGGAGAAGGCACAAGACGAGATCCCGATGTTCTCGCGCTTCGTGGAGCGCGGTCTTGCGCTCCCGCCGAGTGACTTCTTCAAGGGGCTTCTCGTAATATGGCATCGAGTACCTCAACTTGAACCCCAACGGTATCTTCCACACTTCCGTCTTCGTCCACTTCGCGAAGCTTTCTTGGGAATCAAACCGCACCGGGTTCTCTTCCCCGAAGTTTTTCCGCGTGAAGCCGCAGCCCCCGGCGCCTCCAACCCCGCAGTAGTCGGAGGGGCCGGGATCCGCGCGAGGGAGGATGCCGCGGAGCGCACTGCGTACAAGCTCGTGGACTCCAACACGGACCGGAAGACGAGATGGTTCTACACCACGAACCACCATCCCGAGCCGCCGAAGCCGAGCGGACGGCGGCCCAAGCACCAAGAGTGGTGGAACACGGAGCCCACCATGCGAGGGGATCCGGCCTCCCGGAGTTGCTAGCACGCATCAAGACCTCGCGGGATGCGGGACCGAGGGCCGAACACGTGGCCTTCGGTTTATGAAGCGCCGGATCCGGCCCGCCGTCGGCGCGGGATACGATGGGCTTCGAGTACACCGGCGACGACGACACGTCGCGGATGCGGGGGCGAACTTGAGGACAACGACATCATCGAGAGGTTGTCGAGGATCTTCAAGGACATGCCGGAGTACACGGCGTGCCCCGTCGAGGAGTACTCCGCCGCGCGCCCGCCCAACGAGGTAAGTAGCCGTACCCCCCTCGTCGAGTAGTAGGCACTTGTAGCAGAATTGCTGACGCCTTGTGTCTTTTGCGCAGGATGATGTGAAGCGGTTTGTCTCCGAGCCGCAGCCGCCACCGAGCGGAATCGAGATTCCAACGATGGAGAAGGTGAAGGAGCGCCGAGTAGTAGGAGACGGCGACGACACCGTCATCGTGGAGGATACCTCCGATGACGATGACGAAGATGAAGACACGCTTTGGCAGACCGCTTCCGACCGCGGTCGAGGTTTAGCCGTCCGTGCCCCGCCTCATGTGCCACTTGTGCAAGATCCTCCGGCTAGCCTGGAGGCTAGCCTTGCCGCGCCGCCAAGGAAGCCGCGCAACCCCGCTAAGAAGCGGGTGGCAAAGAAGATGAAGGTCTCTGAGACCACGCCTCCGGAGGTAAGTTATCTTGAGCAGAATGGTCGAGTTTCCGCTATTCGAGTACATTGTTGACGAGTACTCTTCCTTTGTCTTCAGGAGAGGCCGCCAGCGGAGCCCGTGGAGGAGGGCGATGAGGGCATGTGGCCCACAGTGGGGGAACCGGCTGGAAGCCGAAGTCCAGCCCCCACTGTTGGAGAAATCCTGGCGCAGTTGGAGCGCCAGCCCCCTGCTCCAGAAGAGAGCAGGGTACCCGCATCCGCCACCGTCGGAGTGACGGAAGCCGCAGGGACGCAGGAGGTGCCTGCGCCGGCCGCCGCCGCCGTGGAGGAGGCGGTAGTCGAGGAGGCGCAAGAAGAAACGCCCACCGAGGGTGGACTGGTTGACATCGCCAGCATCCTCGGTGCTCCGGCCGTGACTATCGTCCGGTCGAACTTGTAAGTACCACGCCTTCATGAGTAGTACTCATTGTAGTAGTCGATTTTATCTGACGACCCTCTGTGGATACTTGTGCAGAAAATCCACGGACTTGAGCTGGGACGGAGAGGAGCCCACGCCAGCGAGGCGAGAGAAGGGCCGCGCCGCTCGTCGAGGAGCCCGCTCCGTGCTCCAAGCCGCGACCGAGCCCCCGGTGCCCGCCGGCGCGCGCGGCCGCAGGCGGTCGTAGTCGAAGGTGAGCACTCTTCCTGAAGCTATATAGCCCCAAAAAGAGTAGTCGTAGATACTGATGCGCGTGTTCCTTGGTGACAGGCGCTGAAGGGGGTGACATCCCTGCAGGGGTGCCCATGCGGGGGAGTTGACACCGGAGCCCCAAGGGCCGCGGTAGGAGCCCCCGAGCCCATGGGGGAAACCGTCGAGAAGTCCGCCGAGGGGGAGGCGGCTACCACGTCGCCGGGGGTTGCCCCGGGAGGTGGCAATCCGATCCCCTGAGATCCAAGACGCGGAGCCTATCCGTTCGGCGCCAATGACGGAGGCTACGTCGAGAGCCGTGGCGGGATTGAGCTGCTTGCCGACGATCTTGTCGAGCCGGCGGTGTTGGCGCGCATCTGGAGGCGATGCGGCGAGCCGAACAATGGATGAAGGTACGTGGCCGTTGCCTCCCTAGTAGTCAGCCCTTTGCGTTGAGTACTCTGCTTGACTTGAACTTGTCTTGTGCAGGACGTCGCGGAGCGATCCCGCGAGAAGTCGAATCTGCTGCAAGGCTACGGCGACACGGTACTGCGAGCTGAAGCCCTAGAGGAGCAGCTCGTGAAGTCGAGGAAGCATGCGGCCGCCATGCAGTCGAAGCTTGACGCCGCCTTCGCCAAGTACCACAACGATGTGATGGACTTGCAGGCGAAGGGCGACGAGCTGGTGCGGAAGAACAAAGGCCTCCGCAACAAGAATAAAGGTATGTCTCTTGACTTGTCGGGTACTTGTTGGGAGTCATCAAGCTCTGACCCGTTGTTGTGTTCCGGTGTTGCAGAACTCGAAGGCCAAGTAGAGCAGCTGAAGGCCTCGGAGGTCAGCATGAAGAATCTCTTCTACCGGGAGCAGGAAGCCCGCCAGGTACTTGAACTCGACTACAAGGAGCTGGCCTTCGAGTGCGAGAAGCACATGGAGTTGCGGATTGCATCTGACCGGGATCTCGTCAACTGCTACAAATCTTTGCAGAAGTTGAACGAAGACTGCGAGGCGCTCCGGGCCCAGCTGAAGGACCTTGAAGAGGCTGCCCTCCCGATCGCGAGGCTCCTGGTGCCGCACCCGGGCGGCCCCAAGATCGCTCCGTTGGCGGATCGACTTCGTGAGGCGCCAAGCCGGCTGGCCGCCTACGTGAAGCACATGGCCAAGTCAATCCCGGAGCAGGTGCCGGCCTTCATGAAGTCGTACTTCCCGAAGGCCCCGGTGGAGGTAGTCGCCGGCGGGGTAGCCGCCAACTGCTCGGATGAGCGAGACGCGAGTTGCCGGAGCGGATGGCTCCCATCGCGGAGCGAGGTAGCCGATAAGTTGAACCTCCGTAGCCCCGCATAGATAGCTAGTAGCCGTAGTTGTATAGGAAACAGCTTGTAATGAACTTTTTCATATATCAATGAAATGTGATGTTCCATCAATGAGTACTCGTAACCGCGATCTCGGAGTGCGGAGCGCCCATCGTGGAGTAGGTGCGAGTAGTAGTACTCGGCTTAGTAGTCCCGTCGCGGGGAGTAGACAGAAAGAAGTTGATGAACAATCAAACTTTATTACCGAAGAAGTACACTCCGGGGTGGCCGTGGCCGTAGTTACAAGTAGTCGCCGAGACCCGAAGGCCGCTTACGGTCGAGTAGTACCGGAGCGGGGTAGCCGCTTACAGTGAGTGATCCGTAAGTAGCCGTGTAGGCTGGATCGCAGATCCGTAGGTAGCCGCGCAGGCTGGATCTTGGAGTGTGGTCTCTTGGTAGACCGCTGCTAGAGTCCTTGACGCTCGTCGCAGCCCAGGGTCCGTAGGTAGCCGCACGGGCTGGACCTGGAGGAGAGTAGTCCGGAGACTTGGAGCCAGGACCCGGAGGGTCGCTTGCGGCAAGGGGAGTTGATGAAGTCGTGTAGACATGAACCCCGGAGTAGTCGTGTAGACTAGGCGTAGAATCGACAGAGCTGGTCGACGTTCCACGAGTTGTTGACTTCTTCGCCTTCAAGTGTTTGGAGGCGGTAGGAGCCTGGCCCGGTCACCTTAGCCACGGTGAAGGGGCCTTCCCAGGGGGAGCTGAGCTTGTGGAGTCCTTCCGTGTTCTGAATACGACGGAGGACAAGATCTCCAACGTTGAAGGAGCGTTCCTTGACGTTGCGATCGTGGTAGCGTCGGATACCCTCCGTGTACCTTGCCGATTGGACGAGGGCGGCACGCCGAGCTTCTTCGAGGTCGTCGATATCAACTCGTCCGTCGTCTTCCGAGACGCCTTCGTCGTAGTGCTCCACCGCCGGCGAGTTCCATATGACGTCGGCGGGGAGGATGGCTTCGCAGCCGTAGACCAGAAGTAGGGGGATTGCCCCGTTGGCTTGGATGGTTGAGTCCGTAGCCCCCGCAGTGCATTGGGTAGTTCCTTGATCCACTTGCCCCCTTTTGAGTTAGCGACGTCGTGTAGCCGCTTCTTGAGGGCGTCGAGCACCATCCCATTGGCGCGCTCGACCCGTCCGTTGGCCCGTGGATGGGGCGACGGAGACGTATCCGACGTCGATCCCGTCGTTCTCGCGCACTCCCAGAACCGGTGGTTGTTGGAGTTGGACCCCGGTGTCCGTGATGATGCGGTGGGGTAGCCCGTAGCCGTGTACGAGTTCATCCAGAAGTCGAGTACTCGTCGGCCCTTGGGGCATGTGACCGGCTTGACCTCGATCCACTTGGTGAACTTGTCGATAGCCACCGGCACCCCCGTTGAATCCTCCCGGCGCAGCTTGGCGGTGGCCCAATCATGTCGAGCCCCCGGCGAGGCAAAGGGCCAGGTTGGCGGTATGGTGACTAGTTTGTAGGCGGGGACGTGTTGCTTGCTTGGCGAAGAACCGACATCCTTGGCACCTTCGACGAGTTCTTCGGCATCGCCCCGTGGCCGTGGGGCCGCAGAAGGCTCGCCGGAAGGCCTTGCCGACTCGGGCGTGCGGGAGGACGCGTGGTTGCCACGACGCCCTTGTGGATCTCCTCCAAGATGTCCTTGCCTTCTTCGCGAGGGATGCACTTCATGAGTACTCCCGAAGACGCGCCTCGCTTGTAAAGCTTGTCGCCGACGAGGACGTAAGACTTGGCGCGGCGGACGAGTTGTTCGGCCGCGTTCTTGTCTGAGGGGACCTTCGCTCGCCGAGGTATTCGATGAAGGGTTGCCTCCAGTCCACATCGATCATCATGACCTCCCGCCCACCGGTGGATGGGCCGGGGGCGGGGTCGGTGGCGCCGCTCCGGATGGATGGCGCGTGAAGCTCATGGACGAAGACGCCGCGGTACTTGGGCGCGGGTGGATCCGAGCTTCGAGAGGACGTCCGCCGCAACGTTGTTGTCGCGAACGATGTGGTGGAACTCGAGACCATAGAATTTGTTCTCGAGCTTGCGGACTTCTAGGCAGTAGGCGTCCATGTTCTCCTTGTTGCGGTCCCAAGACTTGTTGACTTGATTGATGACCACTGCGGAGTCGCCGTAGACTAGTAGCCGCTTGATGCCAAGTGAAGCCGCGAGGCGGAGCCCGTGTAAGAGGGCTTCGTACTCGGCTTCGTTGTTTGAGACCTTCCAGAAGATCTGCAGGACGTACTTGAGTTGTTCGCCCGTTGGAGAGATCAGGAGTACCCTCGCGCCCCCGCGCCCTCGAGGTTGAGTGAGCCGTCAAAGTACATCACCCAATGCTCGGTCGCACCGTGGGAGTAGGTAGCCGGTTCTCCCGCCACTCGCCATGAAGTCGACTAGTGCTTGCGACTTGATGGCCGTGCGTGGCTTGAAGTCGATGGTGAGGGCGCCGAGCTCGACAGCCCATTTGGAGATCCTTCCGGTGGCGTCTTGGTTCCTCAGGATGTCGCCGAGCGGGTAGTCGGTGACGACGGAGACCGAGTACTCCTGGAAGTAGTGTCGTAGCTTCCACGAGGTGATGAGTAGAGCGTACAGGAGCTTCTGCACGGGCTGATAGCGAGCCTTGGACTCTGATAGAACCTCGCTGACGAAGTAGACTGGGCGCTGGACCGGATAGGCGTGGCCGTCTTCCTGCCGCTCGACGACGATGGCAGTACTGACCACGTGAGTAGTCGCAGCTAGGTAGAGCAGTAGCTGCTCGCCCTTGTGAGGAGCCGTGAGGATTGGCGGCTTCGACAGGAAGTCCTTGAGCTGGGCAAGGGCTTGATCCGCCTCTGTGGTCCACACGAACCTCTCGTGATGCTTGAGTAGTTTGAAGAAGGGGAGGCCCCGTTCTCCTAGCCTCGAGATGAATTCGTCGGTGCCGCCATGCACCCCGTCGCCTTCGGACGTCCTTGATGCTCGTGGGAGCTTTCATGCCGGTGATGGCGGAGATCTTCTCGGGGTTGGCTTCGATGCCGCGTTGGCCGATGATGAAGCCGAGTAGTTTGCCCGAAGGGACGCCGAAGACGCACTTGTTCGGTTAAGCTTCCGGCGGTACTCGCGTAGCGATGCGAAGGTCTCTTCAAGGTCGTCGATGAGGGTACCGGAGTCCCCGGTTTTGACAACTACGTCATCCACGTAGGCCTCGACGTTCTTGTTGAGTGGCCGCTTAAAGCAGGCCCGGATGGCCCGTTGGTAGGTAGCGCCGGCGTTCTTCAACCCGAAAGACATGGTCGTGTAGCAATACGCGCCGAACGGGGTGATGAACGCGGTCTTCTCCTGGTCTTCTTCCTTGATTGCGATCTGGTGGTACCCGGAGTAGCAGTCGAGGAAGCAGAGCAGGTCGCAGCCCGCCGTGGAGTCGATGACTTGATCAATCCGCGGCAACCCGAAGGGATCCTTGGGGCAGTGCTTGTTGAGGTCGGTGTAGTCGACGCACATCCTCCACTCGTTCGAGTTCTTCTTGCGGACGAGGACGGGGTTGGCGAGCCACTCAGGGTGGAAGACTTCTCGAATGAAGCCGGCCGCCAGGAGCTTGGCGAGCTCCTTCTTGATGGCGTCTCGTCTGTCGTCGGCAAAGCGTCGGAGGTGTTGTCGCTTGGGGGTGGCCTTTGGATCGACGTTGAGGCAGTGCTCAATCAGCTCCCTGGGCACTCCTGGCATGTCCGCTGGCTTCCACGCGAAGATGTCGCGGTTAGCCCGAAGGAAGCTGATGAGCGCGTCTTCCTATTTAGGGTCGAGGCCGGCTCCGATGGTGGTGGTCTTGCTGGGATCGCCTGTTCCAAGGTCGATCGCCCTGACGAGTACCTCCTCAGGTGGCCGAGGCTTGTTGGCGCTCGTCGACTTCTCCGGGATGTCGAGTTCGCTTGTGGCAAGCTTCTTCGACGCAGCCGTAGACTTCCATCATCGGGTTGGGTACTTGGTTTGTTGAAGCGATCACCACGGCCTCGTATCGCGAGCCGTGAGAGATCTTCAAGTCCCCTTGGAGGGAGAGTACGCCACCTGGACTTGGCATTTTGAGTACCAAGTATGTGTAGTGGGGCACCGCCATGAACTTGGCGATGGCCGGTCTGCCGAGGATGGCATGGTAAGAAGTCTCGATATCCGCGACCTCGAACTTGATGTACTCGGTGCGGTAGTTGTCGCGAGACGCCCCGAAGGTAACTGGCAGTACCACTGAGCCTAGTGGGATAGCCGCGTTGCCTGGGACGATGCCGTAGAAAGGCATGTCGCTCTTGTCGAGCATGGGGGTGACGTCAAGGTTCATCTTCTTCAGGGTCTTGGTGAAGAGGACGTTGAGCCCGCTTCCGCCGTCGATGAGGACCTTGTTGAGCTTAGAGCCCGCCACTGTTGGTTTCAGGACGAGAGGGAAACGTCCTGGTTCGGAGAAGCTGGTCCATTGGTCCGCGCGGGAGAAGGTGATAGGTGTCTCTGACCACCTGAGAGGGGTCATAACCGCTGGTTCAATGGACATCACTTCGCGGCGAGTAGCCTTCTGCCCCCCGCCTGCTGGGTAGTCTGCCGAAGAGGACGTTGACGTCTTCTCGGGTTCTTGGAAGTCGTTGTCGTCGCCGTCCTTCTTCTTGTTCTTCTGATCGTGAGGGTGCGGTGGCTCCGCGTATCTTTGAGTGCGTGCCCGAGCCGGTAGCACCGCTCGCTGGTGTGGTTGCCGCTTGGATGCCACGGGCACTTCTCCTTCGGCGAGGTCTTTGAACCCGCCGGAATTCTTCATCGAGTTCCCCTTTCTCGGGGGCGCCGGATAGCCGCGACAAGTGTTGTTCCGGCTTGCGCTTGCGGTTGGGACCCGAGTAGTTGTTGTTGTTGTTGTTGTTGTTGTTGCGGCCGCCTTGGTTTGGATTGCTGCCGCCGCCGCCACCTTGGTTCTCGCTTGGACTTGCCGCGATGACGTCGTACTTGGCGTTGGCCTTGTCCTCTTCATCCGCCCAGGACGTGATCATGTCCTTGAGGTGGGGAATGGACCTGGGGCGGCGACGACCGAAGTCCTCGAAGGTGCGGCGATGGTAGAGCCCGTCCCCGGAAGAGGTCGATGACCTCCTTGTCGGTGACGTCCACGACGGTAGCGCGCTTGTCGAAAAAGCGGCGCATGTACTTGCGAGGGTCTCGCCTTGTTCCCCGCTTGATCATGGCAAGGTCCATGCGAGTACCCGAACGGCCCATGGCGCCCGCGAAGTTGCTTGAACCGTTCCTTCACCGGTCCCACTTGTCGATTGAGTGCTTGTCCGGCCGACTCGAGCCATGTGAGTGGGGCTTGGTCCGGGCGGGGAAGGGGAAGTAGAGGCACTTGGTGTCGCCGTTGCCGCCGCCGTTCTCGATGGAGAGAGCGTAGCATTGGAGCCACCGGATGGGATCTCGCTCGCGTCGTACTTGGTGATCCCCAAAGGCTTGAACTTGTCGGGGGAGGAGCAAGGTTGCGAAGCCGGGGTGAGAAAGCGTGGAAGCCGTCGCCTTCGGCCGGTCGTCGACTTCTTTTGCCGTAATTCCTCGATTCTCGGGCGAGCGTCGTACCCGCCCCGAGAGGCGCCGAGGCGTGGCCGTGCGCGTGGCCGCGGCCGCCGCGCCGCCGCCGCCTCCGGCTTTCTTGTTGGCCCCGTGGTTGGAGCCGCCGCCGCCGCCGCCGCCGCCGTCGGGGTCGTTGCCGCCGCCACCGGCCGGGGCACGGTGGGGGACGACTTCTCGCTGTTGCGTTGTCTTGCCGTGAGGGTCCGCCGCGGTGGAGCGTCGACGGTTTGGGTCGGCCGGGATGTCGCCCGAGTACGGTTAGGACCGGGGGTCGGCACCGCGACTAGTAGCTTCGTTGTCGCGAGGCTTAGCTGGGAGAGGTTGGCTGACTCTCTTGTCGACCCGCATGAAGTAGGCTTCTTCGGCGAGCTTGGCGATGACCTCCCCAGCTCGTATGCCCCGAGCCCGGCGTGTGATTGTTGTGATCGACATGAGGCATTGCTCGTGAGTGGTGTGGACTCCGCTCTCAACCGCTTCGAGAGCTTCCGCAAGGTTGCGGATGGGAAGGTTGTCTCTGAGCCGCCGGCGTCGTTCGTTGCGCTTCCCCGTTACGTTCGCGCCGGCGTCCCCCGTTGGCGTCGGCCTCGTCCGCGAGGGGCACCGCCAGACGCCTCGTCCGCGGAGATGTCCTCCAAGTACTTGTCCGCGGCCGTGCCTCGAGGTTCCCGGGTGTCGCCGGCAGCCATGAAGACTTGACGATCGGGGGCACCCAAGCTTGGCTCGAAGGTGCCACCCTCGCTTGGTGTGTTTGAGTCGGCCCGGGCTAGTGGTGTTCCCTCCGCGGAACGGTAGCGAGTCGATGTAGGCGACGTAGCGTGAGTCCTCCTTTGTCGCCCTCGGCCGGGCTTGCGGTCCGGCCGCAGACGTATCTTCCGGCCGGCGTCGATCTTATAACCAGCCCCGCAGGCCGGCCCCGACAAGGGAAGCTCGTAGGAGTCATCTTCGGACTCGGGCTCCTCGTGTCCGACCCAAAGTCGAACTCGTAATCCGGGTTCGAGAAGAACTCGAGAGAGGGCGGGAGTCCGAGACGCGGTTGGGGACGGCGTCGGAGTCCGAGTTGTACTCGGGTACGGGCTCCTTGCCGGCCCGGCGTGGTGCAGAACCTCCGTGCGGGCCCTACCGGGAACGCGGGGGCCACGCGCGAGCGCCGGCCTCGGTGACGGGGCCGCCCGCGATGGCCGAGGAGCCGGCTCGCATGCGATGGCCCATGGCGACGTCGGGTTCGAGTTGGAGACGCGACTCCGAGCTCGAAGTCGCCGTGGAGGTTGGAAGCGAAATTCTCGCCGAACTTGCCGGCGAGCTTGCCCGTGACAACTTCGGGAAGCGGCCACAAGGCCCGTCCTCGAGTCGGGTTGCATGATCAAGCGGCGCCGGAAGGAGACCGCGCCATCGCGATGCGGGACCCGTGCGCCGAAGACGAAGGTGTCGCCGCGGTTGAAGGCGACGGTTGGCTTGATGTGAACGGAAGCCGTCGAGTTCGCCATGTGATCTCGAGCGAGAGCCCCTACCGCGGCGCGCCACCGCTGTCGTGTTTTAGACCGGCAACCTACTACGGGGAGTACCCGAAGTAGATGAATGTGACTCGCCGAGATCGGTAACTCGAAGGAAGAGACACGTGGCACACAATTTAGACAGGTTCGGGCCACGAGGTGCGTAATACCCTACGTCCTGTATGCTACGTAGCTCTGGATTGATAGGGCACGATTACAGGATGGTGCAATAGTGCGCCGTGGGTTGTATGAGATGAGATTGGATGAAGGAGATCGATCCCTGCCTCGCCTTATATAGTCCGGGAGGCAGGGTTACAAGTCGGAGTAGGAAGAGAGTACTAGTCGAGTACGTCTAGGAGTCCTCTGCACAGTACGGGACATGTACAGCTTCCTAACCGAGTACTACTCCTGTGTAGTCCTTGTGCTCCACGCCTTCAGGTGCCGTGTAGCGCAAGCCGGGTAGTCCCAGGGGCCCACCGAGTAGTCGGTCCTGGTACCCACCGAGGTAGTGGGCCCAGGGAGGTCCATACGACACACTTTACCTCGGAAAGCTTGTCCACGAGCTTCTTCTTTTCGGCGGCCACCGCCTCACGGACCTGCTTGAGCTCCTACTCAAGGTCAGTGATTCGTTGCTCCCTCCCTATTGCACTCTTTAGCAGGTCGACCCGGCTTTTCGCTCCCTCTGCTAAGCACTGCCACCGTACAAGCAAGTTCGTTAGCAGCGCTCTGACAAAACATCAACAGGAAAAGCATGTCGAAAAAGCAAACTTACCGTCAACGCGTGGTTGATGGTCACAATGCTGGTCTGCAGGGCCTGCATGTCCTCGTTGTCTTCAAAAATATCATCCTGCCAAGGGGTGCCATTCCAATTAATTTCCCGTCGTGGTAACCTCAGACTCGAAGAAGAAGATTCGAGTACCTGTCCGCGAGATGTCCCCGGACCTCTTGGCGCCTGATCAATCAGAGGCTGATCCTTCATCAGGTCCTCACCCCCAGTAGGTCTTGCACTGATGGGGTCGACATAAATATATCTTGGGGAGGTCGTCACCCCGACATACCCAACAAAAGTCCCTTCCCCCGCTTCAACAGCGCGAGGAGGGCTCGCCACCCTTGTGTCCTCAACCGGCGGAGAAGCCGCCCTACACTCAACCGCCCCCTGTGGCAGAGTGGCTGTCTGCGCATCATCAGCAAGAGTTTCCCCCACGACCTTCAGGTCAGCCGACCTCATGCGAGATTGAGAAGCCGGGGCAACCAGGTCATCTTGTGGCACCACCACCGGCCTGCAAGGCAATGTCACATCAAACACAAGCATTCCACTGCAAGCCAAAAAGATTCAGTCTTCAAGATTTTACGTCGAAGAAACCAGAATTCGAAGCTTCGGCCTAAAAGGCCGAGGCTTAAGCCGTGCAGGCATCTTCGCCCGCGTGGCCACAACAGTCTGCTGCACCTCTAACCCATGATGCAGAGCATCCTCCAACGTCTTCTCCACCAATTCCTGCTGCCTCTTGGCTGCAGGACTTTCTGGTCTCCTCGCCGGCCGAGTCGCCTCAACTAGCGGCTCCTCAACAGCCTCGTCCTCCTCCTCCTCCTCCTCCTCTTCCGATTCGACCTCCCTCGATCGGGGTGTCGGGATCGTTGGCGTCACAACCGCGGAAGGGGAAGTCACCTTCTTCTTCTTCTTCTTCTTCTTCTTCTTCTTCTTCTTCTTCTTCTTCTTCTTCTTCTTCTTCTTCTTCTTCTTCTTCTTCTTCTTCCTCTTCTTCCTCTTCTTCTTCTTCTTCTTCTTCTTCTTCTTCTTCTTCTTCTTCTTCTTCTTCTTCTTCTTCTTCTTCTTCTTCTTCTTCTTCTTCTTCTTCTTCTTCTTCTTCTTCTTCTTCTTCTTTTCTGCGGCCTTCACCACAAAAACGGAAGCAGCAATAGCAGAAGCTGATTGCTTCCCCACCGCTGACCTAGTCCTGCACTGGGACTTCACGGTGCCACCAGCATCCGGGCCTGTCCCGGCATCAGCATCTCCAGCCTCATCGTCGGTGCCCTCGTCAGCCTCCGCCGATGAGTCAGACTCATAAAACTCCAGCAAATGACCTGCTGGAGGTTTATACTTATCCGACCTAAGTTTCCTCCGGTGTTGATCGCCCTCAGGAAGAGGCGCGGGGCACCACATCTGAAGCTCGCGCTCCCGCAGACAAACGATCAAGAAGTTTACACGACCTAAACAACGACAAGCGAGGTAAAACAACCAAAGGGTAGATCTCAGGATCTTACCGGATCAGCCGGCCTCTTCAGCGAGTGTGCCTTAGGGCACTTCTTCACCTTCACTTTCCAGAGTACATCTGGGACACTCTGGCCATCATCTCCTCCTTGGAGACCTTGCGGTTAACTTCACGCGTGGGGTCTGACTGCCCCTAGTACTCATACGCCGAGTGAACCCGATCCTTGATCGGCTGGATCATCCGCCGACAAAACGACCTAGCGACTGCAGCTCCTGTCACCCCCAGTCTCTTCATGTCATTGACTAGCTCCAGGACACCCTTGAGGTCCTCGAGGTCACGGGACGACAACCCTAAGTCCCACTCATTTATTTTCACTAGCTTATGGCCAGTACGATGTGGAAGCCCAAGAAGCTGATCTACAATATAAAACCATTCCGACCTCCACCCAGCCGTGTTGTCGGCGGGATCGGTGTCTATCCACTCCGCCTTGAGGCCTGACCTCAAGGTAAACATTACAGCCCCCACTGGCCGCGACCTCTTGCCGGTGCTCTTCACACAAAACAAGTACCTCCACAACAAGAAGTGAGGTGATATCCCTAGATACGCCTCGCAAAAATGAATAAAGGTCGACACTACAGTTATGGAGTTAGGGACAAGATGTACCAACTCCAAGTTGTAGTAGTACAGCAAGCCCCAGAAGAAATCCCCCACGGGGAGGTTGAAGCCACGCTCGAAGAAGGATGCAAAGACGACCTGCTCCTTGACGTCCTCACTCGAGAACTGCTCCCCAACCGTGGCCCTCCACTCAACCTCTGCCTTTGGCCGGAGCAACCCGCGGTCCACCAAAGCTTGATCTTTGCCTCGGTCATCGTCGACCGAACCCACACTGTCTGCGGGTCTGGGATGGAAGCCGCCTACGCCGCCATTTCACCGCTAGGGTTTGCACTGGATCTAATGTTGCAAAGGGTCTTGACGCGCATGCGCAAGAGGAGCACGATGTGGGGCGGTGGTGCTAGCTCGTGGCTGGTCGGAGTTGGATGTTGGATGGGTGCGCGCGGGGGGGAACAAGGCGGCCGCAAGATCGCAGCAAAGTTACGGCGTCGGGAAAGCGACGGGAGTGGAAGCGAGAGCGATGCAAGGAAGAAGAAAGGGGAGTGGGGTCAACCCCGACCCGGGCCGCCCTATTTATGGGGTGGTCCACCGAATATGCCCGTCGCGGTTCCTTCGGCCGCACAACACACCTCAACGGCTCTATTCCGAGAAGTTCGCGAGAAGATTAAGACGGATTTTTCACTAACAAACTAAGGCCGCAACCTAATTTCTGAGTTTAGGACATCAACTAAACAACAAGCCAACATTAGGTCGTCCTGATGGTAAAAAAGTTTTATATGTCCCCGCGTCGCATTAATTTAGGTCTTTCACCGATCATTTTGTCAAACCGACGAAGTACATGACAGAAGAGAGCAGACATTATATGGACCATCTGAAGGTACACAAGTCGCCTGCGACCTCATTGGATCCAGAACCTGACATACAAGATAAACATACTACAAGGCCTGGGCCACCCAGAGCAATCACCACGACCTACTTTACCGAAGTAAAGCACGTCGCGAGATTTCTCCTAGCACTAGGACCACGATGATAGCCTTGCAGGGGACAGCTGCAGGGCGGCACACAACCTAAAGCATGTTCGGTCCCAACTATTGGAATGGAGACACGAGCTTGCTCTTCAGTGTGGGATTCCATGTCCCAGTGAGCAACCGATGCTCACCAGTGACGTCCTCCTATAGGTCCAGCTCGAATAGCATCACCTCCAAACTCTACCTGATACCCCGCAGAGGTAGGGCTCAGAGGATGGAGATGTTGCCTGCACTTCGCGAGAGTTCTCCTAGCTCCAAGTTTCTACAAGTACAAGACTCTACAATCTGGTGGACGAACACATGCCCACGACATGGTGGGATTACTATTCTGCAGCCTCATAGCTCAACAATGCTCGGTGCTTGCCACCTTCAGCTTCACGGTGCTATTTATAGCTGGAGCCAAAGCCTTGGGCAGTTGGCGAAGTAATGATGCTGCCACCATGTGGTCTTGGGGCCTGCAGTCATGGGCATGATTAAAGGTGACTTGACCTCTGTCCCACGACATATTTGTCGCTAGCACATCAATGATGCCTGAGCCTGCCACAGAGTCACATGGCTATAGTACCCCCTCGATCCGTGGACAGTTTGTCATTTTCTGGGTGGCAAGAGAATCTCCGACCACTGTTGACCCGTGACCCTGCAGTCTACGCTACACGACAAAATTTGACCATGTGTCAGAGGGCCCAGCGCCTAACTAAACCCCATATGATGAGGATTCTACGACCTTCTTCTACAACCTGATGTCTTTTATTTGCGCCCGCTAGGCTTTGCGCCCTGGTGCACCCGCTATGGCTCTGCATGTAAACGGACCTATTCCAATCAGCCTATATTTCTGTTTACTGAACAGAATGGCCGTAGGTTCGATTGAAGACCTTCCGGGGTAGGCATGCCTCACTGCTCTACCAGATCTGTCTGGGCGCCTAGAGATCCAAAAGTACCATGTAGATCAGAAGCAACTATGAAGATTGGAAACTTCACTTCTACGATTTCGTCGGGCCCCCGTGCTCGGTGTGCCTATTGCTGAGGTCGCCAGTACCTTAGTATAATGGCTCTGCTGGATGGCTAGCAGCTATGTGGGTCGTCTGGACACCAAAACGACCTCCTTGAGATCGGCGTGCCTTAATACCTAGGTCTTGCAATACCTCGGTATGTCTACGGCCTTGCCAACCTAGTTGGACGCCTCGGATGCATGACCTTCTGAGGTCGGTGTGCTCTTGTAGCCCTGCCAGTCTGCTCTGGACACCTAGGAGTTTTACATCGGAAATGAAGGCCTTCCTATGGGGTGCGTGACTAATGGCACTGCCAAGTACTTCCGGGTGCTTGGGCGCTTTTGACTTGAGACCTTCTTGAGGTCGGCATGCCTCAAGTGGCTCTGCCAGACTCTTTGCAGCTATGCAAGATATCTTGATGTCTCTACACTCCATATGTTCAAGATCAATGGATTCATGGCTTCATCGTTGACCGACCCTGGACATAGCAACTTTAGCTACGACATCATCGATGACTTCTTCATTGAACGCACCTTTCAAGATCTTGCTGGGTATCCTCGGATACTGGACATTGTTGATTGAGGCCTCTTCGAGGTCGGCAAGCCTACAAGGCCTCCTTGAGGTCGGCCCTGCTAGACTTCTTGCAGCTATGGTCGGAGATCTAGGTGTCTCTACACTTCGTTTGATCAAGACCATGACTCAGTTTTCTTCTCTTTTTGAGCATTAAACTAGCCATGCTACCTGCTTCAATGCTCGGGGACAACTCTACGAGTGCGTCTTCGATGCCCTCTTGTTTCCTTCGTCATACCAACCTGTTGGGAAATCTGTTTCTCAGCATGTCGTTATTCGACCTACTTTTTTCTTCTCTTTCCCATTTTTGGATCATCATACCGGCCATCCTACCCGCCACGATGTCGGATACTACTCTATGAGTGCATCTTCGATGCCATCGCAATTTTTTCATCGTCGTTTCGATCTATTGGAAGCCTGCTTCCTATAGGTCGTCACTTGACCTCTCTTCATTCGGCATGGCTACAAGCAGGTCAGCTGTTAAGCTGAACTTGTTCTTCTTTTCATTTGGATCGACGTGCATGCTATTCGACCTGTCGATAGCTCTACGACTTCGTCATGACCTTTCTAAGGTCGCTGCACCTACACCTCGCTCGGGGGCTTGTGAGACATGGGTACCCCTTGGCCCTCACCGACCAGGCTCACAGCCGTCCCTAACAAGTGGGTTCGGCCTACCAGAAGACCCGCCGACCTGTCAGTGGGCCCAACCGACCTAGTTGGAAGCCTACACGACCTCCCGAAGACCTTCCAGAAGATTCCCAGACGACCTAGTTCAGCATGACCTCAAGACTTGGCGTACAAGACAAGACCTCGGTGGATTTCTCCCAAAGCAGATCGATGGGGTATGGCAAGATGTGTAACATAGACTTAGGTCTCCTGGTCTTAACCGACCAGGAGTCTGGGAACCGACCTCATCCTCTAGCCAATATAAGGCGGGCGAGGTGACCCTTTGTAACAATACGCAATCCTCAAGCAATCTACACCAACAACTAGACGTAGGGTTTTACTCTCCAGAAGCCAGAACCAGTATAAACTTGCTGTGTTCTCTGTGTTCTGCGTACTCGTGTGCGACCTTCGAGTTCTTAGCCTTAGATTCCACCCCACCGAACAACTAAACCACTGGGATTAGCACCCCTGCGGGCTGTCTAGATCTCACCATCTGACAAACATAGTTGCATTTGTTGATTATTCTTGTAGGATGACCCTAATTATTGTGCGGAAGTTTGGTGGGAAGCTCAATACCTCTAGCATTTGAGATCGAATTGCCCAAATTTGGTACCGGTAAACTATCAGATGTATACCAGTGTTGCTGCACCACAAGCGGCACCACAACCGGGTGGTGCTGGCCATGCATAGTCTAGTGTAGTGTATCCGCCGGGGTAGGTGCAACCCAAGGCTAAAATTATGGAGCAATTTAATTAGATAAAGCTTATCTTTTTTGATTTGAAGATTGGGTTTAGTGGTATCAAGATGTCGCAAAATGTAACGAGGATGGACCTTGCAGATCTATGAGGGTAGTTTACTGAACATTTGATGAAGAATGGTTGTGGGAAGAAGAAGCCCAAGAAAAGTAAAGGATTATGCATGTAGGGCACCATCCTCGCTTTTGTGATCTTGATAATAGGCGTAGTGCTTGGTGGTTATATCACTGGCGGACTGTCTAGGAACTGAGTGAGGCAAGTTGTAGTTCTGACTTGTGAGGGATGCCCCTATTGTAATGTACTTTAATTTGTGTTGGTTAACTTTGTGCTTTGAAACACTTCCGATCATGTTGTTTTTTGTGAAATAAATCTTTATAATAAAGGTGTTGTTTGTGTTGATATTTCAATTTGAATTTGACTTGTTGGTGAATCAATTTGACTTGTTGATGCTGTTCATGTTGAACTATTGGTGATAACAATAACACACACTATTTGCAACTTCTTACATATTCACTGTGCTAGTGGGCCCTAATGCTAGCCGCCAGTAGTAAAGGTCAATGCTGGCAGGCGACATAAGCCAACCACTAGCAGAAATGAGATCATGTGTGCTCACAAGTGGTCCCATTTCTGCTGGAGGGTGGCTTATCTCGCCAGCCAGCACTAAACCTTCAATGCTGGTGGTTGCTTGCCTGGCGCCCCTGCGCACCACTATGCTGGCGGGTGCCAATTACACCCGCCAGTATGCTAATTTGCTTGTGCCAATTACCCACTACATGCTAATTTTCTGGCCTAGTGTGTTAGTTTGTTGCTATTATGGAATTGAGTAAAATTGTTGCTACTTCTACAAGTTTGGACCCATAACATGTCCAAACTCCCGTGTACATCTGATTATGTGATGAAAAAGGTAAACCAATTTTTGGACTACCTCACACATTAGATAAAACCAAAAAAATCTAACCAAAGGCACCTAGCAACTAGCGCAACATGCTTTTCATATCCACGTCTTATCCATGAGCATATCTACATACTATAAGGTTAGCCAACCAAACTCTGATCTCTTAATTCCATAATGTTTCAAGTTCCATTTTTTGTGCTTAAACCGAAAATGTGGAGACAATGGTATTTTTGCGCCTGTATTTCTGTTATGCCTGTTATCTATTGAAAGATATAAGTTTTTTGATTACTCTTGATCCTTATCAATCTATTTCACTATGTTATTAATATTATCCTGTGAGATGGTGGAGGTACCACCATGGTTGATTTGGAGGTAGAGACGGATCAAGAATAGAGAGCGCTAATGGTTATGTGATGAGCACATAGAACGTGAGAATTTATATAGGTTCAGGCATCTCGAGAGTAAAACTCTATGTCAAGTTCTTGGTGGTGTTGTATTGATTGTTAACGAAAGCAAAAGCGTGATCCTTGGAAGGACGCCCTAAGCTGCCTTATATAGTTTGACAGACTAGATTTACAAGGTTGGTGGACTTGGAGTTCAGGTCGGTTACACAATGGAAGCTATCTTTACATATTACTAACAATATACTGTGATATCTGGACTAATATCCGGACTAATTGGCAACGCATCTAGTGCCTTGACTTTCACGCCAAAATTTGTGTCACCTTCGGGGCCATGGATAAGGTCTGATAGGCCCACTTGCATATCAACATGTCGTCTAATAGGTCAGACCCACTTGTCAAGGTTGGCTGATGTGACAAACCGCCTAAAATAATTTAGTATTATCTCCCCAACTCATCCATTAGGCCCTTAAGCGATAACATAGAGATACATTGTCGTTGTTTGCTGGGTCAAGCCTGGTAAATCACTTACTCACAACAGGACCGAATAGCAATATACATCAAAACTCGCATGAAGGCGAGTCAATAGTATGATAAACTTCAGAGGATGACACAGCTTGATGGACACAGTGGCCGAACAGGATCAAGTGCGGACCGCATGGTGGCAAGAAAAGCAAGATGAAGTAAGGGACATGAGTTGATGCAGGGTAGCGGCTCACGACCGGAGTCTGCACGCGGGGTTTGCTGCGGTTCATCACAAAACCATCATGTTACTTGGTTGAGCCACAAAACCAAGACCGGAGGCTCGGCGGGCGGAGACGGGATCCAGGCGCCCCGAGATGCTTGGATGTTGGGGGACACACAGCGATCGCGGGGCTTGCGTCGGGAGGACAAAGACTGCGGTGAATGCATTACCGCCCGATGAAGATATCCAAGTCTATACCATATTGCTCCTGAGGGGTGTGTATCTTCCTTTATGTTAGCATGGTCATTTACCCAACACAGAGAGACTTCATATATATAGCTCTAGGTTTCCAAGTAAACTATCCATCCGGACATCTTTCCAATTTCCCTGCTCTATATGCTATATTTTTTACATGATTTTGTGGATAATCTGACCTTTGGTTGTATGGAAACATTCTTGATTGCGTTGATTTCTTTCTCTTGGCTCGAGTGATTTTCATGCCTTTTTTGACTCTTTTTGTGGAATTTCCGTGTGTGGCTCGATTCCTTGATTCTGAGGCGTTTGTGTTCGAATTCCTTTGTGGGGATCTGCAACACCCTGAAATTTTTGATTTCAGGATGTTATTAGAAAGAATAATTAAGCAACAATTTTCTCATAATTTTAAAATTTGCCAACATTTATTTTCTTTACAAGAAATTTTGTGAAGGAAAACTATTGATTGGTGTTCTAAATTAAATAAAATGGTTCTATGAGTGTTGTTTTCTTTTTAGATGAATTTTTTATTTGAGGTAGTGCTTTCAAAATCATTAAAATCTAATCCAACTATCTTTACTTCTCTGTATGTTTTTATGGTTCAACTCATCCCCTCTCCATCTCTCTTCCCAGTCCACCCAACCATCTTTTCCCGTCCCAAATCTTTGCTCGACCCAACTGAGGACCATGTGTGATTCGAGGACCGGTGGATGGTCGCTTCCTTGTGTGATGAGTGATTGACAATGTTGTGTGGACTGATTCTGGGCTAAGTATTGCAGGTGCAGGTTGCGGCTTGACTGGTGTTGGTGCAGGTGAAGAACAAGCGCGAAAGGTCATCGCCGATAAGGCCTCCAGGTGTGAAGAAGTCAAGTAGGCTTCGTTCGAGGGACCCGGTGGCCAGCGGGGTTAAGTGCGGGCCGCATGGTGGCATGAACAGCAAGATGAAGTCATGGACGGTTTCTTGGTTGAGCCTCAAAACCAAGGTCGAGCCGGGACTACGTGGGAGCCGAGTCATGAGTGGCGATTGGCGGAGACTACACCGAGTTCGTGGGGTTTCCAGTGGTTCACCACAAAATCACTGGGTTCCTTGGTTGATCCACAAAGCCAAGACCGAAGAACTGAAGATGGTGCTGCAGCAGCTCTAGACCGATCTGACCGGTGGGTACCGGTCTGACCGGTGAGGAGCACCGGTCTGACCGGTGTGCGACGACGCAGTCCGGAGTCTTCGAAGCGGAGGACACGTGTCGGGATCGCATGGCTTGCGTCGAGGCTAAGCAGGGTGCGATCGCCGGGCATCCATCCAATGGAGAAAACCTAAAGACTTCCAAAACCGCCCTTGAGGGGCTTGTATCCCTAGTTATTAAGTAAGGGTATTTTAGACTTTCGGTTGCCTCCATATAACCCATGAGGTGAGAGGATGGCAGCCGTCTCTTGGAACCCTAGTTCATTTGCTTTCCTATTTTCCCTTCCTATTTTGTTAGGATTTTCATCGGACTAGCTCGAGAGCTTCATGGTGAGATTTTGTGAGAGGGTTGGATGATCGAGCGGCAAGCTAGACCTTGTATGAACCTCCTTGGTATGTATAAATGATTCGGCGTGGTTCCTCAAGGCTTTGTTGTGTTGTTCCCGGTTGTTCTTGGTGGTGATTTTCGGAGCTCTCTCTTGGTGGTTTCTCGGTGTGTTTTCGGGACCTTGCTCTTGGGGATTTGATGGGGGAATTTCGTGTGAACCCTTCGTGGTTCTTTTGCCTTCGATTCCCCTCCCAAATCCGTGAGTTAAGGGGCTCGATTTGGGGTTTTCGGTGTTCTAGGGTTAGAGGAGTTCTTGGCGGGATTTCTTTGATTCCTCTTGATTTGGCAAGTCTTGGTGGACACAATCATGGCTATGGACTCCTCATGAGGTGTTCCTATTATCCCCAAAGTCTTGTTCAAGTCCATGGAGCGATTCGGGAGATCGAAGTTTGTTTTTGGAAGAGTTGACCCGCGGGTGCTATTCATCCCGAGCTGACCAGGCTACACCGGTCTGACCGGTGCTCTTGACCGGTCTAACCGGTGCAACCCTTGTTGGGTTTTTGCTCGAGTGAACGTTCAGGTGTGTTCGCTGTTGTCCTGTGTTGCTGCTGTTTCGTGTTTGGGTCAGTTTTGAGCTCGGTAGGCCTGTTTGGTGTTTTGGGGCTTTCCGGCTGAGATCGGTTTGACCGGTGTGTTGCACCAGCCTGACCGGTTTGGAGCCATTCTGTGGAAGTCGCCAGGTTTCATCAACGGGGACCGGTCTGACCGGTGGTGCTCGCCGGTCTGACCGGTGTTTGTTAGTGGACTCAAGTTTTGGTGTTCCGCTACGTTCTCGGGTCTGTGAGGTTGGGAGTTAGTTCCTAGGTTCAGTAGCACTTCAGTGGCTGCGTGGACTTGGGCAACTTGGGTAGTGAGTCGGAGACGTGTGTTGGAAGCCGAGTTCGTCTTGTTGGAGTTTCCATCTCCTTCGAGAATAATTTTTATCGGCTCCCATTCACTCCCCTCCTCTCTGGTTCGTCGTATCGGTCCTTCAAGTGGTATTAGAGCTGGTTCGGGTCTTTATTGACTCTAACCAGTCTAAGATCCAAGGACAGCGTACCAGGAACGGGGTTCGGGTCCTTCACACTTCCATGGCAAAAACTACAAGATGTGGAGTAAGCGGATGGCAGCGTTCCTCCGCGGAAAGGGTCAGATCCTGTGGGATGTCACGGTGGACACAGGCTGTCCAGCCGATGGACTTCCTTGCTCCAGGATCGAGGGACATGTTCGACACCAACAATAAGGCGGTCGACTACTTGTTTCGTGCTTTGTGTCAGCCTGAGTTCGATTGGGTGCACACCGAGCACTTGGCTTGTAGAATCTGGTTGGTGTTGAAGGAAGCTCATGTTGGGAATGCCCAGGTTCAGGCTCTGTTGTGTGCGACCTACGGGAGAGAGTATGAGAACTTCACTCATCTCCCCGGTGAGTCCATCGATGCCTTGTTTCAGAGGTTCACGGTGGTTGTGGGCCAATGTGGACGTGCTCCCGTACGATGATCATGATAGAGCTGTCAAGTTCTTGCACTCTTTGGATCGTACGATTTGGGGCGGAATGTTCGAGGCCATTGTGGAGTCGGAGAAGTATGACACTCTGACGGTGAACGAGCTGTTCGCGAAGCTCAAGTCGGCTGAGGTGGATAGGGGCATGACAGGCAAGCTCGAGGGCTCGACTGACTCTCATAGTCTTTCCCTCGTTGGTGGTTCGAAAGGAAAGGCTAACACTAACCCACCCACCAGGATGTTCTCTTTGTCCTCTTTGATGTCTGTGCCAGATGAGGAGTTCTACGTGCTTGGAGAGGACGAGCTGGCGTTGCTGACAAGGAGGTTTGAGAGGCTGCACGAGAACCAGTGAACATGAGGAGGAACACGAGGACATGCTTCCAGTGAGGCAAGCCGGGACACTTCGTCGCCGACTGCTCGAAGAAGGTCGAGAACAAGGATGGCTACAAGCACAAGTCAAGGACGGATGACAAGTACCGGTCGAGGCATGACCACAAGAGCAAGCACAAGAACGAGCACAAGGACGAGCGACGATCGAGGAAGAAAGAGAGCCGAGGCAAGGCCCGAGCGATGGTTGGAGCGAGCGACATCGACTCCAGTTCCGCGTACTCCACCTCGAGCTCAAGCAGTAGTGAAGATGAAGGTGATCGTCGCAAGAGCAGGAAGTCATCCAAGAACCTGAGCGGGCTGAGCTGCTTCACAGCGACTCGGATTTCGATTCCGACGACGAGGTGCATGATGAACTTCCCTTCTTGCGTCAGGAGAATGAACGGCTTGGCTTGTTGCTTGATAATCGTGATGACATGCTTAGAGAGGCTAAGAAAATGAGGAAAGAGCTTAGGGCTTCACTCGAGGATGCTAGGACTAGAGTGCTGAGCTAGAAACACAGAATTTGGATGCTAAGCTGGAAATTGATTCTTTGAAAGCTTCACCTGTTGTTTCTGATGATGTTGAATGTGCTGATTGCTCTATTTTCCTTGCTGATCTTACCTTGTTTAAGGAAAAGCATGCCTCCAAGTGTGAGGAACTAGATGTTCTTAGGGTTGAAGTGGCTGAGCTTAAGTCTAGATCTTCTTTGCTAGGTGCTTGCACTTCTTGCCCTGTCTTGCATGCTAAAATTGATGAGATGCATGCTTACACTGTTTCTCTTGAGGCAAAGTTGAAACAACCAATTCCTACATCTTGTTGTACATGTGAATTGCATGCTTTGAAGAATTTGGAACTTGCACATTATGTTGATCGTTTGTAGGATGAGAATGATGAGCTGAGAAAGTTGATGGGTTGGTTGTCTGGTCATGAGCCTCAGTTGAGGATAATAATGGAGACATTCAAGAGGCAAACAAGGTTGGTGAGGGAAGTGTGTTGGGGGGTTACCCAAAAAATTCGGATTACTTCCCTAACACGAGAGAGTTCTTGACACGTTCAAGTTCAAAGTGAGAGCGCAAAGAGACTATGATTCCCTCTGCAAGTTGCACAAGTTCCAAAAAGTCTGAATCCGTTTACACGTGCCCTTGCGCCCCCTTTTATAGGGAGACGAAGGGACTTTTACATACCGATAACACCCTTAGCCTCAGAGAATATTCCCAGTGTGAACGCGCACAGGATCGTCTTTTTCATCTAACATATTTACAAATCTAACACTAGTTCACACTCTAAACCCGGACTTTTTGGGACTACAACTTTGACTTTGCTTCTCCCCTGGTTCGTGAATGTCTTCGCATGAAACTCCCGAACTAGGTCTTCAACAGATTCCCGAATTGGCCCTTGCTTCTCAGCTGGTTCGCGCATGTCCACGCGCCTGACTCCCGAACAGGGTCTTCAACGATTCCCGAATCGGCCGTTCTCCGAAGTTCGGGCCATCAACAGTTGAGATTCCGGGCTTCCGCATGTTCGTGACTCCACTTCCTCGCCGAATCAAGATTCCCGAACTCGCACATTCGCGAATTCGAGGCTTCACAGGTTCCAGGCTTCCGAGAATCGCGAATTCCCGCTCTCCCGAAAAACATGCTTTGAGAACTTTGTTAAGCTCAACGTTTCGAGGGTGACGGGTTTTCCTGAATTCCCCAACACAAGCCCCTCGGGGAAGCGGGTTGACTCCGACGATCCGATTCCACGAATCCTTCGGAAATTTAGTAAAAAACGTTACCCTCGGAACGTCGGAGGGGACACGCATCGCCTGGGGAGCCAATGACGGTTAAATCGAGGCGCGCTTCACAGAACTACCCCTCCCCAGTCCTATAAATAACGGGCTGCTGCTGTTAAAAAATTTTTTTACGGCTCTCCAGCTTTTCACGATTCGTGCATCTCTCTTTCTTCGCGGAAGCTGGTTTTCTGCTAGAAAGCTTGCGAGCTCCAGGTGTTGTTCACGCTCCTCTAGGGTATTCCTTTATCTTTCTTTTGTCGATTTGTTATTTTGTTAAACTTCGGTGTAGCGATGTCGCGATTTCGCGAGTTTTATTCTCGAACGTTACTCTTAACTGTCTGTATGTTCGTAACTGTTGGTTAGGTGGCTCGCGTTAAAAGCACAGCTAGGCCCATGACTACCGAAGAGCTCGTCGCTGCCGGTCTCCCGCTTGACCCAGTTGCCGAAAGCGCGGAGCATGCTACACCGGCCGAAGATTCTGGTTCGCCCAGTGGCTCCCGTAGTCGCGAAGATGGGGAGGTTCGGTCTGACGGCGGCGAAGACATCAGAGATGTGGATGCCGGTGTCGACGATCTAATCAGGGCAAGGACCTCCGGCCCGCTACCGCCCTCACTCGCCTTCGAAGAGTCGAAGGTTACAAGCAAGACGATTCGTGAGTACGAGAAGGCCGGATTCTTCTCCCCTGGCGCTGGGCGTGCCCCACTTGATGAGCTGATTCCAACTCCTAAGGACGGAGAGATTGTGGTATTTCGGGACTTCTTCATCTGCGAGCTGAGGTTCCCTTGTGACCCCATCCTGCCGGCTATTCTCGATGCATTTTCGGTGAAGATCCACCAGCTTTCTTCGACATCCTTCCTTGAAGTGTCGAAGTTTATCTGGATTTTGAAGACCTTCGAGGCCGGCAGTCCTAGCATCGACGCTTTCACCAGATTCTACGAACTGGTGATCATCCCCGAAGTTGTCAAGGGTGAAGATGGGCAGTTCTACCACAGTCAGCACGCATGCTGCACCTTCAATACGCGACGTCAGAACACCCGACAAGGAATCACCCGAATCCAGATCGCTCCTTGCTGCAAGTCCAACCTTACCGATGATTGGAGATCTTACTGGTTTTATTTGAAGGTCGATATGCCGAGCTGTCATGCCCGATCGCGCCTCTTGCCGCGGTGAATGTGGGGAAGTACAACCAGCGGGCCGTGGGAATTAGAAGCTGTGAGAATGCATTTCACCTGGCCAGCACAATACTTGGCGGCCGTGACATCATCGAAGAATTCGTCGCTGCCCGGGTCTGGCCTATCTCGAACGGTTGGTCCCCTATTGAGCTCGTGTACTACAATGTCAACTGGGCAGACCAGAAGGTGCCTTTCCCGAAGTTCGGGATCAATCTTTGCGAAGGCCAGAGCGCCAAGGACTTCATGGACGAAGTGGAAAAAAGGGTTAACGTCATGGTAGGCGAATATACCATGAACGAGTACAAGGCGTATAAGGCCCTGGTAAAGCACAAGAAGAAGATCAACCGCATCTTTTCGGAAGTTTGCGGTGATAAATTTTTCAGCTCTCGAGGCCCTGGTCCCAAGTTGAAAGTTCCCACCGTCGCCGTGGCTAGTTGCTCGGCCGCCCCAATCAACGCTCCCCGAATAAGATCATCGAAGTGAGGCTCGTCGCCTGCCAGCGAGGGGGTCTCTTCGGGAGTCAAGCCTTTGAGGACTAGATCGCTGGAATCGTCGAAGCGGAAACGAAAGACCTCCGAACTTCGGACTTTGGACGCTGAACTCCAGGCTGCTTCGGGGCTTGCCCAGATGAGCCGCAAGAAACCAAAGAAGGCTGTGAAGAAAATTTCTTCCACCGGCGTTCGGCGAGTCCCCTCCGCCTTTGACGACGACACCTTCGCGGAGACAGATAGCCTTAAAGGTGTTTTCCTCTGGTCACTGTTTAACTTTCGAGACAGCTGTCCATCTGGTTCCGAGAATGAATTCGTGGATGTTGATTCCTTTTCAGATGCTGTCCCTGAAGTTCAAAAGGAGACCGCTCCTGCCGTTGCTGTGAAGTCCATTGTTGCTGCTGACATTGCTGTCCCCGCTGAGTCCCCCACTGCTGCCGAAGCTCCTGTTGCTGAAGTCCCTGCTGCTGACCAAGCCTCCTCCGAATTCGCCCAGGACCTTGAACTCACTATCCAGAGGGGAGACAATCCTACCGAACATGTTCCTTTGGTCGAAGTTCGGGAGATTGTCCCTGAAGATCAGGCTCCCTCTCCTTCCTTAGCCGCTTTTAACAAAAGCTTTGGTACGTCCCATCGTGGCAAGCTATTGCGTGTTGGTTTCGAGACAACTGGCATTGGGAGCAAGACGTCCAAGTTTTTAACTCTGTGGAAATCGTCCGCAATTGTTGATGAAACAGGAGAGGAGGCCTCAGAGCGACCCGAAGAAGTTGCCCAGGGCTCCGAGAGGGGGCCTCACACTGTCTCCGAAACCACTCCTTCACCTCGTGGGAAGACTTCTTCTGGTTCGACTAAACAAGTCACCATGCAGCACTTTTCTAAGCAAGGTTCGTTCCTTCTCACTACCTTTTCATATGTTTCACTGTTGTTGAATCTTGGTCTGAGACTTACTCCTGAATTTTTCAGAATTCAAGAATCTTCTGCACTCTTACTCTCCTTCGAAGCTTGCATGGTTTCAAGAGGATTATGCCCTCAAGCACTCTATGCTCGGGAAGGTTGCCATAGAGCGGCTCGGCGAGCAGGAGAAGATTAACGAACAGCTTTCCCAGAAGTCGAAGGAACTGGAGCGTAACTTCGCCCTTGCGCAATCCGCGAACGTGGAGCTCGAGAAAAAGGTGGCCAAGTTGGCGGAAGCCTTGAAGACGAGTCGCGATGAACAGAAGATCGCAGAGGCCACGCTCGAGCAGTCCAAGAAAGAGCTTGAGAAGGTTCGAAAATCTCATGAAGATGATCTGAGCGTGATTGAAAAGCTTCGGGAAAAACAAGAGCGAGCTACAAAAACCGCCGAAGATCTTCGTGTTAACAATGCCAGTCTCGCCAAGTCTCTGAGCGCAAAGGACCGCAAAATCGTAGATCTTGAGAAGGCACTGGCAGAACAAAGTGAGGCCTCGAAGAGGAACACTTCGGAGACTCTGGAAAAACTGAAACTGCTCTACGAGGAGTACAGGAAGTCCTTGAATGAATTCGGTGTTCGTCCAGCCCCTCTTCCGGATAACATTGAGATTCCCGATTTCATGGATTGGCTGGAGGCCGAGTTCAAGGCCCTTACTGAGGTGATTTCCGGCGCCAGCAACTTCGCTGTTGCTTTCTCTGTGGAGAGCATTTTGAAGATTCTTCACGACTATGACTGTGTCGATCTGGAGAAATTTCGCACGAACCTCTCTCAATTCCCCAGCGCTACCAGTACCGCAATACTTCGAGCTAACTCCGACGTTCAGGCCATCAAAATCAAGTTCGCAAGGGAGTTTTGGCTGACTGGCGGGAAGGATGTTGTTAAGACCATTGCGCAAGCAAAGCTTGCTGAGGTAATTTCTTTTGTCCGATTTCGTGACTTGTGTTTGTCGTAGATGTTTCAGTTTCTTAAACCTCCTTCACTTTTGCCTTCCTTTCTCAGCTGAACGAAGAGGAGAACCGAGAGGGCGCCGCCGCGTCTCCCGAAAGATCGACCTCCAGCGATGGTTCGAGCGAGTCCGGCGAAGGCGGCTCAGGTGGCAGCAGCAGCAGCAGCGATAATGGCAACGATGGCGAACAGGTCTCCGAACGAGAGGAGGATTCGCCGAAGGTGGATGTTACAAACTGAACGATATGTCCGAAATTTCGGTGAATTCGAGATTGGTTGTACGTTCATGTAGATTCATCAAACTTTCTTGAACAGATGTTTTGTATATTTTAACCTGCGCAGGTCCTGCAAGCTGGGCCTGCGCAGGACGTGCTACCGCTGCGAATTCATCGGGATAGTATGTTCGTTAGTGGTGAAGCGTGGCGTCTGTTCAAGCGAGCACATCCCGAACAAGATTTTTCCGACTTTTGGCTTGAGGCCTCGCTTAAGTTTTCTATAGGTTGTTTTGATCTCTCCTCGTTTTTCTTACTTCGTAAGAAGATTCGTTCCGCGTCGTCTACTCCGCTGCCCGCGAAGGTTCCCAAGATGGAGCCCCTTAGCCCCTTAGCCAATGCATCTGACTTCGCCTATGCTAGTGATATGGCTGAAAACAATGTTTGTAAACCGGGACATGTTGTAGAGCTTTCGTTTTGAATTTTGCACTGACTGTTGTAATTATCGAGGAACTATTCGGAAGTTTTTATGTGAACAAGGCAGTGGAAACGTTTTTCCTTGAAAAAACGTCACCCTCCCCCACCTTGCCGTTTCGCATGAAAACTTAAAAGCAGGTTCATGAATCTTACTATTCACGAATTTCGAGCATATCTTTAGGAGAAGTCTTCCTTAGTTTTTTGTAAACTTCAACTGCTATTGCGCAAGTTGACAAAATTTGTTTTCGAATTTTGTGGACTTGACCCGACTGGCAGACTTGCCTCGGTTGATACAGCAACCCTCAGTTGCTTCAACCAAGGCTTTCTGCGATTCCCGACCGAGCCCCTTGCCCTTTTTCTTACAATGATGATGTTTAAATAACTTTCAACAATCCTCATTAAGTAAAAATCTGCCGGTAACCTCTTAGGCATTCATTTTCTCGAAATCTTCATACAAATTTTTGATGGGAATCCCTTCGTGGATGGGATTTACTGGGCCACAACTTGTTGTTGTCTCAGGCCTCTTTGGTGGGAATCCCTTGATGGATGGGATTTTCTGGGCCACAACTTGTTGTTGTCTCAGGCCTCTTTTTTCCTTGATGGGATTTTGGCTATCAGAAAGCCTTTTTCACGAACTTTTTCTTTTTTCGTACGATGGAATTCTGGCTATCACGAAGCCTTTTTCATGAACTTTTTCTTTTTTCACGATGGAATTCTGGCTATCACGAAGCCTTTTTCATGAACTTTTTCTTTTTTCACGATGGAATTCTGGCTATCACGAAGCCTTTTCTCACGAACTTTTTCTTTTTTTTCACGATGGAATTCTGGCTATCACGAAGCCTTTTCTCACGAACTTTTTCTTTTTTTACGATGGAATTCTGGCTATCACGAAGCCTTTTCTCACGAACTTTTTCTTTTTTTCACGATGGAATTCTGGCTATCACGAAGCCTTTTCTCACGAACTTTTTCTTTTTTTATGATGGAATTCTGGCTATCAAGAAGCCTTTTCTCACGAACTTTTTCTTTTTTTCACGATGGAATTCTCGAGATACGCAATTTGGGGGAAGACTCTTTTCATATATATATATCATAAAGAGTATTTACATAGGATCCGCCTCGTTAAAAACCTTGCCTCTTGATTTAGAGCCCCCTTTGCAAGGAAAAGAGTACGATCCTTCTTATTCTAATGCGACTAGAAGGAGTAAAACTAATTTTTGTGCCGAAATCACTTATAGACACGTGATTCGGATTTTTTAGTTTTCTAAAGTACAAACTTACGAAAATCGAAAAACTACTACATGTTACATCTATCTACAACTAGGATTTTCATGGATAATACCTTTTTAGGGTCGTCGGCATTCCATGAATACGGCAGTTCCTCGCCACTGTCGCTCCATCGGGCGAAAAGCCCCTGGCATATCTGTTTCCCTGGCTATGTAAGGCCCTTCCCAAGACTCATGAAGTTTTCCCGGGTTCTCCCAATTTTTCTTTCTTTTCAAGACAAGATCACCAGTTTTAATGTCCTTTCGGACCACTTTTTTGTCCCTCCATGCCCTTGTCTCTCTCTGATATTTTTCAATGTTTTCCGCCGCTTCAAGGATTGTCAGCTCGATCATGTCTTTTTCCACCTTCTTATCAATTTCCTCTATCTCTTTTCCTTTCAGGACTCTCATGCTTTCATTCTTGATCTCCTCCGGTGTCATAGCCTCAGTCCCGAAAAGTAGGCGAAAAGGCGTGAAACCTGTTGCCCTTGAAACTGTGGTGTTGTGAGACCAGATCACCTTCGGAAGTTCATCCACCCACTTTCCCTTTTTCTGATCGAACAAACATTTCTTGATTCCCGAAAAAATCAAGCCATTGGCTCTTTCGACTGCACCATTGGACTGTGGATGATATACTGATGAAAACCTCGCCTGTGTGCCTAAGGTTCTGCAGTATTCTTTGAAGGTGTAGCAGTCAAACTGTTTGCCATTGTCAACTGTCAGTTCTCTAGGAACTCCGAACCTGCAGACTATGTTCTGCCAAAAGAATTTCTGAACTGTTGCTGCTGTGATATTCGCGAGTGGTTTTGCCTCTACCCACAGTTGCCTTGAGCTGTTGGCAACGGGCCTACGAGGTCCATTCCCCATCTCTGCAGAGGCCAAGTTGGAGGAGTTAGGTGAACTGGCATTGAAGGCAGATTCTGTTGATTTCCCATCTTCTGGCATGCTTCACATTGCCGAACTAACATCTTGGCATCGATGTTATGGTGGGCCAATAGAATCCCTGCTTTATCGCCTTACCAGCCAAAGCCCTGGTGCCTATGTGTGCCCCACAAAATCCGCTGTGAATTTCTTTCAGAAGTTCCCGACCTTTTTCGAAGGCAATGCAGCGCAGCCAAGGCTCAGTGACTCCTGATTTGTACAATTCTCCGTTTACTACTGCATAGCCTCGAGCCCTTTGCTTTAATCTCTTTTCTTCCAATTCATCTTGTGGTTCGTAATGCCCTCTGAGATAAGCCATGATTTCTGCTCTCCAGTCTGGAATTTCCACTACATTCACGATTTGGGCCCTTGAATCTTTGATGGAGGGCTCTCTGATGATTTCGAAGAACACATCCGGTGGTAGCTCTTGATTTCTGGCTGCCGCTTTCGCCAGTTTGTCTGCCTCATTGTTGTCATCCCTTGGGATATGCTGGACTGAATACCCTCTGAAGTGTTTTTCCATTTCTCTGACCTTTTCGAGATATTTCATGAGAACTGGGTTCCTGGCCTCACTTTCCTTCTCAATGTGTTCCTGAATCACTTTTGAATCCGTTCTGATTATGAAGGTCTGCTGCCCTAAGGCTTTCATTTTTCTTAGTGCCAACAGTAGAGCTTCATATTCTGTTGTATTGTTCGTGGAATGCTCATTGTTCGCGAATACGAGCCGCGCTGCGTATCTTATGACCAAGCCCGTCGGAGACGTTACAACAGCTGAAATTCCAACCCCCTTGTAACACCATGCTCCGTCACACTGCATTATCCACGGTTCGGGTATATTTTCATCTGGGTTCTGAGTGGGTGAAGTCCAGTCGACGACAAAATCTGCCAGAACTTGCGATTTTATTGCACTTCTTCTCTCGAAGTCTACCACATACTCGGAAAGTTCGGCACCCCACTTGATGATTCGGGTACGCCTCCCTATTTGCGAACAAATCATTCAGCGCCTGGTTGGTGATAACTCTTATTCTGTGACCCTCGAAGTAGTGTCTTAGCTTTCTCGCTGCCGTGATGACTGCATACGAGATCTTTTCCAGCTCGGAATAGAAAACCTTGGAACCAGACAATGCTTCAGAAGCGAAGTATACAGGAATTTGCCTGAGCTTTCCTTCTTCTTCCTTTTCTTGCACCAATACTGCGCTTACTGCCGAGTTTGATGCGGACACATACAGCAGAAGCGGCGATTTTGGTTCGGGAGGACAGAGTTTGGTCATGGTGGACAAGTAATCCTTTAGTTCGCGAAAGGCTTGCTTCTGAGGTTCGGACCACTGAAATTTCTTGGCGCTTCTGAGGACTTGGAAGAACGGTAAACTTCTTTCTGCGGCTCTGGGAATAAATCTGTTGAGGGCGGCCACTCTCCCTGTCAACTTCTGAACATCTTTCACTGAGATTGGCTCTTGCATTTCTACCAGAGCCTTTATTTTGTCAGGGTTTGCCTCTATGCCTTTTGTTGAAACTAGGCATCCAAGAACTTTCCCCTTGTGAATGCCGAACACACATTTTTCCGGATTTAGCTTTAAGTTCGCTGCCCTCATGTTCGCGAATGTCTCTGCCAGATCACTGATATGGTCTCTCCTCTGAACACTTTTGACGACTATGTCATCCACATATGCCAAAATGTTTCTCCGAATCTGCTGGTGCAGTACTATTGCTATCATCCTCGAAAACGTGCATCCTGCATTCTTCAGCCCCTCTGGCATTCTCACGAAACAAAATGTTCCGAAAGGAGTGATGAAACTTGTCTTCTCTTCGTCGTCTTTGCGAACCCTGATCTGATGATACCCAGAGAACATGTCCAGGAGCGAAAGCATCTCACTGTTGGCTGCATCATCCACGATTTTGTCTACCCTTTCCAAGGGAAAATCGTCCTTCTTGCACGCCTTGTTCAAATCGGTGAAATCCACACACATTCTCCATTTGCCATTTTTCTTCTTAACTTGCACGGTGTTGGCTAACCAGACTGGGTACTTGACCTCTCTGATTACCTGGGCATCCTGCAACCTCTGAACTTCTGCTTCCACTGCTTTGACTTTTTCGTCAGACATTTTCCGAAGTTTTTGCTTCTTAGGTGGTATTTTTTCATCTGTTTCCAGGGCATGTTCGATTATGTCTCTGTCAACACCTTGCAAGTCCTTAGCTGACCATGCGAAGACATCCTTGTTTCTGTTCAGGAATCGTATGAGTTCACTGTCCTCTTCGGCGCTGAGGTTCGCCCCTATTATGACTGCTCTGTCGGGCATGTCATCCAAATACACTTTCTTTGTTTCATCTTCTGAGGCTATCTCATTTTTCTCTTTGTCCCGCTTAGGCTCTTCATAGGTTTCCTTCCTCTCATCAGCTGCTTTCAGCTGGTACACATTTGTTTGGCCGGGCGTGTGGCCTTTTTCTATGTTCCTGGCCTCCTGGCTGATTGCCGAACACCGTGATAACCCCTTTGGGCTCGGGCATCTTCATGCATAGGAATTGTTGTCTTATGACAACATCAAACTTATTCATGAAACCTCTGCCGAAGATCGCGAGGTACGGGTGATATATGTCAACTACATCGAAGGTGAGGCTCTCCGTTCTAGCATTCTCGAGATCTCCGAAAGAAACTGGGAGTGATATTTTTCCCACCGGCTTGATGGGCTTTCCCCCGAATCCCTGCAATGGGGACTCTGGTGGGTCCAACATATGCTGACTCAGATTCATTTTCTCGAATGTTTTCAAGAACAGGATATCCGCCGAACTCCCGTTGTCAACTAGGAATTTTCCTATGACCCACCCAGCAATATTGACCTCAATGACCATGGCGTCATTATGAATCGCAGATTTTAGCCTGAAATCTTCTTCTGTAAAGGTGATTGGCACCTTTGCCCATTCCGGGCGCGCAGCTGGGCCATCATTGATAATGGTGTTCACAGATCTGAAGTAATTGCTTCTCTGCTTCTTGGTTTCGAATTCCATAGCGGATCCGCCCATGATTGGCATGATAGTCCCGAACGATGGCAGTGCCTTAGAGTTCTGAGGTCCCGAACTTGACTAAGGCCTTGACGAACTTTCTGGGGGCGGTGGCAAGATTTCCCGAATGGGTTGTGGTTGCTGGATTGACTGTATCGCTTGCGACTGAGGGAAAAATTGCTGCGATGGCTGCCATGCTGATTGTGGTTGTGGAAATTGCTGAACTGAGACTGAACTCGACTGTGGATTCGCGAATTGCGGCTGCCAGAAGTTCGGACGAAACTGGCTTGGCATGGAGGATGCAATGCTCATTAGTGCCTTTTCTTGCTGAATTCTTGCCATGTTCTTCTTTGTTTACGGGCACCCTTCGGTCTTGTGGCCTCTCCCATGATACGGCAATAGAAGTGAGGGTCTTTTGGGTTGTGGTTCGTGGGTCCTAAGGGTCCTCTGCCCCTCCCTCTTCCTCCCGGGATTGAATCCTCCCCTGGTGCTTGGCCTGCTATCTTGCTGTGGCTGAGAGTTTCCAACATTGTTTACGTTTCGTGGATGTTGGGGTGGTGCCCGCCAGGTCATATCTCTGTTGCCCTGTCTTGCCTCATTCCGTTCAGTTACCCTCTTGCGGTGGTCGTCATCAGACAGAATGTAATCTTCCAATTCTCGAAATAGTTCTTCAACTGTCTCGGGCTTCTTTCTTGTGAGGTGAGAAGTTGTTGGCCCTGGGGTGAGACCTTTGATCAGTGCCTTGATCGTTGTCTTGTCATCAGCGTCGGGGATCTGAGACCTCTGTTGCATGAACCTTCTCACGAAGTTCCGCAGTGGTTCTCTGTCCTTCTGCTTGCAGTTGTACAAATCTGAGGCTTCGGCTGTTGTGTCATGGAACATCTGAAACGCTTGCATGAACTTTGTTTTGAGATCTACCCAGCTGTAGATCGAGTGTGGAGGCAACAGTGAGTACCAATTCGATCGGTCCTTCGCAAGCTATGATGAAGGATTTGGCCAGCGCAACATCATCTCCTCCTTCCGAGTTCACAGCTGACTCGTATCTCATGAGAAACTGCCTGGAGTTTCCGAAGCCGTTGTACTTGGGAAGAGAGACAGGCTTGAACTTCGGCGGCCAAGGTGCTGTTTGCAGCCCTATTGACAGCGACGATTCAGAATCCACGAAGTGTGAGACTCCGTTTCCCGCGAAAAAGTTTTCTTTCGGGGATTCTCTTGCAGGCACAGGGTTCTGATGCGGTGACTCTTGCCACAGGGAGCTGTTCTCTTGTTCTTTCATTTCGTTAATTTCTTTCTGTATTGCTTGTATCGGCTCCTTTGCTTTGTTCGATTTGCTCTAGCTTTTCGAGAGATTTTTCTCTTCGCACACGCAACCGAGCCGCGAACTTTTCTTTGTCTTTCGTAGCCGCTCGTATCTTTTGGTGGACCATGGCTAGCTCTCTGTCTATGGAATCATCGTCACCATCCACATTCTCGAACTCTTCTTCGTTCGGCGGGTTGTTCTTGGATGTGAGTTGTCTTTTCTCGCTCTTGACTTCATGAGGGCTTCAAGCTTTTCTCTTCGTTGTCCGTTACGTTCGAGGATTCAGGAATAAACGAGGTTTCACTCCCTTGGGTAGGAAGGCGATCATCCTGGTTTGCCTGTGCTGGAGCATTCTTCTTGGATTTCTTTTGAGGTGGCATCGTGAGCTTCTTTTCGGCTGGAACACGGTGGGCGCCAATGTTGGGGGGTTACCCGAAAAATTCGGATTACTTCCCTAACACGAGAGAGTTCTTGACACGTTCAAGTTCAAAGTGAGAGCGCAAAGAGACTGTGATTCCCTCTGCAAGTTGCACAAGTTCCAAAAAGTCTGAATCCGTTTACACGTGCCCTTGCGCCCCCTTTTATAGGGAGACGAAGGGACTTTTACATACCGATAACACCCTTAGCCTCAGAGAATATTCCCAGTGTGAACGCACACAGGATCGTCTTTTTCATCTAACATATTTACAAATCTGCCACTAGTTCACACTCTAAACCCGGACTTTTTGGGACTACAACTTTGACTTTGCTTCTCCCATGGTTCGTGAATGTCTTCGCATGAAACTCCCAAACTAGGTCTTCAACAGATTCCCGAATTGGCCCTTGCTTCTCAGCTGGTTCGCGCATGTCCACGCGCCTGACTCCCGAACAGGGTCTTCAACAGATTCTCGAATCGGCCGTTCTCCGAAGTTCGGGCCATCGACATTTGAGATTCTGGGCTTCCGCATGTTCGTGACTCCACTTCCTCGCCGAATCAAGATTCCCAAACTCTGCACATTCGCGAATTCGAGGCTTCACAGGTTCCAGGCTTCCGAGAATCGCGAATTCCCTGCTCCTGAAAAACATGCTTTGAGAACTTTGTTAAGCTCAACGTTTCGAGGGTGACGGGTTTTCCTGAATTCCCCAACAAAGTGGAGAAAACTTTCCGGAGCCACCAAAAAGCCACCACAAAAATGATTTCCCTCCTAAACCTAACCATCTTAGGAACCGACTAGACACAACCCCAGCTCCACCCGTGTTTTCCCCACAAACAAATGATTTCCAAAATCCTATCAAGTGTTTGAGCACTTCCGGGAAAGTGTTCTTTGGGAAGGAGAGTGAGAACGCTAGTGAAGAGGAACCGGTGGATAAGCCGAGTGGAGAGAAACCAAGTGAGCAGCCCAAACCCAAGCCCAAGCCTAAGCTTGTGAGGTTCCATTGTGGCTATTGTGGGAGAGATGGTCATAAGGATGAGTTTTGCTTCAAGAGGAAGCGAGAGGAGAGAATGGCAAAGGAGTGGGCTAACAAGGACAAGTACCACCCTTCTGATGGTGTACTTGAGCCTCATGTGCAGATGCCCAAGGCCAAGGTGAGTGTGAGGACAGTTCCGGCTTGGGGAGAGCGAAAGGCTATTGGAGGTGCTGCTGGCCGGGCTACACCGGTCATACCGGTGAGGGGCATCGGTGCAGGACTGGATAGGCAACAGTTCGGGTTTCGTGCTCGTACAGGTGCGAGGTTTGTTCTGGAGGTCATGGTTCTGGTGTTTGGGCTGGAGAGTTTGCAGAAGGTCAGTTTGCTAGGCGTTCTCCCCCTTGTGCTCAATACGGGGATGGGAGGATCCATAGCTTTGAGATGGAGAGGAGGGACGGTCCACGGGCTTTCTTTCGTGGTTTTGGTCCTCCTCCAGGTAGAGAGGGTTGGTTCCCTCATGGTGGTTACCGTGGTGGTGTTCGTGGAGGTAGCTTTGGTAGGAAAGATGGTTTGGTTTGTGCTAACTCCACTTTCTAGCAAATGGCTCGGCACTGGTTTTACTCTTTTGGTACTAACCCCGATCTTTGAGTCGTTTGTTCGCTCACGTGCTCGTTTTTGAATTTCAGGTGGGAGACTTGAAGAACATTTGGTTGATTGACTCCGGTTGCTCGAGGCATATGACCGGAGACAAGGGGTGGTTCTCAAGTCTCGTCCCGGTGGTGACAAGGAGGTACATCACTTTTGGGGACAATGGGCGCGGGCGTGTGCTTTCAGAAGGTGAGTTTAAGGTGAGTGACAAGATCACTCTCAGGCGTGTTGCTCTTGTTCAATCACTTGGATACAATTTGCTTTCTGTGTCCCAGCTGTTGGATGAGGGTTTTGAGGTGTTGTTTGGGCCTGGTGGTTCTCAGATTTTGGATTCTCGAGGGGACCTTGTCTGTATGGTCGTTCCCGAGGGTCAGGTGTTTCGTGCTGAATTTTCTCAGTCTTCGGGTGTGGAGCGTTGTTTCTTGGCTGGTTCTTCGAGTGAGTTGTGGAAGTGGCATAGGAAGTTGGGTCACTTGATCCTTGACCTTTTGTCTCGCTTGAGTAAACTCAATTTGGTCTGAGGATTGCCACGGTTGAGGCTTGAGAAAGAGTTGGTTTGTGCGCCGTGTAGGCATGCCAAGATGGTAGCCTCTTCTCACCCGCCTCTCACCGATGTGATGACTGAGCATCCATGCGAGCTGCTCCATATGGACCTTGTTGGCCCAGCTCGTGTGCGATCTGCGGGTGGGAAGTGGTATGTCCTTGTTGTGGTGGACGACGACTCTAGGTATGCGTGGGTGTTCTTTCTCGAGGATAAGGGGGAGACGTTTGGTTTTGTTCGAGATCTTGTCTTGAGGTTGAGGAACGAGAGGCACGGAGATGCCATTAGAGCAATCTCGTTTTGAAACCTTTTGTCATGACTTGGGTCTTGAACACCAGTTTTCGAGTCCGTATACGCCTCCCCAGAATGGTGTTGTGGAAAGGAAGAACAGGACCTTGTGTGAGATGGCTCGGACAATGCTTTATGAGCATATGACTCCGAGAAGGTACTGGGCTGAGACAGTGAATACCGTGTGCTATGTGCCGAACAGGATCTACCTCAGAGTGCATAAGAAGAAAACCTGCTATGAGCTGATGCACGGTCGCACACCCAAGGTGAGTCACTTCCATGTCTTTGGTTGCAAGTGCTTTATTCTGAAGAAAGGGAAGAAGTTGGATAATTTTGAGGCTAGGTCTCTCGATGGTATTTTTTTTTGGTTATGCATCTTATTCTAGAGCATATCGTGTGCTCAATCTTGAAACTAACCAAATCGTGGAGACTTGGGAGGTAACCTTCGACGAGACACAGCCACGCAGTCAGCTTGTCTTTGAGTGTGCCGGTGACGATGAGCTTGGCGAGGAGATCTTTCAGGAGGAGAAGCATGAACTTGGAGATAATGAAGATGGCGGTGTGGTGCCTCCGGCTGAACATGTACCTAATACTTCGACCACAGTGGTTGACGGCCCCTCTCCTACGCCTACGACGACGAATCAAGATCGAGGAGAAGCTACAGTTGAGGGAGAGGTAGCATCAAGGTGAGAACCTCCCCGGCGAGTACAAGTGGATCACCCATCTTTAAGGATCATTGGCGACATGAATGAACGCACTACACGGTCGAGGGTTAGGAACAATTCTCATTTCGCTCATGCTGCATTTGTTGCCACTTTTGAGCCCAAAGACATTGGACACGCACTATCTGATCATAATTGGGTTAATTTGATGCATGAGGAGTTGGAGAACTTTGAGAGGAATCAGGTTTAAGATTTGGTTGACCCTCCTCCAGGGTGTAAGCCGATTGGTACAAAGTGGGTGTGGAAGAACAAAGAGGGAGAGAAAGGTGATGTGGTGAGAAACAAGTCGAGGCTTGTTGCTCAGGGGTTCAGTCAGAAGGAGGGGATTGACTACGAGGAGACCTTTGCTCCCGTAGCCCGTTTGGAGGCGATAAGGATTCTTCTCGCCTTTTCTGTGGCTAAAGGGTTCAAATTGCACCAAATGGATGTGAAGAGTGCTTTCCTGAATGGTGTGTTGGAGGAAGAAGTGTATGTGAGGCAACCACTGGGGTTTGAGAGTGAGAAGTACTCCCACCGGGTGTACAAGTTGAGGAAGGCACATTATGGGTTGAAGCAGACGCCTAGAGCTTGGTATGGTAGGTTGAGGGGGTTCTTGTTCGAGAGAAGTTTTGAGATGGGGAAGGTTGATCAGACCTTGTTTCTACTTAGGCAGGGCAGAGATATCCTGATTGTGCAGGTGTACATGGATGATATTGTCTTTGGTGGTTCGTCTGACTCTCTTGTTGCAAGGTTTGCACAGGATATGAGCAGGGAATTTGAGATGAGCATGATGGGCGAGTTGCAGTTCTTCCTTGGGCTACAAATCAAACAATCAAAGGAAGGAACATTTGTGCACCAAGCTAAGTACACCAAGGACATTGTGCGGAAGTTCAAAATTGAGGACTCTAAGGCTATGACGACGCCGATGAGTACGACTACAGCTCTTGATGCGGACGAGGAAGGTGAACATGTGGACCAAAAGGAGTACCGAACATGATCGGGTCACTCCTCTACTTGACGGCGACGAGGCCGGACATCCAATTCTCGGTATGTCTGTGCGCTCATTTTCAAGCGTCTCCGAGGACTTCGCATCGGCAAGCGGTGAAGCGAATTTTCAGGTACTTGTGTCACACTCCCGACTTCGGCCTTTGGTACTCCGCGTCCTCTTCTTTGGCGCTTCATGGTTTTTCGGATGCGGATTTTGCCGAGTGTCGGTTGGATAGGAAGTCCACTTCTGGGACTTGCCAGTTTTTGGGATCTTCTTTGGTGTCTTGGTCTTCCCGCAAACAGTCGAGTGTTGCTCAATCCACTACCGAGGCAGAGTACATTGCCGCTGCTAGTTGTTGCTCTCAGCTCCTTTGGATCACATACACCATGAGTGACTTTGGTGAGGTGTATACCCATGACCCACTTCAATGTGATAGCACCAGTGCCATAAGCGTTGCAAAGAACCCAGTGCTCCATTCAAAAACAAAGCACATAGAAGTGAGGTATCATTTTCCGAGAGACAACTTAAAGAAAGGAAAGATAGCTTTGATCCATGTACCCACACATGACCAACTAGCCGATATTTTCACCAAACCCCTAGATCAAGCAACTTTCACTCATTTGCGTGGGGAGCTTGGTGTGTGTTTGATTTCTTGAGCTGGGTGTGTGGGAGCTCCTTTGTAACATATGTATAGCTTTCCTTTGTGCATTTCTTGCATTTGGCATGGCATATGTAACATGATGTATATGCATCCTTGTATCTTAGATTGCATGCATTTTGTATCATATGCATTGGATAGGAAAAGCTTCTCCTATATACATTGTTCACCATGGAATGCTATTTATGTCTTTGTGAGCTTGTTTGGTATGCTATGGTTAGTTTGGTTTAGCTCTTGATAATCTTGATTTATAATCCATGGTTGATGGCTATGTTTTTTGAAAAAATGTCACATAAAGGCTCTCTAATGTGTAAATGCCTTTATATGATCTTGACATGTTTTAGTGGCTTGGTTATGCTTAATTTGTGGTTGGATAGCTAGCTTATTGATCATATGGAGCCAAAGGCTCATTTGCCATCATGAATGTTTAGCCCTCTTTCTTTATCTTGTGGAGGGGCATAAGTTCTTTTTTGTCGCAAAGACATTTCATGTACCAAATTTGAATCTGAAAATGAAATGTAAAATGCTTGGAAAATGTGCTCCCATGTCATATGTGCTAAATTTAATTTGCTTTGGGTGCTAAACCGTTGCATGTTGTCTACCATTGAGAAGTCTCATATATAGAAGTAGACACATGGCTCGATGGCTTTGACATGACATGAGGTGCTTGTGGGTGTTTGTGATGGTCTTATGATTAGAATGGTTGTCCTAGCATGAAGTTTGTGTGGCTTTGCCATTTTGACATGTTTTGATCATGCTTAGGACTTTGCTCATGAGAGGTAAATTTTTAGCAAAATTGCCCAAATCCATCTTAGCTTCGTCCAATGGTTGTGAAACTTGGTGATCTTGTAGTTGATGTCAATACGAAGCTATAAAGTATCTAACTTGCTCATTTGGACATGTGTAGCATCATATGTTGAATTTTGTCTATTTGAGAAGCTCTAGGTTGAAAGTTTTATATTTTTGGCTTGATTCATGCATTGCCAACAAGGGGGAGAAGTTTGAGCTTCAAATGCCTTGCTGGATGCATTTAGAAGGTTTTCAGGTCGTTTCGAGCCACTTCTGGGCTCTGGTGTGCACCGGTCTAACCGGTCGAGGTTACCCGTCTGACCGGTCAGAGTGCTGGTCCTGTGCACATGTTGAGCACTGGTCTGACCGGTGGTGGTGACCGGTCTGACCGGCGAGAGCTGAGTTGTTGTAGCTGCCTTGTTTCAAGTGGTGTTTTGCATGCATTCGTCCAGGGGGAGTTGCATTGGTTCAGGGGGAGCTTGCATGTGTGTAGTGGGAGCTCTTTGTCGTTTTTCGAGTTTTCGTTTGGTGGTTTGCTCTCTTTTCTTGAGCATAGTTTTGTCTCGGATGTGTTGATCCATTGCCCTTGCCTAAGGGGTCCGAGACTTGCCTTCTTCAAGTGATGTTGCTCTTTGCCTTTGTTTGGCTTTCGATCGCTTGTTGGAGTTTCTTTTTATTTGTTTCTTTTCTTTTTTGTTTTCTCTCTTGTTACTTTATGTGGGTGTTGTCAATGCACTCATCAAGGGGGAGATTGAGGACCATGTGTGGTTCGAGGATCGGTGGATGGTCGCTTCCTTGTGTGATGTGTGATTGACAATGTTGTGTGGACTGATTATTGGCTAAGTATTGCATGTGCAAGTTGCGGCTTGACTGGTGTTGGTGCAGGTGAAGAACAAGCGCGAAAGGCCGGCGCCGGTGAGGCCTCCAGGTGTGGAGAAGACAAGTAGGCTTCGTTCGAGGGACCCGGTGGCCAGCGGGGTTAAGTGCGGGCCGCATGGTGGCATGAACAACAAGATGAAGTCATGGACGGCTTCTTGGTTGAGCCTCAAAACCAAGGTCGAGCCGGGACTACGTGGGAGCCGAGTCATGAGTGGCGATTGGCGGAGGCTACACCGAGTTCGCGGGGTTTCCAGTTGTTCACCAGAAAATCACTGGGTTCCTTGGTTGATCCACAAAGCCAAGACCGAAGAACCGGAGACGGTGCAGCAGCAGCTCCAGACCGGTCTGACCAGTGGGTCTGACCGGTCTGACCGGTGAGGAGCACCGATCTGACCGGTGTGCGACGACGTAGTCCGGAATCTTCGAAGCGGAGGACACGCGTTGAGATCGCATGGCTTGCGTCCAGGCTAAGTAGGGTGCGATCGCCTGGCATCCATCCGATGGAGAAAATCTGAAGACTTCCAAAACCACCCTTGAGGGGCTTGTATCCCTAGTTATTAAGTAAGAGTATTTTAGACTTTTGGTTGCCTCCATATAACCCATGAGGTGATAGGATGGCAGCCATCTCTTGGAACCCTAGTTCATTTGCTTTCCTATTTTCCCTTCCTATATTCTTAGGATTTCCATAGGACTAGCTCGAGAGCTTCATGGTGAGATTTTGTGAGAGGGTTGGATGATCGGGCGGCAGGCTAGACCTTGTACGAACCTCCTTGGTATGTATAGATGATTCGGCGTGGTTCCTCAAGGCTTTGTTGTGTTGTTCCCGGTTGTTCTTGGTGGTGATTTTCGGAGGTCTCTCTTGGTGGTTTTCTCGGTGTGTTTTCTGGAGCTTGCTCTTGGGGATTTGATGGGGGAAATTCGTGTGAACCCTTCGTGGTTCTTTTGCCTTTGATTCCTCTCCGAAATCCGTGAGTTAAGGGGCTCGATTTTGGGGTTTTCGGTGTTTTAGGGTTAGAGGAGTTATTGGCAGGATTTCTTCGATTCCTCTTGATTTGGCAAGTTTTAGTGGACAAAATCATGGCTATCGACTCCTCATGAGGTGTTCCTATTATCCCCAAAGTCTTTTTTTAAGTCCGTGGAGCGATTCGGGAGATCGAAGTTTGGTTTTGGAGGAGTTGACCCGCGGGTGTTGTTCATCCCAAGCTGCTCAGGCTACATCGGTCTGACCGGTGCTCTTGACCGGTCTGACCGGTGCAACCCTTGTTGGGTTTTTGCTCGGGTGAACGTTCGGGTGCGTTCGCTGTTGTCCTGTGTTGCTGTTGTTTCGTGTTTGGGTCAGTTTGGAGCTCGGTAGGCTTGTTTGGTGTTCTGGGGCTTCCTGGCTGAGACCGGTTTGACCGGTGTGTTGCACCGGCCTGACCGGTGTGGATCCATTCTGTGGAAGTCGCCAGGTTTCACCAGCTGGGACCGGTCTGACCGGTGGTGCTCACCGGTCTGACCAGTGTTGGTCGGTGGACTCGAGTTTTGGTGTTCCGCTGCGTTTCTCGGGTCCGTGAAGTTGGGAGTTGGTTCCTAGGTTCAGTAGCACTTCAGTGGCTGCGTGGACTTGGCCAACTTGGGTAGTGAGTCGGAGACGTGTGTTGGAAGCCGAGTTCGTCTTGTTGGAGTTTCCATCTCCTTCGAGAAGAATTTTTATCGCCTCCCATTCACTCCCCCCCTCTCTGGTTCGCCGTATCGGTCCTTCACCAAATGCAATCATAGGTCGCGGACCTCCCTCACCCTCTCCCTCTCTCCTATAGCTGATAGGTGATCCCTACTTGTTAGGCCCATCTCCCTCATCTCTCACCCAACCATAACCAAACTCGAGTCCATGCATCACCACCGACCATCCTCAGCCTTTGCGCTAAGCCTCCACTCATCATTGCCCAACTCTCGTGTGTGGTGCTTTGCACCAGCGCTACGCACACCCTCGTGGACCTACACAACGTGCCGCTAGACTAGCCATCGTGTCTGCTGCCTCTCTGGCCGCACCTGCTCAGCTGCTTCGCTTGGCCCATTTCTCTTGTGCTGGCCCAACTCCCTCCTCTATGTTTATCTCACTGACAGCCGAGCCCCACCCATCATGTAACTCCTTCCCCCTCCAGCACCACCCGTGCACCGCATTGCGACTGGCTGCGCCGCCTCGCACAGCCTGCACGCTCGTTCACCTCTAACTCGTGCTCACTCCTGCCTGGCTCACACACTCCGCTAGCCTTCCAAAACACCCAAGCACCCTCACGTCATGAGCCTGCACCGCGCTGCAATCGTGTGCCAGCCGGCCCACGCCCGAGCCGTTCGACTCTCGCGGTGCTCGCGCTCCACGCGTCGCTCCCTATCTAGACATGGCATTCCTCTTTCTCAGGTTTCCATCTCACCGGCGTCCTTCCTCAACCGGAATGCCACTGATTTGGCTAGCCAGAGGCCTTCTGTTCGCTAGCCATGGCCATTTTGGAGAAAGCCTCGTCAATCAAAGTACATTGGGTAGTTTTGCAACTGTGACCCTGATGAACTTCTATATCCAAAACATAACATATGTGTCTTGCATCTGTTTTAGAAAACCCCCTATGAAGATCCCACCTTTGTAAAAATCTAACCAGTGTTCGTTTCCCCGGTAGCCCCTATCCTTTGGCCTTTTTGTGAGCACTATTTATAGTGTCTTGCAAAAGTTATCAGCTTGTCCTCCAGATCTTCAGCTAATCTTGTATAGATCCCTACAATCTTGTTTAGTTTATAAAATCTTTTTTCATATGGACATCCCAGGGCCCACTACCCAGGCGGGTACTGGAACCAACTATTGCGTGGGCCTCCGGGACTACTCGACTTTCGCTACATGGTGCAAGATGACGTGGAGTGCAAGGCAACCAGAGGACTAGTACTCGGTAAGGAAACTAGGCATGTCCGAACCCATGTGGAGTACTCCTACCTGTGTACGGCTAGTTGTCCTCCCTCAAACCGACTTGTAACCCAGCCTCCCGGACTATATAAGGCAAGACAGGGACCCCTATCTAGACATCTGCATCATCTTTTAAACAACACCCCATTAGTCAAGAGCTAGGCAGCATACAAGACATAGGGTATTACACACCGTGCGGCACGAACCTCTCTAAATTTTGTGTCACGTGTCTCTCATTCGAGTTCCCAATCTCGGCGAGGCCACAAACATCTACCTCGGGTACCTCCCTTGGTAAGTTGCCAGTCTAAAACACTGATTGCTGGTGCACCAGGTAGGGGCTCCCAACGAATATCTCACGGCGAACTCGACAGCTTCAATCCCCATCAATCCAACCACCGCCTTCAACTGCGGCAACACCTTCACCTTTGGTTTATGGGTCTGCATCACTGATGGTGCAGATTCGTTCCAGTGCTACCTTACCATGGCCCGAGACTCAAAGACCTGACTTGTGACACTTCCTAAGTCATCGTGAGACAACTCAGTAAAAAATTAAACGAATTTTTGCTCTACAACCAAACCGTCGGCTTTGAGTCTGGATCCGCTTCCAACTCGAACTCAACGAACACCTGGGTCGAACCATGCGAGCTGGCACTCAAGCCAATGTGTGGACCGGCTCTTCCCCAAGAGCAATTCCTATACGGACTCCGCAGGGCCAGAGCGGTCTACGCGGTTGCGCTCGTCCCACATCGGGTCGGTAAGGAGATTGCCTATGACTACACTTTAGACTCCAACGTCATCCCTGACTACAACTCGAACTTCTCCTATGAGTTCGAGTTTGGATTGGATCCAATCAAGCTTGAGTCTGAGTATGACTCCACTGAGAAGCCGTTGTCAGGTCGTGCTACTAGTTTGGTCATCATGTCTACTCCTGCTGGTAGATTCGTCTACTAGCCCGACCAGAAGCCCGCAGACCTGACTGACGACAACTCATGCTGACCTACCTCAAGGCACTTCCGTTCTAGGAGGGAACCCCTCTGGCTCCTACATTAGTGGACCATACACGAACCCAGGCGGTGACTATTGATCCTGGCCTTCGCACACCCGATCGCGAGGTGTTTGTGGCAGTTTCAAAAGCTGACACTTCAGAGTCCCGAGTTGATCGGTACCTCGATGACATCTCTGGCGATGAGGTGTCACCCAATGCACATACGGATGATACTACTGATGCTAAGAATGCTCGACGCATTGAGGACCATGTGTGTTTCAAGGACCGGTGGATGGTCGCTTCCTTGTGTGATGAGTGATTGACAGCGTAGTGTGGACTGATTCTTGGCTAAGTATTGCAGGTGCAGGTTGCGACTTGACTGGTTTTGGTGCAGGTGAAGAACAAGCGCGAAAGGTCATCGCCGGTGAGGCCTCCAGGTGTGGAGAAGACAAGTAGGCTTCGTTCGAGGGACCCGGTGGCCAGCGGGGTCAAGTGCGGGCCGCATGGTGGCAAGAACAGCAAGATGAAGTTGGTGGACGGTTTCTTTGTTGAGCCACAAAACCAAGGTCGAACCGGGACTTCGTGGGAGCCAAGTCATGAGTGGCGATTGGTGGAGGCTACATCAAGTTTGCGGGGTTTGCGGTGGTTCACCAGAAAATCACCGGGTAACTCGGCTGAGCCACAAAGCCGAGGCCGAAGACCGGGCATGGCTGTTTGGCCGAAATCGGCCTGACCGGTTTGGAGAACCGGTCTGACCGGTTTGGGGTCGCAGGGCGCTGAAAGCTTCGCAGCGGAGGACACGCGTCGGGATCGCAAGGCTTGCGTCGAGGCTACGCGAGGTGCGGTCGCTGGGCATCCGTCCGATGGTGCTGTGAAGACAAATTCCCAAAGTGCCCTTGGTGGGCTTGTATCCCTAGTTATTAAGTAAGGGTATTTTCGACTTTCGGTTGCCTCCATATAACCCATGAGGTGAGAGGATGGCAGCCATCTCTTGGAACCCTAGTTCATTTGCTTTCCTATTTTCCCTTCCTATTTTTTTAGGACTTCCATAGGACTAGCTTGAGAGCTTCATGGTGAGATCTTGTTGAGAGGGTTGGATGATCGGGCGGCAAGCTAGACCTTGTATGAACCTTTGTGGCATGTATAGATGATTCGGCGTGGTTCCCCAAGGTTTGGATGCGTTGTTCCCAGTAGTTCTTGGTGTTGATTTTCATAGCCCTCTGTTGGTGTTTTTCTCGGGGTGTTTCCGGGGCCTTGTTCTTGGGGATTTGATGGGGGAAATTCGTGTGAACCCTCCGTGGTTCTTTTGCCTTTGATTCCCCTCCCAAATCTGCAAGTTTAGGGGCTCGATTTTGGTGGTTTCGGAGTTCTAGGGTTAGAGGTGTTCATGAGAGTTGACTTTCGATTCCTCTTGATTGAGTGGGTTTTGGGGACCGAGCTTCTAGACAAGGGTAGCCCACGAGGTACCCCAACTATCCCCAAAGTCTCACTTTTATCCGTGGAATGAATCGGGAGATCGATTGGTGGAAGGGTGAAGTTTTTCCCGCGGGCTGTGTTCTTCCCGACTGTCCAGGCAAAAACCGGCCTGACCGGTTTCCCAAACCGGTCTGACCGGTTTCGCCCTGTGGGCTGTCGAGAAAGGTTTTTGAGCAAGGAAGTCTCTGTTGCACCATGGCTTCATTTGTTTAGATGTGGAAAGGCTCTTGAGGTGTTTTGGGTCTTTGGGGAGTTTCTGGACAAAATCGGTCTGACCGGTTTGCCAAACCGGTCTGACAGGTTTCTCTTGCCTGCGTGAGGCTAAGTCCAACAGAAGCGGTCTGACCGGTTTCAGAAACCGGCCTGACCGGTTTGGGCTGCCAGCAGCCGTGTTGTGTGTGTTTCCGCTGCGTGTGTGCTGTGACTGTTGGTTGGGTCTTGCTCCTAGGTTCAGTAGCACTTCAGTGGCTACGTGAACTTGGCAAGAGAAGCTTGCGAAGGTGGACGAGTGAAATCGGGTTCATAGGCCGGATTCTTGAATAGAATTTTTATCGGCTTCTATTCACTCCCCCCTCTCTGGTTCACCGTTTCGGTCCTTCAAGTGGTATCAGAGCAGGTTCAGGTCTTTGTTGACTGTAACTAGTCTAAGATCCAAGGATGGCATACCAGGAACGGGGTTCGGGTCCTCCACACTTCGATGGAAAGAACTACCAGATGTGGAGTAAGCGGATGGCGGCGTTCCTCCGTGAAAAGGGTCAGATCCTTTGGGATATCACGGTGGACACAGGATATGTCCAGCCGATGAACTTCCTCACTCCTGGATCGAGGGACATGTTCGACGCCAACAATAAGGCGGTCGACTACTTGTTTCGTGCTTTGTGTCAACCTGAGTTCGATCGGGTGCACACCGAGCACTTGGCTTGTAGAATGTGGTTGGTGTTGAAGGAGGCTCATGTTGGGAATGCCCAGGTTCAGGCTCGGATGTATGCGACCTATCGGAGAGAGTACGAGAACTTCACTCATCTCCCCGGTGAGTCCATCGATGCCTTGTTTCAGAGGTTCACGGTGGTTGTGAACAACATGAGGGCCAATGTGGACGTGCTCCCGTACGATGATCATGATAAAGCTAGCAAGCTCTTACACTCTTTGGATCGTACGATATGGGGCGGAAAATTTGAGGCCATTGTCGAGTCGGAGAAGTATGACACTCTGACGGTGAACGAGCTGTTCTCGAAGCTCAAGTCGGCTGAGGTTGATAAGGGCATGACAGCCAAGCTCGAGGGTCCGACTGATTCCCATAGTCTTGCCCTCTTTGGTGGTTCATAAGGAAAGGCTAACACTAACCCATCCACCAGGATGTTCTCTTTGTCCTCTTTGATGTCTATGCCAGATGAGGAGTTCGATGTGCTTTGAGAGGACGAGCTGGCGCTTCTGATGAGGCGGTTCGAGAGGCTGCACGAGAACCGAGTAAACATGAGGAGGAACACGAGGATATGCTTCAAGTGTGGCAAGGCTGGACACTATTTCGCTGAGTGTCCAAAGGAGAACAACCACGACAAGCACAAGTTCAAGGACAAGAGGAAAAAGTCCAAGAAGAAGGATCATGGACATGGGAAGAAGACACAGGCTCGAAAGAAGATGAAGAGATCGAGCGACATCAAGACAGACTCCGAGGACACGTCTTCAAGCCGAGTGATGAAGACGAAGTGGATGACAAGAAGAAGAAGAACCTCGGCAAGTATCTCAATGGTCTTTGTGTAACGGGCCTAAGCCTCAAGGACGACTTCTGCGGCATTGAAGGATCAGATGGCGACTAGAGAGGGGGGGAGTGAATAGGAGCCGGTAAAAATTCTTCACAAAGAACCCGGCCTATACCCTAGTCAAATCCCGGTCACACACACGCGATGGATCGAATCACACGCCAATCGCCAAGACAATGAGGTTATGGATCAACCTCTAGTCTTAGGAACGATTCCTTGAAGCACACGCGGAAGCACGAGAAAGGAAGGGAGGAATCGAACCAAGAGACAAAGCACTCAGGCTCTGGTGGACCGTCCGGCCAGGAGGGGCGGACCGTCCGCACGGGCCTCGCGGACCGTCCGGCCCCCCGGCCGCGGACTGTCCGCACACACACCGCGGACTGTCCGCCCCTACACCGCGGACCGTCCGTTAAAGCGAATAGAACCACCAAAACCAACCCGAGAAAACGGACCGTCCGCAAAGGCCAGGCGGACTGTCCGCGCAGGTCCCGGACCGTCCGCTACTGAAGCTCGGACTGTCCGCAAACCGGCTGCAACGAAAACCTAAAGCAAAACCGGATCGAAACGAAACGAAGCAAGAACACGAAGAACACCGCGACGAACTGGAGCGGCACGGACTGTCCACCTGGTCCTCGCGGACCGCCCACGAGGTGCGGACAGAGCAGAAAACGCACGACCCCGAAAGTCAACTTTCCCAAATCATCATCGGATTTCCCAAACGGTTGAAGCTGTGGAGACAAGGGTTTGGGGACTTGCAAAGCGTCACACAAGGATGCTATAGCCCAAAAATCTTGCCTCCTAACTCCCTAAATCACCGGGAATCGCGAATCCTTTGAGCACCACCAAAAGCTAGAGCACCGAACGAAAATCCTCGAATCGAAGTGGTTACCCGGCGTTTGAGGGCACAATATCAATCACAAAGATGCACGAGACATCCATCCATGTTTTCCTCAAAGAAATCCGGGGAGAAACCCACTCAAATCCGCGGAATCACACCGAGAACAAAGGCACCAAAACAAGCACAAAAAGACCACGAAAAAGACAACTCCGAATCTTCTATACAAACCAGGAAAGATTCACAAGGTCTAGCATGCCGCCCTAGCATCCATCCCTCTCAACAAATCTCTCATGAAGCTCTCATGCTAGCCTAGAGAAAATGGAGAAGAAAATAGCTACGAAAATGAGAAATGGGAGGGGGGAAATGAAACCCTAAGTCGCGGAGCGAGAGAGCCATCCACACACACTCATGGCTTATATATCAGGTCCTGCTGGAGTGGTAAATGACTCGACTACCCCTAACTTAACTACTGGCGATACAACCCACGTAGGGGCATTTAGGTAATGTTTGTGGGTCTTGCCATCGGACGGCCACGCCTTTGCCGCACTCCGCGTCCTCCCGACGCAAGCCATGCGATCCCGCCGCGTGTCCTCCGCCTCGAAGCTTCCCGACACGCCCGGATCCCGTCTCCGTTGTGTTGGGTCTTCGAACTTGGTTTTGAGGCCCAAACCAAGAAACCGTCCTCTGATGGTTTTGTGGGCAAACCACCAAACCCCACGTGCTCGGTCCGGCCTCCCACCAAACTACTTGACTCGACCGGCACCGTCCACCGGCTCGATTGTCCATGACTTCGTCTTGCTCGTATCGCCACCATGTGGCCCGCACCTAGTCCCGCTGTCCACCGGGTCCCTCGAACCCAGCCTACTTGTCTCTCTATCTCTCGGAGGCCCCTCAAGGCTGAAGACCTTTCGCGCCCGTTCTTCTCCTGCAACAACACAAACTAGGCTGCAGCCTACACCTGCGCACTAAGCCAAGAGTCAGTCCAACACCCGTTGTCAATCACTCATCACTAAGGAGCGGTCATCCATCGACCACTGGGATGCTCCTGGTCCTCAATCTCCCCCTTAATGAGTGCATTGACAACACACAACGCGAAATGAAATTCAGAGAAAGAAAGCAAGACAGAAGAAAGAAAAAAACAAAGAAGCTCAACTCATGACCAAAACCAAGGAAAGGCAAAGAAAGGTCACAAGCCAAGCAAGGCACAAACTCCACACTAAAATCAGCAAGAAAGCTCCCCCTGAACAAATGCAAGCTCCCCCTCAACATGTGGATGCAAACTTCCAAATTTTAGCTCACCTCTTCTGAATTTTCATTAAGCTCACCTCTTCTCCCCCTTGTTGACAATGTATGAATCAAGGTGAAAATGCGGAAATGCAAAACAAAGCATATAAACATCTACATGAGCTTCTCAAATAGGCCAAATCTAGTGTCAAAGGCTAAAAATGAGACAAAGATCACACATATGAATCATAGCATAGTTAAAGCATTGCCACAAGTAATATATGAAAATACAAGCATGTGACAAAGCAAAGTTTTTAGATTTAAGTAGTTTTACCAAAAGAAGGCTCACTTCACATGTAAAAGCCTATCCATGTCACACTTCAGCCACAAACATGCATACCATTCAAAGATCATACAAGGATATCAAATTCTCAGCAAAAGATCATGGCAAACACCCATAAAGCAAAGCATGTCATGTCAAAGCTCATGAGCCATGTGTCCACTTCGGGGAGACTTCTCCACTGGTGAACATCATGCAACATGTTTTGCACCCATATGTGAAAGATGAGACATTTTAAGCACAGACATGATGGATAGAGCATTTTTCAAGCACTATACACTTCTTTTCAAGATTAAATCATTTCATGGTACATGAAGTGCCTTTGCGGCAAAAAGAAGCTTATGCTCCCCCATGAATGCAACATAGGCTAAACATTCACAATGATATTCGACCTTTGGCCCAAATGCAAGAAAAAGACATCCAAGCACAATCTAAGCATGAAAAGCACATTTAGACCAAGCTGTGACATGGATACACTACTACACACGAGTGGAGCACATTTCACCAAAAATTAGTCAAGATTAGCATTTATTTCAAAAAGGGCTATCTCACCACACATATATCTCAAATATTCCAAGAGCATAGCCTCACATCACCATTTCTCCATACATATGACCAATATCTCACAAATAGCCAAAGAGACTCAAATAGGGCATATGAAAGAAGCTCATCATACTAAAATGCAATATGATACAAATGCAACATGATATATGACAAGATGGCTATCCTACCATGGTTTATACATCAAGCAAAGCATGTATGTACATAAAAGTAAACATGGTATAATACATATGTTACAAAAAGAAAACTCCCCAAGAAGCAACTAGAAAGGGCAACAAACCCCAAGTTCCCCCCGCAAGCGCACAAATGTAGCTTGGTCGAGAGGCTTTGTAAAGATGTCGGCTAGCTGATCTTGGGTAGGGACATGACTCAACACAATGGTTCCTTTTTCCACATTGTCCCTCAAGAAATGATACCTCACTTCTATGTGTTTGGTTCTGGAGTGAAGCACTGGGTTTTTAGCTACGCTTATGGCATTGGTGCTATCACAAAGAAGTGGGATCTGGGTGCACTCCTCACCAAAGTCTCTCAAAGTGTATGAAATCCACAACGGCTTGGAACGAAAGAACTCGCCGCCGCAACATACTCGCCTCGGTGGTAGACTGAGCTACACTAGACTGCTTGCGGGAAGACCATGAAACCAACGAAGACCCAAGAAACTGGCAAGTACCAGAAGTAGACTTCCTCTCGACTCGACAACCAGCAAAATCCGCATTGGAAAAACCATGAAGAGAAATAGTCGAGGAGGACGAATACCAAAGGTCGAGACCAGGGGCAGATTGTAGGTACCTGAAGATCCTCTTGACGGCCTGTCGATGTGATGTCTTCGGCGAAGCCTGAAAACGAGCGCACAGACACACACTGAACTGTATGTCTGGCCTCGTCGCCGTCAAGTAGAGGAGGGAGCCGATCATGCTCCTCTCGAACTCCCTGCTCATCTCATCTGCAGACTTGGCAACAAGATTATGTGACGAGCCACCAAAGACAATATCATCCACGTATATCTGCACAATCAACAAGTCATTTCCATGCTTGAGGAGAAACAGAGTTCTATCCATAGTACCCATCACAAACCCTCTGCTCAATAGAAAACCTCTCAATCTCCCATACCAAGCACGGGGTGCCTGTTTCAACCCATACAGAGCCCTTTTCAACCTGTACACCCTGTGTGGGTACAACTCACTCTCAAACCCAGGTGGCGGCTTCACATACACCTCCTCCTCTATGACCCCATTCAGAAAAGCACTCTTCACGCCCATCTGAAACAACTTGAACCCTTTAGCCACGGTAAAGGCTAGAAGGATCCGAATTGCCTCAAGACGGGCCACAGGAGCAAAGGTCTCCTCATAGTCGATCCCCTCCTTCTGACTAAACCCCTGAGCAACAAGTCTGGACTTGTTCCTCACAACCACCCCATTCTCTCCCTCTTTGTTCTTCCAAACCCACTTGGTTCCTATGGGATGGCAATTTGGAGGTGGTTCAACTAACTCCCACACCTGGTTCCTCTCAAAGTTTTCCAACTCATCATGCATAGAATTGACCCAGTTTGCATCAGATAAAGCGTGTCCAATGTCCTTGGGCTCAAAAGTGGCAACAAAAGCAGCATGAGCAAAATGAGAGGAATTCCTGGATCTTGACCGTGTAGTATGTTCGTCGATGTCCCTAATGATCTTCGACAGGGGATGCACTTCTTGAATCCGCCGGGGAGCCTCACGCCTCGAGACTACCTCCCCCTCAACTTCAGCTTCTCTCGCCTGGTCCTCTTGTCGCACCGTCGTTGTCCATGAAGTAGACGGTCCACGCTGCGTAGTAGTCATAGGGGAAGTAGTGGGTACACACTCAGCTTCAGGCGCATGGTTCTCTCCATCATCATCTCCAGCTTCATCCTTCTCCTCTTCAAAGAGGTCCTCGACCATCTCCTCGTCACCTGCACATTCAAAGCCAAGAGAGGTACATGGCATTGTCTCGTCGAAGGTTACCTCGCAAGTCTCCATGATTTTGTTAGTCTCAAGGTTAAGCACCCTATAGGCTCTAGAGTGGTTAGCATATCCAAAGAAAATACCATCACTAGACCTAGCCTCAAACTTGTCGAGTTTTCCCTTCTTAAGAATAAAGAACTTGCAGCCAAAGACTCGGAAATGACTCACCTTGGGTGCCCGACCATGCATAAGCTCATAACAGGTCTTCTTCTTGAAAGTTCGCAATAAAATCCTGTTGGAAACATGACAAGCCATATTGACCGCCTCAGCCCAAAACCTCCTAGGAGTTCTGTGCTCATCGAGCATCGTCCTAGCCATCTCACAAAGAGTCCGATTTTTCCTTTCCACAACTCCATTTTGAGGGGGCACATAAGGGGTCGAATACTGATGTTCAAGACCTAGATCACGACAGAGGGCATCAAAACGAGGGTTCTTGAACTCTGAGCCATTATCACTGCGGATAGCTCGGATGGCATTCCCATGCCTCCCGTTTCTCAACCTCACGATCAGATCTCGAACAAAACCAAATGTCTCACTCTTGTCTTCCAAGAAAAACAACCAGGCATAGCGAGAGTAATCGTCCACCACAACAAGGACATACCACTTCCCACCCACCGAGCGAACTCGAGCTGGCCCAACAAGGTCCATATGCAACAGCTCTGTCGGATGCTCGGTCATGACATCGGTCAGGGGTGGATGGGGAGTGGCTACCATCTTGCCATGCCTATACGGATCACAAACCAAATCCTTCTCAAGCTTCAACCTCGGCAATCCTCGGACAAGGTCAAGACCACTCAAGCGAGAAACCAAATCAAAGCTCAAGTGTCCCAACCGCCTATGCCATTTCCACAAATCAGAAGAAGGACCGGCCATCAAACAGCGAGCAGGACCCAAAGAACGAGAGAAATCAACCCTGAAAATCTGACCCTCGGGGATGATCATACAGACAAGATCACCTCGAGAATCCAGCAAACGAGACTCGCCAGACTTGAAACGCACCTCAAAACCCTCATCAACCAACTGAGAAACCGAAAGCAAATTGAAACCCAAAGACTTCACAAGAGCAACCCTCTTCAATGTTACCTTGTCACTCACATGCACAACACCCTCAGAAATCACCCTTCCTTCTCCATTGTCCCCAAATGTGATGTACATCTTTTCCTTCACTGGGGTGAGGCTGGAGAACCACTTCTTATCTCCGGTCATGTGTCGAGAACATCCGGAGTCGATCAACCAAATGTCCTCCAAGCCTCCTGCCTGTAGTCAGAAACAAGAACGAGAATGAGCTAACGACTCGACACTGGGGTTAGCACAAAGAAAGTTAAACCAGTGTCGAGCCATCTGCTCAAAAGAGGGGTTAGCAAACATCATTCCCTTGCCACGAAACTTCCCATGTCCCATGGAAGGTGTACGAGCACCACGAGGGGGAAAACGTGGTCCGTAGTTCCTCTGGAACCCAAAGCTACGATCATCTCCCCTAAACCCGTATTGAGGACGAGTAGGAGGACGTCCAGCAAAACCACCACGAGCCCGACCAAACCTCTCACCAGCACGCACACCATCATCTCTCCTCTCAAACCTCGCACCACCACCTCTCTGTGGGAACCTGCCAACACTCCTCACACTTCCCACACCCCGTGGAAGTGGCACTCTAGGCTCAGGAATACCATGAGACTGGCGATACCTGTCCTGATTTGCTTGCTCCTTAGCAAGCCTCTCATCCCTCTTCCTCTTGTAGCAAAACTCTGCAAGATGCCTCTCCTTGCCACAATACTCACACCTGAAGGGGATGGGTTTTGGTTTTGGTTCTGGCTTCTCTCTAGGCTTCTCACCCTTCTCACTCACAAACCTCACCGGTTTTTGGAAGTCATTTGTCTTAGGTGGGAATTTGGGTGGATCTTGGGTTGTGTCAAGCTTGTTGCAAAGGTGGTTGGGCTTTGGTGCGAAAGAGTTCTTGGGTGCTTTTGGAAGTGGGACTTGGATGTCTCCGATCACCTCAAACTCGGGGTTAGACTCAACACACTTCTCATACACACTCTCCCCACTGTTCTCTCCTACTTTCTCACCCAACTTCTCAAACCCCAAACCACGACCATCAGCTCTCTTGAACTCCTCAATCATGATTTTCAATTGAGGTTCCCGCCCAGTACAACCAACCCAACACCTTCCTCAAATAGTCATTCTCCTCATAGATGACATCCAAACGGGAAGTAAGTTCAAGATTGCGCAAAGTAACTTCATCACAGCTATAGCATGCATTTGCAACAGGAGATTTCAAAGATGCTTCCAAAGAACTAATGGTAGAACGAGCATCAACAAGCTTAGCATGCATAGTAGGACATGATTTACAAGCACCAAGCAAAGTAGGTCTAGCCTTAAGCTCATCATACTCAGTCCTAAGAGCATCTAGTTTAGCCAAGTAGAAGCATTCTTCTCATTAAGCAACTTGATCTCATTCAACCATGCATCACACTCAAGACATTCAACATCATCAGGAGTAGTAGGAGCAAGTTTCAAAGAGTCATTCTCAAGTTTCAATTCAAGCAATTTGGACTCTAACTCTCCTACTTTCTCACTAGCATTCTCAAGTTGAGCCCTAAGATCTTTCCTCATCTTCTTAGCATCTCTCAACACACTATCATGGTTGTCAATCAAGCCATTCAACCTAGTGATCTCAGCAAGCAAAGAGTCGGGGTCACGATTTACCTCATCCTCCGAGTCAGAGTCGTTGTCTTTCTTGTCGCTCTTCTTGCTGCTCGAGCTATGGGCCATGCCACAAAAGCCTTCAAGCGCCACACAGCTCAACCCACTGAGGTTCCGGCTTGCACTCTTCTTGCCCTTGCGCCTCCCGGCGTCTTCATCTTCACTGCTTGAGCTTGACCGCGCGTCGCTTGAGCTCGAGTCGACGTCGCTTGCACCGGCCACCATGGCTCTTGCCTTGTCCTTCTTGTAGTCGCTCTTGCTCGGTCGCTGCTTGTCCTTGTCCTTGCTCTTGGACTTGCTGAAGTGCTTGCCCTTCGAGGAGTACTTGTCTTCACGCCTCGGGTGCGCCTTGTAGTCGTTCATCTTGTACTTGTTCTCCTCCGCTTCTGGGCACTCGACGATGAAGTGGCCACGCTTGCCACACTTGTAGCACGTCCCTGAGCTCCGCCTTGCATTCCTTCGACTCTCGTGTAGTCGATCAAACCTTCTTGAGAGCAAAGCCAGCTCCTCCTCGCCCAGCACATCAAACTCTTCATCTGGAATAGACATAAGAGAAGACAAGGAAAACTGTTGACAGGAAGGGTTAGATTTGCCCTTTGATCCGCCCACAAGAGCAAGACTATGGTCAGTCGAGCCCTCATGCTTGGATTGCAACTTCCTGTCAACCTCAGCCGACTTGAGCTTAGAAAAGAGGTCATCCAACTCAATAGTCAAATACTGCCCAGACTCCTTGATGGCCTCAATCTTAGCACCCCAAACATTTGGATCCAAGACATGCAAGAGCTTCAAAGCCTGATCATGCTCGGTGTAAGGAAAATCCTCAACATTAGCCTTCATGTTGTTCACGATGGCGGTGAACCTCTGAAACATCGCATCGATGTCCTCACCGGGAAGTTGGGTGAAGTTCTCGTATGGCATCCGGTAAGAGACAAAGAGGTGAGCCTTCACATGGTTATCACCACCGTGAGCAACCAACAACTTTTCCCAAATTTGCCAAGCAAGATTCAAATGGCGAACACGCTCAAACTCAGGATCACACAAGCTCCGGACCAAGTGATCAACAGCTTTTGCATTTGCCTCATACTTGGCCTTAGCACCAGCATCGGTCACCATAAGAGTATGGATGTTGACCGGAATAGCATAGGTCTTGTCAAGGACAATGAAATCCAACAACTTGCCACGAAGAAAGATCATCATACGAGCCGCCCACTTGTGGTAACCCTTGCCATCGAAGTGCGGCGGACCGCCCCGCTCAACTTACGCCATCTTAGGATTCGAGACTTGTCAAAGTCACAAAGAATCCGGCACCAAGCTCTGATACCAATTGAAGGATCAGATGGCGACAAGAGAGGGGGGAGTGAATAGGAGCCGATAAAAATTCTTCACAAAGAACCCGACCTATACCCTAGTCAAATCCCGGTCACACACACGCGATGGATGGAATCACACGCCAATCGCCAAGACAACGAGGTTATGGATCAACCTCTAGTCTTAGGGATGATTCCTTAAAGCACACGCGGAAGCACGAGAAAGGAAGGGAGGAATCGAACCAAGAGACAAAGCACTCAGGCTCTGGCGGACCGTCCGGCCAGAAGGGGCGGACCGTCCGCACGGGCCTCGCGGACCGTCCGGCTCGCGCGCCGCGGACCGTCCGCACACACAGCGCGGACTGTCCGCCCCTGCACCGCAGACCGTCCGTTAAAGCGAACAGAACCACCAAAACCAACCCGAGAAAACGGACCGTCTGCAAAGTCCAGGCGGACCGTCCGCGCGGGTCCCGGACCGTCCGCTACTGAAGCTTGGACCGTCCGCAAACCGGCTGCAACGAAAACCTAAAGCAAAACCGGATCGAAACGAAACGAAGCAAGAACACGAAGAACACCGCGACGAACTGGAGCGGCGCGGACTGTCCGCCTGGTCCTCGCGGACCGTCCGCGAGGTGCGGACAGAGCAGAAAACGCACGACCCCGAAAGTCAACTTCCCCAAATCATCATCGGATTTCCCAAACGGTTGAAGCTGTGGAGACAAGGGTTTGGGGACTTGAAAAGCGTCACACAAGGATGCTATAGCCCAAAAATCTTGCCTCCTAACTCCCTAAATCACCGGGAATCGCGAATCCTTTGAGCACCACCAAAAGCTAGAGCACCGAACGAAAATCCTCGAATCGAAGTGGTTACCCGGCGTTTGAGGGCACAATATCAATCACAAAGATGCACGAGACATCCATCCATGTTTTCCTCAAAGAAATCCGGGGAGAAACCCACTCAAATCCGCGGAATCACACCGAGAACAACGGCACGAAAACAAGCACAAAAAGACCACGAAAAACACAACTCCGAATCTTCTATACAAACCAGGAAAGATTCACAAGGTCTAGCATACCGCCTTAGCATCCATCCCTCTCAACAAATCTCTCATGAAGCTCTCATGCTAGCCTAGAGAAAATGGAGAAGAAAATAGCTACGAAAATGAGAAATGGGAGGGGAGAAATGAAACCCTAAGTCGCGGAGCGAGAGAGCCATCCACACACACTCATGGCTTATATATCAGGTCCCGCCGGAGTGGTAAATGACTCGACTACCCCTAACTTAACTACTGGCGATACAACCCACGTAGGGGCATTTAGGTAATGTTTGTGGGTCTTGCCATCGGACGGCCACGCCTTTGACGCACTCCGCGTTCTCCCGACGCAAGCCATGCGATCCCGCCGCGTGTCCTCCGCCTCGAAGCTTCCCGACACGCCCGAATCCCGTCTCCGTCGTGTTGGGCCCTCGGACTTGGTTTTGAGGCCCAAACCAAGAAACTGTCCTCCGATGGTTTTGTGGGCAAACCACCGAACCCCGCGTGCTCGGTCCGGCCTCCCGCCAAACCACTTGACTCGACCACCACCGTGCACCGGCTCGATTGTCCATGACTTCGTCTTGCTCATATCGCCACCATGTGGCCCGCACCTAGTCCCACTGTCCACCGGGTCCCTCGAACCGAGCCTACTTGTCTCTCCATCTCTCGGAGGCCCCTCAAGGCTAAAGACCTTTCGCGCCCGTTCTTCACCTGCAACAACACAAACTAGGCCGCAGCCTACACCTGCGCACTAAGCCAAGATTCAGTTCAACACCTGTTGTCAATCACTCATCACTGAGGAGCGGTCATCCATCGACCACTGGGACGCTCCTGGTCCTTAGGCATGGCTCGCAGTTCGAGCAGCAAGAGAAGCCATAAGGACGCCTCGGACTTGGATTCCGAGGATGAGGTATGTGATGAGCTCTCCTCTTTGTGCAAGGAGAATGAGGAGTTGGTTGACTTGCTTGATAATCGCGATCACATGCTTAGAAAGGCTAAGAAGCTTAGATCTTTGCTCGAGGATGCTAGGACTAGAGTGGCTGGGCTAGAAACACAGGTTCTTGATAGCACGCTTGAAATTAATTCTCTTAAGGCTAGCCCTGTTGGTTCTGATGAGGTTGATTGTGCTGATTCCTTTTTTTTCCTAACTGACTTGACTGATCTTAGGGAAAAGTATGCCTCCAAGTGTGAGGAACTAGATGTGCTTAGAGTTGAGTTGGCTGAGCTACAATCTAGACCCACTTTGCTTGGTGATTGTACTTCTTGCCCTAGTTTGCATCAGAAAATTGTTGAGCTTCGTTCATGTGAGTTCAAAGTGCCTATTCCTACTTCTTGTTCTACATGTGAGTTGCATGCTATGAAGAATTTGGATCTTGCAAAATCTGTTGGTCGCTTAAAAGATGAGAATGATAAGTTGCATGAAGTGCTGAGTTGGTTGTCAAGTCAAGAACCTCAGCTTGGTATGATGATTGCTAGCTGTAATCGCTTCGATGGTTGGGCTTTGGGATCTGATAGGTGTGGTGAGGGCAGTGGTGAGAGAGAAGGGAAATTTGGGAATGGTTCAGTTCCACCACAATCCACACCCAAAGACAAGCTTACATCCAAGCCAAACCAACCGAGAGAAAAACCGAGTGAGAAGGCAAGTGAAAAGCCTAGTGAGAAACCAAGTGAGTAGCCTTGTGAAGAGCCTCACCCCAAGCCTAAGCCCAGATCAATCTGTTTCCATTGTGAGATTTGTGGAAAGGATGGTCACAAGAGAGCGTTTTGCTTCAAAAGGAAGCGTGAGGAGAGAATGGCGAAGGAGTGGGCTAACAAGGACAAGTACCACCCTTCTGATGGTGTACTTGAGTCTTGTGTGCAGATGCCCAGGGCCAAGGCAAGTGTGAGGACAGTTCCGGCTTGGGGAGAGCGAAAGGCTGCAGGAGGTGTTGCTGTAGGAGTGAAATCGGTCAGACCGGTTTGGGGTTTGCAGAGTGGCAAGTTTGGTTTTCGTGCTCGTGAGGAGTCTTGGTTTGTCTCAGGTGGTCGTGGTTCTGGTGGTTGGTCTGGAGAGTCAGCAGGTGGTCAGTTTGGTAGGCATTCTCCCTCTCGTGCTCAATACGGGAATGGGAGGAGTCGTAGCTTTGATATGGAGAGAAGGGACGATCCACGGTTCTCCTTTCATGGTTTTGGTCCTCATCCAGGCAGAGAAGGTTGGTTTCCTCGGAGTGGCTACTAAGGTGGTGTTCGTGGTGGTAGTTTTGGTAGGAAAGATGGTTTGGTGTGTGCTAACCCCACTTTCGAGCAAATGGCTCGGCACTGGTTTTACTCTTTTGGTACTAACCCCAGTGCTGAGTCGTTTGTTCTCTCACGTGCTCGTTTTTGAATTTCAGGTGGGAGACTTGAAGAACATTTGGTTGATTGACTCCGGTTGCTCGAGGCATATGACCGGAGACAAGGGGTGGTTCTCAAGTCTCATCCCGGTGGTGACAAAGAGGTACATCACCTTTGGGGACAATGGGCGTGGGCGTGTGCTTTCAGAAGGTGAGATTAAGGTGAGTGACAACATCACTCTCAGGCGTGTTGGTCTTGTTCAATCGCTGGGGTACAATCTGCTTTCTGTGTCCCAGCTGTTGGATGAGGGTTTTGAGGTGTTGTTTCGGCCTAGTGGTTCTCGGATTTTGTATTCTCGAGGGGACCTTGTCTGTATGGTCGTTCCCGAGGGTCAGGTGTTTCATGCTGATTTTTCTCAGTCTTCGGGTGTGGAGCGTTGTTTTTTGGCTGGTTCTTCGAGTGAGTTGTGGAAGTGGCATAGGAAGTTGGGTCACTTGAGCTTTGACCTTTTGCCTCGCTTGAGTAAACTCAATTTGGTCCGAGGATTGCCACGGTTGAGGCTTGAGAAAGAGTTGGCTTGTGCGCCGTGTAGGCATGCCAAGATGCTATCCTCTTCTCACCCGCCTCTCACCGATGTGATGACTGAGCGTCCATGCGAGCTGCTCCATATGGACCTTGTTGGCCCAGCTCGTGTGCGATCTGTGGGTGGGAAGTGGTATGTCCTTGTTGTGGTGGACGACTACTCTCGGTATGCGTGGGTGTTCTTTCTCGAAGATAAGGGGGAGACGTTTGGTTTTGTTCGAGATCTTGTCTTGAGGTTGAGGAACGAGAGGCACGGAGATGCCATAAGAGCAATCCACAGTGACAATGGCTCCGAATTCAGAAACTCTCATTTTGAAACCTTTTGTCATGACTTGGGTCTTGAACACCAGTTTTCGTGTCTGTATACGCCTCCCCAGAATGGTGTTTTGGAAGGGAAGAACAAGACCTTGTGTGAGATGGCTCGGACGATGCTTGATGAGCATAGGACTCTGAGAAGGTACTGGGCTGAGGTGGTGAATACCGCGTGCTATGTGTCGAACAGGATCTACCTCAGAGTGCATCAGAAGAAAACCTGCTATTACCTGATGCACGGTCACACACCTAAGGTGAGTCACTTCCATGTCTTTGGTTGCAAGTGCTTTATTCTGAAGAAAGGGAAGAAGTTGGATAATTTTGAGGCTAGGTCTGTCGATGGTATTTTCTTTGGTTATGCATCTGATTCTTGAGCATATCGTGTGCTCAATCTTGAAACTAACCAAATCGTGGAGACTTGCGAGGTAACCTTCGACGAGACACGGCCACGTAGTTAGCTTGTCTTTGAGTGTGCAGGTGATGATGAACTTGGCGAGGAAATCTTTCAGGAGGAGAAGCATGAACTTGGAGATGATGAAGATGGCGGTGTGGTGCCCCCGGGTGAACATGTACCCACTACTTCGACTACGGTGGTGGACGGACCCTCTCCTACACCTACGACGACAAATCAAGATCGAGGAGAAGCTGTTGTTGAGGGGGAGGTAGCATCAAGGCGAGAACCTCCCCGGCGAGTACAAGTGGATCACCCAGCTTGAAGGATCATCAGCGACATGAATGAACGCACTACACGGTCGAGGGTTCGGAACAATTCATATTTCACTCAAGCTGCATTTGTTGCTACTTTTGAGCCCAAAGACATTGGACACGCACTATCTGATCACAATTGGGTTAATTCGATGCATGAGGAGTTGGAGAACTTTGAGAGGAATTAGGTTTGGGAGTTGGTTGACCCTCCACCAGGGTGTAAGCCGATTGGTACAAAGTGGGTGTGGAAGAACAAAGAGGGAGAGAAAGGTGAAGTGGTGAGAAACAAGTCGAGGCTTGTTGCTCGGGGGTTCAGTCAGAAGGAGGGGATTGACTACGAGGAGACCTTTGCTCCCGTAGCCCATTTGGAGGCAATAAGGATTCTTCTAGCCTTTTCCGTGGCTAAAGGATTCAAGTTGCACCAAATGGATGTGAAGAGTGCTTTCCTAAATGGTGTGTTGGAGGAAGAAGTGTATGTGAGGCAACCATCGGGGTTTGAGAGTGAGAAGTACCCCCACTAGGTGTACAAATTGAGGAAGGCGCTTTATGGGTTGAAGCAGGCGCCTAGAGCTTCGTATGGTAGGCTGAGGGGGTTCTTGTTTGAGAGAGGTTTCGAGATGGGGAAGGTCGATCAGACCTTGTTTCTACTGAGGCAGGGCAGAGATATCCTGATTGTGCAGGTGTATGTGGATGATATAGTTTTTGGTGGCTCGTCTAACTCTCTTGTTGCAAGGTTTGCAGAGGATATGAGTAGGGAATTTGAGATGAGCATGATGGGCGAGTTGCAGTTCTTCCTCAGGCTACAAATCAAGCAATCAAAGGAAGGGACATTTGTGCACCAAGCTAAGTACACCAAGGACATTGTACGGAAGTTCAAGATGGAGGATTCCAAGGCTATGACGACGCCGATGAGTACGACTACAGCTCTTGATGCAGACGAGGAAGGTGAACATATGGACCAGAAGGAGTACCGAAGCATGATCAGGTCACTCCTCTACTTGACGGCGACGAGGCCAGACATCCAGTCCTCGGTATGTCTGTGCGCTCGTTTTCAAGCGTCTCCGAGGACTTCGCATCGGCAAGCAGTGAAGTGAATTTTCAGGTACTTGCGTCACACTCCCGACTTCGGCCTTTGGTACTCGCGTCCTCTTCTTTGGCGCTTCATGGTTTTTCGGATGCGGATTTTGCCGGGTGTCGGTTGGATAGAAAGTCCACTTCAGGGACTTGCCAATTTTTGGGTTCTTCTTTGGTCTCTTGTTCTTCCCGCAAACAGTCGAGTGTTGCTCAATCCACTACCGAGGTAGAGTACGTTGCCGCTGCTGGTTGTTGCTCTCAGCTCCATTGGATTTCATACACCATGAGTGACTTTGGTGAGGAGTATACCCATGTCCCACTTCAATGTGATAGCACCAGTGCCATAAGCGTTGCAAAGAACCCAGTGCTCCATTCCAAAACCAAACACATAGAAGTGTGGTATCATTTTTTGAGAGACAATGTTGAGAAAGGGAAGAAAGCTTTGATCCGTGTACCCACACATGACCAACTAGCCGATATTTTCACCAAACCCCTAGATCAAACAACTTTCACTCGTTTGCGGGGGGAACTTGGTGTGTGTTTGATTTCTTGAGCTTTGTGTGTGGGAGCTCCTTTGTAGCATATGTATAGCTTTCCTTTGTGCATTTCTTGCATTTGGCATGGCATATGTAACATGTTGTATATGCATCCTTGTATCTTAGATTGCATGCATTTTGTTTCATATGCTTAGTGTAGGAAAAGCTTCTATCATATACATTGTTCACCATGATGCGCTATATATGATCTTGTGAGCTAGTTTCGTATGCTATGGTCAGTTTGGCTTAGCTCTTGATGATCTTGATCTATATCCATGGTTGATGGCTATGCTTTTGAAAAATGTCACATATATGCTCTCTCATCTGTAAATGCCTCTATATGATCTTGACATGTTTTAGTGGCTTGGTTTAGCTTAATTTGTGGTTGGATAGCTAGTTTATTGATCATATGGGGCCAAAGGCTCGTTTGCCATCATGAATGTTTAGCCCTCGTGCTTTATCTTATGGAGGGGCATAAGTTCCTTTTTGTCGCAAAGACATTTCATGTACCAAATATGAATCTGAAAATGAAATGTAAAATGCTTGGAAAATGTGCCCTCATGTCATACGTGCTGAATTTAATTTGCTTTGGGTGCTAAACCGTTGCATGATGCCTACCAATGAGAAGTCTCATACATACAAGTAGCCACATGGCTCAGTGGCTTTGACATGACATGAGGTAGTTGTGGGTGTTTGTGATGGTCTTATGATTAGAATGGTTGTCCTAACATGAAGTTTGTGTGGCTTTGCCATTTTAGCATGTTTTGCTCATAGGTTTATGCTCATGAGAGGGTAAATTCATGCTGACGACACCTACCTCAAGACACTTCCCTTCCAGAAGGGAACCCCTCTGGCTCCTACATCAGTGGACCATACACGAACCCAGGCGGTGACTATTGATCCTGGCCTTCGCACACCCGATCGCGAGGTGTTCGTGGCAGTTGTAAAAGCTGACACTTCAGAGTCCCGAGTTGATCGGTACCTACACAAGGCGCCGTTAGACTGGCCGTCGTGTTTGCCGCCCTCTGGCCGCACCTGCTCAGCTGCTTCTCTTGGCCCATTTGTCTTGTGCTGGCCCAACTCCCTCCTCTATGTTTATCTCACCGACAGCGGAGCCCCACCCATCATGTAACTCCTTCCCCCTCCAGCACCACCTGTGCACCGCATTGCGCCTGGCCGCGCCGCCTCGCACAGCCTGCACGCTCATTCACCTCTAACTCGTGCTCACTCCTGCCTGGCTCACACACTCCGCTAGCTTTCCAAGGCACCCGAGCACCCTCACGTCACGAGCCTGCACCGCGCTGCAATCGTGTGCCAGCCGGCCCACGGCCGAGCCGTTCGACTCTCGCGGCGCTTGCACTCCACGCGTCGCTCCCTATCTAGACATGGCATTCCTCTTTCTCAATTTTCCATCTCACGGGCGTCCTTCCTCAACCGGAATGCCACTGATTTGGCTAGCAAGAGGCCTTCTGTCCGCTAGCCATGGCCATTTTGGAGAAAGCCTCGTCAATCAGAGTACATTGGGTAGTTTTGCAACCATGACCCTGATGAACTTCTATATCCAAAACATAACATATGTGTCTTGCATCTGTTTTAGATAGCCCCCTATGAAGATCCCACCTTTGTATAAATCCAACCAGTGTTCATTTCCCTGGTAGCCCCTATCCTTTGGCCTTTTTGTGAGCACTATTTATAGTGTCTTGCAAAAGTTATCAGCCTGTCCTCCAGATCTTCAGGTAATCTTGTATAGATCCCTACAATCTTGTTTAGTTCATAGAATCTTCTGTCATATGGACATCCCAGGGCCCACTACCCAGGCGGGCACTGGAACCGACTATTGCGTGGGCCTCCGGGACTACTCGACTTTCGCTACATGGTGCAAGATGACGTGGAATGCAAGGCAACCAGAGGACTACTACTCGTTAGGAAACTAGGCATGTCCGACCCCATGTGGAGTACTCCTACCTGTGTACGGCTAGTTGTCCTCCCTCAAACTGACTTGTAACCCTGCCTCCCAGACTATATAAGGCAAGACAGGGACCCCTATCTAGACATCTGCATCATCTTGTAAACAACACCCCATTAATCAAGAGCTAGGCAGCATACAAGACATAGGGTATTACACACCGTGCGGCCCGAACCTCTTTAAATTTTGTGTCACGTGTCTCTCCTTTGAGTTCCCAATCTCGGCAAGGCCACAAACATCTACCTCGGGTACCTCCCTTGGTAGGTTGCCAGTCTAAAACACTGATTGCTGACGCACCAGGTTGGGGCTCCCACTGAATATCTCATGGCGAACTCGACAGGTTCAATCGTCATCAAGCCAACCACCGCATTCAACTACGGCAACACCTTCACCTTTGGTTTATGGGTCTGCATCACTGACGGTGCAGATTCATTCCAGCGCTACCTTACCATGGCCCGAGACTCAGAGACCTGACTTGTGACGCTTCTGAAGTCATCGTGAGCCAACTCGGTGAAAAATTAAACGAATTTTTGCTCTACAACCAAGTCGTCGGCTTTGAGTCTGGATCTGCTTCCAACTCGAACTCAATGAACACCTGGGTTGAACCATGCGAGCTGGCACTCAAGCCAACGTGTGGACCGGCTCTTCCCCAAGAGCAATTCCTATACGGACTCCGCAGGGCCACAGCAATCTACGTGGTTGCGCTCGTCCCACATCAGGCCGACAAGGAGATTGCCTATGACAACACTTTAGACTCCAACGTCATCCTCGTCTACAACTCGAACTTCTCCTATGAGTTCGAGTTTGGATTGGATCCAATCAAGCCCGAGTCTGAGTATGACTCCACCAACAAGCCGTTGTCAGGTCGTGCTGCTAGTTTTGGTCATCATGTCTACTCCTGCTAGAAGATTCGTCTACTAGCCCTACCAGAAGCCCACAGACCTGACTGACGACAACTCATGTTGCATCACCTACCTCAAGACACTTCCCTTCCATGAGGGAACCCCTCTGGCTCCTACATCAGTGGACCATACACGAACCCAGGCGGTGACTATTGATCCTGGCCTTCGCACACCCGATCGCGAGGTGTTCGTGGCAGTTGCAAAAGCTGACACTTCAGAGTCCCGAGTTGATCGGTACCTCGACGACATCTCTGACGATGAGGTGTCGGCCAATGCACCTACGGATGATACTACTGATGCTAAGAATGCTCGACGCATTGAGGACCATGTGTGGTTCGAGGAACGGTGGATGGTCGCTTCCTTGTGTGATGAGTGATTTACAACATTGTGTGGACTGATTCTTGGCTAAGTATTGCAGGTGCAGGTTGCGGCTTGACAGGTGTTGATGTAGGTGAAGAACAAGCGCGAAAGGTCATCGCCGGTGAGGCCTCTAGGTGTGGAGAAGACAAGTAGGCTTCATTCGAGGGACCCGGTGGCCAGCAGAGTCAAGTGCAGGCCGCATGGTGGCAAGAACAACAAGATGAAGTTGGTGGATGGTTTCTTGGTTGAGCCACAAAACCAAGGTCGAGCCGGGACTTCGTGGGAGCCAAGTCATGAGTGGCGATTGGCGGAGGCTACATCAAGTTCGCGGGGTTTGCGGTGGTTCACCAAAAAATCATTGGGTTACTCGGCTGAGCCACAAAGCCGAGGCCGAAGACCGGGCGTGGCTGTTTGGCCGAAACTGGCCTGACCGGTTTGGAGAATCGGTCTGACCGGTTTGGGGTCGCAGGGCGCCGGAAGCTTCGAAGCGGAGGACAGGCGTCTGGATCGCAAGGCTTGCGTCGAGGCTATGCGAGGTGCGGTCGCTGGGCATCCGTCCGATGGTGCTGTGAAGACAAATTCCCAAAGTGCCCTTGGTGGGCTTGTATTTCTAGTTATTAAGTAAGGGTATTTTAGACTTTCGGTTGCCTCCATATAACCCATGAGGTGAGAGGATGGCAGCCATCTCTTGGAACCCTAGTTCATTTGCTTTCCTATTTTCCCTTCCTATTTTCTTAGGATTTCCATATGACTAGCTTGAGAGCTTCATGGTGAGATCTTGTTGAGAGGGTTGGATGATCGGGCGGCAAGCTAGACCTTGTATGAACCTTTGTGGCATGTATAGATGATTCGGCGTGGTTCGTCAAGGTTTGGATGCGTTGTTCCAGGTTGTTCTTGGTGTTTGATTTTCAGAGCCCTCTCTTGGTGTTTTTCTCGGGGTGTTTTCGGGCCTTGTTCTTGGGGATTTGATGGGGGAAATTCGTGTGAACCCACAAATTCCCCCCATCAAATCCCCAAGAGAAAGGTCCCGAAAACAACCCTAGAAAAACACCAAGAAAGGGCTCCGAAAATCACCACCAAGAACAACCCAGAATAACACAACAAGGCCTTGAGGAACCACGCCGAATCATCTATACATGCCACAAAGGTTCATACAAGGTCTAGCTTGCCGCCCGATCATCCAACCCTCTCACAAGATCTGACCATGAAGCTCTCAAGCTAGTCATATGGAAATGCTAAAAAAATAGGAAGGGAAAATAGGAAAGCAAATGAACTAGAGTTCCAAGAGCTTGGCTGCCATCCTCTCACCTCATGGGTTATATGGAGGCAACCGAATGTCTAAAATACCCTTTCCTAATAATTAGGGATACAAGCCCCTCAAGGGCAGTTTTGGAAGTCTTCAAGCTTTCTCCATCGGACGGATGCCACGCGGCTGCAACCTGCTTAGCCTCGACGCAAGCCTTGCGATCCCGACGCGTGTCCTCCGCTTCGAAGATTCCGGACTGCGTCGACGCACACCGGTCAGACCGGTGCTCCTCACCGGTCAGACCGGTACTAGCCGGTCAGACCGGTCAGACCCACCGGTCAGACCGGTCTGGTGCTGCTGCAGCTCCGTCTTCGGTTCTTCAGTCTTGGCTTTGTGGATCAACCAAGGAACCCAGTGGTTTTCTGGTGAACCACCGGAAACCCCGCGAACTCGGTGTAGTCTCCGCCAATCGCCACTAATGACTTGGCTCCCACGTAGTCCCGGCTCGTCCTTGGTTTTGAGGCTCCACCAAGAAACCGTCCACGACTTCATCTTGCTGTTCATGCCACCATGCGGCCCGCACTTGACCCCGCTGGCCACCGGGTCCCTCGAACGAAGCCTACTTGTCTTCTCCACACGTGGAGGCCTCACCGGCGACGACCTTTCGCGCTTGTTCTTCACCTGCACCAACACCAGGTCAAGCCACAACCCGCACCCGCAATACTTAGCCAAGAATTAGTCCACACAACGTTGTCAATCACTCATCACACAAGGAAGCGACCATCCACCGGTCCTCGAACCACACATGGTCCTCAATCTCCCCCTTGATGAGTGCATTGACAACACCCACACGAAAGTAACAAGAGAGAAAAGAAAAAGAAAAGAAACGAACAAAAAGAAACTCCAACAAGCGATCGAAAGGCAAACAAAGGCAAAGAGCAAGATCACTTGAAGAAGACAAGTCTCGGACCCCTTAGTCAAGGGCAACGGCTCGACACATCCGAGACAAAACAAAGCTCAAACAAAGAGCGCAAACCACAAAACCAAAGCTCGAACAACCACAAACAGCTCCCCCTGCACACATGCAAGCTCTCCCTGAACCAATGCAACCCCCCTGGACGAAAGCATGCAAACCACTTGAAAACAGGGCAGCTGCAACAACTTCAGCTCACATCGGTCAGACCGGTCACCACCACCGGTCAGACCGGTGCCCAACATGTGCACAGGACCAGCACTTTGACCGGTCAGACCGGTGACCTCGATCAGTCAGACCGGTGCACAACAGAACCCAGAAATGGCTCGAAACCACCTGAAAACCTTCTAAATGCATCCAGCAAGCCATTTCAAGCTCAAACTTCTCCCCCTTGTTGGCAATGCATGAATCGAGCCAAAAATGCAAAACTTTCAACCTAGAGCTTCTCAAATAGACAAAATTCAACAAAGGATGCTACACATGTCAAAAACAACAAGTTAGATACTCTATAGCTTCATATCGACATTAACTACATGATTATCAAGTTTCACAACCATTGGACGAAGCTAAGATGGATTTGGGCAATTTTGCGAAAAAATTGCCTCTCATGAGCAAAGTCCTAAACATGATCAAAACAGATCAAAATGGCAAAGCCACACAAACTTCATGCGAGGACAGCCATTCTAATCATAAGACCATCACAAACACCCACAAGCACCTCATGTCATGTCAAAGCCACCGAGCCATGTGCCTACTTCTGTATATGAGACTTCTCATTGGTAGGCATCATGCAACGGTTTAGAGCCCAAAGCAAATTAAATTCAGCACATATGACATGGGAGCACATTTTCCAAGCATTTTACATTTCATTTTAAGATTCATAATTTGTACATGAAATGTCTTTGCGACAAAAAGGAACTTATGCCCCTCCACAAGATAAAGCAAGAGGGCTAAACATTCATGATGGCAAATGAGCCTTTGGCCCCATGTGATCAATAAACTAGCTATCCAACCACAAATTAAGCATAGCAAAACCACTAAAACAAGTCAAGATCATGTAAAGGCATTTACACATGAGAGAGCCTATATGTGACATTTTTCAAAAACATAGCCATCAACCATGGATTATTCATCAAGATTATCAAGAGCTAAGCCAAACTAACCATAGCATACCAAACAAGCTCACAAAGACATAAATAGCATTCCATGGTGAACAATGTATATAGGAGAAGCTTTTCCTATCCAATGCATATGATACAAAATGCATGAAATCTAAGATACAAGGATGCCTATACACCATGTTACATATGCCATGCCAAATGCAAGAAATGCGCAAAGGAAAGCTATACATATGCTACAAAGGAGCTCCCACACACCCAACTCAAGAAATCAAACACACACCAAGTTCCCCCCGTAAACGAGTGAAAGTTTCTTGATCTAGGGGTTTGGTGAAAATATCGGCTAGTTGGTCATGTGTGGGTACATGGATCAAAGCTATCTTTCCTTTCTCTACGTTGTCTCTCAGAAAATGATACCTCACTTCTATGTGCTGGGTTTTGGAATGGAGCACTGAGTTCTTTGCAACGCTTATGGCACTGGTGCTATCACATTGAAGTGGGACATGGGTATACTCCTCACCAAAATCACTCATGGTGTATGAAATCCAAAGGAGCTGAGAGCAACAACTAGCAGCGACAACGTACTCGGCCTCGGTAGTGGATTGAGCAACACTCGATTGTTTGCGAGAAGACCAAGATACCAAAGAAGAACCCAAAAACTGGCAAGTCCCAGAAGTGGACTTCCTATCCAACCGACACCCGGCAAAATCCGCGTCTGAAAAACCATGAAGCGCCAAAGAAGAGGATGCGGAGTACCAAAGGCCGAAGTCGGGAGTGTGACGCAAGTACCTGAAAATTCGCTTCACCGCTTGATGATGCGAAGTCCTCGGAGACGCTTGAAAACGAGCGCACAGACATACTGAGAACTGGATGCCCGGCCTCGTCACCGTCAAGTAGAGGAGTGACCCGATCATGCTCTGGTACTCCTTCTGGTCCACGTGTTCACCTTCCTTGTCCGCATCAAGAGCAGTAGTCGTACTCATCGGCGTCGTCATAGCCTTGGAATCCTCCATCTTGAACTTCCGCACAATGTCTTTAGTGTACTTAGCTTGGTGCACAAATGTTCCTTCCTTTGATTGCTTGATTTGTAGCCCGAGGAAGAACTGCAACTCGCCCATCATGCTCATCTCAAATTCCCTACTCATATCCTCTGCAAACCTTGCAACAAGAGAGTTAGACGAGCCACCAATGACAATATCATCCACGTACACCTGCACAATCAGTATATCTCTGCCCTGCCTCAGTAGAAACAAGGTCTGATCGACCTTCCCCATCTCAAAACCTCTCTCAAACAAGAACCCTCTCAACCTGCCATACCAAGCTCTAGGCGCCTGCTTCAGCCCATACAGCGCCTTCCTCAACTTGTACACCCGGTGGGGGTACTTCTCACTCTCAAACCCCGGTGGTTGCCTCACATACACTTCTTCGTCTAACACACCATTCAGGAAAGCACTCTTCACATTCATTTTGTGCAACTTGAACCCTTTAGCCACGGAAAAGGCTAGAAGGATCCTTATTGCCTCCAAACGAGCTACGGGAGCAAAGGTCTCCTCGTAGTCGATCCCCTCCTTCTGACTGAACCCCTGAGCAACAAGCCTCGACTTGTTTCTCACCACTTCACCTTTCTCTCCCTCTTTGTTCTTCCACACCCACTTTGTACCAATCGGCTTACACCCTGGGGGAGGGTCAACCAACTCCCAAACCTGATTCCTCTCAAAGTTCTCCAACTCCTCATGCATCGAATTGACCCAATTGTGATCAGATAGTGCGTGTCCAATGTCTTTGGGCTCAAAGGTAGCAACAAATGCAGCATGAGCGAAATGAGAATTGTTCCGAACCCTCGACCGTGTAGTGCGTTCATTCATGTCGTCGATGATCCTCGAAGCTGGGTGATCCACTTGTACTAGCCGGGGAGGTTCTTACCTCGATGCTACCTCCCCCTCAACAACAGCTTCTCCTCGATCTTGATTTGTCGTCGTAGGTGTAGGAGAGGGTCCGTCCACCACCGTAGTCGAAGTAGTGGGTACATGTTCAGCCGGGGGCACCACGCCGCCATCTTCATCGTCTCCTTGTTCATGCTCCTCCTCCTGAAAGATCACCTCGCCAAACTCATCATCACATGCACACTCAAAGACAAGCTGACTACGTGGCTATGTCTCGTCGAATGTTACCTTGCAAGTCTCCACGATTTGGTTAGTTTCAAGATTGAGCACACGATATGCTCTAGAATGAGATGCATAACCAAAGAAAATACCATCGACAGACCTAGCCTCAAACTTATCCAACTTCTTCCCTTTCTTCAGAATAAAGCATTTGCAACCAAAGACATGGAAGTGACTCACCTTGAGTGTGCGACCGTGCATCAGTTCGTAGCATGTTTTATTCTTATGCACCCTGAGGTAGATCCTGTTCGACACATAGCACGCGGTATTCACCGCCTCAGCCCAATACCTCCTCGGAGTCCTATGCTCATCAAGCACCGTCCGAGCCATCTCTCACAAGGTCCTATTCTTCCTTTCCACAACACCATTCTGGGGAGGCATATATGGACTCAAAAACTGGTGTTCACGACCCAAGTCATGGCAAAAGGTTTCAAAACGGAAGTTTCTGAATTCCGAGCCATTGTCACTGCGGATTGCTCGTATGGCATCTCCATGCCTCTCGTTCCTCAACCTCAAGACTAGATCTCGAACAAAACCAAACGTCTCCCCCTTATCCTCGAGAAAGAACACCCACGCATACCGAGAGTAGTTGTCCACCACAACAAGGACATACCACTTCCCACCCGCAGATCGCACACGAGCTGGGCCAACAAGGTCCATATGGAGCAGCTCGCATGGACGCTTAGTCATCACATCGGTGAGAGGCGGGTGAGAAGAGGCTACCATCTTGGCATGCCTACACGGCGCACAAACCAACTCTTTCTCAAGCCTCAACCGTGGCAATCCTCGGACCAAATTGAGTTTACTCAAGCGAGACAAAAGGTCAAAGCTCAAGTGACCCAACTTCCTATGCCACTTCCACAACTCACTCGAAGAACCAGCCAAGAAACAACGCTCCACACCCGAAGAATGAGAAAAATCAGCACGAAACACCTGACCCTCGGGAACGACCATACAGACAAGGTCCCCTCGAGAGTCCAAAATCCGAGAACCACCACGCCGAAACAACACCTCAAAACCCTCATCCAACAACTGGGACACATAAAGCAGATTGTACCCCAGCGATTGAACAAGAGCAACACGCCTGAGAGTGATCTTGTCATTCACCTTAATCTCACTTTCTAAAAGCACACGCCCACGCCCATTGTCCCCAAAAGTGATGTACCTCCTTGTCACCACCGGGACGAGACTTGAGAACCACCCCTTGTCTCCAGTCATATGCCTCGAGCAACCGAAGTCAATCAACCAAACGTTCTTCAAGTCTCCCACCTAAAATTCAAAAAACGAGCACGTGAGCGAACAAACGACTCAGCACTGGGGTTAGTACCAAAAGAGTAAAACTAGTGCCGAGCCATTTGCTCGAAAGTGGGGTCAGCACAAACCAAACCATCTCTCCTATCAAAGCTACCTCCACGAACACCACCACGGTAACCACCATGAGGGAACCAAACCTCTCTGCCTGGAGGAGGACCAAAACCATGAAAGAAAGCCCGTGGACCTTCCCTCCTTTCCTTCTCAAAGCTACGATTCCTCTCATCCCCGTAGTGAACTCGAGGGGGAGAATGCCTAGCAACCTGACCTCCTGCAAACTCTCCAGCCCAACCACCAGAACCACAACCTCCAGAAACAACCCTCACACCTGTACGAGCACGAAACCCAAACTGGTGCCTGTCCAGGCCTACACCGGTTTGAATGATGCCCCACACCGGTCTGACCGGTGTAGCCTGGGCAGCAGCACCTCCAACAGCCTTCCGCTCTCCCCAAGCCCGAACTGTCCTCACACTCGCTTTGGCCCTGGGCATCTGCACACGAGGCTCAAGTACACCATCAGAAGGGTGGTACTTGTCCTTCTAAGCCCACTCCTTCGCCATTATCTCCTCTCGCTTCCTCTTGAAGCAAAACTCATCCTTATGGCCATCTCTCCCACAATAGCCACAATGGAACCTCACAAGTTTAGGCTTAGGCTTGGGCTGTGGCTGCTCACTTGGTTTCTCTCCACTCGACTTCTCCACCAGTTTCTCCTCACTAGCCTTCTCACTTTCTTTCCCAAAGAACACTTTCCTGGAAGTGCTCACAAACTTGATAGGCTTTTGGAGATCATTTGTAGGTATAGGAAACACGGGTGGAGCTGGGTTTGTGTCTAGTCAGTTCTGAAGATGGTTGGGTTTTGGGGGGAAATCATTTTTGTGGTGGGTTTTTGGTGGCTCTGGGATATTCTCTCCACTTCCCTCACCAACCTTGTTTGCCCCATGTCCCTCACCATCCTGCCTCTTAAATGCCTCGATCATCATCCTCAACTGAGGCTCATGACCAGACAACCAACCCATCAACTTTCTCAGCTCATCATTCTCATCCTGCAAGCGATCAACATAATGTGCAAGTTCCAATTTTTCAAACCATGCATTTCACAGGTAGAGCATGATGTAGGAATGGGTTCTTTCAATTTAGCGTCAAGAGAACTAGTGTAAGCATGCATCTCATCAATTTTAGCATGCAAAAGAGGGCAAGAAGTGCAAGCACCTAGCAAAGTAGGTCTAGACTTAAGCTCTGCCACTTTAACCCTAAGCATATCTAGTTCCTCACACTTGGAGGCATGCTTTTCCTTGAACAAAGCAAGATCATCAAGGAAAATGGAACAATCAGCACAATCAACCTCATCCGAAACAACAGGGCTAGCCTTAAGGGAATCAATCTCAAGCTTACTATCAAGCACCTGTGTTTCTAGCTCAGCCACTCTAGTCCTAGCATCCTCGAGTGAAGCCCTAAGCTCTTTTCTCATTTTCTTTGCCTCTCCAAGCATGTCATCACAATTATCAAGCAAAGTACCAAGTCGTTCATTCTCCTGGCGCAAGAAGAAAAGCTCATCACGCACCCCATCGTCGGAGTCGGAGTCCGAGTCGCTCTGGTGGCTCTTCTTGCTGCCGGAGCTCAAAGCCATGGTGCAGAAGCTGTCGCTAGTGAAGCAGCTCAGCCCGCTCAGGTTCTTGGATGACTTCCTGCTCTTGCGACGATCACATTCGTCTTCACTTCTGCTCGAGCTCGAGGTGGAGTACGCGGAACTGGAGTCGACGTCGCTTGCTCTCACCATCGCTCAGGCCTTGCCTCAGCTCTCCTTCTTCCTCGATCGTCGCTCGTCCTTGTGCTTGTTCTTGTACTTGCTCTTGTGGTCACGCCTCGATCGGTACTTGCCATCCATCCTCGACTTGTGCTTGTAGCCGTCCTTGTTCTCGACCTTCTCCGGGCAATCGGCGACGAAGTGTCTCGGCTTGCCGCACTGGAAGCATGTCCTCGTGTTCCTCCGCATGTTCACCCGGTTCTCGTGGAGCCTCTCGAACCGCCTCGTCAGGAGCGCTAGCTCGTCCTCTCCAAGCACGCCGAACTCCTCATCTGGCATAGACATCAAGGAGGACAAAGAAAACATCCTGGTGGATGGTTTAGTGTTAGCCTTTCCTTTCGAACCACCAACGAGGGCAAGACTATGGGAGTCAGTCGGACCCTCGAGCTTGATAGTCATGCCCCTATCCACCTCAGCCGACTTGAGCTTAGAGAACAACTCGTTCACCGTCAGAGTGTCATACTTCTCTGACTCCACAATGGCCTCGAACTTTCCGCCCCATATTGTACGATCCAAAAAGTGTAAGAGCTTGACGGCTCTATCATGATCATCGTACGGGAGCACGTCCACATTGGCCCTCATGTTGTTCACAACCACCATGAACCTTTGAAACAAGGCATCGATGGACTCACCGGGGAGATGAGTGAAGTTCTCATACTCTCTCCGGTAGGTCGCATACATCCGTGCCTGAACCTGGGAATTCCAAACATGAGCCTCCTTCAGCACCGTCCAAATTCTACAAGCCAAGTGCTCGGTGTGCACCCGATCGAACTCAGGCTGACATAGAGCACGAAACAAGTAGTTGACCGCCTTATTGTTGGCGTCGAACATTTCCCTCGATCCTGGAGCAAGAAAGTTCATCGGCTGGACATAGCCTGTGTCCACCGTGACATCCCAAAGGATCTGACCTTTTCCTCTGAGAAACGCAGCCATCCGCTTACTCCACATCTGGTAGTTCTTGCCATCAAAGTGTGGAGGACCCGAACCCCATTCTTGGTACGCCGTCCTTGGATCTTAGACTGGTTAGAGTCAATAAAGACCCAAACCGGCTCTGATACCACTTCAAGGACCGATACGGCGAACCAGAGAGGGGGGGAGTGAATGGGAGCCGATAAAAAATCTTCTCGAAGGAAATGGAAACTCCAACAAGATGAACACGACTTCCAACACACGTCTCCAACTCACTACCCAAGTTGGCCAAGCCCACGTAGCCACTGGAGTGCCACTGGACCTAGGAACCAACACACAACCTTCCGACCCGAGAACGCAGCGGAACACCAAACCTCGAGTCCACTGACCAACACCGGTCGGACCGGTGAGCACCACCGGTCGGGCCCCGGTCCCCGCCGGTGAAACTTGGCGACATCCACTAAGTGGCTCCACACCGGTCCAAGCCGGTGCGACACACCCGCCGGGCCGGTCACGACCGTAAAGCCCCAAATCACCAAACAGGCCAACCGACCTCCAAACTGACCCAAACTCGAAACAGCCCCAACACAGGACAACAGCAAACTCACCCAGACGTTCACCCGAGCAAAAACCCACCAAGGGTTGTACCGGTCAGACCGGTCAAGAGCACCGGTTAGACCGATGTAGCCTGGGCAGCTCGGGATGAACAACACCCACGGGTCAACTCCTCCAAATACAAACTTCAATCTCCCGAATCGCTCCACGGACTTGAACAAGACTTTGGGGATAATAGGAACACCTCATGAGGAGTCCATAGCCAAGTTTAATCCCACAAAAACTTGTCCAAAAAGGAGGAATTGAAGAAATCCCGCCAAGAACACCTCCAACCCTAGAACTCGGAAAACCCGAAGCCCCTTTACTCACGGATTAGGGAGGGGAATCACAGCCCAAAGAACCACGAAGGGTTCCCACAAATTTTCCCCATCAAATCCCCAAGAGAAAGGTCCCAAAAACAACCCAAGAAAAACACCAAGAAAGGGCTCTGAAAATCACCACCACGAACAACCGGGAACAACACAACAAGGCCTTGAGGAACCACGCCGAATCATCTATACATGCCACAAAGGTTCATACAAGGTCTAGCTTGCCGCCCGATCATCCAACCCTTTCACAAGATCTCACCATGAAGCTCTCAAGCTAGTCCTATGGAAATCCTAAGAAAAATAGGAAGGGAAAATAGGAAAGCAAATGAACTAGGGTTCCAAGAGATGGCTGCCATCTTCTCACCTCATGGGTTATATGGAGGCAACCGAAAGTCTAAAATACCCTTACTTAATAACTAGGGATACAAGCCCCTCAAGGGCGGCCTTGGAAGTCTTCAAGTTTTCTCCATCGGACGGATGCCCAGTGACCGCAACCTGCTTAGCCTCAACGCAAGCCTTGTGATCCCGACGCGTGTCCTCCGCTTCGAAGATTCCGGACTGCGTCGTCGCACACCGATCAGACCGGTGCTCCTCACCAGTCAGACAGGTACCCACCGGTCAGACCGGTCAGGCGCTGCTGCAGCACCATCTTCGGTAATTCGGTCTTGGCCTTGTGGATCAACCAAGGAACCCAGTGGTTTTCTGGTGAACCATTGGAAACCCCGCAAACTCGGTGTAGCCTCCGCCAATCTCCACTCATGACTCGGCTCCCACGTAGTCCCGGTTCAACCTTGATTTTGAGGCTCAACCAAGAAAACGTCCATGACTTCGTCTTGCTGTTTATGCCACCATGCGGCCCGCACTTGACCACGCTGGCCACCGGGTCCCTCGAATGAAGCCTACTTGTCTTCTCCACACCTGGAGGCCTCATCGGCGACGACCTTTCTCGCTTGTTCTTCACCTGCACCAACACCAGTCAAGCTGCAACCTGCACCTGCTATACATAGTTAAGAATCAGTCCACACAACGTTGTCAATCACTCATCACCCAAGGAAGCGACCATCCACCGGTCCTCAAACGACACATGATCCTCAATCTCCCCTTTGATGAGTGCATTGACAACACCCACATAAAGTAACAAGAGAGAAAAGAAAAAGAAACGAAACGAACAAAAAGAAACTCCAACAAGCGATCGAAAGATAAACAGAGGCAAAGAGCAAGATCACTTGAAGAATACAAGTCTCGGACCCCTTAGGCAAGGGCAACGGCTCGACACATCTGAGATAAAACAAAGCTCAAGCAAAGAGCGGAAACCACCAAACCAAAGCTCGAACAACCACAAAGAGCTCCCCCTGCACACATGCAAGCTCCCCCCGAACCAATGCACCTCCCCCTGGACAAATGCATGCAAACTACTTGAAAACAGTGTAGCTGCAACAACTTCAGCTCTCATCGGTCAGACCGGTCACAACCACCGGTCAGACCGGTGCCTAACATGTGCTATGCCTAACTTCACCTCTCTCACAAGATCTCACCATGAAGCTCTCAAGCTAGTCCTATGGAAATCCTAAGAAAAATAGGAAGGGAAAATAGGAAAGCAAATGAACTAGAGTTCCAAGAGCTTGGCTACCATCCTCTCACCTCATGGGTTATATGGAGGCAACCGAAAGTCTAAAATACCCTTTCCTAATAACTAGGGATACAAGCCCCTCAAGGGCGGTTTTGGAAGTCTTCAAGCTTTCTCCATCGGACGGATGCCACGCGGCTGCAACCTGCTTAGCCTCGACGTAAGCCTTGTGATCCCGACGCGTGTCCTCCGCTTCGATGATTCCGGAATGCGTCATCGCACACCGGTCAAACTGGTACCAGCCGGTCAGACCCGCCAGTCAGACCGGTCTGGTGCTGTTGCAGCTCCGTCTTCGGTTCTTCGGTCTTGGCTTTGTGGATCAACAAAGGAACCCAGTGGTTTTCTGGTGAACCACCGGAAACCCCGCGAACTCGGTGTACCCTCCGCCAATCGCCACTCATGACTCGACTCCCACGTAGTCCCGGCTCGACCTTGGTTTTGAGGCTCAACCAAGAAACTGTCCATGACTTCTTCTTGTTGTTCATGCCACCTTGCGGCCCGCACTTGACCTCGCTGGCCACCGGGTCCCTCGAACGAAGCCTACTTGTCTTCTCCACACCTGGAGGCCTCACCGGCGACGACCATTTGCGCTTGTTCTTCACCTGCACCAACACCAGTCAAACCGCAACATGCACCTGCAATACTTAGCCAAGAATCAGTCCACACAACGTTGTCAATCACTCATCACACAAGGAAGCGACCATACACCGGTCCTCGAACCACACATGGTCCTCACAGCACCCGCGGGTCAACTCCCCCAAATCCAAACCTCGATCTCCCGAATCGCTCCACGGACTTGGACAAAACTTTGGGGGTAATAGGAACACCTCATGAGGAGTCCATAGCCAAGTTTAATCCCACCAAAACTTGTCCAAAAAGGAGGAATCGAAGAAATCCCACCAAGAACACCTCTAACCCTAGAACTCGGAAAACCCCAAAATCGAGCCCCTTTACTCACGGATTTGGGAGGGGAATCACAGTCCAAAGAACCACGAAGGGTTCCCACAAATTTCCCCCATCAAATCCCCAAGAGCAAGGTCCTGAAAACACCCCAAGAAAAACACCAAGAAAGGGCTGCGAAAATCACCACCAAGAACAACCGGGAACAACACAACAAGGCCTTGAGGAATCACGCCGAATCATCTATACATACCACTAAGGTTCATACAGGGTCTAGCTTGCCGCTTGATCATCAAACCCTCTCACAATATCTCACCATGAATCTCTCAAGCAAGTCCTATGTAAATCCTAAGAAAATAGGAAGAGAAAATTGGAAACCAAATGAACTAGGGTTCCCCAAGGTTGGCTGCCATCGTCTCACCTCATGGGTTATATGGAGGCAACCGAAAGTCTAAAATACACTTTCCTAACAACTACGGATACAAGCCCCTCAAGGGCGGTTTTGGAAGTCTTCAAGTTTTCTCCATCGGACGAATGCCTGGCGACCGCAACCTGCTTAGCCTCGACGCAAGCCTTGCGATCCCGGCGCGTGTCCTCCGCTTCGAAGATTCCGGGGTGCGACATCGCACAACGGTCAGACCGGTGCTCCTCACCGGTCAGACCGGTACCCACCGGTCAGACCGGTCTGGCACTGCTGCAACACCGTCTTCGGTTCTTCGGTCTTGGCTTTGTGGATCAACCAAGGAACCCAGTGGTTTTCTGGTGAACCACCGGAAACCCCACGAACTCGGTGTAGTCTCCGCCAATCGCCACTCATGACTCGGCTCCCACGTAGTCCCGCCTCGACCTTGGTTTTCGTGCTCAACCAAGAAACCGTCCATGACTTCATCTTGCTTGTTCATGCCACCATGCAGCCCGCACTTGACCCCCGCCGGCCACCGGGTCCCTCGAACGAAGCCTACTTGTCTTCTCCACACGTGGAGGCCTCACCGGCGACGACCTTTCGCGCTTGTTCTTCACCTGCACCAACACCAGTCAAGCCACAACCTGCACCAGCAATACTTAGCCAAGAATCAGTCCACACAACGTTGTTAATCATTCATCACACAAGGAAGCGACCATCCACTGGTCCTCGAACCACACATGGTCCTCATAGAGTACGAGAACTTCACTCATCTCCCCGGTGAGTCCAACGATGCCTTGTTTCAGAGGTTCACGGTGGTTGTGAACAACATGAGGGCCAATGTGGACGTGCTCCCGTACGATGATCATGATAGAGCTGTCAAGCTCTTACACTCTTTGGATCGTACGATATGGGGTGGAAAGTTCGAGGCCATTGTCGAGTCGGAGAAGTATGACACTCTAACGGTGAACGAGCTGTTCTCGAAGCTCAAGTCGGCTGAGGTAGATAGGGGCATGACAGCCAAGCTCGAGGGTCTGACTGATTCCCATAGTCTTGCCCTCGTTGGTGGTTCATAAGGAAAGACTAAAACTAAACCATCCACCAGGATGTTCTCTTTGTCCTCTTTGATGTCTATGCCAGATGAGGAGTTCGACGAGCTTGGAGAGGACGAGCTGGCGCTCCTGATGAGGCGGTTCGAGAGGCTGCATGAGAACCGAGTAAACATGAGGAGGAACACGAGGACATGCTTCAAGTGTGGCAAGGCTGGACACTATTTCGCTGAGTGTTCGAAGGAGAACAACCACGACAAGCACAAGTTCAAGGACAAGAGGAAGAAGTCCAAGAAGAAGGATCATGGACATGGGAAGAAGACACGGGCTCGAAAGAAGATGAAGAGATCGAGCGACATCGAGTCAGACTCCGAGGACACGTCTTCAAGCACGAGCGATGAAGACGAAGAGGATGACAAGAAGAAGAAGAAGAAGAAGAAGAAGAAGAAGAAGAAGAAGAAGAAGAAGGATAAGAACCTCGGCAAGTATCTCAACGGCCTTTGTGTGACGGGCCTAAGCCTCAAGGGCGACTTCTGCGGCATGGCTCGCAGTTCGAGCGAGAAGAGAAGCCAGAAGGACGCCTCGGACTTGGATTCCGAAGATGAGGTATGTGATGAGCTCTCTTCTTTGCGCAAGGAGAATGAGGAGTTGGTTGACTTGCTTGATAATCGCGATCACATGCTTAGAGAGGCTAAGAAGCTTAGGACGGAGCTTAGATCTTTCCTCGAGGATGCTAGGACTAGAGTGGCTGAGCTAGAAACACAGGTTCTTGATAGCAAGCTTGAAATTGATTCTCTTAAGGCTAGCCCTGTTGTTTTTGATGAGGTTGATTGTGCTGATTACTCTGTTTTCCTAGCTGGCTTGACTGATCTTAGGGAAAAGTATGCCTCCAAGTGTGAGGAACTAGATGTGCTTAGGGTTGAGTTGGTTGAGCTACAATCTGGACCCACTTTGCTTGGTGCTTGTACTTCTTGCCCTAGTTTGCATGAGAAAGTTGTTGAGCTTCGTTCACGCATTGTTTCGCTTGAGGCTGATTTGAAAGTTCCTACTCCTATTTCTTGTTCTACATGTGAGTTGCATGCTATGAAGAATTTGGATCTTGCAAAATGTGTTGGTCACTTACAATATGAGAATGATTAGTTGCGTGAAGTGCTGAGTTGGTTGTCAAGTCAAGAACCTCAGCTTGGTATGATGATTGCTAGCTATAAGCACTTTGATGGTTGGGCTTTTGGATCTGATAGGTTTGGTGAGGGTAGTGGTGAGAGAGAAGGGAAATTTGGGAATGGTTCAGTTCCACCACAACCCACACCCAAAGACAAGCTTACATCCAAGCCAAACCAACCGAGAGAAAAACCGAGTGAGAAGGCAAGTGAAAAGCCTAGTGAGAAACCAAGTGAGAAGCCTTGTGAAGAGCCTCACCCCAAGCCTAAGCCCAGATCAATCCGTTTCCATTGTGAGTTTTGTGGAAAGGATGGTCACAAGAGAGCGTTTTGCTTCAAGAGGAAGCGTGAGGAGAGAATGGTGAAGGAGTGGGCTAACAAGGACAAGTACCACCCTTCCGATGGTGTATTTGAGTCTCGTGTGCAGATGCCCAGGGCCAAGGCAAGTCTGAGGACAGTTCCAGCTTGGGGAGGGCAAAAGGCTGCAGAAGGTGTTGCTGTAGGAGTGAAACCGGTCAGACCGGTTTTGAAATCGGTCAGACCGGTTTGGGGTCTGCAGCGTGGCAAGTTTGGTTTTCGTGCTCGTGAGGAGTCTCAGTTTGTCTCAAGTGGTCGTGGTTCTGGTGGTTGGTCTGGAGAGTCAGCAGGTGGTCAGTTTGCCAGGCATTCTCCCTCTCGTGCTCAATACGGGAATGGGAGGAGTCGTATCTTTGAGATGGAGAGATGGGACGATCCACGGTTCTCCTTTCGTGGTTTTGGTCCTCCTCCAGGCAGAGAAGTTTGGTTTCCTCAGAGTGGCTACCGAGGTGGTGTTCGTGGTGGTAGTTTTGGTAGGAAAGATGGTTTGGTGTGTGCTAACCCCACTTTCGAGCAAATGGCTCGGCACTGGTTTTACTCTTTTGGTACTAACCCTAGTGCTGAGTCGTTTGTTCTCTCAGGTGCTCGTTTTTGAATTTCAGGTGGGAGACTTGAAGAACATTTGGTTGATTGACTCCGGTTGCTCGAGGCATATGACCGGAGACAAGGGGTGGTTCTCAAGTCTCGTCCTGGTGGTGACAAAGAGGTACATCACCATTGGGGACAATGGGCGTGGGCGTGTGCTTTCAGAAGGTGAGATTAAGGTGAGTGACAAGATCACTCTCAGGCGTGTTGCTCCTGTTCAATCACTGGGGTACAATCTACTTTCTGTGTCCCAGCTGTTGGATGAAGGTTTTGAGGTGTTGTTTCGGCCCGGTGGTTCTCGTATTTTGGATTCTCGAGGGGACCTTGTCTGTATGGTCGTTCCCGAGGGTTAGGTGTTTCGCGCTGAATTTTCTCAGTCTTCGGGTGTGGAGCGTTGTTTCTTGGCTGGTTCTTCGAGTGAGTTGTGGAAGTGGCATAGGAAGTTGGGTCACTTGAGCTTTGACCTTTTGTCTCGCTTGAGTAAACTCAATTTGGTCCGAGGATTGCCACGGTTGAGGCTTGAGAAAGAGTTGGTTTGTGCGCTGTGTAGGCATGCCAAGATAGTAGCCTCTTCTCACCTACCTCTCACCGATGTGATGACTGAGCATCCATGCAAGCTGCTCCATATGGACCTTGTTGGCCCAGCTCGTGTGCGATCTGCGGGTGGGAAGTGATATGTCCTTGTTGTGGTGGACGACGACTCTCGGTATGCGTGGGTGTTTTTCTCGAGGATAAGGGGGAGACGTTTGGTTTTGTTTGAGATCTTGTCTTGAGGTTGAGGAACGAGAGGCACGGAGATGCCATAAGAGCAATCCGCAGTGATAATGGCTCAGAATTCAGAAACTCTTGTTTTGAAACCTTTTGTCATGACTTGGGTCTTGAACACCAGTTTTCGAGTCCGTACACGCCTCCCCAGAATGGTGTTGTGGAAAGGAAGAATAGGACCTTGTGTGAGATGGCTCGGACGATGCTTGATGGGCATAGGACTCCGAGAAGGTACTGGGTTGAGACGGTGAATACCGTGTGCTATGTGTCGAACAGGATCTACCTCAGAGTGCATAAGATGAAAACCTGCTATGAGCTGATGCACGGTCGCACACCCAAGGTGAGTCACTTCCATGTCTTTGGTTGCAAGTGCTTTATTCTGAAGAAAGGGATGAAGTTGGATAATTTTGAGGCTAGGTCTATCGATGGTATTTTTTTTGGTTATGCATCTCATTCTAGAGCATATCGTGTGCTCCATCTTGAAACTAACCAAATCGTGGAGACTTGTGAGGTAACCTACGACGAGACATGACCATGTAGTCAGCTTGTCTTTGAGTGTGCAGGTGATGATGAACTTGGCGAGGAGATCTTTCAGGAGGAGGAGCATGAACTTGGAGATGATGAAGATGGCGGTGTGGTGCCCCCGGCTGAACATGTACCCACTACTTCGACTACGGTGGTGGACGGACCCTCTCCTACACCTACGACGACAAATCAAGATCGAGGAGAAGCTGTTGTTGAGGGGGAGGTAGCATCAAGGCGAGAACCTCCCCGACGAGTACAAGTGGATCACTCAGCTTGAAGGATCATCGGCGACACGAATGAATGCACTACACGGTCGAGGGTTCGGAACAATTCTCATTTCGCTCATGCTGCATTTGTTGCTACTTTTGAGCCCAAAGACATTGGACATGCATCTGATCGCATTTGGGTTAATTCGATGCATGAGGAGTTTGAGAACTTTGAGAAGAATTAGGTTTGGGAGTTGGTTGACCCTCCCCCAGGGTGTAAGCCGATTGGTACAAAGTGGGTGTGGAAGAACAAAGAGGGAGAGAAAGGTGAAGTGGTGAGAAACAAGTCGAGGCTTGTTGCTCAGGGGTTCAATCAGAAGGAGGGGATTGACTACGAGGAGACCTTTGCTCTCGTAGCCCGTTTGGAGGCAATAAGGATTCTTCTAGCCTTTTCCATGGCTAAAGGATTCAAGTTGCACCAAATGGATGTGAAGAGTGCTTTCCTAAATGGTGTGTTGGAGGAAGAAGTGTATGTGAGGCAACCACCGGGGTTTGAGAGTGAGAAGTACCCCCACCGGGTGTACAAGTTGAGGAAGGCGCTTTATGGGTTGAAGCAGACGCCTAGAGCTTGGTATGGTAGGCTGAGGGGGTTCTTGTTTGAGAGAGGTTGCGAGATGGGGAAGGTCGATCAGACCTTTTTCTACTGAGGCAGGGCAGAGATATCCTAATTGTGCAGGTATACGTGGATGATATTGTCTTTGGTGGTCGTCTAACTCTCTTGTTGCAAGGTTTGCAGAGTATATGAGCAGGGAATTTGAGATGAGCATGATGGGCGAGTTGCAGTTCTTCCTCGGGCTACAAATCAAGAAGTCGAAGGAAGGGACATTTGTGCACCAAGCTAAGTACACCAAGGACATTGTGCGGAAGTTCAAGGTGGAGGATTCCAAGGCTATGACGACGTCGATGAGTACGACTACAGCTCTTGATGCGGACGAGGAAGGTGAACACGTGGACCAGAAGGAGTACCGGAGCATGATCGGGTCACTCCTCTACTTGACGGCAATGAGGCCGGACATCCAGTTCTCAGTATGTCTGTGCGCTCATTTTCAAGCGTCTCCGAGGACTTCGCATCGGCAAGCGGTGAAGCGAATTTTCAGGTACTTGCGTCACACTCCTGACTTCGGCCTTTGGTACTCCGCATCCTCTTCTTTGGCGCTTCAGGGTTTTTCAGACACGGATTTTGTCGGGTGTCGGTTGGATAGGAAGTCCACTTCTGGGACTTGCCAGTTTTTGGGTTCTTCTTTGGTGTCTTGGTCTTCCCGCAAGCAATCGAGTATTGCTCAATCCACTACCGAGGCCGAGTACGTTGTCGCTGCTAGTTGTTGCTCTCAGATCCTTTGGATTTCATACACCATGAGTGACTTTGGTGAGGAGTATACCGATGTCCCACTTCAATGTGATAGCACCAGTGCCATAAGCGTTGCAAAGAACCCAGTGCTCCATTCCAAAACCAAACACATAGAAGTGAGGTATCATTTTTTGAGAGACAATGTTGAGAAAGGGAAGATAGCTTTGATCCATGTACCCACACATGACCAACTAGCCGATATTTTCACCTAACCCCTAGATCAAGCAACTTTCACTCGTTTGCGAGGGGAACTTGGTGTGTGTTTGTTTTCTTGAGCTTTGTGTGTGGGAGCTCCTTTGTAGCATATGTATAGCTTTCCTTTGTGCATTTCTTGCATTTGGCATGGCATATGTAACATGTTGTATATGCATCCTTGTATCTTAGATTGCATGCATTTTGTTTCATATGCTTGGTGTAGGAAAAGCTTCTCTCATATACATTGTTTACCATGATGCGCTATATATGATCTTGTGAGCTAGTTTCGTATGCTATGGTTAGTTTGGCTTAGCTCTTGATGATCTTGATTTATATCCATGGTTGATGGCTATGCTCTCTCATGTGTAAATGCCTCTATATGATCTTGACATGTTTTAGTGGCTTGGTTATGCTTAATTTGTGGTTGGATAGCTAGTTTATTGATCATATGGGGCCAAAGGCTCATTTGCCATCATGAATGTTTAGCCCTCGTGCTTTATCTTGTGGAGGGGCATATGTTCCTTTTTGTCGCAAAGACATTTCATGTACCAAATATGAATCTGAAAATGAAATGTAAAATGCTTGGAAAATTTTCTCTCTTGTCATACGTGCTAAATTTAATTTGCTTTGGGTGCTAAACCGTTGCATGATGCCTAGCAATGAGAAGTCTCATACATACAAGTAGGCACATCGCTCGGTGGCTTTGACATGACATTAGGTACTTGTGGGTGTTTGTGATGGTCTTATGATTAGAATGGTTGTCCTAGCATGAAGTTTGTGTGGCTTTGCCATTTTAACATGTTTTGCTCATGTTTAGGTTTATGCTCATGAGAGGGTAAATTCATGCTAACGACATCTACCTCAAGACACTTCCCTTCTAGGAGGGAACCCCTCTGGCTCCTACATCAGTGGACCATACACGAACCCAGGCGGTGACTATTGATCCTGGCCTTCGCACACCCGATCGCGAGGTGTTCGTGGCAATTGCAAAAGCTGACACTTCAGAGTCCCGAGTTGATCGGTACCTCGATGACATTTTTGACGATGAGGTGTCAGCCAATGCACCTAAGGATGCTACTACTGATGCTAAGAATGCTCGACGCATTGAAGACCATGTGTGGTTGGAGGACCGGTGGATGGTCGCTTCCTTGTGTGATGAGTGATTAACAATGTTGTGTGGACTGATTCTTGGCTAAGTAATGCAGGTGCAGGTTGCGGCTTGACTGGTGTTGATGCAGGTGAAGAACAAGCGCGAAAGGTTGTCGCCGGTGAGGCCTCTAGGTGTGCAGAAGACAAGTAGTCTTCGTTCGAGGGACCTGGTGGCCAGCGGGGTCAAGTGCGGGCCGCATGGTGGCAAGAACATCAAGATGAAGTTGGTGGACGGTTTCTTGGTTGAGCCACAAAACCAAGGTCGAGCTGGGACTTTGTGGGAGCCAAGTCATGAGTGGCGATTGGCGGTGGCTACATCAAGTTCGCGAGGTTTGCGGTGGTTCACCAGAAAATCACCGGGTTACTTGGCTGAGCCAAAAAGCCGAGGCTGAAGACGGGGCGTGGTTGTCTGGCCGAAACCGGCCTGACCGGTTTGGAGAACCGGTCTGACCGGTTTGGGGTCGCAGGGCGCCGGAAGCTTCAAAGCGGAGGACACGCGTCGGGATCGCAAGGCTTGCGATGAGGCTACGCGAGGTGCGGTCGCTGGGCATCTGTCCGATGGTGCTATGAAAACAAATTCCCAAAGTGCCCTTGGTGGGCTTGTATCCCTAGTTATTAAGTAAGAGTATTTTAGACTTTCGGTTGCCTCCATATAACCCATGAGGTGAGAGGATGGCAGCCATCTCTTGGAACTCTAGTTCATTTGCTTTCCTATTTTCCTTTCCTATTTTCTTAGGGTTTCCATAGGACTAGCTTGAGAGCTTCATGGTGAGATCTTGTTGAGAGGGTTGGATGATCGGGAGGCAAGCTAGACCTTGTATGAACCTTTGTGGCATGTATGGATGATTCGGTGTGGTTCGTCAAGGTTTGGATGCGTTGTTCCCGGTTGTTCTTGGTGGTGATTTTCGGAGCCCTCTCTTGGTGTTTTTCTCGAGGTGTTTTCGGGGCCTTGTTCTTGGGGATTTGATGGGGGAAATTCGTGTGAACCCTTCATGGTTCTTTTGCTTTTGATTCCCCTCCCAAATATGCTAGTTTAGGGGCTCGATTTTGGTGGTTTCAGAGTTCTAGGGTTAGAGGTGTTCGTGAGAGTTGACTTTCGATTCCTCTTGATTGAGTGGGTTTTGGGGACCGAGCTTCTAGCCAAGGGTAGCCCACGAGGTACCCCAACTATCCCCAAAGTCTCACTTTGATCCGTGGAACGAATCGGGAGATCGATTGGTGGAAGGGTGAAGTTTTTCCCGCGAGCTGTGTTCTTCCCCACTGTCCAGGCAAAAACCGGCCTGACCGGTTTCCCAAACCGGTCTGACCAGTTTCGTCCTGTGGGCTGTCGAGAAGGGTTTTTGAGCAAGGAAGTCTCTGTTGCACCATGGCTTCATTTGTTCAGATGTGGAAAGGCTCTTGAGGTGTTTTGGGTCTTTGGGGAGTTTCTGTACAAAATCGGTCTGGCCGGTTTGCCAAACCGGTCCGACCGGTTTCCCTTGCCTGCGTGAGGCTAAGTCCAACAGAAGCGGTCTGACCGGTTTCAGAAACTGGCCTGACCGGTTTGGGCTGCCAGCAGCCGTGCCGTGTGTGTTTCCGCTGCGTGTGTGCTGTGGCTGTTGGTTGGCTCTTGCTCCTAGGTTCAGTTGCACTTCAGTGGCTACGTGAACTTGGCAAGAGAAGCTTGCGGAGGTGGACAAGTGAAATCAGGTTCCCATTCACTCCCTGCCCCCCTCTCTGGTTCGTCGTTTCGGTCCTTCACACATCCACAACCAGAAATGAGTGGAACAACGTCGAGGACTCTAGGTAGCTCTACCAATTCGCAACCTCAACAAGGCTCTAGACAAAGTCGCCCCCGGACTCACACAACCGCCAAGCAATGCCCCCTGTCCATCAACAGGATAGGGCGAGTTGCTCAGGGGCACCATGCGGGCGACCTCATCGCCAAACATGCAGTGGAAGCCTACTTCATGCGCGATGATGATAGGATCGCCCGAGATCACGAACAAGAAGCCAGCAGCTATAGCCGTACCCCAGAAGATGAGGTGGGGCCCAACTGTTGTCGACGCAACAACCAACCAACCCCCAATCACTCTAACGGCGGTGCTAACGGCGATGGCAGCAGTAGTGGCAGCAATGGCAGCTCTTCACATGGCGGCGGCAGACGCGATGGTCGCAGTGAAACCGGAGGCCGAGGCCACGGGAACAGCAGCGCTAGCGGCAACAAACGTGGCGGCTACGATGCCCGCCGTAGGATCAATGAGATACACCGCACCAAAAAGACAACCAACATCAGCGACAACGACAGCTTCCCCACCTACTCCTATTGACTTCACACTCTACTACTACCCAAGAAGTTCAAGCCTCTCGGGATCAACAAGTACGACGCGAAGCAATACCTAGTACTATGGCTCAGGTGTTACACCTTGGCCATCGAGAATGCTGGTGGCAACAACGACACGAAGTGTCTTTACTTCCCCTTCTGCCTAGACCAAGCTCCACTCACATGGCTCGAGTCGCTCGACAAGAACTTAATCGACGAGTGGGACTAGCTGAAGGCGCAGTTCACCAGCAACTTTGCGGACGCTCGTGTACTCGCATGGACCTGGTGCAAGTCAAGCAAAAACAAGGCAAGACGCTCTACCAGTACATACGACACTTCTTCGACAAGCGTGCGACCGTAGTTGATGTCACCGACAAAGAAGTCATCGACTGTTTCTAAGATAGTCTTTACCAGCGTCGCACCTTCGTAGACTTTGGTTGTCGTAGCCAGAGTTCCATCACCAAGCTCAAGGACATGATTACTTCATGGGCCGATGAGGAAAACAAGACTAACGCCAAGTACAACTCCAACCGCGGAAAGGGCAAGAACAACACAGGCGACAACAACAATAAGGATCACGACGGTTGCCAAGCGCGAGACAGACAACACCATCGCGGCTATCTAGCGCCCTACAAAGAATTGCTTAAAGAGAAGTGTCCGTGGCACATAGAGAATATCCACACTACCGAACATTGCTACCAGCTTCGACGGGCACTCAAGGATACTCCAGAGCCACGCTACCCACATGATAAGAAGGGCAAGGGTGTCAACGAAGGCAATGGCGACTTCCAAGATCTTGATAAGACGGTCAACATCCTCTTTGGTGGTGCCCCACCAAGCGAGTGCAGAAGCTAACTCTGCGCGAAGTTTTCTCATTGAACCAACGACACCGACGCCTTTCAAGTGGTCGGAGGTACCCATTACCTTCTCTCGCATGGACTAGTGCACAAGCTTCTCCAAGCCAGGGCGTTTACCACTCATCCTAGACCTAGTAGTCACAGGCTCCAGACTCACCAAGGTACTCATCAAAGGTGGCAGTGGACTCAATGTCCTGTTCTCCAAGACCTTGAAGAAGATGGGCCCCAACATCACTAGCATGCTCATCAAGAGCACATCGCATTTCTACGGCATTGTCCCAGGCAACACGGCTATACCACTTGGCTTGGTGGTCTTGCCAGTTACCTTCGAGACATGGGAGAACTACCGCATCGAGTACACAAAGTTTGAGGTTGCGAACTTCGAGACTTCCTACCCGCCATCCTTGGCAGACTAGCTCTAGCCAAGTTCATGGTGATCCCATGCTATATACACTTGGTACTCAAGATGCCAAGTCCCAAGGGAGTACTTACAATACAAGGGGACATGAAGCGATACTACGACTATGACGTCGAAGCCGTGGAGTTCACAACAACCAATCAAGTGCCCAACTAGATCATGGAAATCTTCACTTCATCAAAGAAGCTTGCCCCGAATGAACTCGAGATATCTGAGAAGATCGACACCACCAACAAATATCATCCTAAAGGGGAAGTGCAGGTGAAGGCTGTCGACCTCGAGACCTGCGACCACAACATGACTACCTTGATCTGCGCGGGACTCGACCCCAATTAGGAAGATGCACTTTTTGGTTTTCTTTGGGCTAATCAAGACATCTTCGCATGGAAGCCAGCGGACATGCCAGGTGTGCCCAAAAGGCTAATCGAGCACTCACGAAGGAACTCGCCAAACTACTCCCGACTGCCTTCATCAGAGAAGTCTTCCATCTTGAGTGGCTCACCAACCCCGTCCTCATATGCAAGAAGAGGACCAACGAGTGGAGGATGTGAGTCGACTACACCGACCTCAACAAGCACTGCCCCAAGGACCCCTTTGGGTCGGATCAATTAAGTCATTGACTCCACGGTGGGTTGCGACCTGCTCTGCTTCCTCGACTACTACTCCGGGTACCACCAGATTCAAATCAAGGAAGAGGACCCGAAGAAGACCATGTTCATCACCCTATTCGGCGCCTACTGCTACACAACAATGTCGTTCAGGGTGAAGAATGCTGGTGCTACCTACCAATGAGCTATTTAGGCCTACTTCAAGAAGGAGCTCATCAAGAATGTCGAAGCCTACGTGGATGACGTGGTCGTAAAGACCAGGAGTTCAGACACATCATCACCGACCTTGAAGAGACTTTTGCATCTCTGCGAGAATACCAATGGAAGATCAACCCCAACAAGTGCGTCTTTGGAGTACCCTCAGAAAAACTACTCCGCTTCATCATCGCTATCGCGGCATCGAATCTAATCCCGAGGAGATCTCTACCATCACGAACATGAAATCTCCGACTTGTATCAAGGATGCCCAGAAGCTTACCGGGTGCATGGCGTCCCTGAACAGATTCATCTCAAAGCTTGGAGAGTGGGGACTACCCTTCTCCAAGCTACTCAAGCTCCCAGAGATGTTTGCGTGGACTATGGAGGTTGATCAAGCTTTGACACAGCTCAAACACTTCCTGTCCAAGCCACCGGTCCTAACAGCTCTTCGCAAAAAGGAGCAGATACTACTCTACCTCGATGCGACTGCTCATGTAGTTTGTACTGCCATCATCGACGAGTGGCAGGAAGAAGGCCACGCCTACACATTCCGGCAACCAATCTACTTTGGCAGTGAGGTCCTGTCTGAGTCCAACGCCTAGTACCAACCAGTTTAGAAGCTAGTCTACGTAGTACTCATCACCTCGCGGAAGCTACGACACTAGTTCCAGGAGTACTCGATCTCCGTGATCACAGACTTCCTGCTCAGCAATATACTCTACAACTAGGACTCCACCAAGAGAATTTCCAAGTGGGTAGTCGAGCTTGGCTCCCTCAACATCGACTTCAAGACATGCACCACCATTAAGTCTCAAGCACTAGTCGATTTCATGGCATAGTGGTGGGAAAATCAGCTACCCACACCAACAGAGCGACCAGAGCACTGGGTGATGTACTTTGTCGGCTCACTCGAGATTGAGGACGCGGGCATATGAGTACTCCCGATCTCACCAAAGGGCCAACAATTCAAGTACATCCGTGGATCTTTTGGAAGGTCTCAAACAATGAAGTCGAGTATAAGGCTCTACTGCACGGCCTCTATATTGCAATCTCATTAGGCATCAAGCGACTACTAGTCTACAGCGACTCTGCTGTGGTGATCAACCAGGTCAACAACTCCTAGGACCGCAATAAGGATAACATGGACGCCTACTTCCTAGAAGTCTGCAAGCTCGAGAATAAGTTCCATGGTATCAAGTTACATCATGTCGTCCGCAACAACAATGTCGCAGTGGACGTCCTGTCGAAGCTTGGTTCTATTCACGCTCAAGTACCACCGGGAGTCTTCATCCATGAACTGCACATGCCATCCATCCCGGAGCAGGCACCAACAACCACTGATCCGGGACTATCTCAGCCAAGTCAGGAGGTCATAATGATCGATGTGGACCAGACGCGACTGTTCATCAACTACATACGCGAGCAGAAGGTCCCTTCTGACAAGAATGAGGTACAAGAACTCGTTCAACGAGCCAAGACCTACGTACTAGTCGGGGACAAGCTCTGCAAGCGAGGCACAACTTCTGGAGTACTCATGAAGTATGTACATCGGGAAGAAGGCAAGGACATCTTGAAGGAGATCCAAAATGCCTCTGTGGCAACCGTGCACGGGGATCAAAAAGGAAAATCCTCTTGAGCATGTATGAAGTCGAACATCAAGCTTCTGGGCGTAGGTCTAGGGGCTTGGAGTGAAGACAAGGCGGTGTAGTTGCTTCAAGAACCGCCGACCTGACCGGAATCAGGTAAGATCATCATACCTTCGAGGAAGGTCTAAATGCTGACCAAAGGGAGGTCGAGCAGAGGAGTAACGGAAGATTGCTTCCGGTAGGTCGATGCGACGTAAGAAAAAGAGGGCGTCACAAGACACACTCATGGAGTAGCCTCCGAGCAGTTAGGCAACCTAGAATGTCGGGTTGATGCTCGAAGAACAAACTGAGAACCTACGGCCTTCTGCTTCAGTGAAAAGATGCTCTTCCCGTTGAATAAGACAAAGTATTTGGAATCTTCACAGGGCAGCACCAGGCGCCTGGGCTTCTCGTTGCATAGCGACCTATGAGCGCATTGTGCAGGCGCAGGGACTGCCCCGAACAGAGGTGTCATTGCTGCTACTAGAAGACAAGGACTGAAGAGATTTCATCAGGCCCGTGACAGACGTGTCAGCGCTTCCGGTAGCAGAGAAAGACCTCGTTCTCCACGTGCAAACAGGGTTGCAGATAAGGTTGCTGTGTCAGCTAAAGGATGAGTGGTGGCTGCTATGTGGCCTCACTGCTATAAATAGAGGGCCTTAGTACCTGCTTTCCGAACTAGTAAGGGGTGTCATGGTGGAACCACTTGATAATTTTTCAATGCCCTGGTCTTGTGTGCGTCCATCCAAGCATAGAGCTAGAGTATCATCTCTTGGAGCTAGAAGAATGCTTGCAAAGTTGGGAGAACTCCACCAATCTCTATGCCCGCGCCCAGCGAGAAATCCAGGTGCAGCATGGGGCAGTACATGCCTTGACGGACCTTGTGAGCAAGGGCCTAATGTGGCGTTGGAGGCCACTGTGTTGCGCCAGGAGAGGCCTGAGGCCATGCTTGGGGTTGCTGTGCCACGACGGGAGAGGCCCGAGGTGACGCTGGTCCAATTTGGAATCGTGTGAGAGCACCCTAGCAAAAGATGGGACTCCACAGGAAACCCTCTTGTAGCCATTCTAGGTTCCATGGATGCAATCGCACACAATGCAAAGCATGAAAAAAGAAAAATATGAAGCCGAGACAAATAGAGGAATGAATTAGACTTGTCTTGTGAATAAATTATTATTAGATCAATCAAATGGTATGAAATGTTATAAAATCATGAACATTATTCCACATGCTTTTCATAGAGTTCAAGATCATCAAAACTGGAATCCGGAGTGAAAAGTTATGCCCAAAATAAGATGTGTTGGGCATAGGATGATCCGACGGTCAAGTTTTTGTTAACACCGGATGAACTCCCGAGAAGAAAAAAATAAGTGTATAAGCACCGGATGATATGGTGGTACCATCGGACGAATGCATCGGTTCATCCTATGCTTTTTCTGGAAACATACAGAGAGGTATTCGCGCAGAAATGGCTAGCACCAAATGAACCGACGCTACCAATGGTTCAAGCACATCCGACGCTCAATACATGCTCAAATGCTCAGAATTTTCTCAGACCCTTGTAGAGAATTTTATAAGCTTTCCAACGAGTATAAGCTCATTGAAAACAGAGTTCAGAGCAAAGAGATACGAACAAAATACGGAAGGGCATACGACAGCACAAAATGATCTGACGCTACATAAAATGACACCGTCGGTTCATCCGACGGTATATCTTAAGTAGCCATTAGAGCAACGGCTATAATGCTATGTTGGCCTATTTATACCCCTTCTACTCTCCCATTTTAAGGTGCTAGAGTGTGTGGAAGTGCAGAAGAGTGCAAGACACTTAGAAGATCATATCCAAGCTATCCAAGTGCTAAATTTGCTCATCCATAGACTTGCACATGCTTTGTGTGTGCTTAGTGTTAGGCTTAGCTTAGAGTTGAGTGAGTGCAATGTGTGCCTACCTTGTGAGGTGATTCTTGAGTGGATCAAGTTGTACAAGGTGCGTCGGAAGCCATGGGGCCTAAGTGGCTCACCGGCAATCGTCTTCGACCGTTCGACTTGTTGTGGACTGGTGAGGACACTTTGTGCGGGGGATGTGGAGACCTTCTTCCAAAGTGGAGAAGCTCCTTACTGGAGACGGCATCAAGGTGACCAAGGGAGCTTGGCGAGTGCCTAAGTGGCGAGCCTTTGTGGCGAGTCAAGTGGCGGTCTTGGGAGAGACTTGGTGACCGGGAAGCAATACTCTTGTGTGAGTGCTTCAACAACGTGGACTAGGGTGGCTAAGTTCCTACTGATACCACGGGATAAATCACGTGTCAAGAGTTTGGTTCCTCCCATCCCTCTTTACGTTTCTGCATTACTTTCTTGCAATCCTTGCTTGCCTTTACTTCCCTAGAGTAGTATCATGCTAGGATTGGATATAGGTTGCAAAACTTGTTTTGGGATGGGAGTTTCACACTATAACAACCATAGCTGCACATCTAGATAGTATGTTTTAGTTTTACTTTATGCAAAAGTAGTGAAACCATAGGTTAAGGTTTTTAGAAGCCTAATTCACCCCCTCCCTTTCTTAGGCTACGAGCATTCGATTCCATACAAGTGGTATCAGAGTCGGAACTCAATTCCTTCACAAGAAAATGTCAATTCGGTTGGCAAAATGTGAAAACCGACTCATTGGAACGATTAGGCTTCACCGCCTAGTGAGTTGCTCTATAGAGATATGATAGGGGTGGATACCTTAGGTTTGGCTCCACATTTCGATGGCACGGGCGATCCTCAGTGGAAGGATCTCATGGAGGCCTATCTCCAAGTAAAGGACCTTGATGTTTGGAGAGTCACCGATGAGGGCATGAAAAATAGTACTAAGAAGGAAAGCAATTTGATGTGAATGCTAAGAGTATCATTTTGTCCTCACTAGATGTAGGCATTTTCAATAGAGTTTTTAATTGTGAAAATGCTCATGGGCTATGTAAAACCATCAAGGAGCAAAATGTGGGTTCAAAAGAAGTTGCTAATGAATGCTATGGTTGTCTCCTTGAGGAATTCAATAGCTTTAAGCAACTTGCAAATTGTTGACGTTTCTTAACCTCACCACGAGCTGGCACGAACGACGACAGCGACAGAAAAGCTTTTGGCCCCTGCAAGTGTCGCCGTCGGGTTCACACCTCTAATAATGGGACTAGGGAACGTCTGGGGTAAAACACACGATCACAGAAAGGTCTGCAAGTGCACGGATTACCTTTGTAGCACTTCACCCAGTGGTATTCGGGTTGTCGATTTATATTTTCCCAAGGGTGGTACGACGGCAAAGATGATTGAGTAAACGGTGGAGAATAACCAAGACATGGTAAAGAGCTATAGTGGGGGATAACGAATAAGGATAATTGGGGATAACTTGACACACGCTAGGAGATCTAGATAAAAGATTAGAGAGGATAGCAAGCTGGGAGGACAACGAGACGAGAAAGGATCCTAACACAATCTATCTATTCTTGTCAACTCTAGGCAAAGGGCTAAAGCAAAGGATAACCAAGGCAAGCTAACTCGGCAAGCTCTTCTAGTGTTGCAGGGGCATGCAAAGCCGTGCCCTCAGACTGGGATGAGAAGAGAGGACTATGACACACTGAATCCTACCGGTCTGAGCTAACGTGGTGGACTACAGAGCCCGTCCGGAGCTATCACCTCCTTACGGTACCACAACTCGTCCGTTGCACAGGACACCAATCTAGGACTAAGGTAAGCTCTGAGCACCATGCTCACAACGAACCGAAGAACCTTTCCCCGATATCACGAAGGAAGGTCTCTCTCTCTGGTGAAACTCCGGAGATCAAGCAAAGAACGACCGCAATACTATAGGGTTCAAGAGAGCTAAGCTAACCAAGACTAATCTAACCTTAGTCTAAACCAATAATAAAGCTTCTAGAGCAAAATAAAAGCTAAATGTAATTGACTCAAAAAGTAAGTTAGAAATATAACTTGAATTATACTTGAGTCTAAATAAAGAAAGGATACAAGAGCAATACCGGAACTCTAAAGAAGACTCCTCCGAAACCCCGAGACTTGCTCGACTCGACTCTAACTCCCAAGCTACACTAATCCTACTCTAAGTGAACAAAAGAGTGGAAATGAGATGCTCCTGAGCGGTGTGTGTGCCAACGGGTCTGAGGCTCCTTTTATAGGTAAGTGAGGTCAGTTGAGGTGGTGGGCCCATTTTCATAGGTGTGGTCGGATCAAGGGGTGCGGTCGGCCCTATGACCCACCGCCTCTTGACTTAGACGCTCCTGATCCTTTCTCCTGAGGCGGTTGAGGGTCGGTTCCTTGCGTCGGTTTTGGACAGTATGGCTGTTGGGAGGTGCGGCCGGCCTTCTAGGTGCAGTCGGCCCACCTCTAAGCCGTGGGATGAACCGCCTTCGCTTGGTGACGCTCAGGATGCTCTTGGAATGACGGTTGTGGCGGTTCATCGGACGGAGAGGTTGACCCATTGATCCAAGTGGTCACAACTTCATCCATTCGATCAAACCGATGTTTCCTTGATCAATCTCGTTCATCCAAGTTATGCAAGCGGGGAAGGAAGCGTTTGGGACTAATGTGGCACGGGGCAGGTGCGGCCGCACCTCGGCGGGACGACCGCACTGCGCAGCCGGCCGCACCTCGCTGTGCTCGCCGCACCCGCAGGCCGGCCGTGCTTGGTGGTGCCACCGTGCCTGGCTCGTGTGGCACGTTGGCTCCATTTCCCTCCTAAATGTGTACCTGTCCATAAAAATTGCAACACAACTCGTGGAACTTTATTAGTATCAAAAATATGCGTGAAACTTGTTGTATACTCCTCTCGAACCCGAGGTTTTGATGGTCGGATCTTTGTTGTAAGGACCGTCAACAAAATCCCCCAAGCTAAACGTTTGCTCGTCCTCGAGCAAAGCCTAGACTTGGCCTCGGTGGATCAGGGATTGCATGGTGTTATCACTCGGCAAGTACCTGCGCACAAACTCCATGCTCTTCTTGCAAAATTGAAAAGGTTGGTATGAGAAAAGCTTTCGTCCTTACTTTACCTGTGGGCCTTTTAGCTTTCCACCTTGCCTTCGGAAGTTGAAAAGTAGAATGGATTTTGACTTTGCATCTCTCACTCTCCTCCTTTTCTAGATCCTATCTCGGAGTTTTTGAAAATTTTGCAAAGAAAGACAAGGTTCCTTGGATGGTTCCCTCGATCGCTCAAGTGGTACTTGCTACCTCACCAAAGGCTTTAAGCGAGCCTCAACTTCCTACTTCTATGGATTGTATGTGGAGCTTTGGGTAGGATAAGTATGAGGCTCACTTGTGCCACATGATATTGTTGAGCCAAAAACCGGATCCAAGAAGAAACTAGTCATGCAACTTGATCGAGATTTGCAAGTGTGTGGAATATTTTTGTGTTTTTCTAAACACTCCTTGCTTTTATTTTTGGAGGGGGTCATGTTTTCTTTTTCTCTTCTTTTTTTCCTATACTCTTTGATTGGAGCATATTGTTTTCTATGCTTCTTGAGCATATACTTTTTTATTCTATGACCCCTCTCTCCTTTTGCAAGATCACAAGAAGAGAAATCTCTTTGAACTTTGGAGTATTTATTTTTAGTGGATGGATGGCATGTTTGCGTAACTCCCGGTGTAGGAGTTAACATGTATATGTTGGTGTACGTGATCTCGATCATGGAAGCATGGAAAGATTCTACCAAGGGTCACAACAAATTGGCAAAACTCAATGGGTCACAAGCAAGCATATGTAGAAGGTTTATGTATTGATATCGACATATGGCTTTGGTAGGTAATATGACCATCGAGGAACTTGCCTTGTTTTATTTTCCAAAGGAAATCATCTGCGATTTCACCATACTTTGACATAGAGCAGATCAACATTGTCGCACCATAACATACTAGTCAATAACCTAGATTTGGTCATAAGCATTTGCTTCCCACAAAGTTTTGTTTCAGGCTCTTGTCTCAAAATATACCAACAAATTCAAAAAGGCATAGAGCACAAAGATATGCACTAGGTTCTTGCAAAGTTTTAACATAGCAACCATTCATCATTTCCAAAGTGAGAGTATAGACAAGATTTCAAGCACATGGTTGAAGCAAATATTTCTTTTATTCAAACGAGACAAACAAGATGTTAAAAAGAGTAGTTTGGATTGACACACCTTCCTTGATTCAAAATGGGGTCTCCCCAAGCTAAATTTTGTCTCTCTGGTTGGCCTGTCTTCATATTGGTGATGGGACGAGCACCTGGACGCTTGTAGGGGGTGATTGGTTGCCCAAGAGGTTTTGGTCCGGGATGGAGGGGTGGTACCGGCTCATCTCATCCAGGATTGAGTGATATAAGGTGTTGTGTTTGGTTGCACTTTAGGTTTTCATCCTGAATGAAGGTCGTCGTGATTGGTTTGCTGATTGAACAATTTTGGTGTATGATTTGGATGCAGCAGTCTTGATTGGTTGTGCACATGGAATAAGGTGCAAGCACCCATGTACCATTTTGGTGAGGTTACCACCAATCTATGCATGACATCCAACACATGATCAAATACACTAGTCCAATTGTTACACATGATCAAATAGACATGATCAGATACAGAAATTATTTAGAGATGAAACTAATTAACACAAGGAGACGCGGAGCATGTTGTTAAACACCGCATGAGCACCCACATTAAGATCATGTTGCACTAGAGGAACATCAGATTGGCCTGTGAACTCAAGATAGGATGCAATTGCCTCTTCTTTGCAGTTGAAGCTCTTGTTGCAGCAGTTGTGAAACCCTGTGACCTGTTCATGACAACCGACCCAAGTGGCATACACCCCAGGCTTCCTACCTCAGTACACAACGTACCAAGGCATTGTGCCTTAAGATTAAAACAGAAATTGGATTATTAATCTCATAAAACATTAGTAGTTCCATGGACAATGTTACAAGTTAAAATAAGATGGTAGAAAACAAATTTGCCTCTGATATTGTAGTACAATAGCATCATGACAGCCGTGAAAACATCAATCTCATCCAGCCCAGCATTTAATTAATGAAAATCATATCTGGGCCATGGATGAGTTTGATGTTTTGATGGTAGTCATGAGATTTAATTAAGATCATATCATCACAGGCAAGTAATTAGTTCCTGTCAGCCTCAGGTTTGTAAATAGAAGTAGCAAATGGTTCATGCCAACCATGGAACCGTGGGAAACATCCAGCCCAATGTTGGAAACCATGGGCATGGATGTGTCCCACGGTTTGATGGGTGGCATGACAGGTATACAAGTTCCAGATCAGGTTCGTCATAGGCTAGACAGGATCAAAGAAAACATTGGCCTCATACTAGTTTTCAGTATCATGTGAACATTCAACTTGGAGCATAAGAAATAGAAGGTCCAGTCTTTCACAAGTTGAAGTTCTTCAATTCTTTGCAACTTACCAAATATAAACTCCAGTCAAACTCAAGTCATCATCATTGGCAAGATAGAAGGAAAGCAATAAGAGAGCAAAATTGGCCTCAGATAGTTGTTTCATATCATCTGAACTGGAACTTGGAGCATAAAGAAGGTCCAGTCCCTCACAAGTTTCAGATCATCAATTATATGTAAGTGAGCATACATGTTTATCATCATAGGCAACAACAACCAAAAAAACAAAAAGGTGGCAGCAAAAAAAAACAGAATTAACCAAATGAACACATCAAGTATTTTCATCAACCAACACAGCTGTTAATGTTTCAGCCAATTAAGCAACCCATCCCAGCCTCATATGCATCACCATGGCCCTATGCTATACAAAAATAAGTGAAGTCTTGGTCAGGCTTCAATGGTTCCATCTAGCACTATGATGAGGTCAGTGCTACACATCAAAATACACCCTACAGCCCTAGGTAGCTAGCATGTCTATAACCAAAAGAAGAGAGGCTGTGTTCTGCATCTAAGCAAAGCAGGTTGTGCTGAGGTAGGTCTTCAGCCACAAGATCCTATGTTCCTCACTCATCTGAAAAAAGCACAGTCCCTCCGCCTTGTTCTTGAGCAGGTACACAAGACCATACATCAGGGCCTCTTGGGTGTAGCCATGGCAACCCATGACACATCCACAAAAGTTCAGCATGCACCTCATTGTGCTGTGGAGTCCTCAGGGCCTGCCCAACAGACTCAACAGCCTTGATTATCCCACCCATCATCTCCATCTCATCAGACCCTAACTTCCTCTTCTTCCCAACCTTTTCCTTCTCATTAGACCCCTTGGAGCTCCCAGCATTGGACTACATTCCTTTTCCTGATAACACTTCAGGGGATGCTAAGTCACTCTTGACCTCATCCATTTGAGCATCTACTGGGCCCATGTCAGTGCCTAAGAGTTCATTTGATCCCATTGCATATATCCCAGTGGCCAGGCTCCCACCATAGATAGCTTCCATCTAAACATTGTTCTCTAGGGGTCTGTTCAAGAACTTTGCATCAGTTGGGTGGTCCTAGGTAGTGAAAGACAGTTAACTATTAGATATAGGTTAGGATAAGGGAAGCTAGAATTGATGTAACAACATAGGTAGCTAAACTTAGTGTGTCCATTGAGGTGCTCATCATCTAGCACTATCATGTGGTGCTCCTCACTCCAGAGAGCACCACTGAGGTCCTTGAGCCTAACAATTTTAACCCATCTTTGTCTCCACTTCCTTAGGTGATTGTAAATCTGCTGGGTGGACACATTCACTCCAGCAAATTCAGACAGTAGTTGTGACACCTACCTAACATGAACCTCTTTGAAGCCCTTGTCAGTTTTAACACCCTGCCCAACTAGGTCATTGAACCTCCTAAGCATGAAGGAAGACAGAACAGGAGTCCAGTGCATAGGGCCATTGGGTTGAGGGGCTGCCACACCGTCATCATCACCTCCAACTACAAGTGCGTTCTAGTTCCCCCCATCAAGGAGGTCATGCTCATCAATGTTGTTAATCTGGTCACCCAACCCTGTCGTAGCCTATCCATAAAATAATAGTAACAACCATGAACAAATGCAGAATAATTAAACCAATACAAGTGCATCACATACAAGTGCATCATTATACAAGTCCATCATCATTGCCCAGTGCCTTAGGTCTCATACATAAATAGGGTTCACATCAGAACAAATAAGTAGAACACAAAGCATAAGTGGTTCATCACAATGCACCCTAACCTCTAGAGGACCCTCTTTTCTGCCACATTTGAGCAGCCCACTCATCCCTCTTTGCTGCACATACCCCATTGTCAATGGCATGATATGGTTCATCATTATCATTGATGTTAGGAACCCAAGTGTCCTCATCAGGGACATGTTCATCATGGCCATGCCTCAGTATCCAATTGTGTAGGATACAACAGGCTAGAACTAGCTTCACTTGTGTTTTGTATGGGTGAAAAGGTTTGTTGTCAAGAATCCTAAACCTATTCTTCAAAGCACTAAAGGCCCTCTCTACAGTTACTCTGTGTCTTAGATTGAAGAGCTCTCTCTGGTTTTGAGGTCTGTTTTCCCCATACTCCCTGAGATGGTACCTGGTAGCACGATATGGTGGTAAGAAACCAGGCCTCACTGCACACCCAACATCCACAAGATAGAATTTCCCTAGAAAATTAAAGATATGTACATTGCTTAGTTGCCATTATATGCAAGTTTACTAAATTACCCAGGATGTGGTTTAATTATACATGTAGGGACCCTAAGTCCATCACTTCGCTGAAGTGCATTAGACAAAATAAGGGCATCATGTGCAGAACCCTCCCAACCAGCAAGAACATAAGTGAATCTCAGGTCAAAGTCCACTGCAACCATAACATTTTGTGTGATTGTATGCTTCCTGCCTCTAAAGGCAGCTTGCATTTTCTTGGGCACCCTAGCTAAGACATGAGTTCCATCAATTGCACCTATGCAATCCTAGAAACTAACAGAGAAGTTGGCTGTCAAATTTAACAATTACAAATGGGCTACCTACAGGCACAACTTGTGCATGAAAAGAAGAGGAACCAACCTTAAAATAGGGGTACCACCTTCTGTTGCCATGGATCTTACTAGGCACATTTGAGCTAGTACTGACAATAAGCTCATTCCTCAATTCACCTACTGCATAAAAGACTCTCTGAAAGAACCTGCTGATTGTTTCAACTGACCTCCTAAAGGTGAGATCTACCACTCTAAACCTCTCATTGTGGCCAACAACATGCAAAAACATTGCAACTTGCTCCTCAATAGTAGCATGAATGCTATCAGTGACTATGTCTCTATTGCGAAAAGATCACACAGTTGAAAGAAAGGTGCCCTCCTCATCCTAAGGAGATTGACACAGTGCAAATCATTGGACTCGTATATATACCTAAGGTTATTCATCCTCTGTTGGTCCCTCTCTGCCATGGGGCCGTAGGTAATAGAGCGAGCATCAGCAGCTCTTTTCCTAAACCACATAAAAAACCAGGCAGCCACAGCAACTACCATGGCAGCGGCAGCACGCCGTCTAGCTTCAAAATCCATCTCTACCAACAAATTAAGGTGTTCACAAATTAGCATAGGATGAACCACTAATGCAAGGAACTACAAAGTTATCAGTCAAGAATACGCAAGCAATAGCAATGGTAGACGCGGCTGCCACAACAAATGGTGCTCCTCCAGCGCCTATTCTATCATAAATGCTAATCATCGACCTAGGCACTGAGCTCAGAATAAGGAATAAAAATTTCCATCATCATCACATACAAGAAGTGTAGACCTGATGTCCAAACATCTAGATCCGACTTCAAATAGCATAGATCTAGCAAAATAATCACAAACCCTAACCACAGTGCTCGAACAAAATCATCACGAAAAATGAATTGTAGACCGCAATGAGGCGGGGAAAGGTGATGTATACCGTCCGAAACACCGAAGGACCAACAAGGATCCGCCGGCGAAGGTCAATGGTGCCGGAAAACCGAGAGCGAGAGGTAGGAGAAGAGAGGTCGAATCAGAGTAGTGGAGGCAGGAGAGGCGGGAATGGGGGCGGTAACCCAAACGCCCACCCGCGCGCGCTTTTATCGCCAAGACCGCACAATCTCCCGCGCAGCGCCCTCCTCTTCCCGTCAAGCACCAATCCGTCCCGGCTGGCGAGGGAAGCTCGACGCGGGGAGACGACCTCAGTCGGGATGGAGGAGGCCAAGGGAATGAGAGGATGCAGGTAAATGGTGCGACCCGAGCAACCAAACATGGGCCGGTTGCACCAAAAGGTCCCGGATGGGCCTTTGGACGGCCTCATCAGGGCAACCAATCACCCCCGTAGTGGTTGTCTTGATGGATTTGTGCAAAATCATAGGTATAGTCCTATCACTTGGTACGGCCAGTCCTACTAAATTTTCACCAGGCACTCGTGTCCCCTCTTGTAAACACCCTACACAAAAATTTTGTCGAGGGGAGGTACGGCCGTACCTCTAGGTTCAGCGTATCACCAAAAATCTCCAAAACTGGTTTTCTATGTCTTGTTTATTTACTAAATGCAATGATGAAAACTAATTTGAAATCTAAACATGATTGATGCATGAAATAAAATGATTGAAAGGGAAATATGAGATAATTACCGGTTTACCTCTCGGTGAGGGCTCGTCGTTGTGAGTCCGTGAGCGGGACTCCTCCAGTTGCTCAATTAATCTTGGGCTCGTCCGGTCCCAGAGTGGAAGACTCGGACGATGCTCTCTTCACTCGCCACACCTTCCTTTTTTTCTTCGGTGGCGATGAAGTCGGTGAAGCGTTGGTGGGGGTGTTCTTGATTTCCATCTTATTTCCCCCCTAGCTTTGTTGATTGCCTTCGACTTCTTGGGTTGGTAGCGTCCGTTGAATGATTTGTCCTTGGGTTTGGTCGAGGCCACCTCATCTTCCTTATGTTGTGGTCGTGGCTTCCTCCACCTTCTAACTTCCTCATCTTGCACTAGGTAACATTGCTCTTCATTTGCTTGGAATCTAAATGTCATGTTCCTTTGCCCTATGCGGAATTGGATCTTCCCGGCTCCGACATCAATCCTTGCATTGACATCTCTTAGGAATGGTCGCCCAAGAATGAGCGGAGTTTCTTCTTGTGTGTCGAGGACCACGAAATTCGCAAAGACATACGAGCCTCCGACATTCACCAAGAGACTTTCCACTATGCCCTCTTGATATTTGATCGATGAGTCGGCAAGTTGGACTATCATCGTCATCGGAGAGATAGCCGGATATCCCAACTCTTCAAACATGGCTTTGGGCATGAGATTGACACTCGCTCCAAGGTCACAAAGAACATTCTTGATCTTTTGGTAGTAGATTGTGCATGTGATGCCCGGATAGCCATTGTCTTTCTTGTGCAAGATGAGTGATTCGTCCCATGGGTCTTGGATTTGATGTATAGGCTTCCCTACATGGTTAGGTGCATACATCCTCTTGGATGGCTTACACCATCTAGTGGATATGGCACTAACATGCTCTCGAGTAGGCTCGGGTTGCCCCAGGATTCCACCCTACTCAGAAGAAGGCAAAGAAGCAGCAAGTTGAGCTAGTTGAGTTTCTATCATTTTATTAAAGCTAAGCTTATTCTTCATGGCAGAGGTGAAAGATTCTATGGTGGCGTTAAGATTTCAAGAACTTTCTCATTGGCGGTGTGACAACCCCACCCGAGATAATTCCGTACTATCGCCTAAACCACTCCTTTTGGTCATTAAGCGATAATAAAGAAGCATCCCGTTGAGTGTTGCCGGGTTTACACCCGGTAAATCACTTGGAAACACAGAGAGGATCGAACGAATGCATTAAAACTCCCACGAAGGAGAGTCCAAAGTGCCTTACAAATTAGACTATCACATCCCCGTAGGGGTCATCATTACAAACATAGTTCTTCGACATGAAAGTAATTGGTTCAGAGTTTATTGAAAACAGCGGAAGATAACTAAATGATACGATCACATCATAGGAGGCCTGTCCATGATGCCATCACTCTTCGTCATCCACCCATTCCAGCTCCCAACCGGGTGGAAGTTCTCCGGGCCACACATCAGATGCATTACCTGGAACAACATTTATAAAGCAAGGCTGAGTATACTAATACTCAGCAAGACTTACCCATCTAAAAGAAAAGACTTTACCTCTAGTCATGCAAGGCTTTTGGCTAGTGGGTTTGTTTGCCAAAAAGCTGCTAAGTAGTGAATCCTTACTTTCCATATTTTAGCTCAAGTTCTAGTTGAAGTAATTATTACTAAATAAGCAACTACTACAACCAAAGTTGTGCAAACCATTAATCAAAGTAATAATCTTCACAAAGTTCCATCATAAGGGATATCATGGCCAGTCGGGTAAGTAGTCTCAGATAACGGTAAGAGGCCGGCAATCGATTGATTCAAACCTTCCAAGGTGGACCTAAACACACGGGAGGTGCCCTCACTAAGAGTTCACCAACCAGGCGGTTCCCGTCATTCTTTGGTTTGGGGATAATAGCTCACAGTCTTAAGTACAAGGTTTATCTGGGCTACGCCACTAAGGTCACCCAGCCTCACGCATGCACTCGGGGAGCAAGCTCAGGGCCGCAACCCTAAGAGTAGTGATAGTAAAACCCCGTACCGCCTCATTTAGGTACTAGCTTACCGTGCCCATTTCCGACAAGTGTTTAGTACTTTCAAACACTTAACCAACGAAGCCATTGGGCCGGAGCCCAAATCCCATGCTCTTACCACATGAGCAATCCATTTAATCAATATGGTGATTCCATAAAGGAGGTCCTATTCTCGCGAGTGACGAACATCACTCGACTTGTACCGGATCCTTAAGCATAGCAACTAGCGACCTAACATGCTAGTAAAAGATCATTGGTACTTAAGGATCATGCAACTAGGGTTTCAATCAACTCCTGAACGTAAATGCACATAAGATAACAAGAAGTAAATTCAGAAGTTTAAAGAAACACATAGGTTAATGAATAAACCGGGGCTTGCCTTTGTTGGCACAAGTAGTTAGACACACTTCCGAACTTTGGCCCGGGTCTTGCTCTATGGCGACGTAATGCACGTCTCCTCCAGCTTCCTCGTTCACATCCGCTGGCACGAGCGTGTAGCTACCGTCGGGAACTTCTACACAGAGGATGCAATGCAAGACATAAGTGACCATTTGATTATTACTTTCCAAACATCTTATGACAACCTGGGGTGCATGATTGAACACATTCACCTAGATAATAATACATTTAGCATACCCTTCCTATAAAGGAACAATATGCAATGCTTGATTATCTAGACTTTTAATAGTGACTGTGTACATATATATATTTAAATGGATTAATGTAATTCGCCCAACAAAACAGTAGCAAGAGCTAAAAGTTGGATAGTGTTGGTCATATTCACCTTAAGAAATGCATTTAAACATTTCTCCCTTTTTAAAGATAACTAAAAGCTTTTCTAGCCTTTTCTTTAATGTGATTGTGTGCACATCTATTAAGGAATATCTCATTTAAATACAAACAGAAAGGAATTTACTTGTGCACCACCATTTTACTTTTCTAACTCATTTATTTCACCTATGCACAAAAGGAGGCATTTTTCCTATTTTCCTTTACTAGATTAATCTAGTTTGCAACCTTTTAACAACTAAACACATAACAAATTTATCCAACAGTACCTACTGGTCCTAATGACCAGGAGGCACACCTCTGGACAGCAAGCATTTGATTTTTGTACCACTGAAATTAATACACAAAATTTAAATGCATTACTAGTTAGCATATAAGGGAATAATACATATTAAAATAAATACAACATAATTGAACCCCAACTTTCTCCTACACATGCTTTGGTCCAAAATAAGCCCAAAGAACCAAGAAACACACCTATAGGCTTTATGAAACATGCTACACATATTTATGAACGAAAACAAGCATAAATCAGGAATAATTATTTCTAATAGGGATAAAATCATGATGAATACACCGGAGGTGCATTTCTTCATTATAAGATGATAGCCGGAAGTTGGGCTCAAAAATAATTACATTTGAAGCTATAAAAATCATCTAGGCAGATTTGTCAATTTCACAAAATGATTTTTATAAAAAGATTTATGCAGTAACTTTGTGCAATTTTTGGTGAGGTGACCAGTCATGACATGGTGTACAATATATCCAAGATATAGCTCAAGAACTTTTGTAGATTTTGCAGAAACATAGATCAAGGGATTTTACATTTCTATTTTTCAAGCAAAAACTGTAGCTCAAAAGTATATACATCTTTCGAGAAAGTTGTAGCTCTTGTTACACGGAGCACTGCAAAATTTGTTTTGCTATTTTTGGATTTTCCTGTGATTTGTTATGGATTTTACAAGGTGCTGCCAAAACACGTAAGGAGTGGAAGATTCATTTTGCGCAAGGCCCCCTGGAAAGAAAATTGGTTAAGTAATTGGGTCCCTGGCTCGAGCCGGCGGCGATCCTCGCCGGAATCCGGCAAGACCGACGGCGGAGCAGGTCGGGGAGGTGGGGAATAACGGCTAGGGGCTCACTGCGGATACATTGGCGGCCGGAGTTGCGGCGGAGGCGATGCGGCGAGCGAGTTCGACGGCGGCGTCCGGCGATGGCCACGGGTACGCTTGCTCCGGCGAGTTGGCACGTCGGCCAAGGCAAGAAGTGGCGATGGTGCGCTCCACGACCCTGTGGGCACCGGTTTGAAACTTGGGTTGGGCGGAAGGCCACGCCGGCGTAGGGGTTCGGTGGCGCAGTGCGGCGGCAGCCGCGGTAGCACCTGCTCTGGCGAATTGGCGGCCCGGCCACGATAGCAAGCGGCTTGAGGTCCTACAGGGGGTCGGAGTGGAGGTCCCGAGGCAGTCGGTTGGTCTGGAACACACGCGGAAGATCGAGCTTGCCGGCGGCGGTAATGGTGGCCACGGCGACACTGTCCTGCGCGAGGAAGAGCAGCGACGTCCCTTTATAGATGGGCGCGAGCTGGAGAGGCGGTTCGCGAGCTCACCATGACGGACAGGTCGCAGCATGGGCGTCGTACGGCGGTGACGTGGGGCGGGTACGGCCGAGACGCCAATGGGCGGCCGGCGGCTTGGTCGGCGCGGGCGACACGTGGGGCGAGGCTACGGGGGCGCGGATGGCGGTGCGGCGCAAGGAGCGGGGTCCACGCGCGCGCGGACCGGCGGACCGAGGCCGGCCTCGGCGTGCGGGCCCGGCACGGTCGCGGCGCGGGCCGGTGCGCGACGCCGACATTGCGCCTGACGGCGCGCGCGAGGGCGCAGTTGGCCGCTTTTGAATTTCACTTGGCCCTGTTCGAACGGGTTTTTCTCCAAAATGTTGAACTGTAGTGGACAAACACTTGAATACCAAAGTTGTAGATCCTTTGATCCTCTACAACTTTTACAAAGGGCGTATGGCCTTTTTGTCAACCAATTGTGCACAAATCGTATGTCAAGTTTGTTGTTTTCTGGGGCAAAGTGAATAGTGACTAGGAGCGTTGACTTGAGTTTTTCACCCATTTACGCTTCAAATCTCAAATGCCACTCAGCATGAAAGTTGTGTCCCTCGACAAAATGCACAACTTTCGTATTGGGAGAATTTGAAGTGTTTAGGGAAAATTTGGAGAACGCGGCAAAAGTACCGGCTGACACTGGTGGGTCAAAAGGGGTTCAAGGGGTTTGACTAGGGTTTCGACCCAACCTTGACCATGAGTTGACCAAGGGGTGCCATTAGGGGTTGTTGGTGATGATTTCGAGGTGATGGCCAAGGTTGACCGTCGTTTGACCAAAGTCAACTCTGTTGACCGGATCATTAGGGTTAATTACCCGGCCGAAAACCTGGGGCGTCACAGCCTACCCCCCTTAAACAGAATCTCGTCTCGAGATTCGACAACAAGATTGGAGCAACACTTTCTGATGGGGCAAAGGTTACAAGTGGAAGATATACTGGCTCACATTTCGAGACAGCGAGAATTCATAAAGGGCAAAAGATACATGATGCTCTCCCCACTGCCTCAACGCAGTTCATGAGGGAGCGGGCGATGGATGTGTACATGGAAAACTAAAAGAAGACAAACTCCGCTGATGATGCAGAGGTACATCGCTGCAAGCGTCCAACGGAGAGACTCGAACATCTCTACGAACTGAGGCATGGTCGGCGATGCAGCTGGGGTTCCTCTTCGGCCTTCTCCCCACTTCTTCTGTAGGTCGTCGATGAAGATGGCAACACAACTTTCCCGGCGAGTGAGCGAAGCAACAACGGGGATGGACTAGTGGTGGGTTGGCCAAAAACTAGCCGGAGGGGAAAACAAGAGCGGCGATTCTGACAAATTCGAAAGCAGGCGAGACTTGGCAATGGCAACACCGCGGGAGGGTTTCCCTTTTTATAGCTCAACGGAACGCAACGGTCATCTCAACCGTCTGGGGTAGGGGCTAGCGGAGCGATCCGGCGGTTGCCACACGGGGCTCGATAATGGTTGGCCCGTGAGGTCTCGACGACGTGATCGTGGTCGCGGGAAAAGAGATGGCAGTGTGATTCTACGGCGTCGTACCATCATGGCACTGAAAAGAATGGGGTCACACGGTCGGAAGAATTGACCGTGACGGTGAGATTGTAAAAAGGAGAATTTAGCAAAAGATTTAACCGATACTTCGTTTGCTCGTTTCTCGATTCCTGGGGTCTGGACATTATGATCAGCGGATCATGGATTGATAAGTGATATATGACTCTCATGCCTTGGCTTTTCGAGAACCTTGACTGCTCCGAAAACTTGCTCCTACCTCCTCAACTTAGCTGGTTGACTTGATCCGATGCTAAGAGAGCTTTGAGAATAGGCGGAAAGGAACCAAATTGACAAGGGGAATTACCAAAAGAGATTTCTATGAAGAAAGGGAAGGCTAGTAAACAAATATGTTTACTAAGATTTCTGAATTTATTTCTGGAAAGGCAACAAAGGTGTAAGGATGGATCAAAGGTTCCACCCTTAGGAGTCCAAGGTTAGTTGTCCATAACAACCACAAAGGATGGTAAGATCACAAGAAGCAATTGCGCGAAGCTGTCTATGGATAGCAATGAGAATGACTTGAAAGAAAGGGTTGGTATAGCAATGTCAGGAGATCTTTACTCACATGAACCATTTTAAATTGAACGAGCTATGCACCACTGAGACCTATAATTGAATGTTGATGAAGAGGGGATATTTTGCGCAACAATGGAGTGATACACATTTTAATGCTCATGTTGTGGTGCGTAGAGTGTGAGGCACATGCAGATGAGCACATGATGCTTGTGCATATGAACATATGATGCACTTGCCATGATGCATAGTGAGAAATGCACATGTTCATGGGATATGATGCTCGTGATGCTTGTTAGCATGACTTGTTTACTCATGCAGTTAGCTGGACACAAGAGAGGTAACATAGAGTAAAGCACATGGATTCGCGGTGAGTTGCATGCTCCCAACCAAGATACCTAGCGCGGCCCTAGTGGTAATCACATGGCTGCAGCACACATGATGCACTAGGTTCCGTCGCGGCACCTTTGGTCATGAAACAACAATCTCATCGGCCATAAGGAAGATAGAGGAGGAAGGTTGAAAGCTTCAACGCGTATGCATGTTAGTCCATCCATGGTTCCCAATGCGCATGCTATGCAATGCATTTCCATGCCCATGAACTCGTTAAATTATGAGTGCAACCCAAGCATGACATGATGATGCTCAAGACGTGCCAATAGAATTTAACTCTTTCTACTCATGTTTTATGTGTTCATAAAGTCGTGAGCAAGATCAGATGAAGACGTTCAAGATTACAAGGTCAAACACGATCGAGATAAGGATGTCGCTAACAAGGTTAGATTAGGGCATCAAGGGCATAAATATTACCATCAAAAGTCCACGGGGAAATGTTTACAACCAACAATAGACGACAAATCAGGGAGATAGATGTTCTCAGCTAGAAACACTACCCATGAAATTACGCTGATCTTGCTTTCCTTGCATATTTGACTTCTTGTTCTGATGACTCTTAATTGCTTTGGAACCTTGCCTTTGTGAACGGGCCTTGTTCAACCTAGGGTTCGGGCATGTATTGGCGTAATGCCCGGGTTGTCTACATTTGTAACAAATGCGGGGTGGAAGTCCTTTAGGCTTAGAAGCTCGTTGACGTGACTTCTTGTCGCTGTTGTCACTTTGTTTGCCCCTGCGAGGACAAAATTCCTTGCAGGTAATTTCCCACTCACTCAAATCCATTTCGGGAAATGCTCGCTTGCGGTTTTGGCTTTTCCCTTCTTCCTTGGTAAGGTCCATTGGTAGCTTCGATTGTGGTAGCAGAGAATCAGAGGTGTTGAGTTGACTCTTCTTCATATGATCCACCAACAAATTGCATAAGCGGCCCTACTCAACCACGGACGTAAATACCGCCTGGGAGAGACCATTAGTTAAACTAGTTTGAGATAACTCTTGATAATGATCCTGGAGGATACTGTCCACAATAGGACCTAACGCTAAATTTTGTTCTTCCAACCTCCCGATTGCACCAGCAATGGTATTTATATCACCCGGAGTAGGTTCTCGGGGTGAGCAATACTCCAAGGGTTGAGGCTTCTCCAGATCTTTTCCGACGGAGTTCATGGTCTGAGCGACCAAATTTGGTCCATCTGGATTGGCACCAAGGGAAGGTTGTTGCTGCAGCATTTGGACGAGTTGCTACTACATCTGAAGGATTTGGCACAACATTCCCTTTTGAGCAGCCATGAATGCCTCTACCATCATTTTGGGTGGTGGTGGTACGTCGCTACCACTACTCGACACACCAAAACCATCTGGGGAGCGGCATGTCGGTCCCACCATCTGAAAGAATTGAGCTTCGATTAAATACATATTCATAAGCTTGTTCTCACAAGCAGAACATGTACGATGAAAAACTCAATTGGAACAACCGTTCGACTCGGGCAACGCAAGATTTTCGAACTGAGAACTTCGTGCGCTCAGCTCAAGACTACAAGGATTCATGACTCCAATGTGCATACCAACGCAAAGGTTTGGAGCAACTTGATATCCAACCTGGAATCAAAAGCTAAGGTTATCACGTGTGGAGAATTTTGGTACTGGGGGTGTCTTATTCTGGCGGTGAGGAACAAAAATTCCCACTCAAACACCAGAGTCCCAAAATTTTTCCCAAATTTCACCAGCAACTCAGTGGAATAATTATGCACACTTTTGGTATTCAAAGGTAAATCTAGATTGGATTAGAACAAGCTCGAAAAAAATTTCATTTGCAGAGGGATGCTGCTCTGAAAAACAGCAGAACCGAGGCTCACTAAACTGAGCATAACTCTCTGCAGAAATTTCCTAAAATCCTGAAAAATTCGCAGTGGATGCTCAACTTGATAAGGAACAACTTTCCTAAAGGATGACTAGTCAGATTCCTTACAAATTTGGCTACAAAAATTGAGAAATGACAGGTACAGAATCTGCCAGAAGTTTTCTAAATTCAAAAGAGAGGAAAACCTTATCTAAGATCAAGCAATTCACCCTAGACAATTTATTCAAGCAATTGAGGGCAAGTTTTAGGTTCATCAAGATTTTAACCATGCATGCACACGTCTTAATCGTCCTCACACAAATGGATCCAAAAGACGTAGTTAGTGCTGGTGGCAAGCTTATAATCGGCTCTCCTTATAATAACTAGCCAGAGCTATTCGATTCGCACTTAACGACTTACGAGCGTGGTTAGTGTACCTGCAGAAAACGAACCTTTCGTGCCAGCACGTCACGAAAGCGTCCACATACATTACCGTTCACTTATAGAAACGGTATCCATGCGTCAAGCCGCTGCATGGACAGCGTCCAACCTCGGAAACCCTCCGTTTGAATGGAGTGTATCCTTGCCTCGCATGATCGACATGCAGAATGCACACGTATGAAACACGCAGCGACACCACAACTCATATCTAGACACGAAGATGGGATCCATGGAAGAGATCACTCCATCAACCCTCGCAATTCCCGTGATGCGGAACAGCTCACGTATTAAACACGTGGCTCATCTAGTTTGGTTGTGCAATAAAGTAACTCTGACATAAAGTAAAGTGCTGGAAGTTAGCAAAATAAACCATAGATTCTTATGCCACCTTAAAGAACCCAAAATTCCCTCTAGGGCCTCTCGATCTAGATCATTCCTTAATGATCCAACGGATTTTCGAAATCCAATCAATCTTGGCAAGTTTTATTGTAAAACATGTGATTAGTATTAAGCTAATCACTCCGGTGCATTCGATCGCTGTGATACCAGCTGTGACAATCCCACCCGAGATAATTCCGTACTATCGCCTAAACCACTCTTTTTGGTCATTAAGCGATAATAAAGAAGCATCTGTTGAGTGTTCTTGGGGTTTACACCCGTAAATCACTTGGAAACACGAGAGAGGATTGAACGAATGCATTAAAACTCCCACGAAGGAGAGTCCAAAGTGCCTTACAAATTAGACTATCACATCCCCGTATGGGTCACCATTACAAACATAGTTTTTCAACATGAAAGTAATTGGTTCAGAGTTTATTGAAAACAGTGGAAGATAACTAAACGATACGATCACATCATAGGAGGCCTGTCCATGATGCCATCACTCTTCGTCATCCACCCATTCCAGCTCCCAGCCGAGTGGAAGTTCTTCGGGCCACACATCAGATGCATTACCTGGAACAACATTTATAAAGCAAGGTCGAGTATACTAATACTCAGCAAAACTTACCCGTCTAAAAGAAAAGACTTTACCTCTAATCATGCAAGGCTTTTGGCTAGTGGGTTTGTTTGCCAAAAAGCTGCTAAGTAGTGAATCCTTACTTTCCACATTTTAGCTCAAGTTCTAGTTGAAGTAATTATTACTAAATAAGCAACTACTAGAACCAAAGTTGTGCAAACCATTAATCAAAGTAATAATCTTCACAAAGTTCCATCATAAGGGATATCATGGCCAGTCGGGTAAGTAGTCTCAGATGACGGTGAGAGGCCGACAATCGATTGATTCAAACCTTGCAAGGTGGACCTAAACACACGGGAGGTGCCCTCACTAAGAGTTCACCAACCAGGCGGTTCCCGTCATTCTTCGGTTTGGGGATAATAGCTCACAGTCTTAAGTACAATGTCTATCTGGGCTACGCCACTAAGGTCACCCAGCCTCACGCATGCACTCGGGGAGCAAGCCCGGGGCCGCAACCCTAAGATTAGTGATAGTAAAACCCTGTACCGCCTCATTTAGGTACTAGGCTTACCGTGCCCATTTCCGACAAGTGTTTAGTACTTTCAAACACTTAACCAACGAAGCCATTGGGCCGGAGCCCAAATCCCATTCTCTTACCACATGAGCAATCCATTTAATCAATATGGTGATTCCATAAAGGAGGTCCTATTCTCACGAGTGACGAACATCACTCGACTTGTACCGGATCCTTAAGCATAGCAACTAGCGACCTAACATGCTAGTAAAAGATCATTGGTACTTAAGGATCATGCAACTAGGGTTTCAATCAACTCCTGAACGTAAATGCACATATGATAACAAGAAGTAAATTCAGAAGTTTAAAGAAATACATAGGTTAATGAATAAACCGGGGCTTGCCTTTGTTGGCACAAGTAGTTAGACACACTTCCGGACTTTGGCCCGGGTCTTGCTCTATGGCGACGTAATGCACGTCTCCTCCAGCTCCCTCATTCACGTCTGCTGGCACGAGCGTATAGCTACCGTCGGGAACTTCTACACGGAGGATGCAATGCAAGACTTAAGTGACCATTTGATTATTACTTTCCGAACATCTTATGACAACCTGGGGTGCATGATTTAACACATTCACCTAGATAATAATACATTTAGCATACCCTTCCTATAAAGGAACAATATGCAATGCTTGATTATCTAGACTTTTAATAGTGACTGTGTAAATATATATATATAAATGGATTAATGTAATTCACCCAACAAAACAGTAGTAAGAGCTACAAGTTGGATAGTGTTGGTCATATTCACCTTAAGAAATGCATTTAAACATTTCTCCCTTTTTAAAGATAACTAAAAGCTTTTCTAGCCTTTTCTTTAATGTGATTGTGTGCACATCTATTAAGGAATATCTCATTTAAATACAAACAGCAAGGAATTTACTTTTGCACCACCATTTTACTTTTCTAACTCATTTATTTCACCTATGCACAAAATGAGGCATTTTTCCTATTTTCCTTTACTAGATTAATCTAGTTTGCAACCTTTTAACAACTAAACACATAACAAATTCATCCAACAGTACCTACTGGTCCTAATGACCAGGAGGCACAGCTCTGGACAGCAAGCATTTGATTTTTGTACCACTGAAATTAATACACAAAATTTAAATGCATTACTAGTTAGCATATAAGGGAATAATACATATTAAAATAAATACATCATAATTGAACCCCAACTTTCTCCTACACATGCTTTGGTTCAAAACAAGCCCAAAGAACCAAGAAACACACCTATAGCCTTTATGAAACATGCTACACATATTTATGAATGAAAACAAGCATAAATCAGGAATAATTATTTCTAATAGGGATAAAATCATGATAAATTCACCAGAGGTGCATTTCATCATTATAAGATGATAGCCAGCAGTTGGGCTCAAAAATAATTATATTTGAAGCTACAAAAATCATCTAGGCAGATTTGTCAATTTCACAAAATGATTTTTATAAAACGATTTATGCAGTAACTTTGTGCAATTTTCGGTGTGGTGACTAGTCATGACATGCTGTACAATATATCCAAGATATAGCTCAAGAACTTGCGTAGATTTTGCAGAAACATAGATCTAGGTATTTTACATTTCTATTTTTCAAGCGAAAACTGTAGCTCAAAAGTATATACATCTTTGGGGAAAGTTGTAGCTCTTGTTACACGGAGCACTGCAAAATTGGGTTTGCTATTTTTGGATTTTTCTGTGATTTGTTATGGATTTTACAAGGTGCTGCCAAAACACATAAGGAGTGGAAGATTCATTTTGCGCAAGGCCCCCCTGGAAAGAAAATTGGTTAAGCAATTGGGTCCCTGGCTCCAGCCGGCGGCGATCCTCGCCGGAATCCGGCAAGACCGACAGCGGAGCAGGTCGGGGAGGTGGAGAATAACGGCTAGGGGCTCACTACGGATACCTTGGCGGCCGGAGTTGCGGCGGAGGCAGTACCGGCGAGCGAGTTCGACGGCGGCGTCCGGCGATGGCCGCGGGTACGCTTGCTCCGGCGAGTTGGCGCGTCGGCCAAGGCAAGAAGTGGCGGTGGGGCGCTCCACGACCCTGTGGGCACCGGTTTAAAACTTGGGTTGGGCGGAAGACCACGCCGGCGTAGGGGTTCGGCGGCGCAGTGCGGCGGCAGCCGCGGTAGCGCCTGCTCCGGCGAATTGGCAGCCCGGTCATGATAGCAAGCGGCTTGAGGGGCTACAGGGGGGTCCGAGTGGAGGTCCCGGGGCAGTCGGTTGGTCTGGAACACACGCGGAAGATCGAGCTCGCCGGCGGCGGTAATGGTGGCCACGGCGGCACTGTCCTGCGCGAGGAAGAGCCGCGACGTCCCTTTATAGACGGGCGCGAGCTGGAGAGGTGGTTCGCGAGCTCACAATGACGGCCAGGTCACATCATGGGCGTCGTACGGCGGCGACGTGGGGCGGGATACGGCCGAGACGCCAATTAGCGGCCGGCGGCTTGGTCGGCGCGGCCGGCGCGGCCGGCGCGGCGTGGCCACGCGCGCGGGCGACACGTGGGGCGAGGCTACGGGGCGCGGATGGAGGTGCGGCGCAAGGAGTGGAGTCCACGGTGCGCGGACCGGCGGATCGAAGCCGGCCTCGGCGTGCGGGCACGGCACGGCCGCGGCGCAGACCGGTGTGCGATGCTGACGTCGCGCCTGACGGCGCGCGCGGGCGTAGTTGGCCGCTTTTGAATTTCACTTGGCCCTGTTCGAACGGGTTTTTCTCCAAAATTTTGAACTGTAGTAGACAAACACTTGAATACCAAAGTTGTAGATCCCTTGATCCTCTACAACTTTTACAAAGGGCGTATGGCCTTTTTCTCAACCGATTGTGCACAAATCGTATGCCAAGTTTGCTGTTTTCTGGGCGCCGGTGAATAGTGACTAGGAGCGTTGACTTGAGTTTTTCACCCATTTACACTTCAAATCTAAAATGCCACTCAACATGAAAGTTGTGTCCCTCGACAAAATGCACAACTTTCGTATTGGGAGAATTTGAAGTGTTTAGGGAAAATTTGGAGAACGCGGCAAAAGTACCGGCTGACACTGGTGGGTCAAAAGGGGTTCAAGGGGTTTGACTAGGGTTTCGACCCAACCTTGACCATGAGTTGACCAAGGGGTGCCATTAGGGGTTGTTGGTGATGATTTCGAGGTGATGGCCGAGGTTGACCGTCGTTTGACCAAAGTCAACTCTGTTGACCGGATGATTAGGATTAATTACCCGGCCGAAAACCTGGGGCGTCACAGGCGGCTAGCTTCTTATTCAATCTTTTATTAATTCTAGCTTGGACAAAGACAAGATCTTTAGTGGAAGGCTAATTATTGAAAGAGTTAGAATAGTTACCTCCATTTTGATTGTTGAACGGGAAGTTGGGCCTCGAGTTCCACCCTTGATTGTTGTAGTTGTTGTTGCGGAACCCGTTGTTGTTGCCATTGTTGATGAAGCTGGCTTCTTCCCTTGTTTCAAGGCAATCATTGCCCGAATGACCAATATTACTGCAAACCTCGCATGTCATGTGTGCGTCCATGATCTTGGTAGTCTCCATGTTGCTTGATGCCTCCAATTTCTTCATGAGGAGGTCCATCTTGGCGGCGATTATGTCGATTCCATCGACTTGGTGTAAAACATGGGTATGGGGTTGGAGACGATATCCATCCCAACCTTGATTTGCCACCATCTTCTTGATCAATTCCTTAGCGGCTGGTACTTGTAGCAAGAAGAAGGCTCATCCAGCAGCTGCATCTAGGTGCTCACGGGTCATACGCTTGAGCCCGTGATAGAAGGTCTAAATTAAGAACCACCCTTGCATGCCATGGTGTGGGCACGCGGTGATGTACTCCTGGAAGCGTTCCCATGCTTCCGGGATACTCTCATCATTCTGCTGTTGGAAACCCAAAATTATTGCGTGGAGGGCATTGGTTTTGCCCACCGGGAAGAACTTTGCGAGAAATGCCTTTGAGCACTTATCCCATGTGTTTATGGCATCTCGCTCCGGATAAAACCATTGCTTCACCTTCCCGAGCAATGAGAACGGGAATAGGCGAAGACGGTTGGCATTATCTATCACTCCACGGATAGTGAAAGTCCTACACACCTCCAAACGTACTGGAGATGTGCATTGGCATCTTCATTCGGCTTGCTGGAGAACGAATTTGCTTGCACCATACTGATCAACGCCTGCTTGAGTTCAAAGTTTCCGTCTCCCACCATTGTGGTTGGTCAAGTAGGGACATTGGTGTTGGAGGGGGCGGAAAACTCGCGGATCGTCCTCTCGGCCATTGGTGCTGATGAGGTGCTATCTACAGGATCGACGGTGTTCGTCTTTTTGTTCGAGAGAAACTTCTGAGGGATGATGACACGGGGTCGCACTCTCCTCACAAGTGACTCCGGTCATGCACTACTCTGCGTAAACGAGAGTAGAGCAAGGGTAAACCAACTTCAATAGTGGTTCAACAAACCTTGATAATTCTACCACGATGCCTAAACGATATCTTATGCTTATTGCCTCCCCGACAACAGTGCCAGAAATGCTTGTTGACATTTCTTAGCCTCACCACTAGGGTGGAACGAATGGCGACGGTGACAGAAATGCTTTTGGCGCCTGCAAGCGTCGCCGCCGGGTTCACGCCTCTGGTACTGGGACTATGGAGCGTCTGGGGTAAAACACACGATCACAGAAAGGTCTGCAAGCGCACGGATTACCAATGTAGTACTTCACCCGGTGGTATTCAGGTTGTCGATTTATATTTTCCCAAGGGAGGCATGAAGACAAAGATGATCGAGTAAATGGTGGAGAATAACCAAGACTTGGTAAAGAGCTATTGTGGGGGATAACGAATAAGGATATTCGAGGATAACCTAGACACACACTAGGAGATCTAGATAAAAGATTAGAGAGGATAGCGAGCTGGGAGGACAATGAGACAATAAAGGATCCTAACACAATCTATCTATTCTTGTCAACTCTAAGCAAAGGGCTAAAGCAAAGGATAACCAAGGCAAGCTAACTCGGCAAGCTCTTCTAGTGCTGCAGGAGCATGCAAAGCCATGCCCTCAGACTGCGATGAGAAGGGAGGACTACGACGCGTTGAATCCTACTGGCCCAAACTAATGTGGTGGACTACAAAGCCCGTCTGGAGCTATCACCTCCACAGGGTACCACAATTATTCCGTTGTGCGGGACACCAATCTAAGACTAAGGTAAGCTCTGAGCACTGTGCTCACAACGAACCTTTCCCCGGATATCACGAAGGAAGGTCTCTCTCTGGTGAAACACCGGAGATCAAGCGAAGAACGACCACAACACCGTAGGGTTCAAGAGAGCTAAGTTAACCATGACTAATCTAACTTTAGTCTAAACCAAGAATAAAGCTTCTAGAGCAAAGTAAAAGCTGAATGTAATTGACTCGAAAAGTAAGATAGAAAGATAACTTGATTTGTACTTGAGTCTAAACAAACAAAGGATATAAGAGCAATAACGGAACTCTGAAGAAAACTCCTTCGGAACCCCGAGACTTGCTCGACTCGACTCTAACTCCCAAGCTACACTAATCCTACTCTAAGTGAATAAAAGAGTGGAAATGAGATGCTCCTGCGCGGTGTGTGTGATCCCGCGGGTGTGAGGCTCATTTTATAGGTAAGTGAGGTCGGTTGAGGGCGTGGGCCCATTTTCATAGGTGCAACCGGATCAAGGGGTGCATCCGGCCCTATGATCCACCGCCTCTTGACTTGGACACTCCTGATCCTCGCTCCTGAGGCGGTTGAGGGTCGGTTCCTTGCGTCGGTTTTGGCCGGTATGGCGGTTGGGAGGTGCGGTCGGCCCACCTCTAAGCCGTGGGATGAACCGCCTCCACTTGGTGATGCTCAGGATGCTCTTGGAATGACGGTTGTGGCGGTTGATCGGCCGGAGAGGTGGACCCATTGATCCAAGTGATCACAACTTCATCCATTTGATCAATATCATTCATCCAAGTTCTGCACGCGGGGAAGGAAGCGTTTGGGACCAAAGACATGGCACGGTGCAGGTGCGGCCGCACCTGGCAAGGTCGGTCGCACTGCAGGCCGTCCGCACTTGCCCGGGCCGGCCGCACCTGCGGGGCCGGTCGTGCTTGCTGGTGCAGCCGTGCCTGGCTCGTGTGGCACATTGGCGCCATTTCCCTCCTAAATGTGTACCTATAAATAAAAATTGCAACACAACTCGTGGAACCTTATTAGTATAAAAAATATGCATGAAACTTGTTGTATACTCCTCTCGAACCCGAGGTTTGATGATCGGATCTTTGTTGTAAGGACCGTCAACACAAATGAAAATGCCTAATCAATGTACTCATGCCAAAATGTGCTTGTCAATGAGATCAATACTTTAGGTGTGAAGAACATCACGGACTTGAACATCAACCACAAGATCCTTCAAAGTCTCCGGAGGCCCGATTATGACTTGGTGAAAGCTATCATCTATGTGAGGAAGCTCAAAGAATTAAAGCCATCTCATATCTTGAGCAAGATCATGGCACATGAGCTTCAGATCATGCCCAAGTCTAAGAAGGCACCCCAAGAAAAGCCCCAAAAATCATCTTCTCCAACCACAAGCCATGCCCTCTCAAGCCAACAAGAGAAGGTGATGAGTAGGATAGCTACTCATGGAAGATCAAGCAAAGATGATGGTGATGATGGTGAAGATGAGGACTCCTCAAGTGAGGAAGAGGTCGAATCCATGGCAGCCATATACGTGAAGAAGATCTTCAAGTATGTGAAGAAAGTCAACATGTACAGCTACAACGTCCACTTGAGAGAAGGGCGTCATCATCACCACATAAAGTTCACCAAGATTGAGCACAAGCCCGACAAGAAGGTGGTCAAGGAGAGGAGACCAAAGCAAGAAGCAAATATCGTCGTCCATGAGTGGACAAGTGGTGGAGAATCAAGTTCTTCTAACTCAAGTGATGAATCAAGAAAGAACTTCACCACCCGCTTCATGCAAGGTCCTTCATCATCACTACACATGTGCCTTATGGCCCGAGGTATGGAGAGCAACACCACCTCCCTCAATGATCTTGTTGAGCTCGTCCATGAGCAAAAAGGGAAGCTTAAGAAACAAGCTAATGAAATTAAAGAACTCAATACCCTTAATGATCTTAGTGCAACCCTTGCTACAAATTATGAACATTAGTTGTGCAAATTCAAATTGCTTAGCAAGGAGTGTGATGAGCTAAAATCTAAGATTGAGAGCAATGAGACTAAAACAAGTAATTCCTTTGAGCTTGACAAATTATCTATCCCTTGTGCTATTCCTATCTCCAAGGTAGATGTTTCAACTTATTGCATTGATTTAATTGATGAATCTTGCTCAGCATCTTGCAATGAGAATGTTGTTGTAGAAACATGTGATTCTCTCATAGGAAAGAAAAATTATGAGCTCAACAAGAAGTGAAATGACTCCGAGATAGGTTGGCAAGCTTGATGGGCAAGGGCAAGAACAATGAGGAACAAGTGGACATCTCTCAAGACATGAAGAGCAAAGTCCAACCTGCTCAATATAACCATGATCCCATGGTGAAGAAGCTTGAGGAGGTTGCAACCGTGACTTGCTACAAGTGTCATGGAGAAGGGCACAAGTTCTACAAATGCCCTCAATTTGTCAAGAAGATGGACAAGGGCGGAAAGAAGAAGTTGAACCCCACCACCAAGAGCTCCCTCATCTAAACCAAGCCCAACCGCAAGAACAAGACCAAGAGAAACACCTACGTCATCAACAAGAAGGCTAATGGCAAGGTGGTTGCACACAAGGTAGGGAAGACGAAAAAGGAGTGGGGTTGGAACCAACACATTTGGGTGCCCCAGGAAGTGATCACCAACATGAAGGGGCCTCAAATGGTTTGGGTTCCGAAGGCCACTTGAAGGCCTTGAGTTCGGGGACTTTGGAGGCTTGGCACATAGAAGAGATGAGAAGATTCAAGCCTAGAAGCCAAGCTTGCAAGTTGGACATGTGTTGCCCAAGATCCCTGGTTAAGGTAATGGAAACTAGAACCCATCTCATATATCTTTGTAGCTCTATTGCCTATTCTAGGTTTGCATTTGTTGCTATGCCTAGTTGTTTTCATATGGTAGGTTGCTTGTGCCATGTGCTAACCCATGAGCAACCTACATGGTTTGATTAGTGTGTAGGAAAGCTACACTTGTTCATTCATGGTGCATGTTTTCAGTTATATCTCTTTGCATCATGAGCAAGCTATAGGGTTAGCTTCCCTTTGTTGTCATAAACAATGTGCATACATTTTGTTGATGATTCAAACACTAAATGCACACATTTAGGGGGAGCTCATCCTATGGTTTGGTTATGGTTCTAACATTGTTTTAAGCTTATTTTGTGTAGTCCCTTGGCGACGTGTTCCAGTGCGGTACTTCATTCTAAGAGAATTCTATTTCACTCTCAATGTGATCTAACATCTCTAAAAGAGTGAATATACAAATATGAGCTTCATGCGATTGAGTCATGTCCTTGCGAGCTTATGTCTCTATATAAGTTCAACGGCAATGCACTCATACATTCCTACTCCTTGTGGTACCCAAGTGTCTCCTATGCAAGCTTCTTTCAAGTTGTGTCACCTAGTGATATCATTTCCAAGTGGCTCATCTCAATGTGGTGCCAACAAGGTAGAGAGGAACAACCCCCGGAGGTATGCAATGATCAAAAGACTACAAGTGATATCTAAAAGTGGTAATGTAACAAGAACCCATTTGTCTTATCTCTAGTCCTTTAAGCTACCTCCTTGCATGATATACTGTAAGCTTCCTTGTCTTACAAGTGTTTATAGTTGTGCACTTTATTTTTACACTATCATATTGTGTACACACTTAGGGGAGCTTAGTTTGTATCATGCTAGTCTCATGAGCTTATGATCCACCTTAGTTATTCGTACATGTGGTATCTTCAATAATATCATACATATGGGTCATGGTTGATGTGGTTTTTCTCCATTGCATTTAACATTTCTCTTGAGCTATGTAATTTGCAAGGACTTGCCAGATTTCCTTTGGAGTCCCCATTAGTTTTGTACACTTTTATGAGATTTTATGCCAAAGGGGGAGAAATTGGAACCAAAGCAAGCTATGTGTGAACATAGGAAGAGATGATCAAAGGGGGGGAAGTATGATCTAGGGGAGGTTAGATGATGGTAGGCATCCAAACAAGTGTAAGTGGATCTATTTAACATAATTTTTGCAAATTTATGTTTGCTTTGATTGTGTTATCATAAATCACCAAAAAGGGGGAGATTGTAGCGAACATGGCCGCCATAGCCATTTGTTCAAGTATGATTTTGGTGATTCATACACAACACAATCATGGGACTAACCGAAATGATTGAGCATGTCCTTGTAGGCATTCTAGGTTCCATGGATGCAACCACACACAATGCAAGAATGACAAAAAGAAAATATGAACTCAAGACAAAGAGAGAAATGAATTGGACTTGTCCTATTAATTAGTTATACTTAGATCAATCGAATGGTACGACATGCTACAGAATCATAAATATTATTTCACAAGCTTTCCATAGAGTTCAAGGTCATCAAAATCGGAATCCGGAGTGAAAAGTTATGGCCAAAATAAGACATGCTGAAAACAGGGCATAAGATGATCCGGCGGTCAAGTTTTTGTGAGCACCGGATGAACTCCCGAGAAGAAGAAAATAAGTGTATAAGCACCGGATGATATGGTGGTACCATCGGATGAATGTGTCGGTTCATCCTATGCTTTTTTGGGAAACAAACAGAGAGGTATTCGCGCAGAAATGACTAGCATCAGATGAACCGACGCTACCATCGGTTCATCCGATGCTCAAAAATTCTCAAGATTTTTTCAGAATCATGTAGCGAATTGCATAAGCTTTCCAACGAATATAAGCTCGTTGAAAACAGAGTTCGAAGCAAGGGCAAAATATGGAAGGGCATACGGCAGCACAGGATGATCTGACGCTACATAAAATGACACAGTCAGTTCATCCGACGGTATATCTTAAGTAGTCATTAGAGCAACGGCTATATTGGTGTGTTGGCCTATTTATACCCCTTCTACTCTCCCATTTGAGTGTGTGGAAGTGTAGAGGAGTGCAAGACACTTAGAACATCATATCCAAGCCATCGAAGTGCTAAATTTGCTCATCCATAGACTTGCACATGCTTTGTTTGAGCTTAGTGTTAGGCTTAGCTTAGAGTTGAGTGAGTGCAAGGTGTCCCTACCTTGTGAGGTGATTCTTGAGTGGATCAAGTTGTACAAGGTGCGTTGGAAGCCTTGGGGCCTAAGTGGCTCACCCGCAATCGTCTTCGACCCTCCAGCTTGGTGTGGAGTGACGAGGACACTTTGTGTGGGGGATATGGAGACTCCCTTCCTAAGTGGAGAAGCTCCTTATTGGAGGCGGCATCAAGGTGGCTAAGGGAGCTTAGCGAGTGCCTAAGTGGAGAGCCTTTGTGGCTAGTCAAGTGGCGCTCTTGGGAGAGACTTGGTGACCGGGAAGAATTACTCTTGTGTGAGTGTTCCAACACCGTGGACTAGGGGTGGCGTAGTGTCTACCGATACCATGGAATAAATCACGTGTCAAGAGTTTGCTTCCTCTCACCCCTCTTTGCGTTTCCGCATTACTTTGTTGCAATCCTTACTTGCCTTTACTTTCCTAGAGTAGTATCATGCTAGTATTGGCTATAGGATGCAATACTTGTTTTGGGATGGGAGTTTCACACTAGAACAACCATAGTTGCACATCTAGGTAGTATGTTCTAGTTTTACTTTATGCAAAAGTAGTGAAACAATTGTTTAAGGTTTTTATAAGCCTAATTCACCCCCTCCCCCTATTAGGCTACGAGCATTCGATTCCTTACGCACATGTCCAAGTTCGAAGAATTGTATGTGCATGGATAAAAAACCGCTTTTTCTAGCGATCCATGATTGGGTGATATATGGGGAGGCACGATGCGGAGGTGAGGTCGCGAGGGGTGAAGGCGCGGTGTGAAGGAGCTTTTACGTACCAAGTTTGTTTAACCTCTTGTTCGCACACAAAAGTGGCAAGGTTTGAGATATATGAGGCTAAAGGCTAGAAGAGCCAATTTAGTGCTAATTTTTGATATCTTGCTAGTTTGGCTTGGATATGCATTTTATAGGACAGGGGGTCATCTTGGATATTTTGGATGTGATTTCATCAAAAGGGACGAAGATACTCTTGGAGCAACGTCAAATCAAGTCAAGTCATGGGTTCAAGTTATCAAGATGAACTATTTGCCAAGATGATCAATATGGACATTTAGATCATATAATCATAGTCAAAGGTTGCTGATCTGGCTACTAGGACAAGGCCAACTGATCTCATTCAGTTATTGGTCATAGCCGATTCAGTAGCCCTGACCGGTCTGACCTTTGACCCACACCGGTCAGACCGGTCAGACCAAAGTGCTCAAAATGCCAATTGGACTTAACAATTGTGTAGATCTCGTAGAGACGATTGAAATGCATATGTGGAACGTCCAGTTTGGAGTCCGGATGAGGGGGTTATGGTCCTGGCAAGAACCAGCCCTGCGCTTGACCAGTCTGACTAGTGGGACCCGACGGTCTGACCAGTGCTCGCAGCCAAATCCGAGTTAGGAGTTGTATTTCGATGAGGAATTTGTATAGGCTTCAACTCCTACTGGGGCAAGACCTCCCCACCCTATATTTATGAAGGGCCACGGCTGATTGAGGGGAACACAATCGAATCTATCATTACCTTCTACTTTTTATCCTCTCAACACCTTTTCCAACCTCCATGCTTCTCGTCTCTTGATCTCCATGACTTGAGATGGCATCCTTGGGCCTGCTAGTCGACCTAGGGCACACCGGCGACGTCCATGCCCTGACGGGGTCCCTCCCGGGCGAGAGCTTCGACGGCCTTTGCTAGTTTGCTCGTAAACTAGTCGTTCTTCACTACGTAAGTGCGTTAGTTACCTCTTTGCTAGTTTGCTCGTAAACCTAGCCGTCCTCCATCACGTAAGTGTGGTAATTACCCTCTCGAACGCTCGAGTTAGGCAAACCCTAGGTCACCGGTCTGACCGGCGTGCCTAACCGGTCTGACCGGTCCTGGCGACGACCTTGCTCTTCGGTCCGTTCGCGTGCTCTCGTGTGTTGACCCCGAAAGGCGTCAACAAATTGGCGACTCTGCTGGTGAAGAGATTTGGTTGCTCAAACCGTTCTATCGATCCCTAGACTTTTTGATCTATTACTTTGATTCACCATTGTAGTTGAATCTGGTCTTTTTTGGACCGATTGCATCTATAATTATCACATTGCATCAGGCTTCTCGAGCTGTTTGCATTGTGTTTTGTCTTGCTTGCTACTACATATTGAAGATTAAAAGTGAAGGGAGACTTTGGCATTGATTGATTGGATTTTCGAGGATATCTGGATTTATCTATATTACAAGATCTGAAGCATCAACACTTATTACGGCGGGTTATTCTTATTCCTCAAATCAATTCAACTACAACGAGCCCAAGGTACAATTAGAAAAATACATTACCTATGTCTAATGTTAATAATTATTTTGCAAGTACCATGAATTCTTATATTGATGTTGCTAGATTTGATACTAGTAGGAATATTGCATCGGCTAGTGCTTGTTCAGATGGTTTTGATTATGCAAATTATAATTCTGAGTTTAATATGCAAAATTCATTGTCAAATAATATGCATACTTTGAATTTTAATGATACTAACAACATACAACATTATACTCACAGACCGGTTGTACAACATGTTCAAAAGTCGGTTAACATGTATCAACGCCAAACTAACATGGTGAGTTCGGCCAATTCTTATGGAACACCAGATGATGCTAGTAATTCTACTAATTTTCAGCAAGGTGTTTCATCTATTTATTCATCGGCAGGATATGTGATTACATCACAAAACATGTTGTTGAATGAGAAAATTGGTCATGCTAATTCTAGCCATCAGGCTAGTTATTCTCAAAAATCATGTGCAACTGATCTCTATAATATTCAACAAGGTAGAGATGAACCGGTTTTTAATTATTTAGAACGATTCAAAGAAATAATCAATGCTTTAATTTACCTTTTTCCGATTCAGATCTAGCTTATCTTGCTTTTAGAGGTTTAAAATTACCCCTTAGAGATTGGTTGAGAAATATAAAATTTAATTCACTTGATGAAGTGCTTGTGAAAGCTATGGCATGTGAATTAAGGATAAAAGAACAAAATGAGAAAATTGGACATGCTAATTCTATCTATCAGGCTAGTTGTTCTCAATCATCATATACTACACATCATGACATTGGAGTGGAGGTTGCACCTACTTTCTCATCATCACTTGCAAATGATAATAATCATGATTAGGCTGCGAATGTTCATCATAACTATGGCTAGATTAATGAAAATTCAGCCAGCATGTATTTAGATGAAGTCAGAAAAGAGGATCTCCCTGAGGAGATGCGCCAAGAATTAGATCAGATTCTTGCACAATTTCAACACGACTTTCTTTATCAAGCAGCAATCTCCAAGAAAAATAAAAGTGATTCAGATTTGAGAAATAGTTTGGTTATTATGACAACTGAACCAAATGGTGTACATTCTGAATCTATTGCATCTAAAGAGTCGAGCTTAGCTGTAGAAGAGCATATTAATCAAAAGGAAACAACTACACTTGATTTTCCTGAAGCCGGAGTTGTCGTACACTTAACTAGTGATTATCATGCCACTAAGCGACAAGTTCAGGCCGAGAAAAATTCAGAACATCAAACTGTTGAAAACCAAGACAAAGGAGGCGAGAAGGGATCATTGGCATGTCGACACAAGGTGATTTTTAGCAACCCTGGAGGCACCGGTCTAACCGGCTCTCTACACCGGTCTGACTGGTCCAAGCGGAGTACGACAGTCGACTGCCATCAAGAGGAGAAATACGACATTATCCACATCAGAGTTCCTCACCTCTCCAATGCATTTGATAAGGTATGTTTTGCAAGTAATTCCCAATCAGATCCTATAGTTTCATTTAATTCATTTATTAGTGATTCTATCATAAATAATTCTAAGAGATCGATTGAGGATGATTTACTTGTTAGTGATAGCATGCCTTTAGATTATACCATCCAATGCATCGTCAAAATTAAAAATGTTGATCATAAAAATACTTTGACATCTAAGTTTTCTACATCATCATTGTCAAAGTTTTTCTCTTCATGGTGTATTTATGGATATTCTGGATTTAAAAGTAAGAAATCAAAATCGAGAGCCATTGTGAAGTCTGATGCTCATATAGTGACCAACTTTAAAGCATCGGGCATGAGAAGTGCAAAGAAAGGTATAGCCGAATAGGTTGACAAGAAATCTGAACCATTTGTTTGCTTGGCCTTAAAGCCTTCTCCACAAAAGCATCGGTTGGAAAAGATAAAGTACACCTTTGATTTAACTTTGTGTGATAATTTATTTGATATTTTGCTAGAGAATAATTTTATTAAACTCTTTGATCACAAAGTTAGTCCATCACCTCTCGAGTTAGAAGATAAAAAATATTGCAAGTGGCATAATTCTTTTAATCATAATACTAGTGATTGCAATATTTTCTTCAATTCATTCAATCGGCCATTGACACTGGACGATTGAGGTTTGCTCAAACACGAGAGGATGGCCAGTTGGCTACAATTGGTTTTGATGGCAAAGGATCATTAAATCGGTTAGCATCAGCCGGTTTATCCAAAGATCTGGATTTAATTGCCAAGGAGGAAGATTCAAAGCTCCCGAGTGTTGAGAAGGACATCGTCCATAACTTGCAAGATCAAGTGATTTTCGGGGACGATGAGCCTATCAAAATCCCAGAATTTACTGGGGGCAAAATGATTTTTCTTCATCGAGTCAGGAACCTGTTACTCTTCCTGTTCTGGAGTCACAGGTCAGACTGGTGCAATCCAAAGGTCAAACCGGTGCAGCCCAAAGGTCTGACCCGTGCAAGTGTGAAAAAATCAGAGATGTCCAAATCTGAGCATCCTGTAGCTAATCGAGGTAAAGACCATGTCAAGCACAATGGTAAAAGGCCGAAGCTCACTTTTGACGAACTTCTAGCTAAGTATCAAAAAGACAATGAGGCCAAGTGTGCTAATCGGTCAAATAAAGTTAAATCATCAAGATTGCCTCCTAAGCATAATTCCGGCAATTGGAATCGGCAAGGAAAGAGTTTTCATGCAGCAGCAACATATTCTCCTATTAAGCCATCAATGTCGGTTTCATATGCTCCATATCCCACTAGTGATCATCCTTATTCATCATGGGGGTGGAGTGATTCATGGACACATACTCCTTCATATTTCAGACAATATTATGTGGAGTATGCAGCTCCAAGGCGACCATCATATGCAAGGCAGTCGTATGTTGAAAGTTACCATTTTGAGTGTAAAGATCGGTCCAGTGCTCAAAACAAGAAAAGGGCTGTCAAGCAAGTTTATCAAGTGAAAAGATATGGTCGCAAGATAAAAGTTCATATCTGAATTCAGTTAACAAAAAGCCGATTAATGTGTTCAACACTTTGGCTATTGGTGGCAAAGGGAAGGAAAAATCATCTGTTCATCCTCCGAGTGCCAAATCTGAACAAAAGGAGTTGAAGAGATCGAAAAAACAAGAGAGGAGCACTGCTGTCCAAAACTGAAGCAAAGTCAAGTCATCCACTTGGTTTGTCAAATTGGCAGAAGAAGAAGTTACAAAAGATTAGTGCTCAAGAGCTGAGGAAGAAAGGCATGGCATGGATTCCTAAAGGAAGCATTCGAACTCACACGAGTGATGATCAAGCAAAAGGTGCAACACAGTTTAAGGAGGAGAAAAGATATGAGAGGCAGTCTTCAAAATTGAGGTTTGCACCAAATCATCAAAGTTATTGGTCATTACCTAGTCCATTTGCTTTACAAATGCCACATATGCCTATGTTTTGGAATTCATCTTTAGATATGCATGATTATCCCTCATACTCTTATTTTGGTCCTTGGGTTCCACATGGATCATCTTTATATCATAGAGGGTTATCACCAAAATACTATGCATATTGATTAATCTGCAAAAGCTAAAATGTTTAGTTCTTCGAGATGGTTTTAATTTCTGAATTTATATATCTCTACTCTATTATTTCGGTTGTGCATATTCTTATGGATGAATTCTTTATGGATGATATTGAATTAGCGTCTTTGACAACATACATAGCCGATGAATCTCTTAGATCATCATCCTAAAGTCTTAGCTTCCCGATAATAGGTTGCTTATAACCTTTTTGGTGCCTTAAGTTCTTGGGGGGAAAGACTTAAGCTAAAAAAGTAATTTACCACTATGGAGTTTCTATTTACTAGATCGTCTTGCAAGATTGCTCAAAATGTTGGTGTTGTCCTTATTTCACCAAATAATAATGTTTTGAGATTTTTTAGCCAGTTGGTATATTTAACCTCAAGTTTCAAGTCGAATGTGAATTTTTATATTCATGCTGGATTCAGGGAACCATAGTGGTAGAATCATGCAAAGGCATTTAGTGGCTCATTACCAGAGGCGTAACAAGTATTTACATTAAATGAGTCACTATATATATTTCTTAGCATATGTCTAGAAGGTTTTCTTAATTTTATAACATCTATTTTATCTAGACATGAGAATTCAGGATTAGTACTCTCAAATAATGAACATCAGGCTAAGGTGTCCGAAAGACATTTTCATGAAAAAGGGCCGATGTTTAGAAATCAGAGAGCACATCCTGAACGGACCGGTCTGACCGCTACCTTGACCGGTCTGACCGTTAGTGACCGGTCTAACCGATCCTTGTCACCGGTCTGACCGGTGTGGCTGTTGGTTTGGCTGTCCAGATCTCGAAATTTGTTAAAGCCAAGATTGATACTTGGATAAAGTTTGTTGGCGACTGTTAACATAATCTGAGATATATTGGAAGGATAAGTCGAGAAAAAACAAAGATGGATTCAAGAGTAATCCTGCCATCACCAATTACAAGGTAATTGAGTTATATTCATTTTTTAGGCTGATTACTCATCCTAATCTATTTATGGTCAAAATAACTTGTGAATGCATTAATGAATTGTTCTATACTTCATCATTGTCAATTTAGTGAGTATTGCAAAGACCAATTGTCATTATAGTGATTTGGTCGATTTATGCATTCACAAAAGCATACAAGTGTGAGAATGACTTAGAAATAATATTTCAATGTTTCACAGCCGAGGGGTGTGTACTCAGGCTTGTTTCACTCACACAATGAGTATAAATGGCAACAACAAGTCGAAAACTTCATATTAGACAAAGTCGGGTAATATGGTCGATAGATGCTATCATCCTTTAAAAGGTAAAACTTGTTTGCTACACTTGTGCTCGACATTGTTCTTGTACAGTTTTGGAGCTGGTAAGTATTTCTTGGTACGCAAGCTTTACCAAGAAACAGGGGGCATATGTTCGCACCCAAAAGTGGCAAGGTTTGAGATATATGAGGCTAAAGGCTAGAAGTGCCAATTTAGTGCTAATCCTTGATATCTTGCTAGTTTGGCTTGGATATGCATTTTACAGGACAGGGGTCATCTTGGATATTCTGGTTGTGATTTCATTAAAAGGGATGAAGATACTCTTGGAGCAACGTCAAATCAAGTCAAGTCATGGGTTCATGTTATCAAAATGAACTATTTGCCAAGATGATCAATATGGACATTTAGATCATGTAATCATAGTCAAAGGTTGCTGATATGGCTACTAGGACAAGGCTAACTGATCTGATTCAGTTATTCGTCATAGCCGATTCAGTAGCCCTGACCGGTCTGACCTTTGACACACACCGGTCAGGCCGGTCGGACCAAAGTGCTCAAAATGCCAATAGACTTCACCATTGCGTAGATCTCGTCGAGACGATCGAAATGCATATGTGGAACGTCCATTTCGGAGTCCGGATGAGGAGTTATGGTCCTGGCAAGAACCAACCCTGCGCTTGACTGGTCTGACCGGTGAGACCCGACGGTCTGACCGGTGCTCGCAACCAAATCTGAGTTAGGACTTGTATTTCGATGCGGAATTTGTATAGGCTTCGACTCCTACTGTGGCAAGGCCTCCCCACCCTATATTTATGAAGGGCCACGGCCGATTGAGGGGAGCACAATCGAATCTATCATTACTTTTTATCCTCTAAACACCTTTTCCAACCTCCATGCTTCTCGTCTTTTGATCTCCACGACTTGAGATGGCGTCCTAGGGCCTGCTGGTCGACCTAGGGCACACCGACGACGTCCATACCCTGACGGGGTCCCTCCGAGGCGAGAGCTTCGACGGCCTTTGCTAGTTTGCTCATAAACTAGTCGTTCTTCCCTACGTAAGTGTGTTAGTTACCTCTTTGCTGATTTGCTCGTAAACCTAGCCGTCCTCCATCACGTAACTGTGGTAATTACCCTCTCGAACGCTCGAGTTAGGCAAACCCTAGGACACCGGTCTGACCGGCGCGCCTGACCGGTCTGACCGGTCCTGGCGGCGACCTTGCTCTTCGATCCGTTCGCGTGCTCTCGTGTGTTGACCCCGAAAGGCATCAACACCTCTTTAGCAGAGATAGAGATATATATCGGTAAATATTTGAGCATTGACATGTGGGTCGCATCAAGGCCGTCGATTGGGCGGCCCAAGTGGAGCGACAACGCCAGGTCGCCCATTCTCAAAGGCCGCCCGAATCTGTGCATGGTCATTAGCAAATAGCAATGTCGCACTCATTAGCAAATTGAGCGAAAGCACAGCACCTCACATCCACAACGCCTCGACACACCATTCAGGCCTGGCAGTCTGGCACCGCTGCAAGTCTGTTCAATATCTAAATGATCTGTTGACGTTGCAATCTTTACTTCTCTCATCTAAAATTCTACTTTATTAATTATGCAAAGAGTATGAATACAGTTTTATTGTTTGCATTTTGAAAATATAGAACCACATCAAAAACTAAGCTACGATCAGCTAATAAAGTTCCTTGTGGTTGAACCTACTCTTCGACTCCTCGACTCGGCGCTGGTGTTCCCATTTTCATAAATTTATCTTAATATTTTATATACATTATTACTTACTGGTAGACGACGTGGCCGTCGACAACAAGATCAATCTTGTCGATTTACTGGTTAGTTCTTTCGGAGGTGCTCATAGAGGTAGGGTTGTGTGTGTTCATAGTGACGAGCGTACGTGTGTATGTGCACATTTACATTCATATTGTGTGATTCGGAAAATAAAATATAAGGTCGTATTTCTCTCTAGTGCCATCTAAACTTAAGGTACGGTCCTGGGTATGCGGGCCACTCTATAAATTGGGAGTGGGTCTAACTCTTAATAACAAATGACATTAATTCTCTCTCTTTATATTTCCTTCTATAATGACGAAATAACTTATATTTCTTGATGTCATTCTTATATTTTTACATTGCCGATGATCAACTTCTATCTTTCAGTTCATTTGAATATGTTGCATGACGGTTGTCGATGAAAGCAGTCCATTGAACCCTATATGTTATATTGTGATATTTGTGTCAATCAATTAAGCCCCTATCTGTTTCTTTGCACAAATGTAATATATAATTAATTCCAGCAGAGTACTTTCAGCAGCATTAATCTCACCTTCCTTTCTTAAACCAAATATTACTACCAAAAATATAAATGTAGTAGCATTTCAATCCTCACACCACACAGACTACACACGACTACACACGTGCAAATATCTACTCATAAAAAGAATTAGAGAGCTAGATCTAGGCCTAGGGTTAGCTAGGAGAGAGAAGGGAGTGAAGAGCGATATTGAATTAGAGATTTATTTATAAAATAGCTTTATATTTTCATAATATAATCATTGCAATTATAGAAGCAAATTTACATATTAAATAATTTAAATTATTAGTTTGTCATTCCAAAATAAAGGAGAGAGACTAATGAGCATGGCAAACCATTCTGTTTTTGGTGGCAACTGAATGAAGGGCCGTCGAAATTGATGAGTTTGCATGGATGGATCATGCGCGCCATGAAGCAAGGCATTCACACTATCATCGTAAATGTCACGACATGGGTGTTCAGTAGCATTTTAGGACGGTAGGTTTCAATCGATTTCCCGGATTTGCATGCGATGTACCGTCGTGACAAACTCGACGTCTATCTCGTTACCGTTTGGTCCATGTAAGTCAACATGCCTATACTACATACATATCTATTCAAATCCATATGTATTATTATTACCATTGTAAGTCAAATTTTTTGCATGATGCAAGTGTTGGATGAAAGAAAGACAAACGGGAGGTGCAAGGTAACATACCTGGACCCGCAACAAGTAAGCAACTGCAACACACATTCATAATGTCAGTTGAACTAAGAAAGAAAATAGATGAACAAGCAAAGACACCGCATGAGAAAGATGAATTAACAAAGAGTTACAAGAAAGCTAAACTTCATGAGGTGGTTGTATACATTGTAAGGGTAAAGAAGAAAAACTAACATAAGGATTCTATCAAGCGTGCTTACAATTTTGAGTAAGATCCTTTAAATAACTATTTCATTTGCTTTCAATTTTGAGTCTATATATATTAATTATTTTAAATTTATGCAACGACCATTTCATTTGCTTTCACTTGTGTCCGAAGTTTGGAACAATGGGGTTCTATGACTCATTACACTTTTCAGAGGCTTCTTACTGTAAAATCATTGAGATTATAAGAAAGTAAGACAACTCAGTGCAATATATAATCACTATTGCGTTTATCGGCTATAGTTCAAATTGTATTACTAACTTATGTCTTTGTATACTTAAAATCCGTATAGTCTATACACAATTAGTGGTGGGTAGCACCCTCCAAATAAGAAAAAAATGGTGGTCCGACATGCCAAATGGGTAAGAATACTTTTGTTAATAAGTACCGATCATTTTTATCAGAGTTGATCAATTCTGTTAATAAGTACCCATCATTTTTTATTTGTTTGTAGTGCTACAAACAACCTCCTGGCAGTGTGCTATGTAGATATTATGTGTGCGAGGTTTTGAGAAATAATGGGAGGTACCGGACGAATCCTGAAGACGTAAGCCTCTTGTTTGTACACAACCATGCATGTGCTAATTATGATCTCAATGGTAATGCAAAACAATCTTTATATATTGTGTTTAAGTGCGGATGCCTACCATCGAGCGGTCGTGGGGGCAACTTCGTGACAGTGAAATCACCAACATTTGTTCAAACATGGCGAGATACATCCTACGTGAGATTTGCCACGAGGATGGAGAATTCTTCGATAAAGAAGTAATTTTTACTTTAGACGATCCGAAAAGGTTACATGTGTGCGCCTAGGGTTATCTATTATGTACGATGTGTTTGAATTACGTGTTTTTATATTTTAGTTTGGATTATGTGTTTGACATGCATATTTGGATTTGGCGGTTAAATACAAATTACAATAAATTAAAGTGAATTTAGCCTACAAATTCAAATATGAAAAATATATGGGGGAGAAATACAAATAATAAACGAAAATGACAAATTACATACAAATAAGAAACAATTATGGGGAATTATAGGAAAATGGAAAAAATGCTTCCTCTGGCGGGCGGCCTAAGCAATCGCCAGCACAGAAAGCCTTTGTGCTGGCGGGCAGCTTAAGTAACTGCCAGCACTGATGGCCCTTTGTGCTCGCGGGCGTTTAAGCCACCCACCAGCGCAAACACCTCTGTGCTGGCGGGCGGGGCACCCACCAGCACAAAGGGCCATTTCTACTAGCTCAAAGTTGCTGGCGGGTGATGCACCCGCCAGCAAACACCGGTTTTACCCGCCAGGACAACACCCGCCAGCACAAAGGCCTCTATGCTGGCGGGCGGGGCACCCGCCAGCACAAAGGGCCATTTCTACTAGCTCAAAGTTGGTGGCGGGTGATGCGCCCGCCAGCAAAGACCGGTTTTAGCCGCTAGAACAAATCCTTTCTGGCCTTGTGACAGTCACATGAACAAATGGAAGGAGACATATGAATATCCACTCTTCAAAATTGAGTACATATTTTCATGAACCAGAGTAGTTTTTTTTAATTTGCACGAAGGAAAAAGGTTTGTTTTTAGTTCTCTGTTGGTCTCCCGTCCATTCTCACTCTCGGCCAGACATGGCAGTCTCAAATCTCCCCACCAAGGCCATTACCTTGTTCTTCTTCTCCTGGATAATAACCTTGCTCCTGCCCTCCTCTGTGACTTCATTGTGCCTCCCATCATCCTTCCTCCACCTTTGTGCCAACTCCACTGTCTTTGCTGGTAGCATTATTTTAACTTCCTTAGATTTGGCCTCGTCTTGTGCAATTAACTTAGGTTTAGCAGCAGCAGCATCCTTTAACTCAGTTTCACTGGCAGCTTCTTTTAATACAGTTTCACAGTCAACTTTTGTTAACTTGCTTTCATCCTTAGCTTCATGTAACTCAGCTTCGTTGACAACTTCTTTTAGTTTGGTCACATTCACATCAACAGATTCCTTTACCTTAGTTGCAGTAACATCTTCATTCAACTCAGTTTCATACGTAGCTTCCTTCAGTTCAGTTTCACTGGTAGCTTCTTTCAGGATGGTTATATCAGTTTCAGTGGTAGCTCCTTTTAGGATGTTTATATCGCTGTTGATTCCAACATCAGCATTATCACATGCATTCAGGTCTTCATTGTGAATATCCCCTATATTCTCATTCTTGTATTCCTCTTGACTAGATAATGGCTTGCTATTGACATCCACAGATTGCATATCAATAGGGTCAGGGAGCCGTTCTTGCAAGTGTTCTTCTATGGAAGCGGTGCTTATGCTCTCTGTCTCATCAAATTCCATCAACAGCTCGACATCCTGCTCCTCGATTTTTGGTGTCTCTATCTTTCCATCCGGCACGTTTCTTGTCCTCTGGATAGAGATCAAATTTTGAGCACCTATTCTTCTTTTTGCTACAGTACCAAGGGCATGGGTCAAAGATACAGCTTGAGTTTTTTCAGCTCGAGGAGGTCCTACCACTGATCTCTGAGTTTTCAGCTTCACAGAAGATGTGGCCATCTTCTCGATTCCAGGCTTTGTAGAGAGGTTACTCTTCTGCACGATGGATGGCAATTTTGCAGTCCTGGTCATATTCTTAGATGAAGCATTTGTTGCAACGGATCCAGGCCACATAGATGTGGCACCGGGCTTCTCCACTTTTTTCCTTATTGTGTTGCCTTGCTTTGCACTAGCCAGAGAAACAGAGTGCAGTGTCTTTTCATGAGTGGAGGAAGAGCCCCAGCCAGAGGTGGTGCGCGTGCTGAACGACGACGACGGTCGACTAATGTTGGATGAGCTTGAGGCAGGGGATGGGGATAATCTGCGATCAGGAGAGGTTGGAACAGACCTTGCACGTCTTAGCCCTTGGTCAGACTCGCTGGGTTTGAGCCCTGGGGACATATTCCGAACACCCCGGTTGACCGTAACATTTGGTTGAGGTTCCCTCCGTGATGTTGCCATTGTGCATAAGCTATTCTGCCATCAACATGTTATTAATGCCTATATCTTTTCATGTGCTCTACTTCAAAAAACAAATCTTTTCATGTGTAGAGGAGAGCATGCAAATAATTGTGGACAATTGACGACAAGACACAAAGGGTGATGGATAGAAAGAAAATGACGCAGTTTAAGGTAAATCATACTGATAATCAGATACAACAACATAAATACTTTTCAGAGCGGGCGTTTATTAATTACTAATTTGTTATTTGTATGCCATGCATAGACATCATACAATCCCGTATTCACGCCCACGTACCACATCCAAGCTTTCAGATGCTCATGCAATGACCAAGAAAGAAAATTCGGTAACCTGGGGATCTAAATTCTGCTGCCATTCTGCCAAGAAAGAGATCAGGAAACCGTACCTGAGTTGATCTCAGAGCTGCTCACAAGAACCCCAAATGCTGATCAATTTCTGCAATTCATGGTCAATAATTCAAGTAGAAGAGGACTAAAAGTTTGCGTTGTGGCACCCACTTTTTATGGCCTGCCGCCTGTACCTAGAGAGGGATTCGGACGCTTGCGGCCTTGAAATAGCCTGAGAATGTTTGGCCCTTGCGCTTCCGTGTGTTGGGTTCGGTGTACATTCCATAAGTAGCCCTTGATTCATGGGCATGTGGGTCAACCGTTTCGTGTTTTCTAGCCTATTAACCGAAGAAGGCACGGTTAAATGCTGGCCTGTCCCGCGAATTGGCTTATCTCTACCTAATAATAATAATAATAATAATAATAATAATAATAATAATAATAATAATAATAATAATAATAATAATAATAATAATAATAATAATAATAATAAGGATCGCTTCTGCCCCTAATTTTCGTCCGCCATATGAGTAAATTACGAGTTAAACCGGAAGGAAATCAGGCTACACTACACATCCGTCAACAATGACTCTTCCCTCCTTCAGTCCTTTGTCCTCCTCACAATCGGTCAACAACCAAATGACACGCGGATCACCTTGGCCTCCGTCCCTCTCCAGTCGACTGTTATCCTCGATGTCCGTGCACTATGGGAGAACCGAGATTCCCCTAGTGTCGAACTCTTCCCCGAGTGCTAAAAATCGGGCACTCGGGAAAGCCAATCTTCCCCGAGTGTTGCACTCGAGGAAGAAAAGCACTCGGGAAAGAAAAGCACTCGGGGAAGAGAGGCTTTCCCGAGTGCGGCAAAACCCATGGCACTCGGGGAAGGGTGACACTCGGGGAAAGCCATCTTCCCCGAGTGCAACACTCAGGGAAGAGTAGCACTCACAAAAGAAAATTCGCATTTGACGGCGCCTTTGGACGGAACCGTTTGCCAAAAAAATGAAAAATGTCTTCCCCGAGTGCCATGCTCTAGCACTCCGGCACTCGGGGAAGGAGCCTCTTCCCCGAGTGCCTTTTCCTGGCACTCGGGGAAGGGTCTCTTCCCCTAGTATCACGCGGAAGCACTCGGGGAAATATTTTTATTTTTTTTAGTTTTATTGCTCCATTTTTTGGTGATACCTTGCCACATTATTTAAAACTCTTTCCTCAAGTTTGGTTCAATTTTAAATTTTTTAGGTATATTTCATTAGTTTTTTCGTTTTCTCGAATTTTTGGGACACTTAAAATTTGAATTACAAGTACATGAAATCATATAATTTGGCGATTCAAAAAATGATGTTCATGATATTTGGTGTATATGGAGGCCGTATCCAGTAACTCACATGAAATGTTCGAGCATCTTGTTGCCGTGACATGATGAACAACTTACGGGAAATGTGTTTCTAAATTACAGAAAATCCGGACGAAGTCCGAAAATCACGAAACTTGTCAGGGGCGTCTTGCTATCACATGTAGAGGTTGTGTGCAACAATTGAGAAGATTTCGAGCAAGTTGCCACATCTGGTGCCTCAAACATATACATCTCCACATGTGATCAATATGATAACACACCTCGAGATGTCTGGGTTTTAGGCACTAGACGTCGCAGCTTGCTCGAAATCTTCTCTATTCTTGCACACAACCTATACATGTGATAATACAACTCCCCGACAAGTTTCGTGATTTTCGAACTTCGTCTGGATTTTCTGTAATTTTGAAACACTTTTCCCGTATGTTGTTCGTCATGTTACGACAACAACATGGTCGATATTTAATGTGAGTTCGTGGATAAGGCCTCAATATACACCAAATATCTAGAATATCATTTTTTGAATTACCAAATTATATTATTTAATGCACCCGCAGTTCAGTTTTGAAGTGTGCACAAAAAATTGAGAAAACGAAAAAACTAACAAAATATATTTAGAAAATTCAAAATTAGGCCAAATTTGGGAAATGATTTTTAAATAATGTTGGAAGGCCTCACAAAAAACGAAGAAAAAAAACTAAAAAATAAAATTATTTCCCCATGTGTCTTTGTTGACACTCGGGGAAGAGATGCTTCCCCGGGTGCAGGGACAGGGGCACTCGAGGAAGAGGTATTCTTCCCAGAGTGTTAGACCGGCGGCTCTCGGGAAAGAGAACAAAAAAAATCCTAACTACAACCCCCCTCCCGGCCACAACCGCACCCCCCGAACCCTATCCCCGCACCCGCCGCCCCGGCCCCGCCCCCGCGCCCGCCGCTCCGCCCCGCCCCCGCGGCCGGCGAGCTTGCCCACGGCCGGCGAGCTCCCGGCGGCCGGCGAGGTCCCCTGCCCCTCTCTCTCCTATCTTCCTTACTTGACTCCATCTCTCCTCTTTCAGATTCGGATCCCACCTATGCGAGCCCCTCGATGAGAGTGAGATGGTGCCTCCTTCTCCTCCGGCCCTCCCCGGCCGCCGCGGGCTCTCCCCGGCTCCCCGGCCGCCGCGCCCCAAGGGGGTGGAGGGGATCTGGCACTGGCTCCCCTGCCGCCGCCGGCCCGAGAAGAAGCAGGAAGAAAGAAGGAGAAGAGGAGGGGAGGAAGAAGGAGAAGGGAGGAGAAGAGGATGTGCGACAAATTGGACAGCAACAAGGTTGGGAGATCCCGGCACAGCTGCTTGCGTCGCGACCACCACCACATCGTCGAGTCTACTCCGGTGAGTATGAGTTCGGATGTGACATCCCTAACTACCATTCATCTGTGTATGCTAGAGAAATCTTGGTTGGAATTCTTAGGGATGCAAGCAGGTCTTTGAATAATTGTTTAGCAACATCCTCTTTTTCATTCCCTCTCATCATGATAAAAGAAAATGCATTGATCAATAACTAAAATTGTTTGTCAAATGCGCTGATAAAAGATACTAGGTTGCTTGCCGTGATGCCGCCATACGCTGCTGCACCTATTTGTCAAATATGTATATACATCCAGTATTTATTACATTCGACATATCTTGTGTGTAATGAAAAGTACTAGCTGCATAGTGATCTTTTCAAACCGTGGTACTGATTGAAACATTTATGAACTACCATGTACAGGCAGCATTTTTATTATTAATGGTTGATTATAGCTTTGTCATCTCTACTCTGAATAAAGAATTAAAGATGTATGTTCCTACGTGTTCTATATCTAACCACTGTTTAGCTTACACCCTGAGTTCTTTGTTTCAGTGATCATCTAGTTCATCTGATATTCTTTAGTTGCACAATGAGTTGTAGAAACTGATTGCTTAAATGGATATGTTGTGACTGGTTTATTGCTTCAGTCTCAGGTTGCTTGCCTAGACTCATCCCTCCAGGCTCCAGTGTGTCATGCATAGTTGATCTTTGCATGCATCTCGGTTTTGCTTGACAACAAAGTGCTGTACTATCTTTCTACATGTGAAGTTTTACTTAATTCGCTCTAGGGAAATGTTATTGATATACTGCTGTCGGTCTTGCCTGTTTATTTATGCATAAATATAATGTGTCTTCATTGAGTTTAGAGTCAGATAGGAGAAAACAGGAGAAACTGGATCACACAATAGATTGCAACTTACTGAAACTACCTACCAGGCTGTCTGCCCTCTTTTTTTCTCAAGGAAAATCTGGTGTGTTGAGAATTGAGATGCACCCCAGCCAATTCATATATATACAGAAGCAGCAAGGCAGCATGTGACTGAGTTTGACACTGGCTAAATCATGGTTGGGGAATATTAGAAAAGCATGTAATACTTCTCGTTTTAATACTTGTAAATACATTTTCTTTGTTTTGCTTCCTTGCTAAGTAATTCTCATAGTTGTTGCATTATGTGACTTTTGATCTGGTTACGTTGAAATATTGTATTGCAAGTAGATGCTTACTCAGTATATGGAGACAGAGGGAAAGCAAAGGACCCCTTCTTTGGCCCAAATTGTATTGCAGGTTGGGAACTCTTCTAATCCTAAAGTACTTTTAATTCATGGCTTGCCATCTCAGGTAAGGTTTTGTCTGCTTATGGCTTATTTCTTTCATGATTAACAAACTGCAGTTGAGCCTTCATGATTAACATAATGCTGTCCAGTGGCATATGCTTGACCCATTGCTCTTTTTTTGTCTCTTATTTTCCTGAAATTTACGGCTAATAGATGCTGACCATCCATGGATATTTTAGGTGAGTGGTTATGGTTTCAGACTTCCAATGGAGTTGATCAAGTGCCAAGATCCTTGTGCAACAATCTGTAAAAGCAAGCAGTCTCTGCACTTCATAGATTTTGTGCTATCTATAAATCGTTTGCAATTACTTTCAATTTTAGTTTCACTAATAGTTGAACTTGGAACAGTGTGTACTTGTGAACTTGGAACAGTGTGTACTTTTGAATGTGTGGTTTGTAATATATTGTGGATTCTAGACATATTTGGTCATTTCTGACTTATAAATGTGGTTTGTGATATATTCATGTTGATTTAGTCTTTGCTTTCACAAGGAAAAGCAAAAAAAAGAGGCTTCCCCGAGTGCCCATCCCAAGCACCGGGGGAAGAGGATTAAAAAAATCGAATTTCTTCCTGGAGTGCAACACTCGGGGAAGAGGATTATTATCTTCCCCGAGTGTTGCACTCGGGGAAGAGATTTTTTCAAAAAAAATGGCAGACGGCTCCAACGGCGTCAAATCTTCCCCGAGTGCTAGGATGACACTCGGGAGAGGCTTCCCGGAGTGTACGATTTTCGACACTCGGGGAAGACCTCTTTCCCGTGAGAGGCATCCCCGGAGGCTCTTCCCCGAGTGTTGCACTCGGGGAAGGCTTCCCCAAGTGTTTTTGTGCCTTCCACGAGTGCATTTGGCATTTGGGGAAGCATGTGTCTCCCGTAGTGGTGTAACAATAGCATGCAAGGCAGTGGCAAGAGAATTGGGAGTTGTAGCTGCACACTCGTTGACCTGCAGGTAGATTGCGGTTTATATGATTTTGCTGCTTGATGTGAAAAAGAATTCGAAGAGGAATTAGAGACAAGAAGTATTGACGGGCGAATCAAGTTGCAGCCACTGCTGAATCAAGCATTACCACGATGCATCGAGCTCTAGATGCTGCCCAACCACCGTCATGGATGGAATGATCTGCTACATCTTGAGCCACCCCCCTGTTGGGGTGAAAACCTTCCCCGAAGAGGGGCCAACAGTTGAAATGAGCTAACAAGAATGGAAGCTAGGAGAAAACACTCACAACACCGAAGAAAGAGAACTCAAACACAAATGGGCGTAATGAAACTCCACCACCATACAATCGCCCCCATTTCATTACCGTCGGGTCCTTTTTAGAGGCCCGTAACGATTACACTTTACAACATCTACCATTGCTTTTTCACATTATGCGAAGCATCTTAGGGGTATTTTGGTAACCTCGCAGGGCTCCGTACTCACAAACTTGACAGACAATCACTTTACACCTCACCTGCCTACGTGTCTACTACCATGGCAGCTCATTCTTCGTTGGCCTCCTCATTCTTCGCGGAATCCTTGCTGAAGCTCTTTTCCTCGCAAACCTTTTCTTGGTCTCCATTTGCGTCTTCACCGTCACCACCCCAAGATCGTACGAAGATTGCTTCTTCGAAAACCATGTGCCTCGCCTCTGGCCGCACTTCTTCACGTCGCATCTTCACAAGGCCTCGACTCGACTCTGCAGCGACTCTTCCTTCGTGTCTTCATGTGTGCGGACCTCGCTCTCTCAGAACAAAGATGAGCTTGGTTTGTCCCTTCTCTTGGTGAGCTAGGATTATGTAAAACGAAGATCCCCAGCTTTGTTTGGTCTTCGCCAATTTACCCACAACCGTTTCCTGAAATAGCAAAGGCAACCCGATCTTCTCCTTCAAGCCGAAGATACATGGCAGGTTAGCTGCGAAATATTTACCCCAACATTCAACCCCTTGCTAGTGAGGGTTTCCATCGAAGACGAGCCGAACTAGCAAATCTTTTTTGCGGTGGGTGGAAATGTTTCACTCCCAAGAGCCTCCCATCTTCGGCTCGTCTTTGGAAGTCAGTTATTCTTTTCTCCTCCCTCTTTTTATTATATTTTCTGTATATTTTTTCCCTTTTTAATCAATTTAACTGTTTTGCATGTTTATCCGTGAAGTCTCGTGATTTTCGCCACGTTCTAACGGATCTCCTAAATTTTCGCCACATCCTTCGCTTCAGGATCTCCGAGATTACGGCCTTTGGCAGCCTATATAAGGGTCTGCCCCCGCCTGGGTTTGTTTTCACCACGGTAAAATCCTTGTAGATTTACCTTTGCCTTCACGAGAGCTGAGGATTTCATCTGACTTCGCGAGAGCTAAGGACTTCTTCACTTCGTTCGTTTCCTTCTCTTCAGAAGTGTCTTATAATCTCTTCTCCCCCTTTTTTTTATCTTTTGTCTATTTTAGTTGCTTATTCACTTTTGTGCATGTTTAATTTTCTTCTTCACTCCCATGGCTCCCAAGGCTGATAAAGCTCCTCCGACCTTTGTTTTTGGTCGGAGTAAGGTTTCTGAAGCACATGTTGCGGAGTTCGTCACTTCCGGGTTCATTAAGGAAGGAAAAGGTCGAGCCCCTAGTCCTGAGACTACTCCTACTCCTTGCCAACGAAGTGGTTGTTTTCTGGGATTTATTTAGTGATGGGCTTCATTTTCCTCTTGACGGAGCTGTCAGCTCTATTCTTCAGAACTTTGGGATGTATCTTAATCACCTCAGCCCTAATGCCATTCTTTGGCTTAGCGTTTATATGTGGGCGAGCAAGACAATGTCTGTGAGTCCTACTGCTGCTAACTTCGTTAGAGTTCATATTGTTCATCACCAACCTTTGAAGATATAGTGTCTTGTTGATGGTGCTCTGGTTCGCGAAGAAGCCTAGTTTGCTTCTTTAAATTTCAAGTATCGTGGCGACACCGATGTTCTAGTTGTTGCCTACAAAAACAAGTGGGATGAAAACTGGAACCATTGCTGGTTCTATTACACTGTTGATGACGAAGCGCTACCTCTTGTGTGCACATGATTTGAGAACCTGCATAAAGGTGTTGGTACTGCCCATGAAGATGGAGACACAAATCGCCTTTTCCTCCTCGCTTTTCAAGAGCTAGAGAAGACCTATGCTACCCGCGACCTCGTTGAAGAATACATTGCTTCGAAGATATTCCCTGTTCATGTTGGGTGGTCTATCATTGCTTGGAGCGACTTCTCTTGGGATATCAAGATTCCTGAATTCGCTCAGAGCTTTGGCTTGACGAAAAATGGTACTCATCTCTCTCTTTGCTCTTTGTTTCCCCTTACTGTTCTTCGCTTAATATTCTTGTTTATGTATATTTTATTTTACTGATATTTGTTTGCGTCTTCCTTTATAGCTATCAACTTTGCTGAAATTGAAGCTCGAGCGAATGAAATACTTAGGAACGCCTTAGTGGCACTCGGGACAACTGTCTCTTTTTTCTTCGGTATTCATGCTGGCGATCACTCTGTTACTGTTGCTCATCGCGAAGCTCAAGAGAAGCAAACATCGAAGAAGTCTAGCCTAGGAAGTTCTGAGGCCGTAGTCCCAGCCGGGCCCGCGAAGGTCATTAAGAAACGTCGTGGTCGCGGTGGTGGCCGAAGTGTTCCTAAGCGCTAGAGAACCGCCCCGGTATCGACTTCCGAAGCTGTGTCTTCCAGCCCCGAGGAGTTTGACCATTTGAAGAGTGATACTTAGACGTGTTCTGATGAAGTTGGTGCTAGTTCTGGCACAAACATTGAAGTTCATTCAACTAACCCACCCGAAGAGATAGTGGATATTGTTTCACTTTCTCCTGGTGCTGCCGCTGCTGGTGCCACTCTTGCTGATCCTCTGGACATTGATTATAGTGAGCCCGAACCTGAGAGCGACGAAGATTGTGTCACGTGGGCTCGATCTTCAGAAGACAAGTCTCCTTTACCTCCTCCTTCAGCTGACGAATTTGTGGTTCCTTCTCCCGCTGAAGCCCCTGGTGGAAGTAGAGTTGTATCGACTATTCACCACAAGACTTTGACTCGTATGGAAAAATATGACTCTTCGTCTGAGATGGAGAATGATACTAGACGTGTTAGCATTTTCATCAACAGCGAATTGCCTAGTGTTGTTGTGTCACGTCTTGGTATGAAACCTAATGCCCGCATCTTCGGTGATTCCATGCGCAAGGTTCTTCAATTTTGCAGTGATGATCATGAGCGTACTTTGCTCCAAGAAGCTGGTGACAGTTTTGGCTTCCCCATTATGGAGGATGAACTTGGCGAAGAGAGCGCTGAAGAAATTATGTATCAAGCACAAGATCTTAGCATGAAATCTTTTTTGGCTTGTCGTGCTGCTCAATGGCGTTGCCGTTCTGACCTTTGGTCCCATCAATTATTTGAGAAGACATCTACTACAGCTCTGAACAAGGAAATCAATGTCGTGAAGACTCTGCAAGCTAAAAAGGTTTCCCTCTCATCTTCGCTATAGGTTGAGAAGAAGAAGTGTGTTGATATTGCTAAGGAGAAGGATGAACTGTCTAAGAAGAACGCCGAATTAGAAGTTCAACTATCTGAACTTCGTTGTTTGGCTTCTAGTGCATAGGATGACAAGAAATAGGCTGAGGGTCTGCAGAAGTTGTATGACGATAAAGTTGTCGAGCTCGCAGATCTTCGGCGGTCACATGAGAGCCTAACTACGGAGCACGAGACTTGTTGCGATGAAATTGAACGTCATGTTTCCCCTCTGTGCAAGAAGCTTTATGACCTCTTGGTTGACTATGGACTTAGCCCTGCTCCTTATGATGTGAAGTAAATGTTTATAGGTGAAGTTTTCGACTGGCTATCTAATGGGGTTAGCTCCCTCGCATCAACTAGGCGCTCCTTCGGGGAACTTGGAGCTGCTGTTGTCGCCCACAACCTTTCTCACACGATGTATTCTCTGTTCAAATCCTCCAGAGATGGCGAGCCTAGCCTTATAAAGAGTGATCTTTGTCAGCTTCATGATGCTATTTTCACTTAGCCAACTGAAACATCTGTGGAGAGGATCCCTGCACTACCCAAGAATATAGCCAAGAACTTTATGCAAACATTCTTCAAGAAGTTTGGTTTTGGGTTGACTTTTGCCGAAGGTCAGTGTGTGCTTCGCAAGGTTCATACTACTATACCTTGCCTATCTCCTTTTACTTTTGTAACCATTTTTTTTCTTATGCTTATGCTTTTCCTTATTTGTTTCAGCTTGGTTCTATGCCCACACCTTCGCCTACTACTACATCTTCTGGTGGTGGAGGTAGTCCGTCTTCGGCTGCGGTGTCTTCAGCTACACCATCTACCCAGGCCGCTTCTCCACATGAAGTCTGGACAACAGACGTCACTTCGGGAGCCCCTGAGGTGTGAGGGAGTTTATCTTAAAAAAGGTGTGAGGGAGTTTGTAGCCTTAGTGATTTCGGCAACTAGGGGTATTTTGTGAACAATCTGTCTGAAACATTTGCAACTCTGCGCAGGTGCCAGAGGTGTATCCTGTGCAGGTTGCCGAAGATATTTGTCCTGTAAATATTAACTTCAGTGATTATTTCATGTTTGGATCTATTTGGCACAAGTTTAACTCTAAATTTTCTGACGTGCCCTTTGATGTGTTTATGTCGTGTAAGATAGAAAAATATGAGAAGAAAAATTTTGACGTGAAAAATGTCTTCGCACATGTACACAATCGTCTCTATCACGACGGTGCTCTTCGCCGTCAAATTGAAAGATCTGAAACATCTTCTGTTGTGCCTGCTCACAAAGACACACCTTCGTCGTCAAGCCCCCTTGCTGTGCCAAAGGTTGAAGTTATTGATCTCACCGAAGAAGCAGAATATGAGTACATATACAAGCGTCCTCGCTGATTTGTTTTGTGATGTAACCATGTCAGATGGTGAGATCTAGACAGCCCACGGGGGTGTTAATCTCTATGGTTTAGATGTTTAGTTGTTCGGCGAGGTGGAATCTAAGGCTAAGAACTCGAAGGTTGCGTGCGGGCACACGGAACACAAAGAACACGACGAGTTTATACTGGTTCGGGCCTCTGGAGAGTAAAACCTTACGTCCAGTTGTTTGTGTAGATTGCTTGAGGATTGCGTGATGGTACAAGGGTCTCCTCGCCAGCCTTTTATTGGCCAGTGGATGAGGTCGGTTCCTAGACTCCTAGTCGGTTACGACCAGGAGACCTAAGTCTAGTTGATTACAACAGTTACCATTATTCGTTGATCTGCTTTGGTCGAAATCCATCGATGTCTTGTCTTGTACGCCAAGTCTTGAGGTCGTGCTGCATTAGGTCATCTGAGGAATCTTCTGAAAGGCCTTCTAGAGGTCATGTGAGCCGCAAACTAGGTCGGTTGGGCCCACTGACAGGTCGGCGGGTCTTCTGGTAGGCCGGATGTACTTGTTAGGGACGGCCGTGAGCCTGGTTGGTGGGGGCCCAGGGGTACCTATGTCTCACAAGCCCCGAGCGAGATGTAGGTGAAGCGACCTTAGAAAGGTCGTGAGAAAGTCGTACGACTATCGACAAGTCAAATAGCATGCACGTCGGTCCAAAAAAGAAAGAGAAACAAATCGACTTATCAACCGACCTGTTTGAAGTCTTTCCGAACGAAGAGAGGTCGAGTGACGACCTATAGGAAACAAACTTCCAATAGATCGAAATGATGAGGAAACATTCAGAGGGCATCAAGGATGCACTCATAGAGTAGTATTAGAGCATCGTGGTTGGCAGGATGGCCGGTATGATGATCCAAAAAGGAAAGAGAAGAAAATGTAGGTAGAGTAACGACGTGATGAGATTCGGGTTTCCCAACAGGTCGGTACGACGAGAAAAAACAAGAAGGTGTCGAAGAAGCACTCGTAGAGTAGTCCTCGAGCATTGAAGCAGGCAGCATGGATGGTTTGATGCTCAAAAAAGAGAAGAAAACTATGTCATGATCTTGACCGAACGAAGTGTAGAGACACCCAGATCTCCTAGCATAGCTGCAAGGAGTCTGGCAGGTTCGACCTCAGGGAGGCCTTGTAGGCGTGCCGACCTCGAAGAGGCCTCAAATCAACGATGTCCAATATCCAAGGATACACAGCAGGGTCCTAAATAGTCGTGTCGCATGAAGAAGTCTTCAGTGGTGGTTGAAGCAGAAGTTGTAATGTCCTGGAATCGTCAACATTTAAGTCGTGGAAATAACGTCAATCTTGAACATATGGAGTGTTTGCATAACTGCAAAGAGTCTGACAGCGCAACTCGAGGCATGCCGACCTCAGGAAGGTTTCAAAACACAAGCACTAAGTACCCGAAAGTATTTGGCAGGGCCATTAGGCGCGCACCCCAGAGGGAGACCTTGATTCCCGTCGTAAAATCCTAGGTGTCTAGAGCAGGTTGGCAGGGCCACAAGAGCACACCATCCTCGGAAGGTCACGCATCCTGGGGGCCCAACTAGGTGGGCAGGGCCGTAGACATACCGAGGTATTGCAAGACCTAAGTATGATGGCGCACTACTAGCCATCTAGAAGAGCCATGATGCTAATGTATTGATGACCTCAGCGATAGGCACACCAACCATGGGGGCCCCACAAATTCGTAGAAGTGAAGCTTCTGATCTCCATGGTGCTTTTGATCTCTAGACGGCCAGATGGATCTGGCAGAGCAATGAGGCATGCCTACCTCGGAAGGTCTTCAATCGAACCTATGACCATTCTACTCAAAAAACATAAATATAGGCTGATTGGAATGGGTCTGTTTACGTGTCGAGCCATGGCGGGTGCACTAGGATGCAGAGCCTAGTAGGTGCAAATAAATGACATCAGGTCGTAGAGTCGTTGTTGTATGAGGCTTAGTTAGGCGCTAGGCCCTCTGACACATGGTCATGTTTTGTTGTATACCATAGACTGCAGTGTCATGGGTCAACAGTGGCCGAACATTCTCTTGCCACCCAGGAACCAACAAACTGCCCACGAATCAAGGGGGGTACTGTAGCCATGTGTCTCTGCGGCGGGCTCAGGCATCATTGATGCACTAGCGACAAAAGATGTCGCGAGACAGTGAATAAAGTCATCGCCTTTAATCATACACATGTCTGCAGGACCTCTGGACCATGTGGTGACAGTATCACCACTTTGCCAGCTGCCCGAGGCCCTACTGTGGCTATAAATAGCAACGTGAGACTGAAAGAGGCAAGCACCGAACATTGTTGAGCTATGAAGCCGCAGGGTAGTTTTGAAGCCACGCCATGGGCATGTATTCGTCTACCAGATTATAGATTGTTGTGCTTCTAGAAGCTTGGAGCTAGGAGAACTCTCGCGAAATGTAGGCAGCACCCCCACTCTTTGTACCGTGTCTCTGCGTGGTACCGGGTAGAGTTTGGAGGTGATGTTGTACCAGCTCGAGGTGCAGCTAGGAGTCGTTGGTGAGCATTAGTTGCTCGTCGGGAGTCGGAATCCCACGCCGAAGAGCAAGCTCGTATCTGCATTCCAATAGTGGGGGCTGAACGTGCTCTACTATGTGTGACGTCCAACAGCTGTCACGCGCAAGGCTGCCATCAAGGCCCTGGTGCTATGAGAAATCTCGTGACGTGCTCTGCTTCGGCAAAGTAGGTCGCATAGATTGCTCTGGGTAGACCAGGTCTTGTAGTATGTTTATCTTTTTATGCCGGGTTCTGGATCCAATAAGGTCGCAATCGACTTGTATACCTTTGGATGACCCATGTAATGTTCGCTCTCTTCTGTCATGTACTTGGTCGTATTGACAAAATGATTTGTCAAAGACCTAAGTTGATATGTGTTGACGGTTAATAGTTGTATCAAAGTTCGTTTAGACTTGCAAGCGGACAAGTCTCCCGTCATAGTCAAGGGACCCTTCTTCCCTCGAGTGGTGAACCCAAGGTATCGAATCCGTGGAACAATGTGCAACGCAAGGATTCAATCTAGTAAAGCAATGTAAGCTATCTTTTGAAGACAAGTTGCATCTAATCTACTAACTCATAAAGGAAACACATCTAATCTAATCTACTAAAGAGGTAGCAAGAGAAAGCAAGAGATAACCGATCTAGAGAGTCTAAATCATGCTTATGTTGTAGCTCCAAACAAGATAGATGAAGATAGAAAAGCGAATCTCATTAAAAGCATCATTAAATCGTGGCCTCCCGTCCGACTCCGAAAACGCCTGCCTTTCGGAACCCCCGTTTTGTCACAACGTATCCCTATTCATGCGAGTAGTCTAGGGTGAGTTCGATAAGAACAAGTTGAAATCACTTGGTCGGTCCGGTGTACACCTCTAGCCACCGCGGCTACAAAAGCACCCTATGCAATCTATCTTAAGTATAGATCGTAGAAGAAACAAAACCAAGAAGAAAACAAAATCATCGAGAAGACACTTGATCGCTAGAAATTGGATTCAATATAAAAACTTCACCATGAATGATTACATGAACAAGATCACCACCGGGATCCTACCTCGATCTTGATCGTTGCTCCGGAGCTCCGACGTGGTCTTCCATGCAAGGTTCCCACGCCGGCTAGGGAAACCCTAGACAACTAGCACGACCCTCATCTCCGAGATGGTGTCCCTCAAGCTTCTCGGCTCCTCGGTGGCGGATGACGAATAGATTCATTGATGGCTCTCGGTCCGGGGGCTATAAATAGCCCGAGATGTAACTAGGTCAAAGGGGAGGCCGACTGGGCCCTGGATCGGGCTGGGCCGGCAGGCCTGGGCCCATCCAGGCCCAACCCGCGGCCTCCTTTGCGTGGTGTCGGTTCCCGAGCTTCTTGGATCCTTCCCCCTTCTGCACGTAGGCCTTTGTCGTCAGTTTCTCTCCGAATTGGACATAGCTCCTTGTCTTGCAAGATTTGGCACTTTTCTGGTTAGGACCTCGGAGTTTGTCATCTTTTCGGATCAAGTCCCTGACTTCTTGGAGTTAAGTTTGCTTCGTTGCATGACTTGTACGGGGCTTCAAGGTCTTGTCACAAAGTGCTTGATGAACTTAGCCCGGAAGTCTTGCTTTCAATACTAAATCCCTGCATAAACACTAAACTCCAAATCCGACATGCACAAGTGAACTTGTTATACCACGGGGGTTAGTACCAATGGATAAGATACAAAAGTCATGCTAACACCGAAGGTAAACTCATGGCTAGGTTGATGGAATTTCACCGTCAACAGCTCCCCCATGCTTAAACCTTGCTCGTCCTCGAGTAAGCCTTCGATGGATATCATCGTCCACCATAGGCGCAAACAAGCTGAAAATTAAAGAAAGAAGGTGTAAAGGAAAGATAACTAAATCTCCTCCTCCCTCTAATCTTCCGTCGGTGGTTGATATTAAAAGTCTTGGTTGTTGCACCCTTGCTCACAATAGGATTGCCCCGCTCCTCCTATGAATTGTCCGACGGTGCTAGGTGAAGGTGTCAAAGCTCATAAGCGATGTTTGCATTTCCTTCACCCATTTGGTTTGCATTGGTTTGGATGGCTGTAATAATTTGCATGTTTCTTGCAGCGTATCCTCCAATGGTGGCCACATTTTGTTGTGGTTGAGGAAGGTGTGCATATGGCTCCGCAAAGGCTAAGTTGGGCACTACAAAATTTGGTGGGGGCATGGCTGCACCACTCCCCCATGCTTGCATTGGTACATCACCGTAGTAACTCGGCGGAGTGCCCGATCTTTCGGTGAGTGGAGATAAATCCGATATGGTGGTTGTTGACCCTCACGATCCGACTACGACGAGCAAGCCCGAAGCGCCAATGCAATCGCTGAACCAACTCCCAATGGTTACCAACCTTGCCGGCGCAAAATCAGCCTGATCACGAAGATCAATTCTTGTATGCATTCGAAGAACGAACAAGAATCTGAGGCGAGCAATCTTAATATCACTCGAAGGTGGAATCTGAATTACACGACGGCGACACGATGGCGGCTGTTCGGTTGTAGCTAAGGCTAACAAATAAATCAAACTCAAGTTTCTATGGTAGCGGCTGCTGAGTATATATGGAGGGACATCGTCCTAGGGTTGGGGCGTCCTAGGGTGGGGCGCCCCCAACTTGTGCCTAAGGCCCATCAAACTGGCGACGCAGCACCTTGGCAGATTCTAGACGTCAACTTGTTTCAACGATTCCTGTTGACTCAGGACGCATTTTGGCATGAGACCAGTGTCGTTGGACGCTCTATGAAATTTTGCTTCCAACCATATATAGAACGTCCAAAACCGAGTCCGTATGCGACCTGGGCGTCCGTTTTATTGCGCACTGCTCCTGGACTCCGAACTGGGCTCGAACTTTAATTGCTTTTGGCCTCCACCTCGGGGACTCGAACCGGATCAACCTTGGACCTCCTTCTTGACTTGGAAAACCTTGCTGGACTCCATCTTCTCCAATCCATGCACCACGCATGGACATAAGCATGGTTGCCATGTCCACATCATCCTCCCCTTCTTGACGAAAAGCTGTCCTCAGCATCGATTGTACTTGGAACCAATCCTGCACAACACAAGAGAGAACGGGGTTTCAAAAGCAAAGGAAATCAAAATTATTGTGAGGAGGAGTGTCACCATGTTTCCAATTGGTGAATCTGTCATCTTGCATAGAAAATTTAGCGAGCATGTAAGCATCGTAAGCGGACGACGCAAAATGTTTGGCAACACTATCCTGCAAAAGATTAGTACCAAGAAACGACAATGCAGGAATAGATGGCAGGAACCAATGATGCTCCCCTTCTTGGAAATCAACCGTTTTATTTAAAACAAAACTACGAGAGGAACATGGGAAAGTGGTTGTATGATGGTTTCCCTCTAATCGATCACAATCTTGCACAACAAAAGGAGAATTCAGGTTTGTACAAATGTAAATGCGATGTACCATATATTGTCCTTTGTTGTTATATTTGCCAGTAACATGATATGAATGTCTAGACAACCATGGCAAATCAGCATGTGCAAACATTCTCTCTTCTAAACAATCAAGATTACACAAATCATCGAATTCAATGTAACCCAAGGTATGTAAAGAAGACAACAAATGGAGATCATCACGTCTACTAGAAACATGCATAACATGTTTGTTTTCAGCACTAGCATGTAAAATGGAAGTAGTAGCACACCATGCATCTTTATCACAAGAAACATCAAGCAAATCACCATGTGACAACGATAAATCAAGAGATGGTTCCACTATTAAATGCTCAACTAAAGCATGATTTGTGGAAAGATGCAGCACATTAACACAATTCTCACCTTCCGTGAGTGTAGCACCATGGACATTACTATGTTCTCACTAGGAGTATTAGGTGCATTGTGAAGTGATGGTTCAGAATTGGCACATGAGGATGTGAGCTCCTCATTTTTGTTTATGTCGTCCTTGTCCTCCAGCTTGTGGTGAGGTTCATGGTGCTGAATCGCCGTCAACTCATCCCTCTCATGGGGTGTAGGTGTGGACATGGATCGTGCAAGGGAAACAGATGCTGAACTGGGTGTCGAACCGTTTCCTGCAAAAGAGTTAGAATATATCTTCGAGTGGTATCCCTGCACTTCACGTTCAGCGTTGTGAGCATAATATGAAGGCACAAATCTACGTCGCATAGCAGCTTTTAATTCAGCCCAAGTGGTGGGGTATTTTAGTTTATATTCATGATGCCACCAAAATAAAGCTAAAGCAGTAAATGCACTAATAGCAGTTTTAACTTGTGCACTTGCAGGAATATCGTGGCATGAAAAATGTTGTTCAACCTCTAATTCCCAATCAAGATATGCAGCAGGATCATATTTGCCATTATAAGATGGAATTTTAAATGGAAGTTTAGCAAAAGAATCATTACCACCATGGATGGACGCACAACAGGCGTGTCCATGGAGGTCTCCAGCGCCGACCTCCTTCTGTAAACCCGTGATCAGTGTTTTCATTGCATCGAGGTGTGACACAATGGTGTCGAGCTTGGTCTTAGTGGCCTGTGGCTGGTCATCCCTCTTGTCGTCGCCTGCCACTATTAGTCCAAACACAAAAAGAAAATCAACAATAAAACAGGGTGTAATGGCTTACAAGGCGCTCACTACAATGCTGTTATAAAATTCTTATCTGTTCTTACCAAGCACACAGGGGCGACCTGCAACCAACTGGTGGAACCTACGAAAGATTGGAGGAGCGATTGCCTAGCGAAATGAAACCTGGTCGGCGTAGAACTTTGTGGAGTTTTGGGAAGGCTGCACTCAATGGAAGGATTAGCACAATCAAACAATAATGCGAAGTTGAATTATAGTGCTAAACACGAACAAAAGTTGCTACAAACGAGTGCAAAAGTGGCAGGAAGCAAGGAACATAATGTGGAGGGATGGGGGCAGGATTTCGCGAGCAGGGAGCGTGCTTGTGTGGCAGCTAGCGTGGGGCAAACTTGAACCCAAGGGGAAAGAACACGGCGCAAGGAGGTTCACACAACAGAGAGGACACGATCGCCCTCCTCCCTGGAGTCTTCTTTTTTCTTTCGTTCCTTTTTTTGACTCTTTTTTTATTGCTTTCCCTTTTTTTGACTGGAGGGGTATCTGATCCGTTGGCTCCCTTTATTTATTTTTTTACTTGCCAAACACACAAGCAGGGAGGACTCCTAGGGGGACGCGCGACTCCTCTAGACTCGGAGTTGCTGCGACTCGCGACCAGGGGGATCGCGGCGCCAGGGGTCATGGTATCCGTTCCCTTTTTTTGCTTTTCCTTTTTTTGACTTTCCTTTTTTATAACCTGCCAAAATAGAAAAGGGAACCGTGGGTGGATGTGGTAGGGGGGCAGGAAGGACCGCAAGGAGTCCTGGTGTGAGAGGGGGAAAAGGCGGGGGAAGGGGTTTTTTTCTTTTTTTAGGCAACAGAATGAAAAGGAAAATGGCGGCAAAAACTAGGGTTCAAAAGAAGAACAAGAAAGACACATGTAACCAGCAACGATCGAATGAACAAAGCACACAAACTCAACAAAGCAAAATATTGAATGAAAGTGCGAGGCTAAAAGGGGTTGCTGGGACAAAGGTCTAACCTGGAACAATTTTTTTATGGTTTTTGTGGACTATAAGAATTAAAAACACTGGATAAACTCACCGATCAACCTGGCTCTGATACCACTTGATAGAGGGGGAGTGCCCGATCTTTCGGTGAGTGGAGATAAATCCGATTTGGTGGTTGTTGACCCTCACGATCCGACTACGACGAGAAGCCCGAAGCGCCAATGCAATCGCTGAACCAACTCCCAATGGTTACCAACCTTGCCGGCACAAGATCAGCTTGATCACGAAGATCAATTCCTGTATGCAATCGAAGAACGAACAAGAATCTGAGGCGAGCAATCTTAATATCACTCGAAGGTGGAGTCTGAATTACAAACTCAAGTTTCTATGGTAGCGGCTGCTGAGTATATATGGAGGGACGTCGTCCTAGGGTTGGGGCGTCCTAGGGTGGGGCGCCCCCAACTTAGGCCTAAGGCACATCAAACTGGCGACACAGCACCTTGGCAGATTCTGGACGTCAACTTGTTTCGACGACTCCCGTTGACTCAGGAAGAATTTTGGCATTGACCCCCCCTATAAATAGAGTATCAGGGGTCGCGGTTGACCACACTCATCTTCTTCCTCCTCCCATCACTTTTGCCGCCGCCGCACAGTAGCCACCGCAGCCTTGCACCTACTGTTCTTGCGCGCTCCGCCAATCTATCACCAGCTCCAGCCATCCGTGTGCTAGCGTCGCCGCCCGCGCCGTGCACCGCTGCGCATGCGCATCAAGACCCTGTCCTCCTTTAGATCTAGTCCCAACCTCAGTGAGGAAATGGCGGCGGAAGCTCTCCCGTTCCGGACCCACGCACTGTATGGATGCCGTCAATGATGACGGAGGCCGAGATCCAGTTGCTGGTGGACCGCAGGCTTCTGAGGCCGAAGGAGGAGGTGGAGTGTAAGGCAGCGGTGGGAGAGGAGTTCCCGACTGAGGACGTGAAGGAGCAGGTCGTCTTCGCGTCGTTCTTTGAGCCTGCCTTCAACCTTCCCATGACTTCTTCCGGGGTCTTCTCTACTACTACAAGCCGGAGCTGGTACATCTCGTTCCCAACTCCATCACCGTAGTATCGACCTTCATCCATTTATGTGAGGCATATCTGGGGATATCGCCTCACTTTCTTCTTTAGAGGCACCTATTCTTTGTGAACAGTACTGGCAAGAGGTCGGGGCCAGTGGGGGATGTAATGTTCTGCTTGAGGTCAGGCCTCAAGTCAGAGTGGATAGACACCGATCTCCACGACAACAATGCAGGGTTGAGGTCGGAGTGGTTTTATATCACCGATCAGCTGCCGGTACTTCCACGGCGGTCTAGCCACAAGCCCGTGAAGATTTCTGAATGGGACTTGGGCTGTCTTCTCGTGAAGCCGACGACCTCAATGAGGTCTTGGATCTAGTCAAGGACCTGAAGAACAGGGGTGTGACAGGGGGTTCAGTCACCAGGTGTGAGTGGTTTCCAGCCGATCAAGGATCGGGTCCACCCAGCATATCAGTATTGGGGGCAGTCAGACCCCACTCATGAAGTGAACTGCAAGGTCTCTAAGGAGGATAATGGTGTCCAGGGTGTCACAGATCTACTCTGGAAAGGTGGAGATCAAGAAGTGTCTGAAGGCACATTCGCTGAAGAGGCCGGCTGACCAGGTAAGTCCTGGGACTGTTTTAGATCTTTTCACTCTATTTGTTGATTTTACATCGTTTAACCCTTTTGGTCGTTGGTTGCTTGCAGGATCGTGAGCAGCAATTCGCGAAGGCAAGCAGCACCAGCGGAAGCTGAGGTCGGACAAGTATCAACATCCGGCCTCCTGGCTGCTGGAGTATTATGAGTCCGATTTGTTGGTGGGGCCGATGAATACACCGACACTAATGTTGGTGGCAATGTCGGGACGGTCCCGGAGGTGGGTAGTGCCGCGAAGCCTAGGCACAAGACCAGGGCGGCGGCAGCAAAGCAGTCGGTTTCGACGGCTGCTGCTAAGGTCACTACGGTGAAGGCCGCGAAGAAGAAGAAGAGGAACAGGAAGACAAGTCCTTCGTCGGCGGTTAGGATGCTGACGATTCCAACGCCATTGACCAAGGAGGTCAATTCTGATGATGATGATCAAGAAGAAGAAGAAGAAGAAGAAGAAGAAGAAGAAGAAGAAGAAGAAGAAGAAGAAGAAGAAGAAGAAGAAGAAGAAGAAGAAGAAGAAGAAGAAGAAGAAGAAGAAGAAGAAGAAGAAGAAGCCACCGAGGAGCCACCAGTCATTGAAGAACGATCGGTGAGGAGGTCGTTGAGCCCCGCGGCCAAGAGGCAGCGGAAGTTGGCACAGAAGACGACGGAGTATGCCCACAGTCAAGGATTCGAGGCACAACGAGCTGCTGCTACTGCGCAGGAAAAGATGCCTGTTTTGAATAGGCTGTGGATTTTTAAGCCGAAGCCTCTTGTTCCGACCGTTACAAGGTATGGTCGTGGACACTCCGCAATTTTGACTTATTGTTGTGAGGTATTCAAGTTGTTTGCTTGTGGTGTGCTTTGTAGGTCCGTTGTGGAGCCTCGGCTTGACCTGAGCGCTCAGGCTTCGCCTTCCCGCATGAGGTCGCCCGACCCTAGGGTTGCGTCGCAGTCATTGGTTGACGACACGAGAACGGCGACCCCGCCACTGGCTACCAATGCAAGGGGGCGACTCCGCCACCGGCTACAGACTCAAGGATGGCGGCTCCGCTGAAGGACCGATTAGGCGACCAGAGAGGGGGGGGGCAGAGTCAATGGGAGCCGATAAAAATTCTTCTCCTAAGAGAGAACTCGGGCTATACCCCAAATTCACAACTAAGGATTCCCGCACGAGTTTTCCAAGGTCATGTAGTCACTACGGACCTACCAACCCTACGAACAAACCCCAAACGACCCCAAAGCAGAAGCACGAATCAAGAAGCAAAGGACTTAGCATCCTGCGTAGTGCCGGGCAGATGGCCCGCGAGCCTGGGGCGGACAGTCCGCGGACACTGGGCGGACGGTCCACTATCCATGGGAGGATGGTCCGTTAATTGCAACAGAACGCCCCGACGCGCACTCCAACACACAGATGGTCCGAACCTCGTCCACAGACGATCCGCGAGAAACTGGTGCCGCGCGGACGGTCCGCAACGTCTAGGCGGACGGTCCGCCAAACACCTCCCGGCCAAAAACAGCTGGCCAACCAGATCGAAACAAAAACGCTCAAGAACACAACGAACACGAAGAACACCTGGACGAACTTCACCATGCGGACAGTCCGCCTGCTACCCTGGACGGTCCACCAGGCACGGGAACAACAGCCCGAGCCTGAAATCGAAAACACCAAAGCACATATCCGTCCATGGATCTCCCAAACGGTTGAAGCCCTTGAGGAAAGATTTGGGGAAGATGTGAAGCGTCCCTAGGGGATGCATGCCCTCAAACGAACTAAATCGCCGGCAATCGAATCGCCACCGAACTCAACCAAAAACCTAGGTTCCAACCGAAATCCTTTAATCAAAGGCCGGACTCGGAGTTTGGGGGAACAAGATCAACCACAAAGATGCATGTGGCAACTATCCATGATTCCCACCAACAAATCCAAGCCCAAACACCTCAGAATCAAAGGAACAAGCCACACACGAAAAACCGACGAAAATAGCTCGAAAGAGACACGAAAATCCAACGAGCTACAAACCAGGAATTGACGCAACCATGAAATCTTCCATTCACTCAGAGGTCAGATTCTTTACAAACGGAGGAAAAATCTAACCCTAGAGAGCAAGGAAATGAGAAGCAGTCCGGATGGATGGTTTGCCTGGAAACCCTAGAGCTAATATATTGGAGTCCCCTCCGGGCCAGGCAAAAGACCACACTAAGTTGAGATACAACCCCTCAGGGGCAAATAGGTCATGTAGCACTTCTCTTCATCACATGGTCACGCCGTCGCCGCAGATCGCATCCTCCCGACGCAAGTCCTGTGATCCCGCCACGCGTCCGCCGACATCGAAACTTCTCGGCGCATCCGGATCCCGTCTACGATCGCCGAGCCTTCGGTCTTGGTTTTGTGGCCCAACCAAGTAACCTGACGGTTTACTGGTGAACCGCCACAAACCCCGCGTGCATACTCTGGTTGTGAGCCGCTACCCTGCACCACCAGCTCCGATCGACGACTTTGTCTTGTTTTTCTTGCCACCATGCGTCCCGCACTTGACCCCGCTGGCCACCGGGTCCCTCGAGTTAGGCCTACTTGTTTCTCCACTCCTCGGAGGCCTCGCAAGGCATAGACCTTTCACACCCACTCTTCTCCTGCACCAATGCAAATCAAGCCGCAACCTGCACCTGCAATACTCGGCCAAGAGTCAGTCCACACCACATTGTCAATCACTCATCACAGCCAGGAGCGACCATCGACCGGTCCTCGGATGCTCCGGTCCTCAATCTCCCCCTTGATGAGTGCATTGACAACACACACAAGTAACCAATTCAAAGAAAAGAGAAAAAGTAAAGAAACAAAAGAAAAACTCAAACAAGTGATCAAAAGCCAAACAAAAGCCAAGAACAGATCACTTGAGTGAGAAAGATCTCGGTCCCCTAAGGCAAGGGCAACGGCTCGCAACAACCGAGATAAAATGCTCCAAAAATGCCGACTCCTCAAGGTGAGGCAAAAGGGCTCGACACCATCGGTAAAAGAGCACAACTAAAATTCAGGCGAAAAAGAGTCCCCAAAGTATGGATGCAAGCTCCCCCTAATCAAATGCATTTCTCCTAATTTTCCTTCCCTCGATGCAAAACTCCCCCTGGGAACATGAATTGGGAACTTTCCTCCCCCTTGTTCATAATGCATGAATCACCTCTACAAATGCAAGCATATGCTTCTCAAATATACAAATATCACTACGACATGCTAAAGTTGAGACATAGACAGGCAAGATAGCCACAATTTGAGTACGAGCATTGCCAACAAGATACAAAGGGACATATAAGCAAGTGATATAGCCATGATCAAAGTGAAGCATTTTTCCACAAAAATTTCTTTCTCATGAGCATAGGACCTAAACATGGTCAAAAGGAGCACATACAACATATAACTCACAAACTTCATGCAAGGTCATACATTCTCATCACAAACACCTACAAGCTATCACATGTCATGTCAAAGCCACTGAGCCATGTGTCCACTTCTAGATATGAGACTTCTCATTGGTGAACATCATGCAACGGTTTAGCACCCAAGGTAAGGAATTGAAAAACATTTAAGACATGGAAGCACAGTTTTCAAGCTTAGGCATCTCACATACCATTTTTGTGTTTTACAAATTAAACATAGTACATGAAGTGCCTTTGCGGAAAAAAGAAGCTTAGGCTTCTCCACAAGGTAGCATGTAGGCTAAACATTCATGATGATAAATGGATCTTTGATCCCAAATGAGAAGAACATGGTTCCAAGCACAATTTAAGCAAGGTATAGCCATAAGCACCCAAAATGAACATGAGAGGCATTCTACTCACAGGAGAGGATTATATAGCATTCTTACAAAAGAAAGCCATTCACAAGCATATATATCCCAAATCTACCAAGAGCATAGCTATATATCTCATGAGCATCACAAGGAAAGTCGTAACCTCATCTCTAGCATATCATGGTGACCAAAGCATATGAGAAAAGCACATCTCTACGACATATGTTACAAATGCAGTCTATGATACAAAGATGCAAACATTATATGATACAAAAATGAAAGTGCAACTTGCATATGTACATCAACCCTCCCAACCAAAACTCAAAAAGGAAAAACAACTCCAAGCTCTCCTCGCAAACGAGCAAATGTAGTTTGGTCCAAAGGCTTGGTTAGGATATCTGCAAGCTGCTTTTCTGTGGGTACATGGATGAGGTCTATGTTTCCCTTCTCAACATTATCTCTCAGAAAGTGGTACCTCACTTCTATATGTTTGGTTCTGTAGTGAAGCACGGGATTTTTGGAAACACTAATGGCACTCGTGCTATCACACATGAGAGGCACATGGGAACACTCCTCACCAAAATCACTCAGCGTGTATGGGATCCAAAGCAGCTGGGAGCAACAACTAGTGGTAGCAACATACTCGGCTTCTTTGGTAGATTGAGCTACACTAGACTGTTTACAAGAAGACCAAGAAACAAGCGAGGAACCCAAAAACTGACAAGTCACTGAAGTCGACTTCCTATCGACTCGACACCCCGCAAAGTCGGCATCCGAAAACCCAAGAAGCGAAAGAGAAGAGGACGCCGAGTACGAAAGACCGAGCTCAGGAGTGTATCAAAGATACTTAAAGATCTGCTTGACGGCCCGCCGATGTGAAGTCCTTGGCGATGCCTGAAAACGAGCGCACAGACACACAGAAAACTGGATGTCCGGCCTCGTCGCCTTCAAGTACAAGAGGGATCCGATCATGCTCCGGTACTCCTTCTGGTCCACAAGCTCTCCGTCCTCGTCCACGTCAAGCGCTGTAGTCGTACTCATCGGTGTCGGAAGGGGCTTCGAATCATCCATCTTGAACTTCTTGAGGATGTCCTTCGTGTACTTGGCTTGATGTACAAAGGTTCCTTCCTTCGCCTACTTGATCTGAAGCCCGAAAAAGAACTGCAATTCTCCCATCATAGACATCTCGAATTCTATGCTAATATCCTCTGCAAACCTTGCAACCAAAGAGTGAGACGAGCCGCCAAAGACAATATCATCCACGTATACCTGAACAATTAGGATATCATTACCCTGGCTAAGGAGAAAAAGAGTCTTATCTACCTTGCCCATCTCAAACCCCTTGCTGAACAAGAACCCCCTCAAATGGCCATACCAAGCACGGGGAGCTTGTTTCAGCCCATACAACGCCTTTCTCAACCTATACACCTTGTGGGGAAACTCGACACTCTCAAAACCTGGTGGTTGCTTGTTGACGGTTAATAATTGTATCAAAGTTCGTTCGTGACTCGCAAGCGTACAAGTCTCCCGTCGTAGTCAAGGGACCCTTCTTCCCTCGAGTGGTGAACCCAAGGTATCGAATCCGTGGAACAAATGTGTGACGCAAGACTTAATCTATTAAAGCCAAATAACTTCAATATTCAATAAAGAACCTAATGCATCTAAGTAAAAGACACAAAACGAGATCTAATCTACTAAAAACCGGAGAAAACAAAGTAAGATTGGGTAGATAAACCGATCCGGAGGGATCGGGGTAAGCCTTTTGTTGAAGTTCCAAGCAAGAGAAGAAGTAGCAAATCGAATCTTAATAAAAGCCTCTTTAAATCGTGGTTTCCCGTCCAAATCCGAAAACATCCGCCTTTCGAGACCCCCGTTCGTCACAACGTATCCCTATTCATGCGGGGAGCTTAGGGCGAGTCAAAAGACAAGTCGAGATTCTTTCGGAAGATCCGGCGTGTACATCTAGCCACCGCGGCTACAAGAACACCCTATGTAATCTATCGCGCGAATAGAATTGAAATAAGCAAAGCCGATCGAAAAACGAAATCTTCGAGGAAACACTTGATCGCTAGGAAAAGATTCAACTTGATAATTCAACTATGACAATGATACATACACAAGATCACCACCGGGATCCTTCCTTGATCTTGCTTCTAGCTCCGGAACTCCGACATGGTCTTCCATGCAAGGTTCCCACGTCGGCTAGGGAAACCCTAGTCAACTAGCTCGACCCTCTCCTCTCCGACATGGTGTCCCTCTCTTCTCTTGCTCCTCGGCGGCCGAAGACGAAATCTTCTCTCGCGTGGCTCTCGGTCGGGGGACTATAAATAGCCCGATTGGCGGCTAGGGCAAAGGGCGACGGGTTTGGGCCCTAAATGGGCTCCGGGGCCGACCGGACCGGGCCGGCCGGCCCGGGCCCATTTAGGCCCGGCCCCGTGGGCTCCTTCGCCCGAGGTCGGTTCCCTTGCTTCTCGGATGCTTCCCCCTTCGCATGTAGGTCCATGTCGTCGGTTTCTCTCCGAATTGGACTCAACTCCTTGTCTTGCAAGATTCAGCACTTTTCTGGTCAGGTCCCTGGAGTCTGTCGTCTTCTCGGATCAAGTCCCCGGCTTCTTGGAGTTAAGTTTGCTTCATTGCATGACTTGTTCAGGGCTTCAAGGTCTTGTCATGAGGTGCTTGATGAACTTGTCCCGAAAGTCTTGCATTTAACACTAAAACCCTGCATAAACATTAAACTCCAAAACCGACATGCACACATGAACTTGTTATACCACGGGGGTTAGTACCAATGGATAAGGTATAAAACTCATGCCAACACCGAAGGTAAACTCATGGCTAGGTTGACGGATTTTCACCGTCAACATCTCCCCCATGCTTAAACCTTGCTCGTCCTCGAGTAAGCCTTCGATGGATATCATCATTGCCAAACAATGTTTAAACTTTGCATTTGATCACACATGAGAAAACATAATGCTCTCAAAATTTTAATTCATTAAAGTTCCATAATGTGCTAGCCTTCATCTCTACGGAGGGTAGATTCTTATTAAGCTTATCCCACAAGTATTAACATGCTCACAAAGTTTTAAATAGATCTCAGAATTTTTGAAATAAAGAACGAGATAAAGAAAAGCTTAAACCAAGTTCACAAATTTAAATCATCTCGTATGTTGCTCATGAACTCTCATCTCACTTGTCTCTCAAGCCTATATATTCTACTCCTTTCCCTCTCATAAATATGTGGTAGGCTTTATGTGGAGCTTTGGGAAAGTTTAGTCCTAACAAGATTTTATAAATGAGGTGTTGTCAAAACAAGACAAGCTTCTCATGGTCTTACCGAGACTCGTCAAAAAGGTCATTGGAAAATAATGTTAAATCAAGGAGGGGAAAGAGAAAAATACACACACCTTTAGATGAGTGGACATGTGCAAATGGCAAAGAGTGATCCCGAGGCACAAAGGAAGTCCTCGTTATCGGATTGCACATGGTTGGAAAAATGAGAACGGATCTTTTTAACTTGAAGCCTTGATTGCACTTTTAGAGAGCCGGGGAGTTCACTTTACGCACATTTTTTTTTCTCTTTCTCATATTTCTCATTCTTTTCTTTCTTTCATTCATTCATTTTTTTTTCTCGTCATATATTCAGCCCATGACTTCCACAACGAAGTTTTGATTTTTTTATACCTTGAAAGTCATGAGTATCACTGGATTTTTTTTACCCAACCCTATACATCTCTTTCATCATTTTTTTTAAAATATTCCCCTTTGAACTCTAAAACTGCACCGTACCTACCTCCTCCCCCATGCTTAGACGTCGCTCGTCCTCGAGCAAAGAGGCGAAAAATAAGGTAGGTACCGGAATATTTTTCCTTGGAGAGATACTTGAAATCTTCAACGTTGGCACCGTCTTGCGATCTTCCTTGAATTGATGATCCATTCTCAACGATAGGTTGTGGTCAAGGAGGTAATCACAAAAGATGATATTTGGTTTAAAGGTGGATATCCGGCGAGGTTTGTGAGATCTCCAATGTGGGGATACACAATGCACGGATAAAAGGCTAGCAAAAAGATAGATACGCAAAAATGGAATGACCAGCTTCTTAGTCTCGGGCCAGAGAAATCATGGCCTGCAATAACTCACTCAAAAATAAATCTTGTACACTAAGGTTTATGCACTCAAATATATATAAGGCTTTGGATAGGTTGAGCAACACACAAGTGATATTTGTGACAAGGTTAGCAATATTTTTGAGCATAAATTACATCTTTAATCTATTCATAACTTGAGAGCACATAAAACACTATGGGTCTTTATTTTAATCATAACCTCCGCTGAAAATTAAGCTAGCATTTAAATAAATTCAGATCTGTATTTTTAAGAGAGCACTAGCTTGAACATGCATAAATCAATTACAAAGATGAACAAAGTTGCAATTATAATCATATATCATCATGGCACGAATTTTGTAACTTTTCCAATGATATAATCAAGGTGGTGTCTTTATTAATGATGACATCAAGTTGAAATACACACTGAAAATAAACAAACATGCTTGCTGAAATTTAAATAAAAACAGAAAATACTACGCAAACACACATAAGCAAAAGCTGAAAATTACAGAGAAAAAGAAAAGAAAAGAAAACTAAAGTTCCTAAATCTTCTAGTCCTCCGCCGGTGGTTGATGTTGATGATCTTGATAATAATACCCTTGCTCGTAATATGATTGGACATTCCCTCCGACGAATTGATTTGGCTCCACAAGGTGAAGGCGTCCAAGTTCAAAGGCAATATTTGCATTGCCTTCACCAAGTTGAGTTGCGTTAGCTTGGATGGCTGCGATATTTTGCGTTTCTTGCAGCATACCCTCCAATAATGGCCATGCTTTGTTGTGGTTGGGGATGATGAGCGTAGGACTCCGTGAAGTTAGCGTTGGGCACAACATAATTTGGTGGGGGTACCGGTGCACCACCCCCCCATGCTTGTCCTTGTGACCCTCCGTAATAACTTGGCGGAGGAGGGACTCCGCCGAATGGGTGCACATTGGGTTGTGCCCCACTCGCCTGTGCGGAGGATGTTCCTTGAACACAACCTATATCGCCGGATTCCATACCCAACCCTATACATCTCTTTTGTACATCGTATTCCTTGAACACAACCTATTTTCAAAGTTTCGTCTCGTCTCTAGCATGATTTATTTAAAAATTTCAGATTGTATGCATGCGAGGAAAGAGAGAATTGAAAGCTTTGAAAAGTTGTCAAGAGAGAGAAAAATAAAGAGAAAAAGCATGTGTATGGAAAAGAAAGAAAGAAAGAAAAAAATCATATGTGAATGAAAGAAGAAAAAGAAAAAGAGAAAAATATGAGGTAGCAATGAAGATATGAGAGGGATGGATCAAGTGAAGGAAAAGAAAAAATAAAGTGTAAAGAAGGATGTCACGTTGATTGTGAGACGAAACTTTTACTCTATTTCCAACCATGTGCAATCCGACAACGAGGACATCATTGGTGCTTTGAAGTCACAATTTTCTTTTGCCATTGCACATGTCCACCATTCTAAATCTTCTCATCCTTGATATCCCTACATATGGTTAATTCTCATGATCATTGGCTTTGAAAGGTAGACAACCATTAGAGGAAGTTCTTAGTTTGACAATATTTGTGTTGATTGCGCTAGCCCTACCTATAGCTCCACTTTACATGATATATGAGAGATTAATGGGAGGTGAGAGTTTTATAAAATTTGGTTAGGATAGCCACATCATATGAGTGACTTGAGAGAGCTTGGAGAAAGGTTTTTGTCTAATACTTGTTGCAGGGATTTTTGTTTTGAAAACCATAAAAACCCTCCGATGGAAGCAAAGGAGTAAGCATGGCTGAAATTGAAGACTTCGAGTGAAGAGTTTGAGTTGTGGGGTAAATCTTGACGTGGTAAAAATTCTAAACGCCCACGTTTATGTTTGATTATCATTACTTTGTGTTTATGTATTAAAGATGGAAAGATTGACTAACTTGTGAAGGGGGGTTAATGATACACGATTACACACCTTGGACGAAATTCTTTTACGAGTACTTGCTCGAGGACGAGCAAGAGCTAAGTGTGGGGGAGATGTTGACGGTGTATTTTGGTGCACCTAGCATGTTCATTACACTTTGGTTTGGATTTGATTATGGAACTAACCCGCCACTAGGCACACTAATCATATAACAAGTTCATCTTTGTGCATGCATTTGGAAGTGTTGTGTTTATGTAGGAAAACATGGACATAAAGGACGGATTCGCAACAAGTTCAAAGGAGCATTCATGGAGTCTTGTTCGTGTTCATGAGCTTGCTGAAATCACTTCCAATGGTGGCGAGGACCGAAGTGCTACGAGGAACACCCCCGGGGATTGAAGCGTAAAAGATCAAACTTCATGCAAAGAGAGCCTCCATCTTGGACGCGAGGATAACAAAGCATCAAAATCGTGCAAGTGGAGGGGGCAAAGTACATAAATGCGCGAGGACCCACGGAGCAAAAGGGGCGACCGAACCGGGCCGACCAGGCCCGGGCCGGCCCGCCCAGCCGGCCGGCCCAGCCCACTTCCGGCGCCGGTTCGGTCCCGTTTTCCTTGCCCTCGAAGGATCTTCAACCCTAAAACCCCCGACGCGCCGCCAACACCGAGGGAGGATTCATTCGCACCAGAAGGCCATCCACAAGCTAGAGAGAGAGAGGAGGAGGATCTCCGGCGGGAGATCAACCACCTCGAAGGAAGCACCCTCTCGTGGAGAAGAAGGAAGACACCGGCGGAAGGGAAACCATGATCAACGGTGCCATGATCAGCACCTTGATGGGGTAATCTTCTCATTCGTCCATGGGTTGTAATCGATCTTGAGATGTAATCGCACTTTGTCGGATTATCTATCTATCATCTTGTGTTGAACATACTTTAATGCTTAAGGCTTGCAACCGTGCCGTAGAGGGAGTACGAGCTCCAATGCTTCCTTGGATCCATTCAATACGCCGTGGCCATCAAAGGTCTAGTCATGAATACCTTCGCGTAGTGACAGTACGAGAGGAGGGAAAGGGCGAAACCGTGGTCACATCCCCCGATAGATAGATTGGTTTTCATGTCTTTAAGCGATTGCATGCTCTAGTATCGTAGACCCGTGGGCGAGTGTCTTCTATCTTGATCGTTTATCATTCTCTCTAGTGTGTTTAGTTGTTTTCTAGTATAATATAGTTAGGGTTTTAGTAGCTAGTGTGTCGTTGTTGATCGAACGCTTGTAATCCCCTTGCTCCGCGGATTGACAAGAACCTTGGGAATCCCGTGGTGAAAAAGGTGTGGGGTCCGTACGCTTGCGGATCGTAGAGGGATACGTCTTTTATCCGTCAACAATCATACAAGGATAGCAAATTCTCAGCAAAAGATCATGGCAAACACCCATAAAGCAAAGCATGTCATGTCAAATCTCATGAGCCATGTGTCCACTTCGGGGAGACTTCTCCACTGGTGAACATCATGCAACATGTTTTGCACCCATATGTGAAAGATAAGACATTTTAAGCATAGACATGATGGATGGAGCATTTTTCAAGCATTACACACTTCTTTTCAAAAAGAAATCATTTCATGGTACATGAAGTGTTGCGGCAAAAAGAAGCTTATGCTCCTCCATGAATGCAACATAGGCTAAACATTCACAATGATATTCGGCCTTTGGCCCAAATGCAAGAAAAAGACATCCAAGCACAATCTAAGCGTGAAAAGCACATTTAGACCAAACTGTGACATGGATACACTACTACACACGAGTGGAGCACATTTCACCAAAAATTAGTCAAGATTAGCATTTATTTCAAAAAGGGCTATCTCACCACACATATATCTCAAATATTCCAAGAGCATAGCCTCACATCACCATTTCTCCACACATATGACCAATATCTCACAAATAGCCAAAGAGACTCAAATAAGGCATATGAAAGAAGCTCATCATCCTAAAATGCAATTTGATACAAATGCAACATGATATATGACGAGATGGCTATCCTACCATGGTTTATACATCAAGCGAAGCATGTATATACATCAAAGTAAACATGGTATGATAAATATGATACAAAAGGGAATCCCCCAAGAATCAACTAGAAAGGGCAACAAACCCCAAGTTCCCCCCGCAAGCGCACAAATGTAGCTTGGTCGAGAGGCTTTGTAAAGATGTCGGCTAGTTGATCTTGGGTAGGGACATGACTCAACACAATGGTTCCTTTTTCTACATTGTCCCTCAAGAAATGATACCTCACTTCTATGTGTTTGGTTTTGGAGTGAAGCACTGGGTTTTTGGCTACGCTTATGGCACTGGTGCTATCACAAAGAAGTGGGATCTGGGTGCACTCCTCACCAAAGTCTCTCAAAGTGTATGAAATCCACAACAGCTGGGAATAGCAACTCGCGGCTGCAACATACTCCGCCTCGGTGGTAGACTGAGCTACACTAGACTGCTTGCGGGAAGACCATGAAACCAACGAAGAACCAAGAAACTGGCAAGTACCAGAAGTAGACTTCCTCTCGACTCGACAACCAGCAAAATCCGCATAGGAAAAACCAGGAAGAGAAAGAGTCGAGGAGAAAGAATACCAAAGGCCAATACCAGCGGCAGATTGTAGGTACCTGAAAATCCTCTTGACGGCCTGTCGATGTGATGTCCTCGGCGAAGCCTGAAAACGAGTGCACAGACACACACTGAACTGTATGTCTGGCCTCGTCGCCGTCAGGTAGAGGAGGGAGCCGATCATGCTCATGTACTCCCGCTGGTCCATTGGTTCTCCGTCCTCGTCCGCATCCAAAGTGGTCGTACTCCCCATGGGAGTCGACATCCGCTTCACATCTTGCATCTGGAACTTCCTCAGCACGTCTTTCGTGTACTTGGTCTGGTGCACAAAAGTTCCGTCCTTCACTTGCCCATCATGCTCATCTCGAACTCCCTGCTCATCTCATCTGCAAACTTGGCAACAAGGTTATGTGACGAGCCACCAAAGACAATATCATCCACGTATATGTGAACAATCAACAAGTCATTTCCATGCTTGAGGAGAAACAAAGTCCTATCCATGGTACCCATCACAAACCCTCTGCTCAACAGAAAACCTCTCAATCTCCCATACCAAGCACGGGCGCCCGTTTCAAGCCATACGAGCCCTTTTCAACCCGTACACCCCGTGGGGGTACAACTCACTCTCAAACCCGTGTGGCGCTTCACATAGACCTCCTCCTCTATGACCCCATTCGAAAGGCACTCTTCACATCCATCTGAAACAACTTGAACCCTTTAGCCACGGCAAAGGCTAGAAGGATCCAAATTGCCTCAAGACGGGCCACAGGAGCAAAGGTCTCCTCATAGTCGATCCCCTCCTTCTGACTAAACCCCTGAGCAACATGTCTGGACTTGTTCCTCACAACCATCCCATTCTCTCCCTCTTTGTTCTTCCAAATCCACTTGGTTCCTATGGGATGACAATTTGGAGGTGGTTCAACTAACTCCCACACCTGGTTCCTCTCAAGGTTTTCCAACTCCTCATGCATAGAATTGACCCAGTTTGCATCACATAAAGCATGTCCAATGTCCTTGGGCTCAAAAGTGGCAACAAAAGCAGCATGAGCAAAATTAGAGGAATTCCTGGACCTTGACCGTGTAGTACGTTCGTCAATGTCCCCAATGATCTTTGACAGGGGATGCACTTCTTGAATCCGCCGGGGAGCCTCACGCCTCGAGACTACCTCCCCCTCAACTTCAGCTTCTCTCGCCTGGTCCTCTTGTCGCACCGTCGTTATTCATGAAGTAGACGGTCCACGCTCCGTAGTGGTCGTAGGGGAAGTAGTGGGTACACACTCAGCTTTAGGCGCATGAATCTCTCCATCATCATCTCCAGCTTCATCCTTCTCCTCTTCAAAGAGGTCCTCGGCCATCTCCTCAGCACCTGCACATTCAAAGCCAAGAGAGGTACATGGCATTGTCTCGTCGAAGATTACCTCGCAAGTCTCCATGATTTTGTTAGTCTCAAGGTTAAGCACCCTATAGGCTCCAGAGTGGTTAGCATATCCAAAGAAAATACCATCACTAGACCTAGCCTCAAACTTATCGAGTTTCCCCTTCTTAAGAATAAAGCACTTGCAGCCAAAGACTCGGAAATGACTCACCTTGGGTGCCCGACCATGCATAAGCTCATAACAGGTCTTCTTCTTGAAAGTTCGCAATAAAATCCTGTTGGAAACATGACAAGCCGTATTGACCGCCTCAGCCCAATACCTCCTAGGAGTCCTGTGCTCATCGAGCATCGTCCTAGCCATCTCACAAAGAGTCCGATTTTTCCTTTCCACAACTCCATTTTGAGGGGGCACATAAGGGGTCGAATACTGATGTTCAAGACCTAGATCACGACAAAAGGCATCAAACCGAGAGTTCTTGAACTTTGAGCCGTTATCACTGCGGATAGCTCGAATAGCATTCCCATGCCTCTCGTTTTTCAACATCACGATTAGATCTCGAACGAAGCCAAATGTCTCACTCTTATCCTCCAAGAAAAACACCCTGGCATAGCGAGAGTAATCGTCCACCACAACAAGGACATACCACTTCCCATCCACCGAGCGAACTCGAGCTGGCCCAACTAGGTCCATGTGCAACAGCTCTGTCGGACGCTCGGTCATGACATCGGTCAGGGGTGGATGGGGAGTGGCTACCATCTTGCCATGCCTACACGGAGCACAAACCAAATCCTTCTCAAACTTCAGCCTCGGCAATCCTCGGACAAGGTCAAGACCACTCAAGCGGGAAACCAAATCAAAGCTCAAGTGTCCCAACCGCCTATGCCATTTCCACAAATCAGAAGAAGGACTAGCCATCAAACAGCGAGCAGGACCCAAAGAACGAGAGAAATCAGCCCTAAAAATTTGACCCTCGGGGATGATCATACAGACAAGATCACCTCGAGAATCCAGCAAACGAGACTCGCCAGACTTGAAGCGCACCTCAAAACCCTCATCAAGCAACTGAGAAACCGAAAGCAAATTGAAACCCAAAGACTTCACAAGAGAAACCCTCTTCAACGTTACCTTGTCACTCACATGCACAACACCCTCAGAAATCACCCTTCCTCGTCCATTGTCCCCAAATGTGATGTACATCTTTTCCTTCACTGGGGTGAGGCTGTAGAACCACTTCTTATCTCCGGTCATGTGTCGAGAACATCCGGAGTCGATCAACCAAATGTTCTCCAAGCCTCCCCGCCCGTAGTCGAAACAAGAACGAGAGTGAGCTAGCGACTCGACACTGGGGTTAGCACAAAGAAAGTTAAACCAGTGTCGAGCCATCTGCTCAAAAGAGGGGGTAGCAAACATCATTCCCTTGCTACCAAACTTCCCATGTCCCATGGGAGGAGTACGAGCACCACGAGGGGGAAAACGTGGTCCGTAGTTCCTCTGGAAACCAAAGCTGCGATCATCTCCCCTAAACCCGTATTGAGGACGAGTAGGAGCACGTCCAGCAAAACCATCACGAGCCCGACCAAACCTCACACCAGCACGCACACTATCATCTCTCCTAACAAACCTACCACCCTGAGCTCCAACTCTACCAACACTCTTCACACTTCCCACACCCCGTGGAAGTAGCACTCTAGGCTCAGGAATACCATGAGACTGGCGATACCTGTCCTGGTTTGCTTGCTCCCTAGCAAGCCTCTCATCCCTTTTCCTCTTATAGCAAAACTCTGCTAGGTGTCTCTCCTTGCCACAATACTCACACCTGAAGGGGATGGGTTTTGGTTTTGGCCCTGGCTTCTCTTTAGGCTTCTCACCCTTCTCACCCACAAACTTCACCGGTTTCTGGAAGTCATTTGTCTTAGGTGGGAATTTGGGTGGATCTTGGGTTGTGTCAAGCTTGTTGCAAAGGTGGTTGGGCTTTGGTGTGAAAGAGTTCTTGGGTGCTTTCGGAAGTGGGACTTGGATGTCTCCGATCACCTCAAACTCGGGGTTAGACTCAACACACTTCTCATACACACTCTCCCCACTGTTCTCTCCCACTTTCTCACCCAACTTCTCAAGACCCAAACCACAACCATCAGCTCTCTTGAACTCCTCAATCATGATTTTCAATTGAGGTTCCTGCCCAGACAACCAACCCAACACCTTCCTCAAATAGTCATTCTCCTCATAGATGACATCCAAACGGGAAGTAAGTTCAAGATTGCGCAAAGTAACTTCATCGCAGCTAGAGCATGCATTTGCAACAGAAGATTTCAAAGATGCTTCCAAAGAACTAATGGTAGAACGAGCATCAACAAGCTTAGCATGCATAGTAGGACATGATTTACAAGCACCAAGCAAAGTAGGTCTAGCCTTTAGCTCATCATACTCAGTCCTAAGAGAATCTAGTTTTGCCAAAGTAGAAGCATTCTTCTCATTAAGCAACTTGATCTCATTCAACCATGCATCACACTCAAGACATTCAACATCATCAGGAGAAGTAGGAGCAAGTTTCAAAGAGTCATTCTCAAGTTTCAATTCAAGCAATTTGGACTCTAACTCTATTACTTTCTCACTAGAATTCTCAAGTTGAGCCCTAAGATCTTTCCTCATCTTTTTGGCATATCTTAGCACACTATCACGGTTGTCAATCAAGCCATTCAACCTAGTGATCTCAGCAAGCAAAGAGTCGGGGTCACGATTTACCTCATCCTCCGAGTCAGAGTCGCTATCTTCCTTCTCGCTCTTCTTGCTGCTCGAGCTATGGGACATCCCACAAAAGCCTTCAAGCGCCACACAGCTCAACCCACTAAGGTTCCGGCTTGCACTCTTCTTGCCCTTGCGCCTCCCGGCGTCTTCATCTTCACTGCTTGAACTTGACTGCTCGTCGCTTGAGCTTGAGTCGACGTCGCTCGCACCGGCCACCATGGCTCTTGCCTTGTTCTTCTTGTAGCCGCCCTTGCTCGGTCGCCGCTTGTCCTTGTCCTTGCTCTTGGACTTGCTGAAGTGCTTGCCCTTGGAGGGGTACTTGTCTTCACGCCTCGGGTGCACCTTGTACTCGTTTATCTTGTACTTGTTCTCCTCCGCTTCCGGGCACTCGGCGATGAAGTGGCCATGCTTGCCACACTTGTAGCACGTCCCTGAACTCCGCCTTGCATTCCTCCGACTCTCGTGTAGTCGATCAAACCTCCTTGAGAGCAAGGCCAGCTCCGCCTCGCCCAGCACATCAAACTCCTCATATGGAATAGACATAAGAGGAGACAAGGAAAATTGTCGACAGGAAGGGTTAGATTTGCCCTTTGATCCGCCCACAAGAGCAAGACTATGGTCAGTCGAGCCCTCATGCTTGGATTGCAACTTCCTGTCAACCTCAGCCGACTTGAGCTTAGAAAAGAGGTCATCCAACTCAATAGTCAAATACTACCCAGACTCCTTGATGGCCTCAACCTTAGCACCCCAAACATTTGGGTCCAAGACATGCAAGATCTTCAAAGCCTGATCATGCTCGGTGTAAGGAAAATCCTCCACATTAGCCTTCATGTTGTTCACGATGGTGGTGAACCTCTGAAACATCGCATCAATGTCCTCACCGGGAAGTTGAGTGAAGTTCTCATATTGCATCTGGTAAGAGACAAAGAGGTGAGCCTTCACATGGTTATCACCACCGTGAGCAACCATCAACTTCTCCCAAATTTGCCAAGCAAGATTCAAATGGCGAACACGCTCAAACTCAGGATCGCACAAGCTCCGGACCAAGTGATCAACGGCTTTTGCATTTGCCTCATACTTGGCCTTAGCACTGGCATCGATCACCATAAGAGTATGGATGTTGACCGGAATAGCATAGGTCTTGTCAAGCATAATGAAATCCAACAACTTGCCACGAAGAAAGATCATCATACGAGCCGCCCACTTGTGGTAACCCTTGCCATCGAAGTGCGGCGGACCGCCCCGCTCAACGTACGCCATCTTAGGATTCGAGACTTGCCAAAGTCACAAAGAATCCGGCACCGAGCTCTGATACGAAATGAAGGATCAGATGGCAACTAGAGAGGGGGGAGTGAATAGGAGCCGGTAAAAATTCTTCTCAAAGAACCCGGCCTATACCCTAGTCAAATCCCGATCACACACAAGCGATGGATCGAATCACACACCAATCGCCAAGACAACGAGGTTATGGATCAACCTCTAGTCTTAGGAACGATTCCTTGAAGAACACGCGGAAGCATGAGAAAGAAAAGGAGGAATCGAACCAAGAAGCAAATCACTCAGCCTCTGGCGGACTGTCCGGCCAGGCAGTGCGGACCGTCCGCGATGGGCCGCGCGGACCGTCCGGCAGGGTACCGCGGACTGTCCGCACCCTTGCCGGTGGACCGTCCGGCTCGAGCCACGGACCGTCCGTTAAAGCAAACAGAACCTCCAGTAGCGAACCCCGAAAAACGGACTGTCCGCGGGGAGCACGCGGACTGTCCGCCTGGCACCCGCGGACCGTCCGCCCGGTACACGCGGGTCATCCGAAACTTCGTCCAACCAAAACTCAAAGCCACGACGGATCGAAACGAAAGGCGAGCAAGAACACGAAGAACACCCGACGAACACTGTTCACGCGGACCGTCCGCTAGACCCTCGCGGACCGTCCGCCAGGCACGGACAGAACTGAAAGCAGCCCGACCCCTAAAGTCAACTCCCCCAAATCACCATCGGATTTCCCAAATGTTTGAAGCTGTGGAGACAAGGGTTTGGGGACTTGAAAAGCGTCACACAAGGATGCTATAGCCCAAAAATCTTGCCTCCTAACTCCCTAAATCACCGGGAATCGTGAATCCTTTGAACACCACCAAAAGCTAGAGCACCGAACGGAAGTCCTTGAATCGAAGTGGTTTCCCGGCGTTTGAGGGCACAAGATCAATCACAAAGATGCACGAGACATCTATCCATGTTTCCCTCAAAGAAATCCGGGGAGAAACCCACTCAAATCCGCGGAATCACACCGAGAAGAAAGGCACGAAAACAAGCACAAAAAGACCACGAAAAACACAACTCCGAATCTTCTATACAAACCAGGAAAGATTCACAAGGTCTAGCATGCCGCCCTAACATCCATCACTCTCAACAAATCTCTCATGAAGCTCTCATGCTAGCCTAGAGAAAATAGAGAAGAAAATAGCTACGAAAATGAGAAAATGGAGGGGGGAAATGAAACCCTAAGTCGCGGAGAGAGAGAGCCACTCACACACCCTCATGGCTTATATATCGGGTCCCGCCGGAGTGGTAAATGACTCGACTACCCCTAACTTAACTACTGGCGATACAACCCACGCAGGGGCATTTAGGTAATGTTTGTGGGTCTTGCTATCGGACGGCCACGCCTTTGCCGCACCCCGCGTCCTCCCGACGCAAGCCATGAGATCCCGCCGCGTGTCCTCCGCTTCGAAGCTTCCCGAAACGCCTGGATCCCGTCTCCATCGTGTTGGGCCCTCGGACTTAGTTTTGAGGCCCAAACCAAGAAACCGTCCTCCGATGGTTTTGTGGGCAAACCACCAAACCCCGCGTGCTCGGTCCGGCCTCCCGCCAAACCACTTGACTCGACCGCCACCGTGCACCGGCTCGACTGTCCATGACTTCGTCTTGCTCGTGTCGCCACCATGTGGCCCGCACCCAGTCCCGCTGTCCACCGGGTCCCTCGGACCGAGCCTACTTGTCTCTCCATCTCCCGGAGGCCCCTCAAGGCTGAAGACCTTTCGCGCCCGTTCTTCACCTGCAACAACACGACCTAGGCCGCAGCCTACACCTGCGCACTAAGCCAAGAGTCAGTCCAACACCCGTTGTCAATCACACATCACTGAGGAGCAGTCATCCATCAACCACTGGGATGCTCCTGGTCCTCAGAGAGAAGCTGAAGTTGAGGGGGAGGTAGTCTCGAGGTGTGAGGCTCCCCGGCGGATTCAAGAAGTGCATCCCCTATCGAAGATCATTGGGGACATCGACGAACGTTCCACGCGGTCAAGGTCCAGAAATTCCTCTCATTTCACTCATGCTGCATTTGTTGCCACCTTTGAGCCCAAGGACATTGGACAAGCTTTATTTGATGCAAACTGGGTCAATTCTATGCATGAGGAGTTGGAAAATTTTGAGAAGAACCAGGTGTGGGAGTTAGTTGAACCACCTCCAAATTGCCATCCTATAGGAACCAAATGGGTTTGGAAGAACAAAGAGGGTGAGAATGGGATGGTTGTGAGGAACAAGTCAGACTTGTTGCTCAGGGATATAGTCAGAAGGAGGGGATCGACTATGAGGCGACCTTTGCTCCTGTGGCCCGTCTTGAGGCAATTCGGATCCTTATAGCCTTTGCCGTGGCTAAAGGGTTCAAGTTGTCTCAGATAAATGTGAAGAGTGCTTTCCTGAATGGGGTCATAGAGGAGAAGATGTATGTGAAGCAGCCACTGGGGTTCGAGAGTGAGAAGTATCCACACAGGGTGTACAGGTTGAAAAGGGCTCTGTATGGGTTGAAACAGGCGCCCGGGCTTGGTATGGGAGATTGAGAGGTTTTCTGTTGAGTAGAGGGTTCATGATGGGTACCGTGGATAAAACCTTGTTTCTCCTCAAGCATGGAAATGACTTGTTGGTTGTGCAGATATACGTGGATGATATTGTCTTTGGTGGCTCGTCACATAACCTTGTTGCCAAGTTTGCAGATGAGATGAGCAGGGAATTCGAGATGAGCATGATGGGCGAGCTGCAGTACTTTCTATGTTTGCAGATCAAGCAAGTGAAGGAGGGAACATTCGTACATCAGACCATGTACACGAAAGACGTGCTGAGGAAGTTTCAGATGCAAGATGTGAAGCCGATGTCGACACTCATGGGGAGTACGGCTACTTTGGATGCGGACGAGGATGGACAACCAGTGGATCAGCGAGAGTACCGGAGCAAGATTGGCTCCCTCCTTTTCTTGACAGCGACGAGGCCAGACATACAGTTCAGTGTGTGTCTGTGCGCTCGTTTTCAGGCCTCGCCGAGAACTTCACATCGACAGGCCGTCAAGAGGATCTTCAGGTACCTATAGTCTGCCCCTAGTCTTCGCCTTTGGTATTCGCCCTCCTCGACTCTTTCACTTCATGGTTTTTCTAATGTGGATTTCTCTGGTTGCCGAGTCGAGAGGAAGTCTACTTCTGGTTTTTGCTAGTTTCTTGGGTCTTTGTTGGTTTCGTGGTCTTCCCGCAAGCAGTCTAGTGTAGCTCAGTCCACCACCAAGGAGAGTATGTTGTAGCCGCGATTTGTTGTTCCCAGTTGTTGTGGATTTCATACACTTTGAGAGACTTCGGTGAGGAGTGCACCCAGATCTCACTACTTTGTGATAGCACTAGTGCCATAAGCGTAGCGAAAAACCCAGTTCTTCATTCCAGAACGGAACACATAGAAGAGAGGTATCATTTCTTGAGAGACAATGTGGAGAAAGGGACCATTGTTTTGAGCCATGTTCCTACCCAAGATCAGCTTGCAGACATTTTTACAAAGCCTCTCGACCAAGCTACATTTGTGCGCTTGCGGGGGGGAGGGGGGACTTGGGGTTTCTTGCCCTTTCTAGTTGATTCTTGGGGGATTTAATTTTGTACCATATGTATCATACATAGTTTCCTTTGATGTATATACATGCTTTGCTTGATGTATAAACCATGGTAGGATAGCCATCTTGTTATATATCTTGTTGCATTTGTATCATATTGCATTTTAGGATGATGAGCTTCTTTCATATGCCTTGTATGAGTTTCTTTGGCTACTTGTGAGATATTGGTCATGCGTGTGTAGGAATGGCTATGTGAGGCTAAGCTCTTGGAATATTTGAGATATATGTGTTGTGAGATAGCCTTTTTGAACCAAATGCTAATCTTGACTAAATTTGATGAAATGTGCTCCAAGTAGTGTATCCATGTCACTTTTTGGTCTAAATGTGCCTCTCATGCTTAGATTGTGCTTGGATGTCTCATTCTTGCATTTGGGCCAAAGGCCCGTATCATTGTGAATGTTTAGCCTATGTTGCATTCATGGAGGAGCATAAGCCTCTTTTTGCCGCAAAGGCACTTCATATACCATGAAATGAATTAAACTTGAAAAGAAGTGTGTATGCTTGAAAAATGCTCTATCCATCATATTTATGCTAATGTCTTATCTTTCACACATGGGTGCAAAACATGTTGCATTATGTTCACCAGTGGAGAAGTCTCCCCGAAGTGGACACATGGCTCATGAGCTTTAACATGACATGCTTTGCTTTATGGGTGTTTGTAATGATCTTTTGTTGAGAATTTGATATCCTTGTATGATCTCTGGATGATATGCATGTTCTTGGCTAGAAAATGACATGGATAGGCCTTTAAATTTGAAGTGAGCCATCTTTTGATAAAATTGCTCAAATCTGAAAATTTGCTTTGTCACATGCCTATATTTCTATATATTACTTGTGGCAATGATTTGACTATGTTATGATCTATATGTGTGCTCTTTGTCTCATTTCTAGCCATTGACACTAGATTTGTCCTATTTGAGAAACTCATGTAGATGTTTATATGCTTTGTCTTACATTCCTGCATTTTCACCTTGATTCATACATTGTCAACAAGGGGGAGAAGAGGTGAGCTTAATGAAAATTTAAGAAAAATGCATCTAAAATTTGGAGCTTTGCATCCACATGTTCAGGGGTAGTTTTCTTGCGGTTTTCAGTGTCGAGTTTGTGCTTTGCTCGGCTTGTGACCTTTCTTTGCCTTTCTTTGGTTTTGGTCATGAGTTGAGCTTCTTTGTTCTTCTTTCTTTTTATTTTCTTTCTCTGAATTTCATTTCACGTTGTGTGTTGTCAATGCACTCATCAAGGGGGAGATTGAGGACCAGGAGCGTCCCGATGGTCGATAGATGACCGCTCCTCAGTGATGAGTGATTGACAATGGGTGTTGGACTTACTCTTGGCTCAGTGCACAGGTGTAGGCTGCGGCCTAGTTTGTGTTGTTGCAGGTGAAGAACGGGCACGAAAGGTCTTCAGCCTTGAGGGGCCTCCGGGAGATGGAGAGGCAAGTAGGCTCGGTTCGAGGGACCCGGTGGACGACGGGACTAGGCGCGGGCCAAATGGTGGCGAGACAAGCAAGACGAAGTCGTGGACGATCGAGTCGGTGCACGGTGGCGGTCGAGTCAAGAGGCTTGGTGGGAGGCCGGGCCGAGCACGCGGGGTTTGGTGGTATGCCCACAAAACCATTGGAGGACGGTTTTCTTGTTTGGGCCTCAAAACCAAGTCCGAAGGCCCAACACGACGGAGATGGGATCCGGACGTGTCGGGAAGCTTCGAAGCGGAGGACACACGGCGGGATCGCATGGCTTGCGTCGGGAGGACACAAGGTGCGGCGAAGGTGTGGCCGTCTGATGGTAAGACCAACAAACATTGCATAAATGCCCCTGCGTGGGTGAAGGACCGATACGGCGAAAGAGAGAGGGGGGGACTGAATAGGAGCCGATAAAAATTCTTCTTGAAGGAGATGGAAACTCCAACAAGATGAACGCGGCTTCCAACACACTTCTCCAACTCACTACCCAAGTTGGTCAGGCCCATGTAGTCACTGGAGTGCCACTGGACCTAGGAACCAACACACAACCTTCCGACCCGAGAACGCAGCGGAACACCAAACCTTGAGTCTACAGACCAACACCGGTCAGACCGGTGAGCACCACCGGTCAGACCGGTCCCTGCTGGTGAAACTGGGCAACTTTCACTAAGTGGCTCCACACCGGTCAGACCGGTGAGACACACCGGTTAGACCGGTCACAGCCTGAAAGCCCCCAAAGCACCAAACAGGCCAACCGACCACCAAACTGACCCAAACTCGAAACAGTAGCAACACAGGACAACAGCGAACACACCCAGACGTTCACCCGAGCAAAAACCCACCGAGGGTTGCACCGGTCAGACCGGTCAAGAGCACCGGTCAGACCGGTGTAGCCTGGGCAGCTCGGGATGAACAACACCCGCGGGTCAACTCCCCCAAAATCCAAACCTCGATCTCCCGAATCGCTCCACGGACTTGAACAAGACTTTGGGGATATTAGGAACACCTCATGAGGAGTCCATAGCCAAGTTTAATACCACAAAAACTCGTCCAAAAAGGAGGAATTGAAGAAATCCCGCCAAGAGCACCACAAACCCTAGAACTCGGAAAACCCCAAAATCAAGCCCTTTTACTCACGGATTTGGGAGGGGAATCACAGCCCAAAGAACCATGAAGGGTTCCCACAAATTTCCCCCATCAAATCCCCAAGAGAAAGGTCCCGAAAACAACCCAAAGAAATCACCAAGAGAGGGCTCCGAAAATCACCACCAAGAACAACCGGGAACAACACATCCAAACCTTGAGGAACCACGCCGAATCATCTGTACATGCAACAAAGGTTCATACAAGGTCTAGCTTGCCGCCCGATCATCCAACCCTCTCACAAGATCTCACCATGAAGCTCTCAAGCTAGTCCTATGGAAATCCTAAGGAAAATAGGAAGAAACATAGGAAAACAAATGAGCTAGGGTTCCAAGAGTTGGCTGCCATCCTCTCACCTCTTGGGTTATATGGAGGCAACCGAATATCTAAAATGCCCTTTCCTAATAACTAGGGATACAAGCCCCTCAAGGGCGGATTTGGAAGTCTTCATGTCTTCACCATCAGACGGATGCCCGGCGACCGCACCCTGCGTAGCCTCGACACAAGCCATGCGATCCAGACGAGTGTCGTCCGCTTCGAAGTCTCCGGACTGCGTCGTCGCAAACCGGTCAGACCGGTGCTCCCCACCGGTCAGACCGGTACCCACCGGTCAGACCGGTCTGGTGCTGCAGCAGCACCGTCTTCAGTTGTTCGGTCTTGGCTTTGTGGATCAACCAAGGAACCCAGTGGTTTTCTGGTGAACCACCGGAAACCCCGCGCACTCGGTGTAGCCTCCGCCAATCTCCACTCATGACTCGGCTCCCACGTAGTCCCGGCTCGACCTTGGTTTTGAGGCTCAACCAAGAAACTGTCCACAACTTCATCTTGCTGTTCATGCCACCATGCGGCACGCACTTGACCCCGCTGGCCACCGGGTCCCTTGAACGAAGCCTACTTGTCTTCTCCACACCTGGAGGCCTCACTGGCGATGACCTTTCGCGCTTGTTCTTCACCTGCACCAACACCAGTCAAGCCGCAACTTGCACCTGCAATACTTAGCCAAGAATCAGTCCACACAACGTTGTCAATCACTCATCACACAAGGAAGCGACCATCCACCGGTCCTCGAACCACACATGGTCCTCAATCTCCCCCTTGATGAGTGCATTGACAACACCCACACGAAAGTAACAAGAGAAAAAAGAAAAAGAAAAGAAACGAACAAAAAGAAACTGCAACAAGCGATCGAAAGCCAAACAAAGCCAAAGAGCAAGACCACTTGAAGAAGACAAGTTTGGGACCCCTTAGGCAAGGGCAACGGCTCGACACATCCGAGACAAAACAAAGCTCAAGCAAAGAGCGCAAACCACCGAAACAAAGGCTCGAAAAATCACAAAGAGCTCTCCCTGCACACATGCAAGCTCCCCCTGAACCAATGCACCTCCCCCTGGACGAATGCATGCAAACCAGCTGAAAAAAGGGCAGCTGCAGCAACTTCAGCTCACACCGGTCAGACCGGTCATCACCACCGGTCAGACCTGTGCCTAACATGTGCACAGGACCAGCACTCACACCGGTCAGACCGGTGCTCCTCACCGGTCAGACCGGTGCACAACAGAGCCCAGAAATGGCTCGAAACCACCTGAAAACCTTCTAAATGCGTCCAACAAGCCATTTCAAGCTCAAAATTCTCCCCCTTGTTGGCAATGCATGAATCAAGCCAAAAATGCAAAAAAATCAACCTAGAGCTTCTCAAATAGACAAAATTCAACAAAGAATGCTACACATGTCCAAATGAGCAAGTTAGATACTCTACAGCTTCGTATCGATCTCAACTACATGATCACCAAGTTTCACAACCATTGGACGAAGCTAAGATGGATTTGGGCAATTTTGCAAAAAACTTGCCTCTCATGAGCAAAGTCCTAAACATGATCAAGACATATCAAAATGGCAAAGCCACACAAACTTCATGCTAGGACAGCCATTCTAATCATAAGACCATCACAAACACCCATAAGGACCTAATGTCATGTCAAAGCCACCGAGCCATGTGCCTACTTCTATGTATGAGACTTCTCATTGGTAGGCATCATGCAACGGTTTAGCACCCAAAACAAAATAGATTCAGCACATATGACATGGGAGCACATTTTCCAAGCATTTTTCATTTCATTTTCAGATTTATATTTGGTACATGAAATGTCTTTGCGACAAAAAGGAACTTATGCCCCTCCACAAGATGAAGCAAGAGGGCTAAACATTCATGATGGCAAATGAGCCTTTGGCCCCATATGGTCAATAAACTAGCTATCCAACCACAAATTAAGCATAACCATGCCACTAAAACATGTCAAGAGCATATAAAGGAATTTACACATGAGAGAGCATATATGTGACATTTTTCAAAAAACATAGCCATCAACCATGGATTATTCATCAAGATCATCAAGAGCTAAGCCAAACTAACCATAGCATTCCAAACAAGCTCACAAAGACATAAATAGCATTCCATGGTGAACAATATATATAGGAGAAGCTTTTCCTATCCAATGCATATGATACAAAATGCATGCAATCTAGGATCCAAAGGATTCCTATACATCATGTTACATATGCCATGCCAAATGCAAGGAATGCACAAAGGAAGGCTATACATATGCTACAAAGGAGCTCCCACACACAAAGCTCACAAACCACCGGCTCCTCGAGGGGAGGCAAAAAGGGCTCGACACCACCGGCAAAAGAGCAAGGGAGCACAAAACTCACAAGCTCCCCCTAAACTCATGCATTAAGGCCGAAGAGCATACAAAGCTCACCTTACACGCATGAGATAGGGCAATGAGCAAAAAGAACCAAGTGGCTTGACCAAGGCCACATACTTGAAGGTCACAAATTCACTTACCTTTATCATTTCTTCAGAAGTCACTCAACCTTGTCCACCATCCCCGAAAGTGATGTACCTCCATGTCACCACCGGGACATGAGGCCGATGAAACACCCCCGATATCAACCAGATGTTCTCCGGGCCATCCACCTGCAACTCAAAACCAAGAGCGAGAGCGAGAGCGAGCAAACGACTCAACACTGGGGTTAGTTCCAAATGTGTAAAACCAGTGCCAAGCCATTTGCTCGAAAGTGGGGTTAGCACAAACCAAACCATCTTTCCTACCAAAGCTACCTCCACGAACACCACCACGGTAACCACCATGAGGTAACCAAACCTCTCTACCCGGAGGAGGACCAAAACCACGAAAGAAAACCCATGGACTGTCCCACCTCTCCTTCTCAAAACTACGGATCCTCCCATCCCCGTATTGAGCACGAGGAGGAGAATGCCTAGCAAACTGACCTCCTGCAAACTCTCCAGCCCAACCACCAGAACCACGAACTCCAGAACCAAACCTCGCACCTGTACGAGCACGAAACCCAAACTGCTGCCTGTCCAGGCCTGCACCGGTCTGACCGGTGACCCTCACCGGTCTGACCGGTGTAGCCTGGGCAGCAACACCTCCAACAGCCTTCGGCTCTCCCCAAGCCCGAACTGTCCTCACACTCACCTTGGCCCTAGGAAACCGCACACGAGGCTCAAGTACACCATCAGAAGGGTGGTACTTGTCCTTGTTAGCCCACTCCTTCGCCATTCTCTCATCACGCTTCCTCTTGAAGCAAAACGCTCTCTTGTGACCATCCTTTCCACAAAACTCACAATGGAAATGGATTGATCTGGGCTTAGGCTTGGGGTGAGGCTCTTCACAAGGCTTCTCACTTGATTTCTCACTAGGCTTTTCACTTGCCTTCTCACTCGGTTTTTCTCTCGATTGGTTTGGCTTGGATGCAAACTTGTCTTTGGGTGTGGGTTGTGGTGGAACTAAAACATTCCCAAATTTCCTTTCTCTCTCACCACTATCCTCACCAACCTTATCCAATCCCAAAGCCCAACCGTCAAAGCGCTTACAGCTAGCAATCATCATACCAAGCTGAGGTTCTTGACTCGACAACCAACTCAGCGCTTCACACAACTTATCATGCTCATCTTGCAAGCGACCAACACATTTTGCAAGATCCAAATTCTTCATAGCATGCAACTCACATGTAGAGCAAGAAGTAGGAATAGGCACTTTCAAATCAGCCTCAAGCGAAACAATGCGAGAACGGAGCTCAACAATTTTCTCATGCAAACTAGGGCAAGAAGTGCAAGCACCAAGCAAAGTGGGTCTAGATTGTAGCTCAGCCAACTCAACCCTAAGCATATCTAGTTCCTCACACTTGGAGGCATACTTCTCCCTAAGATCGACAAGTCGGCTAGGAAAGCGAGCAATCAAGCACAATCATTTTCATCGAAACAACGGGGCTAGCCTTAAGCGAATCAATTTCAAGCTTGCTATCAAGAACTCCGTGTTTCTAGCCGAGCCACTCTAGTCCTATCATCCTTGAGCAAAGATCTAAGCTCCTTCCTAAGCTTTTTAGCCTCTCTAAGCATGTGATCGCGATTATCAACTAAGTCAACCAACTCCTCATTCTCCTTGCACAAAGAAGAGAGCTCATCACATACCTCATCCTCGGAATCCAAGTCTGAGGCGTCCTTCTGGCTTCTCTTGCTGCTCGAACTGCGAGCCATGCCACAGAAGTCGTCTTTGAGGCTTAGGCCCGTCACACAAAGGCCGTTGAGATACTTGCCAAGGTCCTTCTTCTTCCTCTTCTTCTCATCCTCTTCGTCTTCATCACTCGAGCTTGAAGACGTGTCCTCGGAATCAGACTCGATGTCGCTCGATCTCTTCATCTCCTCTCGAGACCGCGTCTGCTTCTCATGTCCATGATCCTTCTTCCTGGACTTCTTCTTGTCCTTGAACTTGTGCTTGTCGTGGTTGTTCACCTTTGGACACTCGGCGAAAAAGTGTCCAGCCTTGCCACACTTGAAGCATGTCCTCGTGTTCCTCCTCCTATTCAGTCGGTTCTCGTGCAGCCTCTCGAACCTCCTCGTCAGAAGTGCCAGCTCGTCCTCTCCAAGCACGTCGAACTCCTCATCTGGCATGGACATCAAGGAGGACAAAGAGAACATCCTGGTGGATGGGTTAGTGTTAGTCTTTCCTTCCGAACCACCAACGAGGGCAAGACTACGAGAATCAGTCGGACCCTCGAGCTTGGCAGTCATGCCCCTATCCACCTCAACTGACTTGAGCTTCGAGAACAGCTCGTTCACCGTCAGAGTGTCATACTTCTCTGACTCCACAATGGCCTCGAACTTACCACCCCAAATCGTACGATTCAAAGAGTGTAAGAGCTTGACCGCTCTATCATGATCATCGTACAGGAGCACGTCCACATTGGCCCTCATGTTGTTCACAACCACCGTGAAGCTCTGAAACAAGGCATCAATGGACTCACCGTGGAGATGAGTGAAGTTCTCGTACTCTCTCCGGTAGGTCGCATACATCCGTGCCTGAACCTGGGCATTCCCAACATGAGCCTCCTTCAGCACCGTCCAAATTCTACAAGCCAAGTGCTCGGTGTGCACCCGATCGAACTCAGGCTGACACAAAGCACGAAACAAGTAGTCGACCGCCTTATTGTTGGCGTCGAACATGTCCCTTGATCCTGGAGCGAGGAAGTCCATCGGCTGGACATAGCCTTTGTCCACCGTGACATCCCAAAGGATCTGACCCTTTCCTCGGAGAAACGCAGCCATCCGCTTACTCCACATTTGGTAGTTCTTGCCATCGAAGTGTGGAGGACCTGAACCCCGTTCCTGATAAGCCATCCTTGGATCTTAGACTGGTTAGAGTCAACAAAGACCCGAACCGGCTCTGATATCACTTGAAGGACCGATACGGCGAACCAGAGAGGGGGGGAGTGAATGGGAGCCGATAAAAATTCTTCTCGAAGGAGATGGAAACTCCAACAAGATAAACGCGACTTCCAACACACTTCTCCAACTCACTACCCAAGTTGGTCAAGCCCACATAGCCACTGGAGTGCCACAGGACCTAGGAACCAACACACAACCTTCCGACCCGAGAACGCAGCGGAACACCAAACCTCGAGTCTACAGACCAACACCGGTCAGACCGGTGAGCACCACCGGTCAGACCGGTCCCTGCTGGTGAAACTGGGCAACTTTCACCAAGTGGCTCCACACTGGTCAGACCGGTGAGACACACCGGTTAGACCGGTCACAGCCTGAAAACCCCAAAGCACCAAAACAGGCCAACCGACCACCAAGCTGACCCAAACTCGAAATAGCAGCAACACAGGACAACAGCGAACACACCCAGACGTTCACCCGAGCAGAAACCCACCGAGGATTGCACCGGTCAGACCGGTCAAGAGCACCGGTCAGACCGGTGTAGCCTGGGCAGCTCGGGATGAACAACACCCGCGGGTCAACTCCCCCAAATCCAAACCTCGATCTCCCGAATCTCTCCACGGACTTGAACAAGACTTTGGGGATATTAGGAACACCTCATGATGAGTCCATAGCCAAGTTTAATCCCACAAAAACTCGTCCAAAAAGGAGGAATCGAAGAAATCCCGTCAAGAGCATCACAAACCCTAGAACTCGGAAAACCCCAAAATCAAGCCCCTTTACTCACGGATTTGGGAGGGGAATCACAACCCAAAGAACCACGATGGTTTCCGACAAATTTCCCCCAACAAATCCCCAAGAGAAAGGTCCCGAAAACAACCCAAAGAAATCACCAAGAGAGGGATCTGAAAATCACCACCAAGAACAACTGGGAACAACACATCCAAACCTTGAGGAACCACGCCGAATCATCTATACATGCAACAAAAGTTCATACAAGGTCTAGCTTGCCGCCCGATCATCCAACCCTCTCACAAGATCTCACCATGAAGCTCTCAAGCTAGTCCTATGGAAATCCTAAGGAAAATAGGAAGGAAAATAGGAAAACAAATGAGCTAGGGTTCCAAGAGTTGGCTGCCATCGTCTCACCTCTTGGGTTATATGGAGGCAACTGAATGTCTAAAATGCCATTTCCTAATAACTAGGGATACAAGCCCCTCAAGGGCGGATTTGGAAGTCTTCATGTCTTCACCATCGGACGGATGCCCGGCGACCGCACCCTGCGTAGCCTCGACGCAAGCCATGCAATCCCGACGCGTGTCCTCCGCTTCGAAGTATCCGGACTGCGTTGACGCACCCCGGTCAGACCGGTGCTCCCCACCGGTCAGACCGGTACCCACCGGTCAAACCGGTCTAGCGCTGCTGCAGCACCGTCTTCGGTTCTTCGGTCTTGGCTTTGTGGATCAACAAAGGAACCCAGTGGTTTTCTGGTGAACCACCGGAAACCCCGCGAACTCGGTGTAGCCTCCGCCAATCTCCACTCATGACTCGGCTCCCACGTAGTCCCGGCTCGACCTTGGTTTTGAGGCTCAACCAAGAAACCGTCCACAACTTCATCTTGCTGTTCATGCCACCATGCGGCCCGCACTTGACACCGTTGGCCACCGGGTCCCTCGAACGAAGCCTACTTGTCTTCTCCACACTTGGAGGCCTCACTAGCGACAACCTTTCGCACTTGTTCTTCACCTGCACCAACACCAGTCAAGCCACAACCTGCACCTGCAATACTTAGCCAAGAATCAGTCCACACAACGTTGTCAATCACTCATCACACAAGGAAGCGACCATCCACCGGTCCTCGAACCACACATGGTCCTCAGTGGGTTGTATGGCCAGTAGTTGAGTTAGGGGTAGTCGAGTCATTTACCACACCGGCGGGACCCGATATATAAGCCATGAGTGTGAGTGGATGGCTCCCTCTCTCCGCGACTTAGGGTTTCATTTCCCCCCTCCCATTTCTCATTTTCCCGAGACATTTTCTTCTCCATTTCTTGCCTAGGCTAGAATGAGAGCTTCATGAGAGATTTGTTGAGAGGGATGGATGCTAGGGCGGCATGCTAGACCTTGTGAATCTTTCCTGGTTTGTATAGAAGATTCGGCGTTGTGTTTCCCGTGGTCTTTTTCGTGCTTGTTTTTTGTGCTTTTGTTCTTGGTGTGATTCCGCGGATTTGAGTGGGTTTGTCCCCGGATTTCTTTAAGGGAAACATGGATGGATGTATTGTGCATCTTTGTGATTGATCTTGTGCCCTCAAACGCCGGGAAACCACATCGATTCAAGGATTTTCGGTCGGAGCTCTAGTTTTTGGTGGTGTTCAAAGGATTCGCGATTCCCGGTGATTTAGGGAGTTAGGAGGCGAAATTTTTGGGGTATAGCATCCTTGGTCGACGCATATCATGTCCCCAAACTCTTGTCTCAATAGCTTCTACCGTTTGGGAGATTCCGGTCATGAGTTGGGGGAGTTGACCTTCGGGGTCGAACAGTTTTTGGTTCTATCCGTGAGGCGCGGACAGTCCGCGTGTCCCTGGCCGACCGTCCGCGGGCTCTGTGTTCTTCGCGTGTTCGTCATGTTCTTGCTCGTCTTCATTTTTGATCCATTTTGTTTTCGAGTTTTGGTTGGACGAGGTTTCGGACAGTTCACAACAGAGGAGCGAACAGTCCGCGGGAAAGCGGACAGTCCGCGACCACCCCGCGGACAGTCCGTTTTTCCAGGGGTCGCTAATGGAGGTTCTGTTGGCTTTTTCGGACAGTCCGCGGCTTAGGCCGGACAGTCCGTCGTACGCTTGCGGACAGTCCGCCGGATTTGGCCGGACAGTCCTCGTGGCTCTTGCGGACCGTCCGCCCCTCCTAGCCGGACAGTCCGCCATTGCCTGGCAGCTTTGTTCCTTGGTTCGATTCCTCCCTACTTTCTTTCGTGCTTCCGCGTGTGCTTCAAGGAATCGTTCCTAAGACTTGAGGTTGATCCATAACCTCGTTTTCATGGCGGTTGGTGTGTGATTCGATCGATCGCTTGTGTGTGACCGGGATTTGTCTAGGATATAGGCCGGGTTCTTTGAGAAGAATTTTTACCGACTCCTATTCACTCCCCCCCTCTCTAGTCGCCATCCGATCCTTCACACTGCAGGAGCGCTTTCACCTACGGTCGAGATTCAACCGCCCTGGATTGTCGCATGTTCCTCCCGTTCAGGATCCGCCAACTAGACTGGAGGCTAGTTTGCCCGCACCGCCAAGGAGGCCGCGCAACATGGCCCGGAAGCGCGTGGCCAAGAAGCTTAAGGTCACGGAGACCACGTCCCAGGAGGTAAGCCGCCTTGAATTGGGTAGTCGAGTACTTATGTCTCGATGTTGTATATTGACGAAGAAATTCCCTTGCTCGCAGGAGATTCTGCCTTCCGACTGAAGGATCAGATGGCGACTAGAGAGGGGGGGAGTGAATAGGAGTCGGTAAAAATTCTTCTCAAAGAACCCGACCTATACCCTAGTCAAATCCCGGACACACACAAGCGATGAATCGAATCACACGCCAATCGCCAAGACAACGAGGTTATGGATCAACCCCTAGTCTTAGGAACGATTGCTTGAAGCACACGCGGAAGCACGAGAAAGGAAGGGAGGAATTGAACCAAGAAGCGAAGCACTCAGGCTCCGGCGGACCGTCCCGCCAGGAGGGGCGGACTGTCCGCACGGGCCACGCGGACCGTCCGCCAATGTACCGCGGACTGTCCGCACAGTACGGCGGACCATCCGGCCCGGGCCGCGGACCGTCCGTTAAAGCCAACAGAACCTCCAGTAGCGAACCCCGAAAAACGGACCGTCCGCGGGGAGCACGCGGACTGTCCGCCAAGCACCCGCGGACCGTCCGCCCGCTGCTGCAGACTGTCCGAAACCACTTCCAACCAAAACTCGAAACCAAAACGGATCAAAAGAGAAGTCGAGCAAGAACAAGAAGAACACGCGATGAACTGCACCCGCGCGGACCGTCCGCCAACACCTCGCGGACTGTCCACCCTACACGGACAGACCCAGAAACAGCCCGACCTCGAAGGTCAACTCCCCCAAATCATCATCGGATTTCCCAAACGGTAGAAGCTGTGGAGACAAGGGTTTGGGGACTTGAAAAGCGTCACACAAGGATGCTATAGCCCAAAAATCTTGCCTCCTAACTCCCTAAATCACCGGGAATCGCGAATCCTTTGAGCACCACCAAAAGCTAGAGCTCTGACCAAAAATCCTTGAATCGAAGTGGTTTCCCGCTGTTTGAGGGCACAAGATCAATCCCAAAGGTGCACAAGGCATCCATACATCTTTCCCTCAAAGAAATCCGGGGAGAAACCCACTCAAATCCGCAGAATCACGCTAAGAACAAAGGCACGAAAACAAAAAACTCCGAATCTTCTATACAAACCAGGAAAGATTCACAAGGTCTAGCATGCCGCCCGAGCATCCATCCCTCTCAACAAATGTCACATGAAGCTCTCATGCTAGCCTAGAGAAAATGGAGAAGAAAATAGCTACGAAAATGAGAAATGGGAGGGGGGAAATGAAACCCTAAGTCGCGGAGAGAGAGAGCCATCCACACACACACATGGCTTATATATCGGGTCCCGCCGGTGTGGGAAATGACTCGACTACCCCTAACTCAACTACTGGTGCTACAACCCACGCAGGGGCATTTATGTAATGTTTGTGGGTCTTGCCATCGGACGGCCACTCCTTCGCCGCACCCCGCGTCCTCCCGACGCAAGCCATGCAATCCCGCCGCGTGTCCTCCGCTTCGAAGCTTCCCGACACGCCCGGATCCCGTCTCCGTTGTGTTGGGTCTTCGAACTTGGTTTTGAGGCCCAAACCAAGAAACCGTCCTCTGATGGTTTTGTGGGCAAACCACCAAACCCCACGTGCTCGGTCCGGCCTCCCACCAAACTACTTGACTCGACCGGCACCGTCCACCGGCTCGATTGTCCATGACTTCGTCTTGCTCGTATCGCCACCATATGGCCCACACCTAGTCCCGCTGTCCACCGGGTCCCTCGAACCGAGCCTACTTGTCTCTCCATCTCCCGGAGGCCCCTCAAGGCTGAAGACCTTTCGTGCCCGTTCTTCATCTGCAACAACACGAACTAGGCCGCAGCCTACACCTGCGCACTAAGCCAAGAGTCAGTCCAACACACATTGTCAATCACTCATCACTGAGGAGCGGTCATCCATCGACCACCGGGATGCTCCTGGTCCTCAATCTCCCCCTTGATGAGTGCATTGACAACACACAATGCGAAATGAAATTCAGAGAAAGAAAGAAAGAAAGAAGAAAGAAAAACAAAGAAGCTCAACTCATGACCAAAACCAAAGAAAGGCAAAGAAAGGTCACAAGACAAGCAAAGCACAAACTCCACACTGAAAATAGCAAGAAAGCTCCCTCTGAACATGTGGATGCAAACTTCCAAATTTTAGCTCACCTCTTCTGAATTTGCATTAAGCTCACCTCTTCTCCCCCTTGTTGACAATGTATGAATCAAGGTGAAAATGCAGGAATGTAAAACAAAGCATATAACCATGTACATGAGCTTCTCAAATAGGCCAAATCTAGTGTCAAAGGCTAGAAATGAGACAAAGATCACACATATGAATCATAGCATAGTCAAAGCATTGTCACAAGTAATATATGAAAATACAAGCATGTGACAAAGCAAAATTTTCAGAATTAAGCAGTTGTACCAAAAGAAGGCTCGCTTCACATGTAAAGGCCTATCCATGTCACACTCGAGCCACAAACATGCATATTATTCAAAGATCATACAAGGATATCAAATTCTCAGCAAAAGATCATGGCAAACACCCATAAAGCCAAGCATGTCTTGTCAAAGCTCATGAGCCATGTGTCCACTTCGGGGAGACTTCTCCACTGGTGAACATCATGCAACATGTTTTGCACCCATATGTGAAAGATAAGACATTTTAAGCATAGACATGATGGATGGAGCATTTTTCAAGCATACACACTTCTTTTCAAGATTAATTCATTTCATGGTACATGAAGTGCCTTTGCGGCAAAAAGAAGCTTATGCTCCCCCATGAATGCAACGTAGGCTAAACATTCACAATGATATTCGGCCTTTGGCCCAAATGCAAGAAAAAGACATCCAAGCACAATCAAAGCATGAAAAGCACATTTAGACCAAACTGTGACATGGATACACTACTACACATGAGTGGAGCACATTTCCTCAAATTTAGTCAAGATTAGCATTTGATTCAAAAAGGGCTATCTCACAACATATATATCTCAAATATTCCAAGAGCATAGCCTCACATAGCCATTTCTCCACACATATGACCAATATCTCACATATAGCCAAAGAGACTCAAATAAGGCATATAAAAGAAGCTCATCATCCTAAAATGCAATATGATACAAATGCAACATGATATATGACAAGATGGCTATCCTACCAAGGTTTATACAGCAAGGAAAGCATGTATATACATCAAAGTAAACATGGTATGATACATATGGTACAAAAAGAAAATCCCCAAGAGTCAACGAGAAAGGGCAACAAACCCCAAGTTCCCCAAACATGCACACAAATGTAGCTTGGTCGAGAGGCTTTGTGAAAATGTCTGCAAGCTGATCTTGGGTCAACACAATGGTCCCTTTCTCCACATTGTCTCTTAAGAAATGGTATCTCACCTCTATATGTTTGGTTCTGGAGTGAAGCACATGATTTTTCGCTATGCTTATGGCACTGGTGCTATCACAAAGAAGTGGGATCTAGGTGCACTCCTCACCAAAGTCTCTCAAAGTGTATGAAATCCTTAATAGCTGGGAACAGCAACTCGCGGCTGGAACATACTCTGCCTCGGTGGTAGACTGAGCTACACTAGATTGCTTGCGGGAAGACCATGAAACCAACGAAGACCCAAAAAACTGGCAAGTACAAGAAGTAGACTTCCTCTCGACTCGACAACCAGCAAAATCCGCATCGGAAAAACCATGAAGAGAAAGAGTCGAGGAGGAAGAATACCAAAGGCCAAGACCAGGGGCAGACTGTAGGTACCTGAAAATCCTCTTGACGGCCTGTCGATGTGATGTCCTCGGCGAAGCCTGAAAATGAGCGCACAGACACACATTGAACTGTATGTCTGGCCTCGTCGCCGTCAAGTAGAGGAGGGAGCCGATCATGCTCCGGTACTCTCGCTGGTCCACTGGTTCTCCATCCTCGTCCGCATCCAAAGTGGTCGTAATCCCCATGGGAGTCGACGTCGGATTCACATCTTGCATCTGGAACTTCCTCAGCATGTCTTTCGTGTACTTGGTCTGGTGCACGAATGTTCCATCCTTCACTTTCTTGATCTGCAGCCCGAGAAAGTACTGCAACTCACCCATCATGCTGATCTCGAACTCCCTTCTCATCTCATCTGCAAACTTGGCAACAAGGTTATGTGACGAGCCACCAAAGACAATATCATCCACATATATATGAACAATCAACAAGTCATTTACATGGTTGAGGAGAAACAAGGTCCTATCCACGGTACCCATCACAAACCCTTTGCTCAACAGAAAACCTCTCAATCTCCCATACCAAGCACGGGGCGCCTGTTTCAACCCATACAGAGCCCTTTTCAACTTGTACACCCTGTGTGGGTACAACTCGCTCTCAAACCCAGGTGGCTGCTTCACATACACCTCCACCTCTATGACCCCATTCAGAAAGGCACTCTTCACATCCATCTGAAACAACTTGAACCCTTTAGCCACAACAAAGGCTAGAAGGATCCGAATTGCCTCAAGACGGGCCACAGGAGCAAAGGTCTCCTCATTGTCGATCCCCTCCTTCTGACTAAACCCCTGAGGAACAAGTCTGGACTTGTTCCTCACAACCATCCCATTCTCACCCTCTTTGTTCTTCCAAACCCACTTGGTTCCTATAGGATGGCAATTTGGAGGTGGTTCAACTAACTACCACACCTGGTTCCTCTCAAAGTTTTCCAACTCCTCATGCATAGAATTGACCCAGTTTGCATCAGATAAAGCGTGTCCAATGTCCTTGGGCTCAAAGGTGGAAACAAATGCAGCATGAGCAAAATGAGAGGAATTCCTGGACCTTGACCATGTAGTACGTTCGTCGATGTCCCCAATGATCTTCAACTGGGGATGCACTTCTTGAATCCGCCGAGGAGCCTCACGCCTCGAGACTACCTCCCCCTCACCTTCAGCTTCTCTCGCCTGGTCCTCTTGTCGCACTGTCGTTGTCCATGAAGTAGACGGTCCACGCTCCGTAGTGGTCGTAGGGGAAGTAGTGGGTACACACTCAGCTTCAGGCGCATGGTTCTCCCCATCATCATCTCCAGCTTCATCCTTCTCTTCCTCAAAGAGGTCCTCGGCCATCTCCTCGTCACCTTGTCACTCACATGCACAACACCCTCAGAAATCACCCTTCCTCGTCCATTGTCCCCAAAAGTGATGTACATCTTTTCCTTCACTGGGGTGAGGCTGGAGAACCACTTCTTATCTCCGGTCATGTGTCGGGAACATCCGGAGTCGATCAACCAAATGTTCTCCAAGCCTCCTGCCTGTATTCAGAAACAAGAACGAGAATGAGCTAACGACTCGACACTGGGGTTAGCACAAAGAAAGTTGAACCAGTGTCGAGCCACTTGCTCAAAAGAGGGGTTAGCAAACATCATTCCCTTGCCACCAAACTTCCCATGTCCCATGGAAGGAGTACGAGCACCACGAGGGGCAAAACGTGGTCCGTAGTTCCTCTGGAACCCAAAGCTGCGATCATCTCCCCTAAACTCGTATTGAGGACGAGTAGGAGGATGTCCAGCAAAACCACCACGAGCCCGACCAAACCTCTCACCAGCACGCACACCATCATCTCTCCTCTCAAACCTCACACCACCACCTCTCTGTGGGAACCTGCCAACACTCCTCACACTTCCCAGACCCCGTGGAAGTGGCACTCTAGGCTCAGGAATACCATGAGACTGGCGATACCTATCCTGGTTTGCTTGCTCCCTAGCAAGCCTCTCATCCCTCTTCCTCTTGTAGCAAAACTCTGCTAGATGCCTCTCCTTGCCACAATACTCACACCTGAAGAGGATGGGTTTCGGTTTTGGCTCTGACTTCTCTCTAGGCTTCTCACCCTTCTCACTCACAAACTTCACGGGTTTCTGGAAGTCATTTGTTTTGGGTGGAAATTTGGGTGGATCTTGGGTTGTGTCAAGCTTGTTGCAAAGGTGGTTGGGCTTTGGTATGAAAGTGTTCTTGGGTGCTTTTGGAAGTGGGACTCGGATGTCTCCAATCACCTCAAACTCGGGGTTAGACTCAACACACTTCACATACACACTCTCCCCACTGTTCTCTCCCACTTTCTCACCCAACTTCTCACAACCCAAACCACGACCATCAGCTCTCTTGAACTCCTCAATCATGATTTTCAATTGAGGTTCCTCCCCAAACAACCAACCCAACACCTTCCTCAAATAGTCATTCTCCTCATAGATGACATCCAAACGGGAAGTAAGTTCAAGATTGCGCAAAGTAACTTCATCACAACTAGTGCATGCATTGGCAACAGGAGATTTCAAAGAAGCTTCCAATGTGCTAATGGTAGAACGAGCATCAACAAGCTTAGCATACATAGTAGGACATGATTTACAAGCACCAAGCAAAGTAGGTCTAGCCTTAAGCTCATCATACTCAGTCCTAAGAGCATCTAGTTTAGCCAAAGTGGAAGCATTCTTCTCATTAAGCAACTTGATCTCATTCAACCAAGCATCACACTCAAGACACTCAACATCATCAGGAGTAGTAGGAGCAAGTTTCAAAGAGTCATTCTCAAGTTTCAATTCAAGCAATTTGGACTCTAACTCTCCCACTTTCTCACTAGCATTCTCAAGTTGAGCCCTAAAATCTTTCCTCATCTTCTTAGCATCTCTCAACACACTATCACAGTTGTCAATCAAGCCATTCAACCTAGTGATCTCAGCAAGCAAAGAGTCGGGGTCACGATTTACCTCATCCTCCGAGTCGGAGTCGCTGTCTTCCTTCTCGCTCTTCTTGCTACTCGAGCTATGGGCCATCCCACAAAAGCCTTCAAGCGCCACACAGCTCAACCCACTGAGGTTTCGGCTTGCACTCTTCTTGCCCTTGCGCCTCCCGGCGTCTTCATCTTCACTGCTTGAGCTCGACTGCTCGTCGCTTGAGCTTGAGTCGACGTCGCTTGCACCGGCCACCATGGCTCTTGCCTTGTCCTTCTTGTAGCCGCCCTTGCTCAGTCGACGCTTGTCCTTGTCCTTGCTCTTGGACTTGCTGAAGTGCTTGCCCTTGGAGGTGTACTTGTCTTCACGCCTCGGGTACGCCTTGTACTCGCTCATCTTGTACTTGTTCTCCTCCGCTTCCGGGCACTCGGCGATGAAGTGGCCCCGCTTGCCACACTTGTAGCACGTCCCTGAGCTCCGCCTTGCATTCCTCCGACTCTCGTGTAGTCGATCAAACCTTCTTGAGAGCAAGGCCAGCTCCTCCTCGTCCAGCACATCAAACTCCTCATCTGGAATAGACATAAGAGAAGACAAGGAAAATTGTCGACAGGAAGGGTTAGTGTTGGCTTTGCCCTTTGATCCGCCCACAAGAGCAAGACTATGATCAGTCGAGCCCTCATGCTTGGATTGCAACTTCCTGTCAACCTCAGCCGACTTGAGCTTAGAAAAGAGATCATCCAACTCAATGGTCAAATATTGCGCAGACTCCTTGATGGCCTCAACCTTAGCACCCCAAACATTTGGGTCCAAGACATGCAAGAGCTTCAAAGCTTGATCATGCTCAGTGTAAGGGAAATCCTCAACATTAGCCTTCATGTTGTTCACGATGGCGGTGAACCTCTGAAACATCGCATCAATGTCCTCACTGGGAAGTTGAGTGAAGTTCTCATATTGCATCCGGTAAGAGACAAAGAGACGAGCCTTCACATAGTTATCACCACCGTGAGCAACCAACAACTTCTCCCAAATTTGCCAAGCAAGATTCAAATGGCGAACACGCTCAAACTCAGGATCACACAAGCTCCGGACCAAGTGATCAACGGCTTTTGCATTTGCCTCATACTTGCCCTTAGCACCAGCACGGTCACCATAAGAGTATGGATGTTGACCGGAATAGCATAGGTCTTGTCAAGCACAATGAAATCCAACAACTTGCCACGAAGAAAGATCATCATACCAGCCGCCCACTTGTGGTAACCCTTCCCATCGAAGTGCGGCGGACCGCCCCGCTCAACGTACGCCATCTTAAGATTCAAGACATGTCAAGGTCGCAAAGAATCCGACACCAAGCTCTGATACCAATTGAAGGATCAGATGGCGACTAGAGAGGGGGGAGTGAACAGGAGCCGGTAAAAATTCTTCTCAAAGAACCCGGCCTATACCCTAGTCAAATCCCGGTCACACACAAGCGATGGATCGAATCACACGCCAATCGCCAAGACAACAGGTTATGGATCAACCTCTAGTCTTAGGAATGATTCCATGAAGCACACGCGGAAGCACGAGAATGGAATGGAGGAATCGAACCAAGAAGCGAGGCACTCAGGCTCTGGCGAACCGTCCGGCCACGAGGGGCGGACTGTCCGCACGGGCCATGCGGACCGATCGCCAATGTACCGTGGACTGTCCGCACAGGTACGGCAGACCGTCCGGCCTGGGTCGCGGACTGTCCGTTAAAGCCAACAGAACCTCCAGTAGCGAACCCCGAAAAACGGACCGTCCGCGGGGAGCACGCGGACTGTCCGCCAGGCACACGCGGACCGTCCGCACGCTGATGCGGACTATCCGAAACCACTTCCAACCAAAACTCGAAACCAAAACGGATCAAAAGAGAAGCCGAGCAAGAACACGAAGAACACGCGACGAACTGCACCCGCGCGGACCGTCCGCTAACACCTCACGGACTGTCCGCCCTACACGGACAGACCCAGAAACAACCCGACCTCGAAGGTCAACTCCCCCAAATCATCATCGGATTTCCCACACGGTAGAAGCTGTGGAGACAAGGGCTTGGGGACTTGAAAAGCGTCACATAAGGATGCTATAGCCCAAAAATCTTGCCTCCTAACTCCATAAATCACCGGGAATCGCGAATCCTTTGAGCACCACCAAAAGCTAGAGCTCCGACCGAAAATCCTTGAATCGAAGTGGTTTCCCGGCGTTTGAGGGCACAAGATCAATCACAAAGGTGCACAAGGCATCCATACATCTTTCCCTCAAAGAAATCCGGGGAGAAACCCACTCAAATCCGCAAAATCATGCCAAGAACAAAGGCACGAAAACAAGCACAAAAAGACCACGAAAAACAACTCTGAATCTTCTATACAAACCAGGAAAGATTCACAAGGTCTAGCATGCCGCCCTAGCATCCATCCCTCTCAACAAATCTCACATGAAGCTCTCATGCTAGCCTAGAGAAAATGGAGAAGAAAATAGCTACGAAAATGAGAAATGGGAGGGGGGAAATGAAACCCTAGGTCGCGGAGAGAGAGAGAGCCATCCACACACACACATGGCTTATATATCGGGTCCCGCCGGTGTGGGAAATGACTCGAATACCCCTAACTCAACTACTGGTGCTACAACCCACACAGGGGCATTTATGTAATTTTTGTGAGTCTTGCCATCGGACGGCCACACCTTCGCCGCACCCCGCGTCCTCCCGACGCAAGCCATGCGATCCCGCCGCGTGTCCTCCGCTTCGAAGCTTCCCGACACGCCCAGATCCCGTCTCCGTCGTGTTGGGTCTTCGGACTTGGTTTTGAGGCTCAAACCAAGAAATTGTCCTCTGATGGTTTTGTGGGCAAACCACCAAACCCCGCGTGCTCGGTCCGGCCTCCCGCCAAACCACTTGACTTGACCGCCACCGTGCACCGGCTCGATTGTCCATGACTTCGTCTTGCTCGTATCCGAAGGACCGATACGGCGAACCGCAGAGGGGGGGGGGAGTGAATGGGAGCCGATAAAAATTCTTCTCGATGGAGATGAGAACTCCAACAAGACGAACGCGGCTTCCAACACACGTCTCCGACTCACTACCCAAGTTGGCCAAGCCCACGTAGCCACTGGAGTGCCACTGGACCTAGGAACCAACACACACAGCCTTCCGACTCGAGAACGCAACGGAAAAACCAAACCTCGAGTCTACAGACCCACACCGGTCCGACCGGGTGAGCACCACCGGCCGGACCGGTCCCCGTAGGTGAACCCGAGCAACTTCCACTAAGTGGCTCTACACCGGTCGACCGGTGAGACACACCGGCGTACCGATGGCACCGAAAGCCCCCAAGACACCAAACAGGCCAACCGACCACCAAACGGACCCAAACTTGAAACAAGAAGCACCACGGGACAACAACGAACTCACCAAGACGTTCACCCGAGCAAAATCCCACAAGGGCTTGCACCGGTCGGACCGGTCAAGAGCACCGGTCGACCGGTGTGGCTCCGGGCGACTCGGGATGAACAACACCCGCGGTCAACTCCCCCAAATCCAAATCTCGATCTCCCGAATCGCTCCACGGACTTGAACAAGACTTTGGGGATATCAGGAACACCTCATGAGGAGTCCATAGCCAAGTTTAATCCCACCAAATCTCGTCCAAAAAGGAGGAATCGAAGAAATCCCGCCGAAAGCACTTCCAACCCAAGAACTCAAGAAACCCCCAAAATCGAGCACCTTTTCTCACGGATTTGGGAGGGGAATCATAACATAAAGAACCACGAAGGGTTCCCACAAATTTCCCCCATCAAATCCCCAAGAGAAAAGCCCCGAAAACACCCCAAAGAAATCACCGAGAGAGGGCTCCGAAAATCACCACCAAGAACAACCGGGGAAAACACATCCAAACCTTGAGGAACCACGCCGAATCATCTATACATGAAACAAAGGTTCGTACAAGGTCTAGCAAGCCGCCCGATCATCCATCCCTCTCTACAAGATCTCTCCGTGAAGCTCTCTTGCTAGTCCTAAGGAAAACCTAGAGAAAATAGGTGGAAAATAGGAAAACTAATGAGCTAGGGTTCCAAGAGTTGGCCGCCAACCTCTCACCTCTTGGGTTATATAGGCGGCAACCGAATGTCTAAAATGCCCCTCTCTACTAACTAGGGATACAAGCCCCTCAAGGGCGGATTTGGAATTCTTGATGTCTTCACCATCGGACGGATGCCCGGCGACCGCACCCCCGCGTAGCCTCGACGCAAGCCTTGCGATCCCGACGCGTGTCCTCCGCTTCGAAGCTTCTCGGCGCCGGCGGCCGGGCGGTCGGACCGCCCCCCCCCCGGGCGGTTAGACCGGCCCCAAGGTGGATCCGACCGGCCCCGGGCGGTCCGACCGCCCCTCCCGGGCGGTTGAACCGGCCCGGGTGGCCGCACCTCCTCGTCGAGTCTTCGGCCTCGGTTTTGTGGCTCAACCGAGTAACCCGGTGGTTTTCCCCGGTGAACCACCGCAAACCCCGCGAACTCGGTGTAGCCTCCGCCAATCTCCACTCATGACTCGGCTCCCACGTAGTCCCGGCTCGACCTTGGTTTTGAGGCTCTACCAAGAAACTGTCCACGACTTCATCTTGTCGTTCATGCCACCATGCGGCCCGCACTTGACCCCGCCGACCACCGGTCCCTCGAACGAAGCCTACTTGTCTTCTCCACACCCGGAGGCCTCACAGTGCAACGACCTTTCGCGCTTGTTCTTCACCCGCATCAACACGAGTCAAGCCGCAACCCGCACCCGCAATACTTAGCCAAGAATCGGTCCACACAACGTTGTCAATCACTCATCACACAAGGAAGCGACCATCCACCGATCCTCGAACCACACATGGTCCTCAATCTCCCCCTTGATGAGTGCATTGACAACACACTCAAATGAAGTAACACAAGAGAAAAGGAAAAGAAAAGAAACAAAATAAAAAGAAACCCCAACAAGCGATCGAAAGCCAAAGAAAGGCAAAGAGCAAGATCACTTGAAGAAGACAAGTCTCGGACCCCTTAGGCAAGGGCAACGGCTCAACACATCCGAGACAAAACACAAATTTCAAGCAAAGAGCGCAAACCACCAAAGCAAAACTCGAACACCACAAAGAGCTCCCCCGCACAAATGCAAGCTCCCCCCGAGCCACAACACACTCCCCCCGAACACATGCATCAATGCAACTCGGGAATGCAACAAAGAGCAAAAACCTCCGCTCACACGCCCGGGCGGTTAGACCGCCGCCCGTGGCGGTTAGACCGCCTCCGCCCGAACCGACCGCCCCGCAAAAACTTCTCTCGAAAAATTGCCGAACCACTTTGGACACCTTCCATTAGCTCCCGGTGCCCAAATCATGCACACACTTCTCCCCCTTGTTGACAATGCATGAATCAAGGCAAAATGCGAAAACTTTCAACATATAGCTTCTCAAATATACAAAATTCATCACAAGGAGCTACACAAGTCCAAATGAACAAGTTAGATACTCGACAGTTCGTAATGACCTTAACTACATGATCACCAAGTTTCACAATCATTGGACAAGGCTAAAAAGGATTTGAGTAATTTTGCGAAAAGTTACTCTCTCACAAGCAAATACCTAAACATGAGCAAAACATATCAAAATGGCAAAGCCACTCAAACTTCATGCTAGGACAGCCATTCTAATCATAAGACCATCATAAACACCCAAAAGCACCTCATGTCATGTCAAAGCCACCGAGCCATGTGCCTACTTCTATGTATGAGACTTCTCATTGGTAGGCATCATGCAACGGTTTAGCACACAAAGCAAATTAATTTCAGCACATATGACATGGGAACATATTTTCCAAGCATTTTTCATTTCATTTTCAGATTTGTAAATGGTACATGAAATGTCTTTGCGACAAAAAGGAACTTATGCCCCTCCACAAGATTAAGCAAGAGGGCTAAACATTCATGATGGCAAGCGAGCCTTTGGCCCCATATGATCAATAAACTAGCTATCCAACCATAAATTAAGCATAGCAAGGCCACAAAGACATGTCAAGAGCATGTAAAGGTATTTACACATGAGAGAGCATACATGAGACATTTTTCAAAAAACATAGCTATCAACCATGGATTATTCATCAAGATCATCAAGAGCTAAGCCAAACTAACCGTAGCATACCAAACAAGCTCACAAAGACATATATCTCATTCCATGGTGAACAATGTATACGAGAGAAGCTTTTCCTAACCAATGCATATGATACAAAAATGCATGCAATCTAAGATACAAGGATGCCTATACATCATGTTACATATGCCATGCCAAATGCAAGAAATGCACAAAGAAAAGCTATACATATGCTACAAACCGGCTCCTCGAGGGGAGGCAAAACGGGCTCGACACCACCGGCAAAAGAGAGCTCCCACACACCCAACTCAAAAAATCAAACACACACCAAGTTCCCCCCGCAAACGAGTGAAAGTGGCTTGATCTAGGGGTTTGGTGAAAATATCGCCTAGTTGGTCATGAGTGGGTACATGGATCAAAGCTATCTTTCCTTTCTCGACATTGTCTCTCGTAAAATGATACCTCACTTCTATGTGCTTGGTTTTGGAATGGAGCACCGGGTTCTTTGCAACACTTATGGCACCGGTGCTATCACATTGAAGTGGGACATGGGTATACTCCTCACCAAAGTCACTCATGGTGTAGGTGATCCAAAGGAGCCGAGAGCAACAACTAGCGGCGGCAACATACTCGGCTTCGGTCGTGGATTGAGCAACACTCGACTGCTTACGGGAAGACCAAGACACCAAAGAAGAACCCAAAAACTGGCAAGTCCCAGAAGTGGACTTCCTATCCAACCGACACCCGGCAAAATCCGCGTCTGAAAAGCCATGAAGCGCCAAAGAAGAGGACGCGGAGTACCAAAGGCCGAAGTCGGGAGTGTGACGCAAGTACCTGAAAATTCTCTTCACCGCTTGCCGATGCGAAGTCCTCGGAGACGCTTGAAAACGAGCGCACATACACACAGAGAACTGTATGTCCGGCCTCGTCGCCGTCAAGTAAAGGAGTGACCCGATCATGCTCCGCACTCCTTCGGTCCACGTGTTCACCTTCCTCGTCCGCATCAAGAGCCGTAGTCGTACTCATCGGCGTCGTCATAGCCTTGGAGTCCTCCATCTTGAACTTCCTCACAATGTCCTTGGTGTACTTAGCCCGGTGCACAAATGTTCCTTCCTTTGATTGCTTGATTTGTAGCCCGAGGAAGAACCGCAACTCGCCCATCATGCTCATCTCAAACTCCCCGCTCATATCATCCGCAAACCTCGCAACAAAAGAGTTAGACGAGCCACCAAAGACAATATCATCCACGTACACCCGCACAATCGGGATATCTCCTCGCCCTCGCCTCGGCAAAAACAAGGTCCGATCGACCTTCCCCGTCTCAAAGCCTCTCTCAAACAAGAACCCCCTCAACCCTCGCCATACCAAGCTCTAGGCGCCCGCTTCAACCCATACGGCGCCTTCCTCAACTTGTACACCCGTAGGGGTACCTCTCACTCTCAAACCCCGCAGGTCGTCTCACATACACTTCTTCCTCCAACACACCATTCGAAAAGCACTCTTCACATCCATTTGGTGCAACTTGAACCCTTTAGCCACGGAAAAGGCTAGAAGGATCCTAATCGCCTCCAAACGGGCTACGGGAGCAAAGGTCTCCTCGTAGTCGATCCCCGTCGGTGTTTTGGACCGGCAACCTACTACGGGGAGTACCCGAAGTAGATGAATGTGACTCGCCGAGATCCGTAACTCGAAGGAAGAGACACGTGGCACACAATTTAGACAGTTCGGCCGCGAGGTGCGTAATACCCTACGTCCTGTATGCTGCGTAGCTCTGGATTGATAGGGCACGATTACAAGATGGTGCAATAGTGCGCCGTGAGTTGAGATTGGATGAGGTGATCCTGAGATCGGTCCCTGCCTCGCCTTATATAGTCCGGGAGGCAGGGTTACAAGTCGGAGTAGGGAAGGAGTACTAGTCGAGTACGTCTAGGAGACCTCTACACAGTGCGGAACGTGTACAGAGTCCTAACCGAGTACTACTCCTGTGCTGTCCTTGTGCTCCACGCCTTCAGGTGCCGTGTAGCGCAAGCCGGGCAGTCCCGGGGCCCACCGAGTAGTCGGTCCCCGGTACCCACCGAGGTAGTGGGCCCGGGGAGGTCCATACGACAAGCCCCCGAGTACTTTGTAGTCGAGAAGGATAGCTTCAAATAGTCTTGAAGGCCTTAACAAGTAGTCCTCAAGCGTCCCCGAGTACTACAAGTCAAAAGTCCTCAAGAGTAGTCGAAGCATCCCGAGGGCCGGAATGTACTCCAATCGATGTTTGAGCAATCTTGAAGTCTTCCCGAGTAGTCCCAAGCGTCCTTGATATCTACCTTCGAAGGTCTTCAAAAATGCATGCCTTGTCTTGAAGCCGGAGCCGTCAAGAAGATGTGATTTGCAGAACCGCAATCCACATGGAGTAGCCCCCGAGCCTCGAGTCGCGGGCTCTGGCTGAGGATCTATCCGAAGTCTTAGCGAGAAAATTCCGAAAAATCCGGAGAGAAAAAACCGAAGGACACGTGGCACGGAGCCCCCGAGCCTTGAGTCGAGTACTTCCTCTCGAATTGAAGGGTCTTCTTGGAGAATGTGTCCTGAGATGCTCTTGAGACTAGCCGCGTCCCAGGTAGTCGAGTAGAAGTAGCCGAGCCCCCGAGGTGAGGCGCGTCGACTAGTAGAATGCGAAGAGTCATGCGCGAGCCGGCGAGTCGCCCGCGCGTGGACTTGTTCAGCCGCCCGTTACGGAGGCGTTGTGGCTTATAAATACAAGCCGAAACCCTTAGGGTTTTTCACCCAAGTGAGCCGCAGTCATTCGCCACTTGAATCTTGAAGTAGATCCACCCCAGCGAGCGCCGCCGCCGTAGTAGATCCAAGCGCATCGCCACCCGAAAGCTGTAGGGTAGCCCCCGAGCGGATGCGAGTGAAGACTCCTTGCACTTGGAGGATGAAGCCGTCCCCGTCGAAGACGTCGAAGTCCGGCGGGAAGAAGAGGAGCCATGCAGAGGTTGCCGCGGCCGGCGCCGGAGCAGCGCCGCCCACATCTCCACCGCGCGCTGACCCAAGCCGCGAGTGGAAAAAGTCGAAGGTGAAGACCGAAGACTTGCTGACCCTGTTGAACAGCGGGTTCATCAGGGAGAAAGAGATCGACATGTGGAGATCCGCCGCAGGAGATCCCTATCCAATGGAGAAGGCACAAGACGAGATCCCGATGTTCTCGCGCTTCGTGGAGCGCGGTCTTGCGCTCCCAGCGAGTGACTTCTTCAAGGGGCTTCTCAGGTACTATGGCATCGAGTACCTCAACTTGAACCCCAACGGAATATTCCACACCTCTCGTCTTCGTCCATTTCGCGAAGCATTCTTGGGGATCAAGCCACATTGGGTTCTCTTCCGAAATTCTTCCGCGTGAAGCCGCAGCCCGCGCCTCCAACCCCCGCAGTAGTCGGAGGGGCCGGGATCCGGTTGAGGGAAGATGCCGCCGAGCGCACTCGGCGTACAAGCTCGTGGACTCCAACACGGACCGGAAGACGAGGTGGTTCTACACCACGAACCACCATCCCGAGCCGCCGAAGCCGAGCGGACGGCAGCCCAAGCACCAAGAGTGGTGGAACACGGAACCCACCATGCAAGAGGGGATCCGGCTCCCGGAGTTGCCGGCACGCATCAAGACCCCGCGGGATGCGGGACCGAGGGCCGAACATGTGGCCTTCGCTTTCATGAAGCGCCGCATCCGGCCGCCGTCGGCGCGGGATACGATGGGCTTCGAGTACACCGGCGACGACGACACGTCGCGGATTCCGAGAGGCGAAATTGAGGACAACGACATCATCGAGAGGTTGTCGAGGATCTTCAAGGACATGCCGGAGTACACGGCGTGCCCTGTCGAGGAGTACTCCGCCGCGCGCCCGCCCAACGAGGTAAGTAGCCGTACCCCCTTCGTCGAGTAGTAGGCACTTGTAGCAGAGTTACTGACGCTTTTGTGTCTTTTGCGCAGGATGATGTGAAACGGTTTGTCTCCGAGCCGCAGCCACCACCGAGCGGAATTGAGGTCCCAACGGTGGAGAAGGTGAGGGAGCGCCGAGTAGTCGGAGACGACGACGATCCCGTCATCGTGGAGGATACCTCCGATGACGAGGAAGACGAGGAGACGCTGCAGGACCGCTTCCAGCTGCGGTCGAGGTTTAGCCGTCCGGGCTTGCCTCATGTACCTCTCATCCAAGACCCTCCGGCTAGCACGGGAGGCCGCCCTTGCCGCGCCGCCGAGGAAGCCGCGCAACCCCGCCAAGAAGCGGGTAGCAAAGAAGATGAAGGTCTCAGAGACCACGCCTCCAGAGGTAAGTCATCTTGAGCAAAGTAGTCGAGTACCCAGTGATCGAGTACGGTGTTGACGAGTAGTCGTCCTTCTGTGCAGGAGAGGCCGCCAGCAGGGCCCGTGGAGGAAGGCGATGAGGGCATGTGGCCCACAGTGGGGGAACCGGCTGGAAGCCGAAGTCCAGCCCCCACTGTCGAAGAACTTCTGGCGCGGTCGGGGCGCCGCCCCCGCCCCGGAAGGGGAGCGAGTACCCGCGACCGCCGCCGTTGAAGAGGTGGAAGCCGCAGGGGCGCAGAGAACTTCTGCGCCGGCCGCCGCCGCCGTGGAGGAGGCGGTAGTCGGAGAGGCGGAGGAAGAAACGCCCGCCGAGGGTGGACTGGTTGACATCGCCAGCATCCTCGGTGCTCCGGCCGTGACTATCGTCCGGTCGAACTTGTAAGTAACATATCGTCATGAGTAGTACTCATTGTAGTAGTCGATTTTATCTGACGACCCTCTGTGGATACTTGTGCAGAAAATCCACGGACTTGAGCTGGGACGGAGAGGAGCCCACGGCGCAGAGGGCGGAAAAGGCCGCGCCGCCCGTCGAGGAGCCCGCTCCAGAAGCCCAAGCCGCGACCGAGCCCCCAGCTGCCGAAGCGCTGCTGCCAGAGGCGGTCGTAGTCGAAGGTGAGTACTCCTCCTGAAGCTATAGAGCCCCAAAAAAGAGTAGTCGTAGATACTGATGCGCGTGTTCCTTGGTGACAGGCGCTGAAGGGGGTGACATCCCTGCAGGGGTGCCCATGCAGGAGTTGACACCAGAAGCCCCAGAGGCTACGGTAGGAGCCCCCGAGCCCATGGGGGAAACCGTCGAGAAGTCCGCCGAGGGGGAGGCGGCTACCACGTCGCCAGGGGTTGCCCTGGAGGTGGCGATCCGATCCCCGGAGATCCAAGACGCGGAGCCTATCCGCTCGGCGCCAATGACGGAGGCTACAACGAGTAGCCGTGGCGGGATCGAGCTGCTTGCCGACGATCTCGTCGAACCGGCGGTGTTGGCGCAAAGCACTTGGAGGCGATGCGGCGAGCCGAACAAAGGATGAAGGTACGTAGCCGTTGCCTCCCGAGTAGTCAATCCTTTGCGTTGAGTACTGCGCGGATTTGTGCTTGTCTTGTGCAGGACGTCGCGGAGCGATCCCGCGAGAAGTCGAATCTACTGCAAGACTACGGCGACACGATGCTTCGCGAGCCGAAGCCCTGGAGGAGCAGCTCATGAAGTCGAGGAAGCATGCGGCCGCCATGCAGTCGAAGCTTGACGCCGCCTTCGCCAAGTACCACAACGATGTGATGGACTTGCAGGCGAAGGGCGACGAGCTGGTGCGGAAGAACAAAGGCCTCCGCAACAAGAATAAAGGTATGGCTCTTGACTTGTCGGGTACTTGTTGGGAGTCATCAAGCTCTGACCCGTTGTTGTGATTCGGTGTTGCAGAACTCGAAGGCCAGGTGGAGCGGCTGAAAGGCTCGGAGATCAGCATGAAGAATCTCTTCTACCGGGAGCAAGAAGCCCGCCAGGTACTTGAACTCGACTACAAGGAGCTGGCCTTCGAGTGCGAGAAGCACATGGAGTTGCGAATTGCATCGATAGAGACCTCGTCAACCGCTACAAATATTTGCGAGAAGTTGAACGAGGACTGCGAGGCACTCCGGGCCCAGCTGAAGGACCTTGAAGAGGCTGCCCTCCCGATCGCGAGGCTCCTGGTGCCGCACCCGGCGGCCCCAAGATCGCTCCGTTGGCGGATCGACTTCGTGAGGCGCCAAGCCGGCTGGCCGCCTACGTGAAGCACATGGCCAAGTCAATCCCGAGCAGTGGCCGGCCTTCATGAAGTCGTACTTCCCGAAGGCCCCGGTGGAGGTAGTCGCCGGCGGGGTGGCCGCCAACTGCTCGGATGAGCAAGACGCGAGTTGCTTGGAGCAGATGGCTCCCATCGCGGAGCGGGTAGCCGATAAGTTAAACCTCCAGTAGCCCTGCATAGATAGCTAGTAGCCGTAGTTGTATAGGAAATAGTTGTAATGAACTTTCTCATATATCAATGAAATGTGATGTTCCATCAATGAGTACTCGTAACCGCGATCTCAGAGTGCGGAGCGCCCATCGTGGAGTAGGTGCGAGTAGTAGGACTCGGCTTAGTAGTCCCGTCGCAGGGAGTAGACAGTAAAGAAGTTGATGAACAATCAAACTTTATTACTGAAGTACACCTGGGTGGCCAGGGCCGTAGTTACAAGTAGTCGCACGGACCGAAGGCCGCTTACGGTAGCGAGTAGTACTGGAGCGGGTAGCCGCTTACAGTGAGTGATCCGTAGGTAGCCGTGTAGGCTGGATCGCAGATCCGTAAGTAGCCGCGCGGGCTGGATCTTGGAGTGTGGTCTTCTTGGTAGACCGCTGCTAGAGTCCTTGACGCTCGTTGCAGCCCAGGGTCCGTAGGTAGCCGCACGGGCTGGACCTGGAGGAGAGTAGTCCGGAGACTTGGAGCCAGGACCCGGAGGGTCGCTCGAGGCAGGGGGTGTTGATGTAGCCGTATAGACTTGAACCCCAGAGTAGTCGTATAGACTAGGCGTAGAATCGACAGAGCTGGTCGACGTTCCACGAGTTGTTGACTTCTTCGCCTTCAAGTGTTTGGAGGCGGTAGGAGCCTGGCCCGGTCACCTTAGCCACGGTGAAGGGCCCTTCCCAGGGGGAGCTGAGTTTGTGAAGTCCTTCCGTGTTCTGGATACGGCGGAGGACAAGATCTCCAACGTTGAAGGAGCGTTCCTTGACGTTGCGATCGTGGTAGCGTCGGATACCCTCCAGGTACCTTGCTGATTGGACTAGGGCGGCACAGCGAGCTTCTTCGAGGCCGTCGATATCAACTCGTCTGCTGTCTTCTGAGACGCCTTCGTCGTAGTGCTCCACTGCTGGCGAGTTCCATATGACATCGGCGGGGAGGATGGCTTCGGAGCCGTAGACCGAGGAAGTAGGGGGATTGCCCCATTGGCTTGGATGGTTGAGTCCGCAGCCCCCAGAGTGCGTTGGGTAGTTCCTTGATCCACTTGCCCCCTTTTGAGTTAGCAGCATCGTGTAGCCGCTTCTTGAGGGCGTCGAGCAGCATCCCATTAGCGCGCTCGACTTGTTCGTTGGCCCGTGGGTGGGCGACGGAGACGTATCTGACGTCGATCCCGCTGTTCTCGCAGTACTCCCAGAACTGGTGGTTGTTGAAGTTGGACCCCAAGTCTGTGATGATGCGGTGGGGTAGCCCGTAGCGGTGCACGAGTTCATCCAGGAAGTCGAGTACTCTGTCAGCCTTGGGGCATGTGACCGGCTTGACCTCGATCCACTTGGTGAACTTGTCGATAGCCACCAGTACCTCCGTTGAATCCTCCCGGCGCGGCTTGGCGGTGGCCCAATCATGTCGAGCCCCCGGCAGGGAAAAGGGCCGGGTTGGCGGTATGGTGACTAGCTTGTAGGCGGGGACGTGTTGCGCTTGGCGAAGAACCGACATCCTTGGCACCTTCGACGAGTTCTTCGGCATCGCCCGGGGCCGTGGGCCGGTAGAAGGCTCGCCGGAAGGCCTTGGCCGACCGGCGTGCGGGAGGACGCGTGGTTGCCGCGGACGCCCTTGCGGATCTCCTCCAAGATGTCCTTGCCTTCTTCGCGAGGGACGCACTTCATGAGTACTCCAGACGACGCGCCTCGCTTGTAAAGCTTGTCGCCGACGAGGACGTAAGACTTGGCGCGGCGGACGAGTTGTTCGGCTGCGTTCTTGTCGGAGGGGACCCTCTGCTCGCTGAGGTAGTCGATGAAGGGTTGCCTCCAGTCCACGTCGATCATCATGACCTCCTGCCCAGCTGGTGGATGGGCTGGGGCAGTGGTCGGTGGCGCCGGCTCCGGGATGGATGGCGCGTGAAGCTCATGGACGAAGACGCCCGCGGGTACTTGCGCGCGGGTGGATCCGAGCTTCGAGAGGACGTCCGCTGCAACGTTGTTGTCGCGGACGATGTGGTGGAACTCGAGACCGTAGAATTTGTTCTCGAGCTTGCGGACTTCTAGGCACATGGCGTCCATGTTCTCCTTGTTGCGGTCCCGGGACTTGTTGACTTGGTTGATGACCACCCTGCGGAGTCGCCGTAGACTAGTAGCCGCTTGATGCCAAGTGAAGCCGCGAGGCGGAGCCCGTGTAGGAGAGCTTCGTACTCGGCTTCATTGTTCGAGACCTTCCGTAAAGATGCGGGACGTACTTTAGTTGTTCGCCCGTTGGAGAGATCGAAGCACTCCTGCGCCCTCGCGCCCTCGAGGTTGAGTGAGCCGTCAAAGTACATCACCCAATGCTGCGGTCGCACGGCGGGGAGCAGGTAGGCGGTTCTCCCGCCACTCGCCATGAAGTCGACTAGAGCTTGCGACTTGATGGCCGTGCGTGGCTTGAAGTCGATGGTGAGGGCGCCGAGCTCGACGTGACCCATTTGGAGATCCTTCCGGTGGCGTCCGGGTTCCTCGGGATGTCGCCGAGCGGGTAGTCGGTGACGACGGAGACCGAGTACTCCCGGAAGTAGTGTCGTAGCTTCCGCGAGGTGATGAGTAGAGCGTACGAAGCATCGCACGGCCGGTAGCGAGCCTTGGACTCGATAGGACCTCGGCCGACGAAGTAGACCGGCGCCGGACCGGGTAGGCGTGGCCGTCTTCCCCGCCGCTCGACAACGATGGCAGTACTGACCACGTGAGTAGTCGCGAAGAAGGTAGAGCGAAGAGCGCTCGCCCTTGTCGGGAGCCGTGAGGACCGGTGGCTTCGACAGAAGTCCTTGAGCTGGGCAAGGGCTTGGTCCGCCTCTGCAGTCCACACGAACTTCTCGTGGTGCTTGAGTAATTTGAAGAAGGGGAGACCCCGTTCTCCTAGCTTCGAGATGAATCGTTCAATGCCGCCATGCACCCCGTCAGCTTCTGGACGTCCTTGATGCTCGTGGGAGCTTTCATGCTAGTGATGGCAGAGATCTTCTCGGGGTTGGCTTCGATGCCGCGCTGGCTGATGATGAAGCCGAGTAGTTTGCCCGAAGGGACGCCGAAGACGCACTTGTTCGGGTTAAGCTTCCGGCGGTACTCGCGTAGCGATGCGAAGGTCTCTTCAAGGTCGTCGATGAGGGTACTGGAGTCCCTGGTTTTGACAACCACGTCATCCACGTAGGCCTCGACGTTCTTGTTGAGTTGCCGCTTGAAGCGTGCCCGGATGGCCCGTTGGTAGGTAGCGCCGGCGTTCTTCAACCCGAAAGACATGGTCGTGTAGCGAAGACGCGCCAAACGGGGTGATGAACGCGGTCTTCTCCCCGGTCTTCCTCCTTGATTGCGATCCGGTGGTACCGGAGTAGCGATCGAGGAAGCGAGCAGTCGCAGCCCCGCCGTGGAGTCGATGACTTGATCAATCCGCGGCAACCCGAAGGGGTCCTTGGGGGCGTGCTTGTTGAGGTCGGTGTAGTCGACGCACATCCTCCACTCGTTCGAGTTCTTCTTGCGGACGAGGACGGGGTTGGCGAGCCACTCGGGATGGAAGACTTCTCCGATGAAGCCGCGCCGAGTAGCTTGGCGAGCTCCTTCTTGATGGCGTCCCGTCCGTCGTCGGCGAAACGTCGGAGGTGCCGTCGCTTGGGGGTGGCCTTTGGGTCGACGTTGAGGCGGTGCTCGATCGGCTCCCCGGGCACTCCCGGCATGTCCGTCGGCTTCCACGCGAAGATGTCGCGGTTAGCCCGAAGGAAGCTGATGAGCGTGTCTTCCTATTTGGGGTCGAGGCCGGCCCCGATGGTGGTGGTCTTGGTGGGGTCGCCTGTTCCGAGGTCGACCGACTTGACGAGTACCTCCTCAGGTGGCTGAGGCTTGTTGGCGCTGTCAGACTTCTCTGGGATGTCGAGTTCGCTTGTGGCAAGCTTCTTCGACGCGGCGTAGACCTCCATCATTGGGGTGGGTACTTGATTTGTTGAAGCGATCACCACGGCCTCGTATCGCAGTCGTGAGAGATCTTCAAGTCCCCTTGGAGGGAGAGTACGCCGACCGGACTTGGCATTTTGAGTACCAAGTATGTGTAGTGGGGCACCGCCATGAACTTGGCGATGGCCGGTCTGCCGAGGATGGCATGGTAGGAAGTCTCGATATCCGCGACCTCGAACTTGATGTACTCGGTGCGGTAGTTGTCGCGAGACGCCCCGAAGGTAACTGGCAGCACCACTGAGCCTAGTGGGATAGCCGCGTTGCCTGGGACGATGCCGTAGAAAGGCATGCTGCTCTTGTCGAGCATGGGGGTGACGTCAAGGTTCATCTTCTTCAGAGTCTTGGTGAAGAGGACGTTGAGCCCGCTTCCGCCGTCGATGAGCACCTTGTTGAGCTTAGAGCCCGCCACTGTTGGTTTCAGGACGAGGGGAAAACGTCCCGGTTCGGAGAAGCTGGTCCATTGGTCCGCGCGGGAGAAGGTGATGGGTGTCTCTGACCACCTGAGAGGGGTCATAACCGCTGGTTCAATGGACATCACTTCACGGCGAGTAGCCTTCGCTCCCGCCCGCCGGGTAGTCCGCCGAAGAGGACGTTGACGGTCTTCTCGGGTTCTTGGAAGTCGTCGCCGTCCTTCTTCTTGTTCTTCGATCGTGAGGGTGCGGTGGCTCCGGCGTATCCTTGAGTGCATGCCCGAGCCGGTAGCACCGCTCGGTAGTGTGGTTGCCGTTCGGGTGCCACGGGCACTTCTCCTTCGGCGGGTCTTTGAACCCGCCGAATTCTTCTTCGAGTTCCCTTTCGGAGGGCGCTGGATAGCCGCGACGGTATTGTCTGGCTTGCGCTTGCGGTTGGAACCCGAGAAGTTGTTGTTGTTGTTGTTGTTGTTGCGGCCGCCTTGGTTTGGATTGCTGCTGCTGCCGCCACCTTGGTTCTGCTTGGACTTGCCGCGGATGGCGTCGTACTTGGCGTTGGCCTTGTCCTCTTCGTCCGCCCAGGACGTGATCATGTCCTTGAGGTGGGGAATGGACTTGGGGCGGCGTCGGCCGAAGTCCTCGAAGGTGCGGCGATGGTAGAGCCCGTCCTGGAAGAGGTCGATGACCTCCTTGTCGGTGACGTCCACGACGGTAGCGCGCTTGTCGAAAAAGCGGCGCATGTACTTGCGGAGGGTCTCGCCTTGTTCTCCGCTTGATCATGGCAAGGTCCATGCGAGTACCCGAACGGCCCACGGCGCCCGCGAAGTTGCTTGTGAACTTGTTCCTTTAGCTGGTCCCACTTGTCGATTGAGTGCTTGTCCGGCGACTCGAGCCACGTGAGTGGGGCTTGGTCCGAGCGAAAGGGGAAGTAGGGGCACTTGGTGTCGCCGTTGCCGCCGCCGTTCTCGATGGAGAGAGCGTAGCATCGGAGCCACCGGATGGGATCCGCTTCGCGTCGTATTTGGTGATCCCCAAAGGCTTGAACTTGTCGGGGAGGAGCAGGTTGCGAAGCCGGGGTGAGAAGGCAGGGAAGACGTCGCCTTCAGCAGCGGTCGTCGACTTCTTATGCCGCAACTCTTCGATTCTCTGGCGGGCATCGTACCCGCCCTGAGAGGCGCCGGAGGCGTGGCTATGCGCGTGGCCGCGGCCGCCGCGGCCGCCGCCGCCTCCGGCTTTCTTGTTGGCCCCGTGGTTGGAGCTGCCGCCGTCGCCGCCGCCGCCGTCGGGTTCGTTGCCGCCGCCACCGGCCGGAGCACGGTGGGGGACGACTTCTCGGTTGCCGTTGTCTTGCCGTGAGGGTCCGCCGGCGGTGGAGCGTCGACGGTTTGGTTCAGCTGGGATGTCGCCCCGAGTACGGTTAGGACCGGGGTCAACACTGCGACTAGTAGCTTCGTTGTCGCGAGGCTTAGCTGGGAGAGGTTGGCTAACTCTCTTGTCGACCCGCATGAAGTAGGCTTCTTCAGCGAGCTTGGCGATGACCTCTCCAGCCCGTATGCCCTGAGCCTGACGTGCGATCGTTGTGATCGACATGAGGCATTGCTCAGGAGTGGTGTGGACTCTGCTCTCAACTGCTTCGAGAGCTTCCGCAAGGTTGCGGATGGGAAGGTTGTCTCTGAGCCGCCGGCGTCGTTCGTTGCGCTTCCTGTTACGTTCGCGCCGGCGTCCCTGTTGGCGTCGGTCTCGTCCGCGGGGGCATCGGCGGACGGCTCGTACCGCGGAGATGTCCTCCAAGTACTTGTCCGCGGCCGTGCACGAGGTTCCGGGGGTGTCGCCGGCGGCCATGAAGACTTGACGATCAGGGGTACCCAAGCTTGGCTCAGAAGGTGCCACCTCAGTTGGTGTGTTTGAGTCGGCCTCGGGCTAGCGGTGTTCCCTCCCCGGAACGGTAGCGAGTCGATGTAGGCGACGTAGCGCGAGTCCTCCTTTGTCAGCTCAGCGGGCTTGCGGTCTGGCCAGTAGACGTATCTTCCGGCCGGCGTCGATCTTATAACCAGCCCAGAGGCTGGCCCTGACAAGGGAAGCTCGGAGGATTCGTATTCGGACTCGGGCTCCTCGGGGTCCGACCCGAAGTCGAACTCGTAGTCCGGGTTCGAGTAGAACTCGGAGAGAGGGCTCGGAGTCCGAGACGCGCGGTGGGGACGGCGTCGGAGTCCGAGTTGTACTCGGTTACGGGCTCCTTGCCGGCCGGCGTGGTGTAGAAGCCTCCGTGCGGGCCCGGGCCGGGAACGCGGGGGCCACGCGCGGAGCGCCGGCGTGGAGAGGGGACCGCTCGCGATGGCCGCGAGGAGCCGGCTCGCATGCGATGGCCCATGGCGACGTCGGGTTCGAGTTGGAGACGGACTCGAGCTCGAAGTCAGCGTGGAGGTTGGAGAGCGAAATTTCGCCGAACTTGCGGCGAGCTTGCCCGTGACAACTTCGGGAAGCGTCACAAGGCCTGTCCTCGAGTCGGGTTGCATGATCAAGCGGCGCTGGAAGGAGCCCGCGCCATCAGCAGTGCAGACCCAGGCGCCGAAGACGAAGGTGTCGCCGTGGTTGAAGGCGACGGTTGGCTTGATGTGAACGGAAGCCGTCGAGTTCGCCATGTGATCTCGAGCGAGAGCCCCTACCTGGCGCGCCACCGTGTCGGTGTTTTGGACCGGCAACCTACTACGGGGAGTACCCGAAGTAGATGAATGTGACTCGCCGAGATCGGTAACTCGAAGGAAGAGACACGTGGCACACAATTTAGACAGGTTCGGGCCGCGAGGTGCGTAATACCCTACGTCTCGTATGCCGCGTAGCTCGGATTGATAGGGCACGATTACAAGATGGTGCAATAGTGCGCCGTGAGTTGAGATTGGATGAGGTGATCCCGAGATCGGTCCCGCCCTCGCCTTATATAGTCGGGAGGCGGGGTTACAAGTCGGAGTAGGGAAGGAGTACTAGTCGAGTACGTCTAGGAGACCTCTACACGGTGCGGAACGTGTACGAGTCCTAACCGAGTACTACTCCCGTGTAGTCCTTGTGCTCCACGCCTTCGGGTGCCGTGTAGCGCAAGCCGGCGGTCCCGGGGCCCACCGAGTAGTCGGTCCCGGTACCCACCGAGGTAGTGGGCCCGGGGAGGTCCATACGACAATCCCCTCCTTCTGACTGAACCCCTGGGCAACAAGTCTCGACTTGTTCCTCACAACCTCACCCTTCTCTCCCTCTTTGTTTTTCCACACCCACTTGGTACCAATCGGCTTACACCCTGGGGGGAGGGTCAACCAACTCCCACACCTGATTCCTCTCAAAGTTCTCCAACTCCTCATGCATCGAGTTAACCCAATTGTGATCAGATAGTGCGTGTCCAATGTCTTTGGGCTCAAAAGAAGCAACAAACGCAGCATGAGCAAAATGGGAATTGTTTCGAACCCTCGACCGTGTAGTGCGTTCATTCATGTCGCCGATGATCCTCGAAGCCTGGGTGATCCACTTGAACTCGCCGGGGAGGTTCTCGCCTCGAAGCTACCTCCCCCTCAACATCAGCTTCTCTTCGTTCTTGATTTGTCGTCGTAGGTGTAGCGGAGGGTCCATCCATCATCGTAGTCGAAGTAGTGGGTACATGTTCGGCGGGGGCACCACACCGCCATCTTCATCATCACCATGTTCATGCTCCTCCTCCCGAAAGATCTCCTCGCCAAGCTCATCATCACCCGCACACTCAAAAACAAGGCCGACTACGTGGCTCTGTCTCGTCGAAGGTTACCTCGCAAGTCTCCACGATTTGGTTAGTTTCAAGATTGAGCACACGATATGCTCTAGAATGAGATGCATAACCAAAGAAAATGCCATCGACGAACCTAGCCTCAAACTTATCCAACTTCCCTCGCCCTTCTTCGAATAAAACACTTGCAACCAAAGACATGGAAGTGACTCACTTTGGGTGTGCGACCATGCATCAACTCATAGCATGTCTTCTTCTTGTGCACTCCGAGGTATATTCTCTTTCGACACATAGCATGCGGTATTCACCGCCTCGGCCCAATACCTCCTCGAGTCCTATGCTCATCAAGCATCGTCCGAGCCATCTCGCACAAGGTCTCGTTCTTCCTTTCCACAACACCATTACGGGGAGGCGTATACGGACTCGAAAACGGTGCTCAAGACCCAAGTCATGACAAAAGGTTTCAAAACGAGAGTTCTCGAATTCCGAGCCATTATCACCCGCGGATGGCTCGTATGGCATCTCCGTGCCTCTCGTTCCTCAACCTCAAGACTAGATCTCGAACAAAACCAAACGTCTCCCCCTTATCCTCCGTAAAGAACACCCACGCATACCGAGAATAGTCATCCACCACAACAAGGACATACCACTTCCCACCCGCGGATCGCACACGAGCCGGGCCAACAAGGTCCATATGGAGCAGCTCGCATGGACGCTCGGTCATCACATCGGTGAGAGGCGGGTGAGAAGAGGCCACCATCTTGGCATGCCTACACGGAGCACAAACCAACTCTTTCTCAAGCTTCAACCGTGGCAATCCTCGGACCAAATTGAGTTTACTCAAGCGAGACAAAAGGTCAAAGCTCAAGTGACCCAACTTCCTATGCCACTTCCACAACTCACTCGAAGAACCGGCCAAGAAACAACGCTCAACACCCGAAGACCGAGAAAAATCAGCACGAAACACCCGACCCTCGGGAACGACCATACAAACAAGGTCCCCTCGAGAGTCCACAATCCGAGAACCACCAGGCCGAAACAACACCTCAAAACCCTCATCCAACAAGCGGGGACACGAAAAGCAAATTGTACCCCGGCGATTGAACAAGAGCAACACGCCTCGAGTGATCTTGTCACTCACTTTTATCTCACCTTCGAAAGCACACGCCCACGCCCATTGTCCCCAAAAGTGATGTACCTCTTCGTCACCACGGGACGAGACTTGAGAACCACCCCCTGTCTCCGGTCATATGCCTCGAGCAACCGGAGTCAATCAACCAAATGTTCTTCAAGTCTCCCACCTGAAACTCAAAAATAGGCACGTGAGCGAACAAACGACTCGGCAAGACCGGGGTTAGTACCAAAAGAGGAAAACCAGTGCCGAGCCATTTGCTCGAAAGTGGGGTTAGCACCAACCAAAGCATCTCTCCTACCAAAACTACCTCCACGAACACCACCACGGTAACCACCCTGAGGGAACCACCCCTCTCTGCCTGGAGGAGGACCAAAACCACGCAAGAAAGCCCGTGGAACGTCCTTCCTCTCCAACTCAACTCCACGACTCCTCCAATCCCCGTATTGAGCACGAGGAGGAGAACGTCTAGCAACCGACCACCCGCACCCTTTCCGGCCCAACCACCGAACCACGACCTACCGAAACAACCCTCGCACACGCACGAGCTCGAAACCCGAACATCCGTCTGTCCCGGGCCCGCACCGGTCGACCGGTGCCCCACACCGTCCGACCGGTGTGACCCGGACAAGCGGCCCCACCCTGCGGCCTTCTCTCCCCAAGCCCGAACTGTCCTCACAATCGCCTTGCCCCTGGGCATCTGCATATGAGGCTCAAGTACACCATCGGAAGGGTGGTACTTGTCCTTGTTAGCCCACTCCTTCTCCATTCTCTCCTCACGCTTCCTCTTGAAGCAAAACTCCTCCTTATGGCCATCTCTCCCACAATAGCCACAATGGAACCTCATAAGCTTAGGCTTTGGCTTGGGATGTGGTCCGCTCACTTGGTTTCTCTCCACTCAAACCCTCCACCGGTTTCTCACCACTAGCCTTCTCACTCTCCTTCCCAAAGAACACTTTCCCCGAAGTGCTCACAAACTTGATAGGCTTTTGTAGGTCATTTGTGGGTGTAGGAAACACGGGTGGAGCCGGGGTTGTGTCTAGTCGGTTCCTTAGATGGTTAGGTTTTGGTGGGAAATCATTCTTGTGGTGGGTTTTTGGTGGCTCGGGATATTCTCTCCACTTCCCTCACCAACCTTGTTTGCCCCAAGCCCCTCACCATCTTGCCTCTTAAAGGCCTCGATCATCATCCTCAACTGAGGCTCGTGACCGGACAACCAACCCATCAACTTCCTCAAATCATCATTCTCATCCTGCAAACGATCAACATAATGTGCAAGCTCCAAATTTTTCAACGCATGCATTTCACGGGTAGAGCAAGATGTAGGCATGGGTTCCTTCAATTTAGCCTCGAGCGAACTAGTGTAAGCATGCATCTCATCAATCTTAGCATGCAAAACGGGGCAAGAAGCGCAAGCACCTAGCAAAGCGAGGTCTAGACTTAAGCTCAGCCACTTCAACCCTAAGCACATCTAGTTCCTCACACTTGGAGGCATGCTTCTCCTTGAACAAAGCAAGATCAGCAAGGAAAATAGAGCAATCGGCACAATCATTCTCATCAGAAACAACAGGGCTAGCCTTAAGCGAATCAATCTCAAGCTTGCTATCTAGCACCTGTGTCTCTAGCTCAGCCACTCTAGTCCTAGCATCCTCGAGTGAAGCCCTAAGCTCTTTCCTCATTTTCTTGGCCTCTCTAAGCATGTCATCACGGTTATCAAGCAAAGAGCCAAGCCTCTCATTCTCCCTGGCGCAAGAAGGGAAGCTCATCACGCACCTCGTCGTCGGACTCAGAGTCCGAGTCGCTCTGTGTGCTCTTCTTGCTGCCGCCGGAGCTCAACGCCATGGTGCGGCAGCAAGCCGTCTCTCGCGAAGCAGCTCAGCCCGCTCAGGTTCTTGGACGACCTCTTGTTCTTGCGGCGATCTCCCTCGTCGTCGGCTGCCCCGCTCGAGCTCGAGGTGGAGTACGCGGACCCGGAGTCGACGTCGCTCGCTCCAACCATCGCTCGGGCCTTGCCTCGGCCCTCCTTCTTCCTCGATCGTCGCTCGTCCTTGTACTTGTTCTTGTGCTTGCTCTTGTGGTCGCGCCTCGAACGGTACTTGTCGTCGTTCTTCCTCGGCTTGTGCTTGTAGCTGTCCTTGTTCTCGGCCTTCTCCGGGCAGTCGGCGACGAAGTGTCCCGGCTTGCCGCACTGGAAACAAGTCCTCGTGTTCCTCCTCATGTTCACGCGGTTCTCGTGCAGCCTCTCGAACCGCCTCGTCAACAGCGCCAGCTCGTCCTCTCCAAGGTCATCAAACTCCTCATACCGGCATAGACATCAAAGAGGAAAACGAGAACATCTCGGTGGATGGGTTAGAGTTAGTCTTTGCTTTGGAACCACCAACGAGGGCAAGACTATGGGAGTCGGTCGGTCCCTCGAGCTTGGCGGTCATGCCCCTATCCACCTCGGCCGACTTGAGCTTCGAGAACGGCTCGTTCACCGTCAGAGTATCATACCTCTCCGACTCGACTATGGCCTCGAACTTTCCGCCCCATATCGTACGATCCAAAGAGTGTAAGAGCTTGACGGCTCTATCATGATCATCGTACGGGAGCACGTCCACATTGGCCCTCATGTTGTTCACCACCACCGTGAACCTCTGAAACAAGGCATCGATGGACTCACCAGGGAGATGAGTGAAGTTCTCGTACTCTCTCCGGTAGGTCGCATACAACCGTGCCTGAACCTGGGCGTTCCCAACATGAGCCTCCTTCAACACCGCCCAAATCCTACAAGCCAAGTGCTCGGTGTGCACCCGATCGAACTCAGGGCCGACACAAAGCACGAAACAAGTAGTCGACCGCCTTATTGTTGGCGTCGAATCCGTCCCTCGACCCCGGAGCAAGGAAATCCATCGGTGGACATAGCTCTTTGTCCACCGTGACATCCCAAAGCGGTCGACCCTTTCCGCGGAGGAACGCACCCATCCGCTTGCTCCACATCCGGTAGTTCTTGCCATCGAAGTGTGGAGGACCCGAACCCCGTTCTCGGTACGCCATCCTTGGATCTTAGACGGGTTAGAGTCAACAAAGACCCGAACCGGCTCGATACCACTTGAAGGACCGATACGGCGAACCGGAGAGGGGGGGGGGAGTGAATGGGGAGCCGATAAAAATTCTTCTCGATGGAGATGAGAACTCCAACAAGACGAACGCGGCTTCCAACACACGTCTCCGACTCACTACCCAAGTTGGCCAAGCCCACGTAGCCACCGGAGTGCCCCCGGACCTAGGAACCAACACACACGGCCCTTCCGACTCGAGAACGCGGCGGAAAAACCAAACCTCGAGTCTACGGACCCACACCGGTCGGACCGGTGAGCACCACCGGTCGGACCGGTCCCCGTAGGTGAACACGAGCAACTTCCACTAAGTGGCTCTACACCGGTCGGACCGGTGAGACACACGGTCGGACCGATGGCGGCCCGAAAGCCCCCAAGACACCAAACGGCCAACCGACCACCAAACGGACCCAAACTTGAAACGGCGGCACCACGGGACAACAACGAACTCACCAAGACGTTCACCCGAGCAAAATCCCACAAGGGCTTGCACCGGTCAGACCGGTCAAGAGCACCGGTCAGACCGGTGTGGCACAGGCGACTCGGGATGAACAGCACCCGCGGGTCAACTCCCCCAAATCCAAATCTCGATCTCCCGAATCGCTCCACGGACTTGAACAAGACTTTGGGGATATCAGGAACACCTCATGAGGAGTCCATAGCCAAGTTTAATCCCACCAAATCTCGTCCAAAAAGGAGGAATCGAAGAAATCCCGCCGAAAGCACTTCCAACCCAAGAACTCAAGAAACCCCCAAAATCGAGCACCTTTTCTCACGGATTTGGGAGGGGAATCACAACCCAAAGAACCACGAAGGGTTCCCACAAATTTCCCCCATCAAATCCCCAAGAGAAAAGCCCCGAAAACACCCCAAAGAAATCACCGAGATAGGGCTCCGAAAATCACCACCAAGAACAACCGGGGAAAACACATCCAAACCTTGAGGAACCACGCCGAATCATCTATACATGAAACAAAGGTTCGTACAAGGTCTAGCAAGCCGCCCGATCATCCATCCCTCTCTACAAGATCTCTCCGTGAAGCTCTCTTGCTAGTCCTAAGGAAAACCTAGAGAAAATAGGTGGAAAATAGGAAAACTAATGAGCTAGGGTTCCAAGAGTTGGCTGCCAACCTCTCACCTCTTGGGTTATATAGGCGGCAACCGAATGTCTAAAATGCCCCTCTCTACTAACTAGGGATACAAGCCCCTCAATGGCGGATTTGGAATTCTTGATGTCTTCACCATCGGACGGATGCCCGGCGACCGCACCTGCGTAGCCTCGACGCAAGCCTTGCGATCCCGACGCGTGTCCTCCGCTTCGAAGCTTCTCGCGCGGCGGCCGGGCGGTCGGACCGCCCCCCCACGGGGCGGTTAGGCCGGCCCGGTGGATCGACCGGCCCCGGGCGGTCCAACCGCCCCTCTGGGGCGGTTGAACCGGCCCAGGTGGCCGCACCTCCTCGTCGAGTCTTCGGCCTCGGTTTTGTGGCTCAACCGAGTAACCCGGTGGTTTTCGGTGAACCACCGCAAACCCCGCGAACTCGGTGTAGCCTCCGCCAATCTCCACTCATGACTCGGCTCCCACGTAGTCCCGGCTCGACCTTGGTTTTGAGGCTCTACCAAGAAACCGTCCACGACTTCATCTTGCTTGTTCATGCCACCATGCGGCCCGCACTTGACCCCGCCGACCACCGGTCCCTCGAACGAAGCCTACTTGTCTTCTCCACACTCGGAGGCCTCACCGGCAACGACCTTTTGCGCTTGTTCTTCACCCGCATCAACACGAGTCAAGCCGCAACCCGCACACGCAATACTTAGCCAAGAATCGGTCCACACAACGTTGTCAATCACTCATCACACAAGGAAGCGACCATCCACCGATCCTCGAACCACACATGGTCCTCGGTATCGCCACCATATGGCCCGCACCTAGTCCCGCTATCCACGGGTCCCTCGAACCAAGCCTACTTGTCTCTCTATCTCCCGGAGGCCCCTCAAGGCTAAAGACCTTTTGCGCCCGTTCTTCACCTGCAACAACACGAACTAGGCCGCAGCCTAAACCTGCGCACTAAGCCAAGAGTCAGTCCAACACATGTTGTCAATCACTCATCACTGAGGAGCGGCCATCCATCGACCACCGGGACACTCCTGGTCCTCACCGACCCCGTGGAGCAGGGTGACGAAGGCGATTGGGATACAGTGGGAGAACCGGCTGAAGCCAGCCACAGCCCAGCCCCCACCGTAGAAGATCGCTTGGCGCAGTGGTCGCGCCAGCCCCCTGTTGCTGAGGGGAGTACTGCACCGGCCGCTGTTGTTGCCGAGGAGGCAGCGGCTACTGAGGCCCAAGAGGAGGTGCTCGCTGAGGCTGATGGTTGATATTGCCAGTATCCTCGGCGCCCCAACCGTGACGATAGTCCGGTCAAGCCTGTAAGTTCTGATCCTTCTCGAGTAGTACATTAGATTTGGTAGTCATACTGGATTGACAGCCAGCTTGTGTGTTCTGCAGGAAATCGACGGACTTGACCTGGGAGGAAGATGAACCCACCACAGCGGTGGCTGGAGAGGAAACCACGCCGCCCACTGAGGAGTCCGCTCCCACCCCTCAGGCAGAATCCGAGGCGCCGGCCGTGGAGGCTACATTGCCTGAGGCCAGCATCGTGGAGGGTGAGTACTTTGCTCAAGTGCAAGTAACCCCGAAGAGTAGTCGTAACCGCCAGGTATGACTGATCCAGTTGTCCTTTTGTTGACAGGTGCCGAAGCCAAGGGAAGAGCCATTCCCGAAGCAGTGCCCTTTGAAAGCCTGGCACCAGAGACCCATGGAGCTGCTGGAGGAGCCCCCGAGCCGATGGAGATGGCCGTTGAAGAAGCCGCTGCGACAACTGGAAAAGAGCGCGACAACGTACTGCCAGAACCGGCTCTGGAAGTAGTCGTTCGCTCGCCAGAGATCCAGGACGCGGAGCCAATCTACTTGGCGCCAATGTCCGGAGCCGTGAAGACTAGTCGTGGCGGGATCGAGCTGCTGGTGGATGACCTTGTCGACCCAGCGACGGTAGCTCGTCACATGGAGGCGATGCGCCAGGCCGAGCAATGGATGAAAGTTAGTAGTCGACACCCTTGAGTAGTCAATCATTTAGTGTTGAGTACCCAGTTAGCATCTGTTGTCTATTGCAGGACGTCGCGGAGAGGTCCCGGCGGAAGTCCGACATACAGGGGTACGGCGACACGGTGCTCCGGGCCGAGGCCTTAGAAGAACATCTTGTGAAGGCCCGGAAGCACACCGCCGCGATGCAGTCGAAGCTGGACAGCGCCTTCGCCCAATATCATAACGAAGTCCAAGATATGCAGGCGAAGAACGACGAGCTAGTGCGGAAGAACAAGTCTCTCCGCAACAAGAATAAAGGTATGCCACTGCCTTGTCGGGTACTCATTGCTAGTACCTTGAGGTAGTCTGACCCGCTTTTTGCCTTGTTGATTGCAGAGCTTGAGACCCGCGTCGACCAGCTGAAAGCCTCAGAGACCGACACGAAGAACCTCTTCTACCGGGAGAAGGAGGCCCGCGAGGTACTGGAGTATTGCGTCGGATCGTGACCTCGTCAACTGCTACAAATCTTTGCAGAAGCTGAACGGGGACTGTGAGAGCCTGCGGGCCCAACTGAAGGAACTCAAGGAAGCCGCACTCCCCATCGCGAGGCTACTGGTGCCTCATCCTAGCGGTCCGAAGATAGCTCCTTTGGTAGACTGACTGAGGGAAGCCCCCAGCCGCCTGGCGACGTACGTCAAGCACTTGGCGAAGTCGATCCCTAACCAAGTTCTAGCGTTCATGAAGTCGTAATTCCCAAAGGCTCCTGTTGACGCGGTCGCCGGCAGACTAGCCGTCAACTGCACGGACAAGCAGTATGCGTAGCTGCTGGAGCAGATGGCGCCAATTGCTGAACAAGTCGCCGAGAAGCTCAATCTCCAGTAGTCCTGTAAAGTTAGCTCGTAGCAGTAGTTGTATATAAACAAAGTTGTAATGAACTTGTTTAAGTATGAATGAAGGAAACTTCCATAGATGAGTACTCGTTATCGCGATCTGTGAGTGCGGAGCCCCATCATGGAGTCGTTGCGAGTAGTCGTACTCGCCAGTAGTCCCGTTGAGGGAAAGAGACAGTAAAGCAGTTGATAGATAATCAAACTTTATTACTGAAGAAGTACACCTGGATGGCCAGGGCCGTTATTACAGAGTAGTCGCCAGGACCCGGAGGCCGCCTACGGCTAAGTAGTGCTAGGGCGTACGGCCGCTTACAGCAGTGGATCCATTAGTAGCCGCATAAGCTGGATCTAGGAGTGCTTGGTCTCTTAGTAGACCGCTGCTGGAGTCCTTTGTCGCTCGTCGTAGCCCAAGACCCGTTAGTAGCCGCGTGGGCTGAATCCTGGAGTGGAGTAGTCCGGAGACTAGAGCCTGGACCCGGAGGCCGCTTACGGCGAAGGGGTCGTTGAGTAGTCGTATAGACTAGAGCCCCCGGTGTAGTCGTGTAGACTAGGCGTAGAATCAACAAAGTTGGTCGATGTTCCACGAGTTGTTGACGTCTTCGCCTTCTAGCGTCTAGAGGCGATAGGAGCCCGGTCCGGTCACCTTTGCAACTGTGAAGGGACCTTCCCATGGCGAGCTGAGCTTGTGAAGTCCCTCCGTGTTCTGGATTCGGCGAAGGACGAGATCACCAACGTTGAAGGAGCGTTCGTTGACATTGCGATCATGGTAGCGTCGGATACCCTCTAGGTACCTTGCTGATTGGACGAGGGTGGCACAGCGAGCTTTTTCGAGTCTGTCGATGTCAACTCGTCAGCTGTCTTCAGATATGCCTTCGTCGTATTGCTCTACTGCTGGTGAATCCCACATGACATCAGTAGGGAGGATTGCTTCGGAGCCGTAGACCAGTAAATATGGAGATTGTCCTGTTGGCTTAGAGGGTTGAGTATGCAGCCCCCAGAGTGCGTTGGGTAATTCCTTGATCCACTTGTCTCCTTTGGTGTTGGCGGCGTCGTGTAGCCACTTTTTGAGAGCGTCGAGCACCAGCCCATTGGTGCGCTCGACTTGTCCGTTGGCCCGAGGATGGGCAACTAAGACATATCAGACGTCAATCCCGCTGTTCTCGCAGTACTCCCAGAACTGGTGATTGTTGAAGTTGGAGCCTAGGTCTGTGATGATGCGGTGGGGTAGTCCGTAGTGATGCACGAGTTCATCCAGGAAGTCGAGTACTCTGTCAACCTTGGGGCATGTTACCGGCTTGACCTCGATCCACTTGGTGAACTTGTCGATGGCTACCAATACTCGGTTGAATCCACCTGGCGCAGTTGGAAGTGGCCCAATCATGTCGAGCCCCCAGCAGGTGAAAGGCCAGGTTGGCGGTATGGTGACTAGCTAGTAGGCCGGGACGCGTTGTTGCTTGGCGAAGTATTGGCACCCTTGGAACCTTCTGACGAGTTCTTCGGCATCGCCCAGTGTTGTGGGCCAATAGAAAGCCCGTCGGAAGGCCTTGCCGACCAGCGTGCCTGAGGACGCGTGGTTGCCGCAGACGCCTTTGTGGGTCTCCACCAAGATGTCCTTGCCTTCTTGTCGGGGAACACACTTCATGAGTACTCCGAAAGATGCGCCCCGCCTGTAGAGCTTGTCTCCGACAAGGACGTAAGACTTGGCACGGCGGATGAGTTGCTCAGCCAGATTCTTGTCCGAGGGAACCTTCTGCTCACTGAGGTAGTCGATGAAGGGCTGCCTCCAGTCCAAGTCGATCATCATGACCTCCCAGCCAGCCGGGGGATGCGCTGGGTCAGTGGTCGGTGGTGCCTGCTCCGGAATGGATGGCGTGTGAAGCACATGGACGAAGACACCCGCTGGTACTTGAGCGCGAGTAGAACCAAGCTTCGACAGGACGTCCGCTGCAACGTTGTTGTCACAAACGACGTGGTGGAACTCGAGACCATAGAACTTGTTTTCGAGCTTGCAGACTTCTAGGCAGTAGGCGTCCATGTTCTCCTTGTTGCGGTCCCAATACTTGTTGACTTGGTTGATGACCACTGCGGAGTCGCCGTAGACTAGTAGCCGCTTGATGCCAAGTGAAGCCACGAGGCGGAGCCCGTGTAGCAGAGCTTCGTACTCGGCTTCGTTGTTTGAGACCTTCTAAAAGATCTGTAGGACGTACTTGAGTTGTTCGCCCGTTGGGAGATCAAGAGTACCGCTGCACCTGCGCCCTCGAGGTTGAGTGAGCCGTCGAAGTACATCACCCAATGCTCTGGTCGCTCGGTTGGAGTAGGTAGCTGATTCTCCCGCCACTCCGCCATGAAGTCGACTAGTGCCTGCAACTTGATGGCTGTGCGTGGCTTGAAGTCGATGTTGAGGGCACCGAGTTCAACTGCCGACTTGGAGATTCTTCCAGTAGCATCTTGGTTCCGTAGGATGTCGCCGAGAGGGTAGTCGGTGACAACGGAAATCGAGTACTCCTGGAAGTAGTGTTGTAGCTTTCGCGAGGTGATGACCACTGCGTACAGAAGCTTCTGTACTGGCTGGTAGCATGCCTTGGATTCTGACAGGACCTCACTAACGAAGTAAACTGGGCGCTGGACTGGGTAGGAGTGGCCGTCTTCCTGCCGCTCGACGATGATGGCAGTACTGACCACGTGAGTAGTCGCGGCGAGGTAGAGCAGTAGCTGCTCGCCTTTGTGAGGAGCCGTGAGGACTGGTGGCTTTGATAGGAAGTCCTTGAGCAGGGCAAGGGCTTGGTCCGCCTCTGGAGTCCACACAAACTTCTCTTGGTGTTTGAGTAATTTGAAGAAGGGGAGCCCCCGTTCTCCAAGCTTCAAGATAAATCTGTTACGAGCCGCCATGCATCCGGTTAGCTTTTGCACGTCTTTGATGCATGTGGGTGCCTTCATGCTAGTGATGGCGGAGATCTTCTCGGGATTGGCTTCGATGCCGCGATGGCTGATGATGAAGCCGAGTAGTTTGCCCGACGGTACGCCGAAGACGCACTTGTTCGGGTTGAGCTTCCAGCGGTACTCGCGTAGAGATGCGAAAGTCTCTTCAAGATCGGCGATGAGCGTCCTGGAGTTTCTGGTCTTGACGACCACGTCATCCACGTAGGCTTCGACGTTCTTGTTGAGTTTCCTCTTGAAGCAGGCCTGGATATTGTCGGTGTTTTAGACCGGCAACCTACTACGGGGAGTACCCGAAGTAGATGAATGTGACTCGCCGAGATCGGTAACTCGAAGGAAGAGACACGTGGCACACAATTTAGACAGGTTCGGGCCGCGAGGTGCGTAATACCCTACGTCCTGTATGCTGCGTAGCTCTGGATTGATAGGGCACGATTACAGGATGGTGCAATAGTGCGCCGTGGGTGGTATGAGATGAGATTGGGTGAGGGGTCGGTCCCCGCCTCGCCTTATATAGTCCGGGAGGTAGGGTTACAAGTCGGAGTAGGAAGAGAGTACTAGTCGAGTACGTCTAGGAGTCCTCTCGCACGAGTGCGGAACATGTACGGCTTCCTCACCGAGTACTACTCCCGTGTAGTCCTTGTGCTCCACGCCTTCGTGTGCCGTGCGGCGCAAGCCGGTAGTCCCGTAGGGCCCACCGAGTAGTCGGTCCCCGGTACCCACCGAGGTAGTGGGCCCAGGGGAGGTCCATACGACAAGCCCCCGAGTACTTTGTAGTCGAGAAGGATAGCTTCAAGTAGTCTTGACGGCCTTAACGAGTAGTCCTCAAGCGTCCCTGAGCGCTACAAGTCAAAAGTCCTCAAGAGTAGTCGAAGCATCCCGAGGCTGGAATGTACTCCAGCTGATGTTTGAGCAATCTTGAAGTCTTCTCGAGTAGTCCCAAGCGTCCTTGAAATCTGCCTTCGAAGGTCTCCAAGAAATGCCTGTCTTGTCTTGAAGCCGAAGCCGTCATGGAGATGCGATTTGCGGAACCGCACTCCACATGGAGTAGCCCCCGAGCCTCGAGCCGCGGGCTCTGGCTGAGGATCTATCCGAAGTATTGGCAAGAAAATCCCGAAAAATCCGGAGAAAAAACCGAAGGACACGTGGCACGGAGCCCCCGAGCCTTGAGTCGAGTACTTCCTCTCGAATTGAAGGGTCTTCTTGGAGAATGTGTCCCGAGGTGCTCTTGAGACTAGTCGCTTCCCGGTAGTCGAGTAGAAGTTGCCGAGCCCCCGAGGTGAGGCGCGTCGACTAGTAGAATACGAAGAGTCACGCGCGACCGCCGAGTCGGCCGCGCGTGGACTTATCCAGCCGCCCGTTATGGAGGCGTTTTGGCTTATAAATAAGAGCCAAAACCCTTAGGGTTTGTCACCCAAGTGAGCCGCAGTCATTTCCATTTGAATCTTGAAGTAGATCCACTCCAGCGCCCGCTGCCACCGTAGTAGATCCGAGCGCATCGCCACTCGAAGGCTTTAGGGTAGCCCCCGAGCGGATGCGAGTGAAAACTCCTTGTACATGGAGAATGAAGCCGTCGCCGTCGAAGACGTCGAAGGCCGGCGGGAAGAAAAGGAGCCGTGCAGAGGCCCCCCCGCGGCCGCCACCGAGCGGCGCCGCCCTCATCTCCACCGCGCGCCGATCCAAGCCGCGAGTGGAAAAAATCGAAGGTCAAGACGGAGGACTTGCTGACCCTGTTGAACAGCGGGTTCATCAGGGAGAAGGAGATCGACATGTGGAGATCCGCCGCAGGAGATCCTTATCCGATGGAGAAGGCCGAAGACGAGATCCCGATGTTCTCGCGCTTCGTGGAGCGCGGTCTTGCGCTCCCAGCAAGCGACTTCTTCAAGGGGCTGCTCAGGTACTATGGCATCGAGTACCTCAACCTGAACCCCAACGGCATCTTCCATACTTCTGTCTTCGTCCACTTCTGCGAAGCCTTCCTGGGAATCAAGCCGCACTGGGTGCTCTTCCGGAAGTTCTTCCGCGTCAAGCCGCAGCCCAGCGCCTCCAACCCTAGAGTAGTCGGAGGGGCCGGGATCCAGCTGAGGGAGGATGCCGCGGAGCAGTACCTGGCGTACAAGCTCGTGGACTCAAACACCGACTGAAAGACGAGATGGTTCTACATCACGAACCACCATCCCGAGCTACCGAAGCCAAGCGGACGGCAGCCCAGGCACCATGATTGGTGGAACACGGAGCCCACCATGCAAGAGGGGATCCAGCTCCCTGAGCTGCTAGCACGCATCAAGACTCTCAGGGATGCGGGACTGAGGGCCGAACACGTGGCCTTCAGTTTCATGAAGCGCAGGATCCAGCAGCTGATGGCGCGGGATACAATGGGCTTCAAGTACACCGGCGACGACGACACGTCGCGGATGCGGGGGGGCGAGCTCGACGACAACGATATTGTCGAAAGGTTGATGAGGATCTTCAAGGACATGCCACCGTACACGGCGTGTCCAGTCGAGGAGTACTCCGCCGCGCGCCCGCACAACGAGGTGAGTAGTCGTACCCCCTCGTCGAGTAATAAGTACTCGTAGCGAAGTTGCTGACGCCTTGTGTCTTTTGCGCAGGATGATGTGAAGCGGTTCGTCTCCGAGCCGCAACCGCCACCAACTGGGATCGAGATCCCGACGGTGGGGAAGGTGAAAGAGCGCCGCGAAGTTGGTGGAGGCGACGACACCGTCATCGTGGAGGATACCTCCGATGACGAGGAAGAAGACCAAGAGACGCTGCAGGACCGCTTCCAACTGCGGTCGAGGTTTAGCCGTCCGGGCTTGCCTCACGTGCCACTTGTCCAAGATCCTCCGGCTAGCCTGGAGGCTAGCCTTGCTGCGCCGCCGCGGAGGCCGCGCAACCCCACCAAGAAGCGGGTGGCGAAGAAGATGAAGGTCTCGGAGACCACACCTCCGCGAGGTAGACTATCTTGAGCGTAGTGGTCGAGTACCCGTAGTCGGGTACGTCGCCGACGAGTAGTCGTCTTTTGTGTGCGGGGAGGTGCCGCCAACGGAGCTCTCGTCGAAGAAGGCGACGAAGGCGTGTGGGACCCGGTGGGGGAGCCCGCCGGAAGCCGAAGTCCGGCCCCCCCCCACCGTCGAAGAACTTCGGCGCGGGCCGGAGCGCCGGCCCCCGCTCCCGGAGGAGAGCGCAGTACCCGCGGCCGCCGCCGTTGGAGAGATGGAAGCCGCGAGGGACGCGAGGAGACGTACGCGCGCGGGCCGCCGCCACCGTGGAGGAGGCGGTAGTCGAAGAGGCGGAGGAAGAAACGCCCGCCGAGGGTGGACTGGTTGATATCGCCAGCATCCTCGGTGCTCCGGCCGTGACTATCGTCCGGTCGAACTTGTAAGTACCACGTCTTCATGAGTAGTACTCGTTGTAGTAGTCGATTTGTCTGACGACCCTCTGTGGATACTTCTGCAGAAAATCCACAGATCTGAGCTGGGACGGGGAAGAGCCCGCGACAGCGGAGGCAGGAGAAGCCGTGCCGCCCGTCGAGGAGACCGCTCCTGAAGCCCAAGCCGCGACCGAGCCCCCGGCTACCGAAGCGCCGCTGCCAGAGGCGGTCGTAGTCGAAGGTGAGTACTCTTCTTGAAACTCTAGAGCTCCAGAAGGAGTAGTCGTAGGCACTGATGCGCGTGTTCCTTGTTGACAGGCGCTGAAGGAGGTGACATCCCCCGCAGGGTGCCCATGCGAGTTGACACCGAGAAGCCCCGAGGCCGCGGCGGAGCCCCCGAGCCCATGGGGGAAGTCGTCGAGAAGTCCGCCGAGGGGGAGGCGGCTACCACGTCGCCAGGGGTTGCCTCCGGAGGTGGCAATCCGGTCCCCCGAGATCCAAGACGCGGAGCCTATCCGCTCGGCGCCGATGACGGAGGCTACGTCGAGTAGCCGTGGCGGGATTGAGCTGCTGGCCGACGATCTCGTCGAGCCGGCAACGGTGGCCCAGCATCTGGAGGTGATCCGGCGAGCCGAGCAATGGATGAAGGTAAGTAGCCGGAGCCTCCCGAGTAGTCAATCCTTTGCGTTGAGTACTCTGCTTGACTGGAACTTGTCTTGTGCAGGACGTCGCGGAGCGATCCCGGGAGAAGTCCAACGTGCTGCAAGGTTACGGCGACGCCGTGCTCCGAGCCGAGGCCCTGGAGGAGCAGCTCGTGAAGTCGAGGAAGCACGCGGCCGCCATGCAGTCGAAACTCGACGCCGCCTTCGCCAAGTACCACAACGACGTGATGGACTTGCAGGCGAAGGGCGATGAGTTGGTGCGGAAGAACAAAGGCCTCCGCAACAAGAATAAAGGAATGTCCTTTGACTTGTCGGGTACTTGTTGGAAGTCGTCGAGCTCTGACCCGTTGTCGTGTTTCCGTGTTGCAGAACTCGAAGGCCAGGTGGAGCAGCTGAAGGCCTCGGAGGTCAGCATGAAGAACCTCTTCTACCGGGAGCAAGAAGCCCGCCGTGTACTTGAGCTCGACTACAAGGAGCTGGCCTTCGAGTGCGAGAAGCACATGGAGCTGCGGATTGCCTCTGACAGAGATCTCGTCAACTGCTACAAATCTTTGCGTGAAGTTGAACGAAGATTGCGAGGCGCTCCGGCCCCGGTCGAAGGACCTTGAAGAGGTCGCTCTCCCGATCGCGAGGCTCCCGGTGCCGCACCCGGCGGCCCCAAGATCGCTCCTCTCGCGGATCGACTTCGTGAAGCGCCAAGCCGGGCCGGCCGCCTACGTCAAGCACATGGCCAAGTCGATCCCGAAGCAAGTGCCGGCCTTCATGAAGTCGTACTTCCCGAAGGCTCCGGTGGAGGTGGTCGCCGGCGGGGTGGCCTTTGGATCGACGTTAAGGCGGTGCTCAATCGGCTCCTTGGGCACTCTCCGCATGTCCATCGGCTTCCACGCGAAGATGTCGCGGTTAGCCCGAAGAAAGCTGATGAGCGCGTCTTCCTATTTGGGGTCGAGGCCGGCCCCGATGGTGGTGGTCTTGCTGGGGTCGCCCGTTCCGAGGTCGACCGTCTTGACGAGTACCTCCTCAGGTGGCTGAGGCTTGTTGGCGCTGTCAGACTTCTCTGGGATGTCGAGTTCGCTTGTAGCAAGCTTCTTCGACGCGGCGTAGACCTCCATCATCGCGTTGGGTACTTGGTTAGTGGAAGCGATCACCACGGCCTCCGTATCGCGCCGTGGGAGATCTTCAAGTCCCCTTGGAGGGAGAGTACACCGGCCGGGCTTGGCATCTTGAGTACCAAATAGGTGTAGTGGGGCACCGCCATGAACTTGGCGATGGCCGGTCCGCCGAGGATGGCGTGGTAGGAAGTCTCGAAATCCGCAACCTCGAACTTGATGTACTCGGTGCGGTAGTTATCCCGAGACGCCCCGAAGGTAACGGCGGTACCACCGAGCCCAAAGGGGATAGCCGCGTTGCACGGGACGATGCCGTAGAAAGGCACGCCGCCCTTGGTGAGCATGGGGGTGATGTCGAGGTTCATCTTCTTCAAGGTTTTGGTGAAGAGGACGTTGAGCCCGCTTCCACCGTCGATGAGCACCTTGTTGAGCTTGGAACCCGCCATCGTTGGCTTCGGGACGAGGGGAAATCGTCCTGGTTCGGAGAAGTTGGTCCATTGGTCCGCGCGGGGAGAAGGTGATGGGTACCTCCGACCACCCGAGAGGGGTCGGGACCGCCGGGTCAATGGACATCACTTCACGACGGGTAGCTTTTCGCTCCCCGCCCGCTGGGTAGTCCGCCGAAGAGGACGTTGACGGTCTTCTCGGGTTCTTGGAAGTCGTTGTCGTCGCCGTCCTTCTTCTTGTTCTTTTGATCGTGAGGGGTGCGGTGGCTCCGGCGTATCCTTGAGTGCATGCCAGTGGCTAGCACCTTGCTCGGTAGTGTGGTTGCCGTTTGGATGCCACGGGCACATCTCCTTCGAAGGAGGTCTTTGAACCCGCCGGAATTCTTCTTCGAGTTCCCTTTCTGAGGGCGCTGGATAGCCGCGACGGTGTTGTCTGGCTTGCGCTTGCGGTTGGGACCCGAGTAGTTGTTGTTGTTGTTGTTGTTGTTGCGGCCGCCTTGGTTTGCATTGCTGCCGCTGCCGCCGCCCTGGTTCTGTTTGGACTTGCCGCGGATGGCGTCGTACTTGGCGTTGGCCTTGTCCTCTTCATCCGCCCAGGACGTGATCATGTCCTTGAGGTGGGGAATGGACTGGGGCGGCGGCGACCGAAGTCCTCGAAAGTGCGGCGATGGTAGAGGCCGTCTCGGAAGAGGTCGATGACCTCCTTGTCGGTGACGTCCACGACGGTAGCGCGCTTGTCGAAAAGCGGCGCATGTACTTGCGGAGGTGTCGGTGTTTTGGACCGGCAACCTACTACGGGAGTACCCGAAGTAGATGAATGTGACTCGCCGAGATCGGTAACTCGAAGGAAGAGACACGTGGCACACAATTTAGACGAGGTTCGGGCCGCGAGGTGCGTAATACCCTACGTCCCGTATTTCGCGTAGCTCCGGATTGATAGGGCACGATTACGGATGGTGCAATAGTGCGCCGTGAGTTGAGATTGGATGAGGTGATCCCGAGATCGGTCCCTGCCCTCGCCTTATATAGTCGGGAGCGTGGGTTACAAGTCGGAGTAGGGAAGGAGTACTAGTCGAGTACGTCTAGGAGACCTCTACACGGTGCGGAACGTGTACGAGTCCTAACCGAGTACTACTCCCGTGTTGTCCTTGTGCTCCACGCCTTCAGGTGCCGTGTAGCGCAAGCCGGGTAGTCCCAGGGGCCCACCGAGTAGTCGATCCTGGTACCCACCGAGGTAGTGGGCCCAGGGAGGTCCATACGACAAGCCCCCGAGTACTTTGTAGTCGAGAAGGATAGCTTCAAGTAGTCTTGAAGGCTTTAACAAGTAGTCCTCAAGCGTCCCTGAGTGCTACAAGTCAAAAGTCCTCAAGAGTAGTCGAAGCATCCCGAGGTTGGAATGTACTCCAGCTGATGCTTGAGCAATCTCGAAGTCTTCTCGAGTAGTCCCAAGCGTCCTTGAAATCTGCCTTCGAAGGTCTTCAAAAATGCCTGCCTTGTCTTGAAGCCGGAGCCGTCAAAAAGATGCGATTTGCAGAACCGCCATCCACGTGGAGTAGCCCCCGAGCCTCGAGCCGCGGGCTCTGGCTGAGGATCTATCCGAAATCTTGGCGAGAAAATCCCGAAAAATCCGGAGAGAAAAAACCGAAGGACACGTGGCACGGAGCCCCGAGCCTTGAGTCGAGTACTTCCTCTCGAATTGAAGGGTCTTCTTGAAAAATGTGTCCTGAGATGCTCTTGAGACTAGCCGCGTCCCAGGTAGTCGAGTAGAACTAGCCGAGCCCCCGAGATGAGGCGCGTCGACTAGTAGAATACGAAGAGTCACGCGCAGCCGCTGAGTCAGCCGCGCGTGGACTTATTCAGCCGCCCGTTACGGAGGCGTTTTGGCTTATAAATACAAGCCGAAACCCTTAGGGTTTTTTACCCAAGTGAGCCGCAGTCATTCGCCACTTGAATCTTGAAGTAAATCCACTCCAGCGAGCACTGCCGCCGTAGTAGATCCGAGCGCATCGCCACCCGAAAGCTGTAGGGTAGCGCCCGAGCGGATGCGAGTGAAGACTCCCTGTTCTTGGAGGATGAAGCCGTCCCCGTCGAAGACGTCGAAAGCCGGCGGGAAGAAGAGGAGCCATGCGAGAGGGGGCGCCGCGGCGGCACCGGAGCGGCGCCGCCCACGTCTCCACCGCGCGGCGACCCAAGCCGCGAGTGGAAAAAATCGAAGGTGAAGACCGAAGACTTGCCGACCCCGTTGAACGAGCGGGTTCATCGGGGAGAAGCGAGATCGACATGTGGAGATCCGCCGCGGAGATCCCTATCCAATGGAGAAGGCACAAGACGAGATCCCGATATTCTCGCGCTTCGTGGAGCGCGGTCTTGCGCTCCCGGCGAGTGACTTCTTCAAGGGGCTTCTCGTGTACTATGGCATCGAGTACCTCAACTTGAACCCCAACGGTATCTTCCACACTTCCGTCTTCGTCCACTTCTGCGAAGCTTTCTTGGGAATCAAACCGCACTGGATTCTCTTCCGAAGTTTTTCCGCGTGAAGCCGCAGCCCAGCGCCTCCAACCCCAGAGTAGTCGGAGGGGCCGGGATCCAGCTGAGGGAGGATGCCGCGGAGCGCCACAGGCGTACAAGCTCGTGGACTCCAACACCGACTGGAAGACGAGGTGGTTCTACATCACGAACCACCATCCCGAGCTACCGAAGCCGAGCGGGCGGCAGCCCAGGCACCAAGAGTGGTGGAACACGGAGCCCACGATGCAGCAGGGGCTCCAGCTCCCGGAGTTGCTAGCACGCATCAAGACTTTGCGGGATGCGGGACTGAGGGTCGAACACGTGGCCTTCAGCTTCATGAAGCGCCGGATCCAGCCGCTGATGGCGAGGGATACGATGGGCTTCGAGTACACCGGCGACGACGACACGTCGCGGATGCGGGGGGCGAAAGGTTGAGGACAACGACATCATCGAGAGGTTGTCGAGGATCTTCAAGGACATGCCGAGTACACGGCGTGCCCCGTCGAGGATTACTCCGCCGCGCGCCCGCCCAACGAGGTAAGTAGCCGTACCCCCCTCGTCGAGTAGTAGGCACTTGTAGCGCAGTTGTCTGATGCTTTTGTGTCTTTTGCGCGGGATGATGTGAAGCGGTTTGTCTCCGAGCCGCGCCCACCACCGAGCGGAATTGAGATCCCAACGGTGGAGAAGGTGAAGGAGCGCCGAGTAGTCGGAGACGACGACGATCCCGTCATCGTGGAGGATACCTCCGATGACGAAGAAGACGAGGAGACGCTGCAGGACCGCTTTCGACTGCGGTCGAGGTTTAGCCGTCCGGGCTTGCCTCATGTACCTCTCATCCAAGACCCTCCGGCTAGCCTGGAGGCTAGCCTTGCTGCGCCGCCGAGGAAGCCGCGCAACCCCGCCAAGAAGCGGGTAGCAAAAAAGATGAAGGTCTCAGAGACCACGCCTCCAGAGGTAAGTCATCTTGAGCAAAGTAGTCGAGTACCCAGTGATCGAGTACGGTGCTGACGAGTAGTCGTCCTTGTGTGCAGGAGAGGCCGCCAGCAGAGCCCGTGGCGGAAGGCGATGAGGGCATGTGGCCCACAAGAGGGGAACCGGGCCGGAAGCCGAAGTCCAGCCCCCACTGTCGAAGAACTTCGGCGCGGTGGAGCGCCGTGCCCCCGCCCCGTAAGGGAGCGAGTACCCGCGACCGCCGCCGTTGAAGAGGTGGAAGCCGCGAGGGCGCGCGCGGCCCCTCGCACCGGCCGCCGCCGCCGTGGAGGAGGCGGTAGTCGGAGAGGCGGAGGAAGAAACGCCCGCCGAGGGTGGACTGGTTGATATCGCCAGCATCCTCGGTGCTCCGGCCGTGACCATCGTCCGGTCGAACTTGTAAGTACCACGCCTTCATGAGTAGTACTCATTGTAGCAGTCGATTTCATCTGACGACCCTCTGTGGATACTTGTGCAGAAGATCCACGGACTTGAGCTGGGACGGAGAGGAGCCCACGGCGGCGAGAAGCGAGAAAAGGCCGCGCCGCTCGTCGAGGAGCCCGCTCCCAGAAGCCCAAGTCGCGACCGAGCCCCCAACCGCACGCCGAGCGCCGGCCGCCGGAGGCGGTCATAGTCGAAGGTGAGTACTCCTCCCCGAAGCCGTGGAGCCCCAAAAAGAGTAGTCGTGGATGCGATGCGCGTGTTCCTTGGTGACGGGCGCGAAGGAGGTGACATCCCTGCGGGGGTGCCCATGCGGGGAGTTGACACCGAAGCCCCGCAGGCCGCGGTAGGAGCCCCCGAGCCCATGGGGGAAACCGTCGAGAAGTCCGCCGAGGGGGAGGCGGCTACCACGTCGCCAGGGGTTGCCCTGGAGGTGGCGATCCGATCTCCCGAGATCCAAGACGCGGAGCCTATCCGCTCGGCGCCAATGACGGAGGCTACGTCGAGTAGCCGTGGCGGGATTGAGGCGCTTGCCGACGAGCTCGTCGAGCCGGCGGTGTTGGCGCGACGATCTCGGAGGCGATGCGGCGAGCCGAACAAAGGATGAAGGTACGTGGCCGTTGCCTCCCTAGTAGTCGACCCTTTGCGTTGAGTACTGCGCTTGACTTGAACTTGTCTTGTGCAGGACGTCGCGGAGCGATCCCGCGAGAAGTCGAATCTACTGCAAGGCTACGGCGACACGGTACTGCGAGCTGAAGCCCTGGAGGAGCAGCTCATGAAGTCGAGGAAGCACGCGGCCGCCATGCAGTCGAAGCTTGACGCCGCCTTCGCCAAGTACCACAACGATGTGATGGACTTGCAGGCGAAGGGCGACGAGCTGGTGCGGAAGAACAAAGGCCTCCGCAACAAGAATAAAGGTATGTCTCTTGACTTGTCGGGTACTTGTTGGGAGTCATCAAGCTCTACCCGTTGTTGTGTTCCGGTGTTGCGAAACTCGAAGGCCGGGTAGAGCGGTCCGAAAGGCTCGGAGATCGGCATGAAGAATCTCTTCTACCGGGAGCAAGAAGCCCGCCAGGTACTTGAACTCGACTACAAGGAGCCGGCCTTCGAGTGCGAGAAGCACATGGAGTTGCGAATTGCATCGATAGAGACCTCGTCAATCGCTACAAATCTTTGCGAAGTTGAACGAAGGCGCGAGGCGCTCGGGCCCGGTGAAGGACCTTGAAGAGGCCCGCCCTCCCGATCGCGAGGCTCCCGGTGCCGCACCGGGCGGCCCCAAGATCGCTCCGTTGGCGGATCGACTTCATGAGGCGCCAAGCCGGCCGGCCGCCTACGTGAAGCACATGGCCAAGTCAATCCCGAAGCGGTGCTGGCCTTCATGAAGTCGTACTTCCCGAAGGCCCCGGTGGAGGTAGTCGCCGGCGGGGGTAGCCGCCAACGCTCGGATGAGCGATGCGCGAGTTGCTTTGGAGCGAGATGGCTCCCATCGCGGAGCGGTAGCCGATAAGTTGAACCTCCGGTAGCCTCCGCATAGATAGCTAGTAGCCGTAGTTGTATAGGAAACAGTTGTAATGAACTTTTTCATATATCAATGAAATGTGATGTTCCATCAATGAGTACTCGTAACCGCGATCTCAGAGTGTGGAGCGCCCATCGTGGAGTAGGTGCGAGTAGTAGTACTTGGCTTAATGGTCCCGTCGCAGGGAGTAGACAGTAAAGAAGTTGATAACCAATCAAGCTTTATTACTGAAGAAGTACACCTGGGTGGCCGGGGCCGTAATTACAAGTAGTCGCTCGGACCGGAGGCCGCTTACGGGCTCGAGTGGTGCTCTGGAGCGGGTAGCCGCTTGCGCCGAGTGATCCGTAGGTAGCCGTGTAGGCCGGATCGTAGATCCGTAGGTAGCCGTGCGGGGGCTGGATCTTGGAGTGTGGTCTCTTGGTAGACCGTCTGCTAGAGTCCTTGATGCTCGTTGCGGCCCGGGGTCCGTAGGTAGCCGCACGGGGCCGGACACCGGAGGAGAGTAGTCCGGAGACTTGAAGCCGGGACCCGAAGGGTCGCTTGCGGCAAGGGGGTGTTGATGTAGTCGCGTGGACTTGAACCCCGGAGTAGTCGTTTAGACTAGGCGTAGAATCGGCGAGTTGGTCGACGTTCCACGAGTTGTTGACTTCTTCGCCTTCAAGTGTTTGGAGGCGGTAGGAGCTCGGCCCGGTCACCTTAGCCACGGTGAAGGGGCCTTCCCGAAGGGGAGCCGAGCTTGTGAAGTCCTTCCGTGTTCGGATACGGCGGAGGACAAGATCTCCAACGTTGAAGGAGCGTTCCTTGATGTTGCGATCGTGGTAGCGTCGGATACCCTCCGGGTACCTTGCCGATTGGACGAGGGCGGCGCGGCCGAGCTTCTTCGAGGCCGTCGATATCAACTCGTCTGTTCGTCCTCCGAGACGCCTTCGTCGTAGTGCTCCACCGCTTTGGCGAATTCCATATGACGTCGGCGAGGGAGGATGGCTTCGCAGCCATAGACCGAGGAAGTAGGGGGATTGCCCCGTTGGCTTGGATGGTTGAGTCCGCGCCCCCGCAGTGCGTTGGGTAGTTCCTTGATCCACTTGCCCCCTTTTGAGTTAGCGGCGTCGTGTAGCCGCTTCTTGAGGGCGTCGAGCACCATCCCATTGGCGCGCTCGACTTGTCCGTTGGCCCGTGGATGGGCGGCGGAGACGTATCCGACGTCGATCCCGCTCGTTCTCGCGGTACTCCCGGAGCTCGGTGGTTGTTGAAGTTGGACCCCGTGTCCGTGATGATGCGGTGGGGTAGCCCGTAGCGGTGCACGAGTTCATCCAGAAGTCGAGTACTCGTCGGCTTTGGGGCATGTGACCGGCTTGACCTCGATCCGGTTGGTGAACTTGTCGATAGCCACCGCTACTCGTTGAATCCTCCCCGGCGCGGTTGGCAGTGGCCCAATCATGTCGAGCCCCCAGCAGGCAAAGGGCCAGGTTGGCGGTATGGTGACTAGCTTGTAGGCAGGGACGTGTTGCTGCTTGGCGAAGAACTGACATCCTTGGCACCTTCTGACGAGTTCTTCGGCATCGCCCAGGGCTGTGGGCCAGTAGAAGGCTCGCCGGAAGGCCTTGCTGACCAGCGTGCGGGAGGACGCGTGGTTGCCGCAGACGCCCTTGTGGATCTCCTCCAAGATGTCCTTGCCTTCTTCGCGAGGGACGCACTTCATGAGTACTCCAGACGACGCGCCTCGCTTGTAAAGCTTGTCGCCGACGAGGACGTAAGACTTGGCGCGGCGGACGAGTTGTTCGGCCGCGTTCTTGTCGGAGGGGACCTTCTGCTCGCTGAGGTAGTCGATGAAGGGTTGCCTCCGGTCCACGTCGATCATCATGACCTCTGCCCCGGTGGTTGATGGGCGGGGCGGTGGTCGGTGGCGCCGCCTCCGGGATGGATGGCGCGTGAAGCTCATGGACGAAGACGCCCGCGGGTACTTGGGCGCGGGTGGATCCGAGCTTCGAGAGGACGTCCGCCGCAACGTTGTTGTCGTGGACGATGTGATGGAACTCGAGACCATAGAATTTGTTCTCGAGCTTGCGGACTTCTAGGCGTGGCGTCCATGTTCTCCTTGTTGCGGTCCCGAGGACTTGTTGACTTGGTTGATGACCACCGCGGAGTCGCCGTAGACTAGTAGCCGCTTGATGCCAAGTGAAGCCGCGAGGCGGAGCCCGTGTAAGAGAGCTTCGTACTCGGCTTCATTGTTCGAGACCTTCCGGAAGATCCGGGACGTACTTTAGTTGTTCGCCCGTTGGAGAGATCGGGGAGCACTCCGCGCCCTCGCGCCCTCGAGGTTGAGTGAGCCGTCAAAGTACATCACCCAATGCTCCGGTCGCACAGTGGGAGCAGGTAGGCCGGTTCTCCCGCCACTCGCCATGAAGTCGACTCGAGCTTGCGACTTGATGGTCGTGCGTGGCTTGAAGTCGATGGTGAGGGCGCCGAGCTCGACGGCCCATTTGGAGATCCTTCCGGTGGCGTCTGGGTTCCTCAGGATGTCGCCGAGCGGGTAGTCGGTGACGACGGAGGCCGAGTACTCCCGGAAGTAGTGTCGTAGCTTCCGCGAGGTGATGAGTAGAGCGTACGGAAGCTTCGCACGGGCTGGGTAGCGAGCCTTGGACTCCGATAGAACCTCGGCCGACGAAGTAGACGGGGGCGCCGGACCGGGTAGGCGTGGTCGTCTTCCCGCCGCTCGACAACGATGGCGATGCGACCACGTGAGTAGTCGCGGCAAGGTAGAGCGATGAGGCGCGCTCGCCCTTGTAGGGAGCCGTGAGGACCGGCGGCTTCGACGGAAGTCCTTGAGCCGGGCAAGGGCTTGGTCCGCCTCTCGCAGTCCACACGAACTTCTCGTGGTGCTTGAGTAGTCCGAAGAAGGGGAGACCCCGTTCTCCTAGCTTCGAGATGAATCCGTTCAATGCCGCCATGCACCCCGTCGGCCTTCGGACGTCCTTGATGCTCGTGGGAGCTTTCATGCTCGGCGGAGATCTTCTCGGGGTTGGCTTCGATGCCGCGCCGGGCCGACGATGAAGCCGAGTAGTTTACCCGAAGGTACGCCGAAGACGCACTTGTTCGGGTTGAGCTTCCGGCGGTACTCGCGTAGTGATGCGAAGGTCCGTTCAAGGTCGTCGATGAGGGTACCGGAGTCCCCGGTTTTGACAACCACGTCATCCACGTAGGCCTCGACGTTCTTGTTGAGTTGCCGCTTGAAGCGAGCCCGGATGGCCCGTTGATAGGTGGCGCCGGCGTTCTTCGGCCCGAATGACATAGTCGTGTAGCAGCACGCGCCAAACGGGGTAATGAACGCGGTCTTCTCCTCGGTCCTCTTCCTTGATTGCGATCCGGTGGTACCGGAGTAGCGCTCGAGGAAGCAGAGCGGTGTCGCGGCCGCCGTGGAGTCGATGACTTGATCAATCCGCGGCAACCCGAAGGGGTCCTTGGGGGCGATGCTTGTTGAGGTCGGTGTAGTCGACACACATCCTCCACTCGTTCGAGTTCTTCTTGCGGACGAGGACGGGGTTGGCGAGCCACTCGGGATGGAAGACTTCTCCCGATGAAGCCGGCGAGTAGCTTGGCGAGCTCCTTCTTGACGGCGTCCCGTCCGTCGTCGGCGAAGCGTCGGAGGTGCCGTCGCTTGGGGGTGGCCTTTGGGTCGACGTTGAGGCGGTGCTCGATCGGCTCCCAGGCACTCTCGGCATGTCCGCTGGCTTCCATGCGAAGATGTCGCGGTTAGCCCGAAGGAAGCTGATGAGCGCGTCTTCCTATTTGGGGTCGAGGCCGGCCCCGATGGTGGTGGTCTTGGTGGGGGTCGCCCGTTCCGAGGTCGACCGACTTGACGAGTACCTCCTCAGGTGGCTGAGGCTTGTTGGCGCCCGCCCCTCGACTTCTTCCGGGATGTCGAGTTCGCTTGTGGCAAGCTTCTTCGACGCGGCGTAGACCTCCATCATTGGGGTGGGTGCTTGATTTGTTGAAGCGATCACCATGGCCTCCGTATCGCGGTCGTGAGAGATCTTCAAGTCCCCTTGGAGGGAGAGTACGCCACCGGACTTGGCATTTTGAGTACCAAGTATGTGTGGTGGGGCACCGCCATGAACTTGGCGATGGCCGGTCCGCCGAGGATGGCATGGTAGGAAGTCTCGATATCCGCGACCTCGAACTTGATGTACTCGGTGCGGTAGTTGTCGCGAGACGCCCCGAAGGTAACCGGCGTGCACCACCGAGCCTAGTGGGATGGCCGCGTTGCCTGGGACGATGCCGTAGAAAGGCATGCTGCTCTTGTCGAGCATGGGGGTGACGTCAAGGTTCATCTTCTTCAGAGTCTTGGTGAAGAGGACGTTGAGCCCGCTTCCGCCGTCGATGAGCACCTTGTTGAGCTTAGGAGCCCGCCACCGTTGGTTTCAGGACGAGAGGGAAACGTCCCGGTTCGGAGAAGCTGGTCCATTGGTCCGCGCGGGAGAAGGTGATGGGTGTCTCCGACCACCGAGAGGGGTCATAACCGCCGGTTCAATGGACATCACTTCTCGGCGAGTAGCCTTCGCTCCCGCTCGCTGGGTAGTCCGCCGAAGAGGACGTTGATGGTCTTCTCGGGTTCTTGGAAGTCGTCGCCGTCCTTCTTCTTGTTCTTCGATCGTGAGGGTGCGGTGGCTCGGCGTGTCCTTGAGTGCATGCCCGAGCCGGTAGCATCGCTCGGTAGTGTGGTTGCCGTTTGGATGCCACGGGCACTTCTCCTTCGACGAGGTCTTTGAACCCGCCGGAGTTCTTCTTCGAGTTCCCCTTTCGGAGGACGCCGGATAGCCGCGACGGTATTGTCCGGCTTGCACTTGCGATTAGAACCCGAGAAGTTGTTGTTGGTGTTGTTGTTGTTGTTGCGGCCGCCTTGGTTTGGATTGTGCTGCCGCCGCCACCTTGGTTACTGCTTGGACTTGCCGCGGATGGCGTCGTACTTGGCGTTGGCCTTGTCCTCTTCATCCGCCCAGGGACGTGATCATGTCCTTGAGGTGGGGAATGGACCTAGGGCGGCGTCGACCGAAGTCCTCGAAGGTGTGGCGATGGTAGAGCCCGTCCCGGAAGAGGTCGATGACCTCCTTATCGGTGACGTCCACGACGGTAGCGCGCTTGTCGAAAAGCGGCGCATGTACTTGCGGAGGGTCTCGCCTTGTTCCCGCCTGATCATGGCGAGGTCCATGCGAGGTACCCGAACGGCCCATGGCGCCCGCGAAGTTGCTTGTGAACCGGTCCTTCGGTGGTCCCACTTGTCGATTGAGTGCTTGTCCGGCGACTCGAGCCACGTCGGTGGGGCTTGGTCCCGGAAGGGGAAGTAGAGGCACTTGGTGTCGCCGTTGCCGCCGGCGTTCTCAATGGAGAGAGTGTAGCATCGGAGCCACCGGATAGGATCTGCTTCGCGTCGTACTTGGTGATCCCCAAAGGCTTGAACTTGTCGGGGAGGAGCGAGGTTGCGAAAGCCGGGGTGAGAAAGCGGGGAAGCCGTCGCCTTCGGCGGCGGTCGTCGACTTCTTTTGCCGACTTCGTCGATTCTCTCGACGAGCATCGTACCCGCCCGAGAGGCGCGGAGGCGTGGCCGTGCGCGTGGCCGCGGCCGCCGCGGCCGCCGCCGCCTCCGGCTTTCTTGTTGGCCCCGTGGTTGGAGCCGCCGCCGTCGGGGTCGTTGCCGCCGCCACCGGCCGGGGGCATGGTTGGGGATGACTTCTCGGTTGTCGTTGTCTTGCCGTGAGGGTCCGCCCGCGGTGGAGCGTCGACGGTTTGGGTCGACCGGATGTCGCCCCGAGTACGGTTAGGGCCGGGGTCAACAACCGCGACTAGTAGCTTCGTTGTCGCGAGGCTTAGCCGGGGAGAGGTTGGGCGACTCTCTTGTCTACCCGCATGAAGTAGGCTTCTTCGGCCGAGCTTGGCGATGACCTCCCCAGCTCGTATGCCCTGAGCCTGGCGTGCGATCGTTGTGATCGACATGAGGCATTGCTCAGGAGTGGTGTGGACTCTGCTCTCAACTGCTTCGAGAGCTTCCGCAAGGTTGCGGATGGGAAGGTTGTCTCTGAGCCGCCGGCGTCGTTCGTTGCGCTTCTCGTTACGTTCGCGCCGGGCGTCCCCGTTGGCGTCGGTCTCGTCGCGAGGGCATCGGCGGACAGGCTCGTCCGCGGAGATGTCCTCCAGGTACTTGTCTGCGGCCGTGCTCGAGGTTCCCGGGGTGTCGCCGGCAGCCATGAAGACTTGGCGATCGGGCGTGCCCAAGCTTGGCTCGAAGGTGCCACCTCAGTTGGTGTGTTTGAGTCAGCTCGGGCTAGTGGTGTTCCCCTCCTGGAACGGTAGCGAGTCGATGTAGGCGACGTAGCGTGAGTCCTCCTTTGTCAGCTCAGCGGGCTTGCGGTCTGGCCAGTAGACGTATCTTCCGGCCGGCGTCGATCTTATAACCAGCCCACAGGCTGGCCCTGACAAGGGAAGCTCAGAGGAGTCATCTTCGGACTCGGGCTCCTCAGGGTCCGACCCAAAGTCGAACTCGTAGTCCGGTTCGAGTAGAACTCGGAGAGAGGGCTCGGAGTCCAAGACGCGGTTGGGGACGGCGTCGGAGTCCGAGTTGTACTCGGTTACGGGCTCCTTGCCGGCACGGCGTGGTGTAGAAGCCTCCGTGCGGGCCGGCTCCGGGAACGCGAGGGCCACGCGCAGAGCGCTGGCATGGAGAGGGGATCGCCTGCGATGGCAGAGGAGCCGGCTCGCATGCGATGGCCCATGGCGACGTCGGGTTCGAGTTGGATATGGACTCGAGCTCGAAGTCAGCGTGGAGGTTGGAAAGCGAAATTTCGCCGAACTTGCCGGCGAGCTTGCCCGTGACAACTTCGGGAAGCGTCACAAGGCCTGTCCTCGAGTCGGGTTGCATGATCAGGCGGCGCTGGAAGGAGCCCGCGCCATCGAGCGTGCGGACCCAGGCCGAATACGAAGGTGTCGCCGCGGTTGAAGGCGACGGTTGGCTTGATGTGAACGGAAGCCGTCGAGTTCGCCATGTGATCTCGAGCGAGAGCCCCTACCTGGCGCGCCAGCTGTCGGTGTTTTGGACCGGCAACCTACTACGGGAGTACCCGAAGTAGATGAATGTGACTCGCCGAGATCGGTAACTCGAAGGAAGAGACACGTGGCACACAATTTAGACAGGTTCGGGCCGCGAGGTGCGTAATACCCTACGTCCCTGTATTTGCGTAGCTCGGATTGATAGGGCACGATTACGGGGATGGTGCAATAGTGCGCCGTGAGTTGAGATTGGATGAGGTGATCCCGAGATCGGTCCTCCGCCTCGCCTTATATAGTCGGGAGGCGAGGGTTACAAGTCGGAGTAGGGAAGGAGTACTAGTCGAGTACGTCTAGGAGACCTCTACACGGTGCGGAACGTGTACGAGTCCTAACCGAATACTACTCCCTGTGTTGTCCTTGTGCTCCACGCCTTCGGGTGCCGTGTAGCGCAAGCCGGGGTAGTCCCGGGGGCCCACCGAGTAGTCGGTCTCGGTACCCACCGAGGTAGTGGGCCCGGGGAGGTCCATACGACAGGAGGGTCTCGCCTTGTTCTCGCTTGATCATGGCAAGGTCCATGCGAGTACCGAACGGCCCATGGCGCCGCGCGAAGTTGCTTGTGAACCGCTCCTTCGGTGGTCCCACTTGTCGATCGAGTGCTTGTTCGGCCGACTCGAGCCATGTGAGTGGGGCTTGATCCGGACGAGAGGGGAAGTAGAGGCATTTGGTGTCGTTGTTGCCGCCGCCGTTCTCGATAGAGAGGGCGTAGCATCGGAGCCACTGGATGGGATCTCGCTTCGCGTCGTACTTGGTGATCCCCGCAGGCTTGAACTTGTCGGGGAGGAGCGAGGTTGCGGCCGGGGTGAGAAGGCGGGGAAGCCGTCGCCTTCGGCGGCGCGTGGTCGACTTCTTCGCCGCAACTCCTCGATCCTCTCGGAGAGCATCGTACCCGCCATGAGAGGCGCGGAGGGCGTGGTCGTGCGCGTGGCCGCGGCCGCCGCGGGCCCGCCGCCGCCTCCGGCTCTTCCCGTCGGCCCCGTGGTTGGAGCTGCCGCCGTCGCTGCCGCCGCCGTCAGGGTCGTTACCGCCGCCACCGGCCGGAGCACGGTGGGGAACGACTTCTCGGTTGCCTTGGTCTTGTCGTGAAGGTCCGCCGGCGTTGGAGCGGCGGCGGTTTGGATCAGCCGGGAGGTCGCCTCGAGTACGGTTGGGGGCCGGGGGTCGGCGCCGCGACTAGTAGCTTCGTTGTCGCGAGGCTTGGGCGGGGAGAGGTTGGGCGACTCGTTGTCGACCCGCATGAAGTAGGCGTCTTCAGCGAGCTTGGCGATGACCTCTCTAGCGCGTATGCCCCGAGCACGACGCGCGATCGGCGCCGTGATCGACATGAGGCACCGCTCGGGGGGTGGTGTGTACTGCTCTCGACCGCCTCGAGAGCTTCCGCAAGGTTGCGGATGGGAAGGTTGTCTACGAGCCGCCGGCGCCGTTCGCTACGCTTCCGTTGCGTTCGCGTCGGGCGTCCCCGTTGGCGACGGTCTCGTCCCCCCGCGAGTGTGCGTTGGCGGACAGCTCGTCTGCGGAGATGTCCTCCAGGTATCTGTCTTCAGCCGTGCCTGAGGGTCCTGGAGTTTCGCCGGCAGCCATGAAGACTTGGCGATCGGGGGTGCCCAAGCTGGACTCAGAGGGCGCCACCTCAGTTGGTGTGTTTGAGTCAGCCTGGGCCAGTGGTGTTCCCTCCTGGAACGGTAGTGAGTCTATGTAGGCGACGTAGCGTGAGTCCTCCTTTGCCAGGTCAGCAGGCTTGCGGTCTGGCCAGTAGACATATCTTCCGGCCGGCGTCGATCTTATAACCAGCCCAGAGGCTGGCCCTGACAAGGGAAGCTCAGTGGAGTCATCTTCGGACTCGGGCTCCTCAGGGTCCGACCCGAAGTCGAACTCGTAATCCGGGTTCGAGTAGAACATGGAGAGAGGGCTGGAGTCTGAGATGTGGTCGGGGACGGCGTCGGAGTCCGAGTTGTACTCGGATGCGGGCTCCTTGCCGGCCCGGCGTGGAGTAGGAGCCTCCGTGCGGGCCCCCGCCGGGGACGCGGGGGGCCACGCGCGGAGCGGCGTGGTGAAGGGGCCACCGCGATGGGTGAGGAGCCGGCTCGCATGCGATGGCCCATGGCGACGTCGGGTTCGAGTTGGAGACGGACTCGAGCTCGAAGTCGGCGTGGATGTTGGAGAGCGAAATCTCGCCGAACTTGCGGGCGAGCTCGCCCGTGACAACTTCGGGAAGCGTCACGAGGCCGTCCTCGAGTCGGGCCGCATGATCGGGCGAAGGCCGGAAGGAACCCGCGCCATCGGTCGTGCGGACCCGTGCGCCGAAGACAAAGGTGTCGCCACGGTTGAAGGCGGCGCTGGCTTGATGTGGACGAAAGCCGTCGAGTTCGCCATGTGATCTCGAGCGAGAGCCCCTACCCGGGCGCGCCGGTGTCGGTGTTTTAGACCGGCAACCTACTACGGGGAGTACCCGAAGTAGATGAATGTGACTCGCCGAGATCGGTAACTCGAAGGAAGAGACACGTGGCACACAATTTAGACAGGTTCGGGCCGCGAGGTGCGTAATACCCTACGTCCTGTATGCTGCGTAGCTCTGGATTGATAGGCCACGATTACAGGATGGTGCAATAGTGCGCCATGGGTTGTATGAGATGAGATTGGGTGAGGGGATCGGTCCCTGCCTCGCCTTATATAGTCCGGGAGGCAGGGTTACAAGTCGGAGTAGGAAGAGAGTACTAGTCGAGTACGTCTAGGAGTCCTCTGCACAGTGCGGAACATGTACAGCTTCCTAACCGAGTACTACTCCTGTGTAGTCCTTGTGCTCCACGCCTTCAGGTGCCGTGCAGCGCAAGCCGGGTAGTCCCAGGGGCCCACCGAGTAGTCGGTCCTGGTACCCACCGAGGTAGTGGGCCCAGGGAGGTCCATACGACAGATATCTCGTTGGTATGTAGCGCCGGCGTTCTTCAACCCGAAGGACATGGTCGTGTAGCAGTATGCACCAAACGGGGTGATGAACGCAGTCTTCTCCTGGTCTTCTTTCTTGATCGCGATCTGGTGGTACCCGGAGTAGCAGTCAAGGAAGCAGAGCAGGTCGCAGCCCACCATGGAGTCGATGACTTGGTCAATCCGCGGCAACCCGAAGGGGTCCTTGGGGCAGTGCTTGTTCAGGTCGGTGTACTCGACGCACATCCTCCACTCATTCGAGTTCTTCTTGCGGACAAGGACGGGGGTGGCGAGCCACTCAAGATGGAAGACTTCTCTGATGAAGCCAGCCGCGAGTAGTTTGGCGAGTTCCTTCTTGATGGCGTGCCGTCTGTCGTCGGCGAAGCGGCGGAGGTGTTGTCACTTCGGGGTAGCTTTAGGATCGACGTTGAGTGAGTGCTCAATCAACTCCCTGGGCACCCCTGGCTTGTCCGCTGGTTTCCACGCGAAGATGTCGCGGTTAGCCCAGAGGAAGTTGATGAGCGCGTCTTCCTATTTGGGGTCGAGGCCTGCCCCGATGGTGGTGGTCTTGCTGCTGTCGCCTGTCCCAAGGTCAATTGTTTTGACCAGAACCTCCTTGGCTAGCTGAGGCTTGTTAGCTTTGTCTGACTTCTCTGGGATGTCGAGTTCACTTGGGGCAAGCTTCTTCGATGCAGCGTAGATCTCCGTTATTGCATTGGGTACTTGATTTGTGGAGGCGATCTCCACAGCTTCCGTGTCGCAGTCGTGCGATATCTTCAAGTCCCCTTGCAGCGAGAGTACACCAGCTGGACTCAGCATTTTGAGTACCAAGTAGGTGTAGTGGGGTACCGCCATGAACTTGGTGATAGCCGGTCTGCCTAGGATGGCATGGTAAGATGTCTCGAAGTCCGCGACTTCAAACTTGATGTACTCGGTACGATAGTTGTCCCGAGATTCCTTGAAGGTAACTGGCAGGACCACTGAGCCCAGTGGGATAGCCGCGTTCCCAGGGATGATGCCGTAAAAGGGCGAGGTGCTCTTGGTGAGCATGTGGGTGATGTCGAGCTTCATCTTCTTCAAGGTCTTGGTGAAAAGGACATTAAGCCCGCTTCCACCATCGATGATGACCTTGTTGAGCTTGGAGCCCGCGACCACCAGTTTCAGGACGAGTGGGAACCGCCCTGGTTCGGAGAAGCTAGTCCATTGATTCGCTCGGGAGAAGGTAATGGGTACCTCCGACCATCTGAGAGGGGTCGGAACCGCTGGTTCAATGCTCATGACTTCTCGACGGGCAGCCTTTTGAACCCGTCTGTTGGGTAGTCCGCTGAAGAGGACGTTCACCGTCTTGTCGGGTTTCTAGAAGTCGCCATTGCCTTCGTCGTTCTTCTTCTTGCCTTTCTAGTCATGAGGGTGCCGTGGCTCTAGAGTATCCTTGAGTGCTCGCCTGAGTTGGTAGCACTGCTCGGTGGTGTGGTTGCCGTTCAGATGCCACGGGCACTTCTCTTTCAGCAAGTCTTTGAAGCCGCCGGAGGTCTTCTTCGAGTTCTCCTTTGCAGGGCACTGGATAGCCGCGACAGTGTTGTCTGGCTTACGCTTGCGGTTGGGACCCGAGTAGTTGTTGTTGTTGCGACCCCCTTGGTTCCCGTTGTTGCTGTTGCCGCCACCCGTGTTCTATTTGCTCTTGCCACGGATGGCTTTGTACTTGGCATGAGGTGATCATGTCCTTGAGGTGGGTGATGGAGCTTGGGCGGCGGCGGCCGAAGTCCCTCCGCCACCGGCCCTCCTGTTAGCCCCATGGTTGGAGCTTCCGCCGTCACTGCCTCCGCCGCCAGGGTCGCGATGAGGGATGACCTCACGATCACCGCCAGCAGCTGCAGCACTATTGCCACCTTGAGAGGGTCCGCCGGCCGTTGCACGAGTACGGTTGGGATTGGCCGGCAGCTCGGCTCGAGTACGGTTACGACCGAGGTCCGCACTGCGACTTGTGGCTTCGTTGTCGCGGTTCCTGGCGGGGGGCGGCTGAGTGACCCTGTTGTCAACTCGCATGAAGTAAGCGTCTTCTGCAAGCTTGGCGATGACTTCTCCTGCGCGCATCCCCTAAGCTTGGCGCGCGATCGCTGTGATCGACATGAGGCATTGCTCCGGGGTGGTGTGTACCCTACTCTCGACTTGGTCGAGGGCCTCTACGAGGTTGCGGATGGGGAGGTTCTCTCGAAGACGCCGGCGCCGTTCGTTCTGCTTTCTGTTGCGCTCACGCCGAGCATCCCTGTTGGCGTCGGTCTCATCCGCGGGTGCGTTGGCAGACAGCTTGTCTGCGGAGATGTCTTCGAGGTATCAGTCACTTGCTATCCCTGAGGGTCCTAGCGTGTCGCCGGCAGCCATGAAGACTTGGCGATCGGGGTTGCCAAGACTGGAGTTAGAACTGGCCACCTCTGTTGGGGTGTACTCCTCAGCTCGAGCGAGTGGTGTTCCCTCCTGGAAGGGAAGCGAGTCGAGGTAGGCGACGTAGCGTGAGTTCCCGTTCGTCAGGTCTGCAGGCTTGCGGTCTGGCCAGTAGACGAATCTCCCGACGGGTGTAGATGTTATAACCAGCCCCGAAGCCGGTCTTGACAAGGGTTGCTCTGTAGAGTTATCCTTGGACTCGGGCTCCTCAGGGTCCGACCCGAAGTCGAACTCGTACGCGGAGTCCGAGTAGAAGCCGAAGAGGGGGTTGGAGTCCGAGGCGTAGCCGGGGGAGGTGTCGGAGTCCGAGTCGTACTCGGTTGCGGGTTCCTTGCCGGCCCAGTTTGTAGTGGGAGCCTTCGTGTGGGCCCTACTGACGTTGCGCGGGGCACGTGTGAAACGCTCGCGGGGTGGTGAGTCCACATGCGATGGCTGGGTAGCTGGCTCGCATACGATAGCCCACGGGGACGTTGAGTTCGAGTTGGAGGCGGATCCAAGCTCGAAGTCGACGTGTTGGTTGAAGAGCGAAATTTCGTCGAATTTGCCGGTGAGTTCGCCCGTGACTACTTCGGGAAGTGTCACGAGACCCGTCTCCGAGTTGGGCGGCATGGTGAGGCGGCGTTGGAAAGATCCAGCGCCGTCAGCAGTGCAGACCCAGGCACCGAAGACGAAGGTGTCGCCGCGGTTGAAGGCGACGGTTGGCTTGATGTAGACGGAAGCCGTCAAGTTCGCCATGTGATCTCCGGCGAGAGCCCCTACATGGCGCGCCAGCAGTCGGTGTTTTAGACCGGCAACCTACTAATGGGAGTACCCGAAGTAGATGAATGTGGCATCCCCGAGATCGGTAACTCGAAGGAAGAGACACGTGGCACACAATTTAGACAGGTTCGGGCCGCAAGGAGCGTAATACCCTACGTCCTGTATGCTGCGTGGCTCTGGATTGATTGGGTGCGATTACAAGATGGTGCAATCTGATGCGTATGAGAGAGATGAGATAGAGAGGGGTCCCTGCCTTGCCTTATATAGTTCGGGAGGCAGGGTTAAAAGTCGGTTCAGGGAGAGAGTACTTGTCGAGTACGTCTAGGAGTCCTCTATACAGTGCGGGACATGTACAACTTCCTATCCGAGTACTTCTCCTCCGAAGTCCTTGTGCTTCACGCCAGCAGGTGCCGTGCAGCGCAAGTCGAGTAGTCCCAAGGGCCCACCGAGTAGTCGGTCCTGGTACCCACCGAGGTAGTGGGCCCAGGGAGGTCCATACGACAGAAACTTGTGATAGTGTGCTCTAGTAGTAGGGAAGAACCTTTTTAAAATGGGAAACAGTAGTTGATAGGCCAAGGTTTTCAGTTTTCTTTAGAGCTTGCAAAAGAAATCCCATATTCAACCCCCCTTCTAGACTTGATCCTACAAGTGGTATCAGAGCCAGGCTCCCTTTTGCTTGGCTTAACCGCCTAGGGAGATGGGGAAGGGAAGCGGCAATGGCCCTCCTAAGTTGGCGTGGAAGCGCTTCACCTTTTGGGCTCATAGAATGGCTAGATACCTTCAAGCTCAACACCATGATGCGTGGCGCACTACCATGTATCTGTTGCCTATGGTTCCTACCGAGAGTGAAGCTAAGTGGAATACACGTGCTAGAAGCCACATTTTTGAGGCGCTATATGAGGAATTGTTTGATCAGGTCTTTGCTTTGCCAACCGCCCATGAAATGTGGATGGAACTCAAGGAGATCCACGTGGGTAACAAAAAGATCTGTGAGGAAAAATATGAGTTGCTCAAGTTGGAACTCAATGAGTTCAAAATGAAGGATGATGAAGGGGTAGAGCAGATGTATTCTAGGATGGGGGTGCTTATTCAAAGTATCAATGCTCTCGATGTTGCTAACCTTTCCGAGCAGGAAATCATCCGGAAAATCCTCCAAACGCTCCCCAAGCCAAGATACAACATCGTCAAGGCGCTTCTCTTTGAGAAGGATTTCACTACCCTCACCATTGCCGAGGTTGTGAGCAAGATCCGCTCTCACGAGATGTTCATGATGGAAGACATGGAATCATCTACATCACACTCAAGCGCCAAGAAAGATCTTGCACTCAAGGCAAGTGAAAAGGGCAAGTCCAAGAAGATCAAGGAAAAAGCTCCTTTGTCCTCAAGTGAAATTGAAGATCCAAGTGCCTCAAGTGAAGTGGAGAGTGATGATGCTAAGCTTGCTCTCCTCATGAGGAAGACCACAAGAATGCTCTCCAAGATTGGCAAGAATGGCTAGAACTATGATCTTAAGAAGCAAAAGTTTTGGTCATCAAGAAGAAGTGGTGAGGGAAGCAATCGGATTTGGTACAATTGTGGTAGCTATGATCATCTCTCATATGATTGCCCTAAGCCCGACAAGCAAGTGTCAAACTCAAGCAAGAAGAACGATGAAGATGACAAGGATGCCAAGTACTACAAGAACAACTCATCCAAGAAAAAGTCATCAAACAAGCCCTACCACAAGAAGAAGGGTGAACATCGTTCTCTCTTGGTCAATGAATGGGTGACTGGGGGTGAGACATCAAGTGAATCGAGTGAGAGTGAAGAAGACAAGAACAAGAAGATCGCCGGTATTGCTATCATGGATGATGAGCCACCACTTCCACCTCCACCTCCACCTATGTGCTTCATGGCAAAGCAATCCAAGGTGAGCGATAGCGATAGCAGTGGGTCTTCTAGTAGTGATGATGAACTCTCATTGCTTGCTCTTAAAGATCTTCTTGATGAATATATCTCCATGATTAAGAAACAAAAGAGTGAGCTCAAAGCCCTTGATGAGGCTCATGAAAAACTTAAGCTATCATATGATGAGTTGCTTGTGAAGCACAATGACCTTAGCAAAGAACATGATGCTTTGGTAGTGTCCAACAAGTCACTTACAGATGACCACAACAAGTTACTTGATAACCACAATGAGCTAATCGTCAAGCATGACGACATAACCATGCTTAAAAAGTCTCTTGAGTCAAATCATATGAAACTTAAGAAAGAACATGTGCTCTTAGAGATGAAATATCAAGAACTTGAGCTTGCTAGTGAGGACATTGGTTCTAGTGGGCATGCAATGCTAGGGAAGTCACTAAAGTCAATGCTTCCACCTCATGTGATGATCTAATTGAATAACCTAAGGTCTTGCTTAATGTTGAAAATATTGCATCTTCCTCCAAGACTAACCATGATAGGGTGAAAGCTCTTGAAGATGAAGTGAGAAGCTTAAGGTCTTGTGTAAAGACTTTGGCTAAGGGTGAGGAGTTGCACAAGGAGATCCACTACTATAATGCAAGAGACTAAAGGACAAAGGGGCTTGGTGCTTTCCCTAATCCCATCAAGGAAACTCCTAAGTCTAAGGAGCTATATGGATGTTTCATCAACGAGGTTGGATCTTATTGTCAACATTGCAAGGTCACCGGTCATCACACAAGGGAGTGCCCAACACCTACTCGTCCTTTGCCCACCTTGCCTAACAATTACAAGTCCATGTACAATGATAACCATTTCTTGTTGATGAATCTTGTGGCAATAAAGTTCATTGGGACCAAACCAAAAGTTAAGCCACCTAGAAGCTTGTGGATTCCTAAAGCTCTTGTCACTCACATCAAAGGGACCAAACTAGCTTGGGTTTCTAAATCTCAATGCTAATTTCTTGTGTGTAGGTGAACTACAAGGTCGAAGGGAGTCATTGGATACTTGATAGTGGTTGCACTCAACATATGACCGGCCAAGTAAAAATGTTCACCTAACTAGTGGATGATGCGGGAGATCATGAACAAGTTTCATTTGGTGATAACTCAAAAGGAAGGATCTCCAGATCGGGTGAAACCTCTCTAACAAATGATTTATCCTTTTCCAATGTTCTCTTTGTGGATTCTTGTAGTTATAACTTGCTTTCCATTGCACAATTTTGTGACCTTGGACTTTCATGCACATTTGATGGTGAAGGGGTCACAATCACTAACAAGAAATCTAATGAAGTTGTTTTCAAGGGATTCCGCTATGGCAATCTTTATCTTGTAGATTTTACATCCCGTGAAGCAAACTTGACTACTTGCCTCATCTCCACTACATCCAAGGGTTGGCTTTGGCATCGACACTTTGCACACATAGGCATGAGCCAAATCAAAAAAGCTTTCAAGAAAGGCATGGTCCTTGGTGTTAAGGATGTTACATTTGAAAAGGACAAGTTGTGTAGTGCATGTCAAGCCAGCAAGCAAGTTGCAAGTCATCATCCTATGAAGGCTTATGTATCTACCACAAGACCATTGGAGCTCATTCACATGGACCTCTTCGGACCAACTACATACAAGAGTCTTGGTGGTAATCTCTATTGTCTTGTCATTGTTGATGATTTCTCACGCTATACTTGGACTTTCTTTTTGGAGGACAAGGGCAAGACATTTGACATCTTCAAGAAGTTCGCTACTAGAGCCCAAAATGAATTTGGGTCATCCATGGTGAAGATTAGGAGTGACAATGGGTCGGAATTCCGCAACACAAAGGTGGAAGAGTATTGTGATGGTGAAGGCATCAAGCATGAATTCTCCTCAACCTATACACCCCAACAAAATGGTGTGGTTGAGAGGAAGAACAAGACACTCATCACTCTTGCTAGAGCTATGTTAGATGACTATGGAGTCTCGCAAAGGTTTTGGGCGGAAGCTATCAACACGGCATGTCATGCTTCAAATAGAGTGTATCTCCACCGAATCATGATGAAGACACCGTATGAGCTACTCATTGGGAGAAAGCCCAACATCTCTTACTTCCGGGTGTTTGGTTGTAAGTGTTTCATATTCAAGAAGAGGAAGCATCTAGGGAAGTTTGAGAGTAGAGTAGATGAGGGCATATTTGTTGGTTATGCATCTAACTCCAAAGCATATAGAGTATTCAATAACTCTACATGAGTGATTGAAGAAACATGTGATGTGGAGTTTGATGAATCTAATGGCTCCCAAGGAGATGGTTTTTGTTGTGATGATGTAGGAAAAGAACCTCTCCGAGAAGCAATGAAGAAGATGGCCATTGGTGACATCAAGCCAAAGGAGGATGATGACTCTCACTCCATTCATGAGGACTCCTCCTCCGGTGATGATGATAATGATGATCCACCAAGGCGTCCACCTACATATCCCACAAGACAAGATAGTCCATCTTCCTCACAAGAACCACCTCCTATATCACAAGACACTCAAGATCAAGTAGAGGACATGGGCGAAGTTCAATCTCAAGATGATCCCACCTCTACAATATTTGGAAGACACACAAGGACTTCAACAAATCATCCAATTGATCATGTGTTCGGTGATCCCCAAGGGGGTACAAGGACTCGCCGTAAGCAATATGCCTCATTTTGCAAACATCATGCTTTTGTCTCTTTTATAGAACCCACAACTATAGATGAAGCTCTTGGGGAAGAAGACTGGATCTTGGCTATGCAAGATGAGCTCAACAACTTCACAAGAAATCAAGTGTGGGAGTTAGTAGAGCGCCCCAAGAACAAGAATGTGATTGGCACTAAGTGGGTCTACCGGAACAAGCAAGATGAACATGGCATTATGGTGAAGAACAAGGCAAGACTTGTCGCCAAAGGGTACTCTCAAGTAGAAGGCTTGGACTATGGAGAGACCTTCGCTCCAGTGGCACGTCTTGAAGCTATCTGTATCCTCCTTGCATATGCATCTAGTCATAAAATGAAATTATTTCAAATGGATGTAAAGAGTGCTTTCTTGAATGGCTTCATCAATGATGAAGTCTATGTGGAGCAACCTCCCGATTTTGAGGATGCTACATATCCTAACCATGTCTATAGGTTGCACAAGGCTTTGTATGGACTCAAGCAAGCTCCTAGGGCATGGAAAGAGAGGGTCCGGGATTTTCTAATTGAAGCGGGATTCAAGATTGGTAGAGGGGAAAATACTCTATTCACAAAGATAATCAACAAATAACTCTTCATTTGTCAAATTTATGTTGATGATATTATCTTTGGCTCTACTAATCTAAAAGTGTACAAGGATTTTAGTGAACTCAAGACTAGGGAATTCGAGATGTCAATGATCGAAGAGCTCAACTTCTTCCTTGGGTTTCAAATCAAGCAATTGAAGGAACGGACTTTCATCCATCAAGAGAAGTACACCAATGATATTCTCAAGAAGTTCAAGATGGATGATTGTAAGCCGATCAAGACTCCAATGCCTACCAATGGACATCTCGACCTAAACGAGGGAGATAAATCGGTTGACCAAAAGCTTTACCGTTCTATGATCGGTTCTCTTCTTTATCTTACCGCATTTAGGCCCGATATCATGTTTAGTGTTTGTACGTGTGCTCGGTTTCAAGCCAACCCTAAAGAATCTCACCTAAGTGCTTTGAAAAGGATCCTTAGATATTTAAAATACACACCTAGCATTGGCTTGTGGTACCCCCATGGTGCTTGTTTTGAGCTCTTGGGTTATTCGGATTCAGACTTTGCCGGATGTCGAGTAGACAGTAAGTGTACTTCCGGTGGGTGCCATTTTCTAGGTTGCTCTTTGGTTGATTGGTCCTCTAACAAGCAAAACTCCATGGCCTTATCCACCGCGGAGGCGGAATACATTTTCGCGGGGGCTTGTTGTGCTCAAATCCTCTATATGAAGCAAAGCCTCTTGGATTATGGTGTGGTTCTAGATAGGGTTCCCCTCCTTTGTAACAATGAGAGTGCCGTAAAAATTGCTAACAACCCGGTTCAACACTCTCGCCCCAAGCACGTTGATATCCGTCACCACTTCTTGCGAGACCACGGTGCTAAAGGGGACATTGTCCTTTGTGGTGTTCGCTCCAAGGAGCAATTGGCGGATATATTCACCAAGCCTCTTGATGAAAACACTTTTTGTAGGATTCGGAGTGAATTAAATGTGCTTGATGCGTCCAACATCATGTAATGCTTGTCATATAGTTTGCATTTGCATATGTACATGATTAGGGGCTTGTCTAACCTTGATGAGATAGTGGTGAGTATGGGTCTTGCTTGAGCCAGTGGTTCTCTTGTTTCGCTCAAGGCATGTTGAATGGATCACCATGAATAAGCTCATCAAGGGTTCAAACTTGACAAGATAGTTTACCTTTTCGCTTTGCAATTATGCTTATCATATAGGATGCATTCATGTTTAATTTCATGCATTTGTTCTTGAATAGCATTGCGTGAGAGAAGTCACAAAGGAAACTCACACTATGAGAAAGTTGCTTAGCGTTCAATGCAAATCAACAACTCTTAAGGTGTGATGAGACAAATGATTGTGCTTAATGCCTGTTGAGTTAAGTCCTAACGAGCTTATGGTGTCAATCTCTAAGTTCAAAGGCAATTAACTCATACATTCCCTTTTTGGAGTTCCCTCCCTCCTTTGGTTCTTAATTTTCCTATTTTTATCTATGGTTTATCCCTTTTTAGGGATCTAATTGTGTATTTATAAGTATTTTATAAAGGAGTGCTTGAGGGGTGAAGTTGTCACTCAGGATTGATCCAAGAATGTGCTTGTGTTGGATTGTGTGTGACATTCAATGGATCAAAAAAGAGAAATAGTTCAACCGAAATCGAATTGTCACCGTCGGATGAACTGACGCCATATAGGTTCTAGCGTCGGATCATCCGGTGAAGGGGTCTGGGCGCTCAGTTGCTCTCTGTTTGAAAATTTCACACCGTCAGATGAACTAACGCCTAAGCGTCTTTATACCATCCGTTCATTTGGTGCTGAAGAAATTTTCTCTTTTCCTCAGACCCGCGTGCAACTGCTCCGACACGTTATAAAACCAGGCCGTCGGATCATCTGATGCCCTACTTCACCCCGGAGCTCAGTTGCACCGACGGTTCGACCGACACCTCTATTTTTCCACTGTCGGTTATCCGACGCTACACTGATGCATTGGTCCCACCCGTCATATCCGTCCGGCCTCTCTAATCGTTTGAAATCCTAATCTCTTGCCGCCGTGGTCTCGCGCCCGTACACCACCCCTCCTCGCCGTCTCCAGCAATTTCACGTGTGCGAGCGCCCGAAACGTCCTCCTGCGCACCTCGCCGGCCCTCCGCCTTCACCGCCGGCCGCCGTGCCACACCCCCGCACCAAATCCCACGCACGCGCCGCCTTCGACCCGAGCTAGGGTTTGGCCGCCACCATTGATTCCGGCCGTCTGCCGCCGCAGGGGACTCGCCAGTGACCTTCTAGGGGTGCGCAAGGGCCATCTTGTCCACCACAGCCGTCTCCCATGTTGACTCTCGTGCAGTGGTGAGACATCTCGCTAATCCCCCTCCGGGTGCTACTGTTACTGCTTGGTTAGGAGTGAATTAGGGAAATTGGTGCTACATGTTGCCCTGTGATCATCAGTAATGCTTCAATTTTCCTACTCATGATCATAGAGACTGCTCATAATTCTTGCAATCATAGCATCCTCTCCATATCTTGTGCTCCCTGGTCTCTATTGATGTTTGTTGTTGCGAGCAGTAGCATGTCATTCACTAAAATTGATCCTCATGCTTCATAGAGTTCTGTGCCATACTCTTACTGTGCTTACATATCCTCTAGCCTCTGCTAGATTCATGATTGTGAGCACCTTAATTTGGCATATTCAAGAATTCTTCATGGTTGTCCACACAATTGCACATCCTGTTCACCTAAGGACTTCATTAGCACTTTCTTTATTAGCGGCAGCAATTCTCCTAGTATGTTCCATAATTAGGTTCATATCCACTCTTTTGCTGTGCTTAAGGACTTCTTACCCTTAAATACATATAACGTTTATTCGTATCTCGCCATTCTATAATATTCTATCTTTTCTCTCACAGATGGCAGGCGACAAGAGGGAGGGCAAGGCGGTAGCCGAGCCGAAGAAGAAGACCCGACAGCAGAAGGAGTAGGAGAGAGTGCTAGCAGTGCCTGACACTCAGGGTCAACATCAGAGGGGCATACGCATCTCAAAGGGTACACAGGGTTAGGGGGAGCAGCCCCAGGGTGATCAGTAGTCAGAGTAGCAGACTCAGCAGCAGCAGTAGCCACGTTGCTCAGGCAGAGGACACCAGCCAGCAGAGTAGATAGAGTCACCTCCCTCACTGGCCAGGTCCGCACCTCGGACATGAGGAGGTCACACTCAGCCTCAGCCGACACCTCGTCAGAGGAGAGCTGTCGTGGAGGATCTCACAGAGAGCGAGTAGCAGGCTCACAACCCTCAGATTCCCAGAGGCCCACGAGCAGAGGCCTTCGGCATTTACCTCCGTGACCTTCGTCCCTTGCCAGGGCCGAAGATTCAGCGGTTGAGGAGTCTGCCTATTGACGGTGAAAATCCGTCAACCTAGCCATGAGTTTACCTTCGGTGTTGGCATAAGTTTTATACTTTATCCATTGGTACTAACCCCCGTGGTATAACAAGTTCACTTGTGCATGTCGATTTTGGAGTTTAGTGTTTATGTATGGTTTTAGCGTTGAAAGCAAGACTTTTGGGATAAGTTCATCAAGCGCCATGTGACAAGACCTTGAAGCCCCGTACAAGTCATGCAATGAAGCAAACTTGACCCCAAGAAGCCAGGGACTCAACCCGAGAAGATGACAAATTCTGAGGACCTAACCAAAAAAGTGTCAAATCTTGTGGGACAAGGAGCTACGTCCAATTCGGAGAGAAACTGACGACAAGGGCAAACATGCAGAATGGGGAAGGATCTAAAAGACTCGGGAACCGACACCACGCGAAGGAGGCCGGGAACTGGGCCTGGATGGGACCAGGCCGGCCGGCCCAGCCCAGTTCAGGGCCCATTTGCCCCCACCTTTGACCTAGCCGCCATTCGGGCTATTTATAGCCCCGGGGTCGAGAGCCACGAAGGAATGAATTCGTCATTGGCCGTCGAGGAGCAGAGAAGAGACGGACACCATCCCGGAGAAGAGAGGGTCGAGCTAGTTGACTAGGGTCTCCCAAGCCAGCGTGGGAACCTTGCACGGAAGACCACGTCGGAGTTCCCGGAGCTAGAAGCAAGATCAAAGTAGGATCCCGGTGGTGATCTTGTTTATGTATCATTGTATTAGTTGAATTATCAAGTTGAATCTATTTCTAGCGATCAAGAGTTTCTTCGATGATTTCGTTTTTCGATCGGCTTTGCTTATTCTAGATCTATTCTCGAGATAGATCACATAGGGTGTTCTTGTAGCCGCGGTCGCTAGAGGTACACACCGGATCTTCCGAAAGAACTAGACTTGTCCTTGGACTCGCCCTAGACTACCTGCAAGAATAGGAATATGTTGTGACAGAATGGGGGTTCCGAAAGACAGGCATTTTCAGAGTCAGACGGGAAACCACGATTTAAAGAGGCTTCTAATAAGATTCGATTTGCTATTTCTTCTCTTGCTTGGAACTTCAACAAAAGGCATAACCCGGTCTCTCTAGATTGATTTATCTACCCTATCTATCTTTGTTATCTCCGGTCTTTAGTAGATTAGATTAGTTTTGTGTTCGTTCTCTAGATGCATTAGGGTTTCTCTTTACCGAAGATTGAAGTAACTTAGCTTTACTAGATCATCTTTTGCGTCACACATTTGTTCCACGGATTCGATACCTTGGGTTCACTACTCGAGGGAAGAAGGGTCCCTTGACTACGACGGGAGACTTGTCTGGTTGCAAGTCTAAACGAACTTTGATACAACTACTAACCGTCAATAAGCCCCTTTTTCTGGCACCGTTGCCGGGGAACAAGTGATCAAGATTTGATCTTTTATTGCCTTTTTGTGATTTTCAAATTTCTTTTACTTTTTCTTTTTTCATCTACTAAACTTTAATCATCCTCAAAATAAATCTAATCTAGTTTGTCTAACCCTAGTTTTCATAGATTTATTTTTACTTTCTAGTTTTTGCATATTTTGTTTATTGCTAACCCTAAAAGGAGATGGACGGCTACCTCTCCAACAAACCCGATAATTTTGTGGATGATCCAGAAAAACTTTACAAGCTAAGGAGACGCGAAGCACATCAATCTAAAAAGTTGTATTTTGTAGATTCGAAGTTGGAAGAGAAAGGATCGAAGGAATCTCCAGATAATTCAACACCTCAAAGTCCTCGGGAGAATCGACTTCCACCGATGGGTGACCAACCGCAAGAGCGCAAGATTGGGGAGCTATGCACCCCGGACATCATCGACCTACCAATCTTGAATCTTGAGGAGATCGGAAGACCGTTCGAGATCAAGACCTCAACAATCCGCATGGTGCAAGATTCACCCTTCACTGGTAAAAAGGATCCGAACCTTCACCTCCAAGCATTCATTCAACTATGTCAAACTTTCAACATGGATGGGGTGACTCAAGATCAAATGAGGGCAAGGCTTTTTCCGTTCTCGCTACTCGGGAAGGCTTTGCAATGGTTCCACTCTCAACCGGCGAAGACGGTGCAAAATTGGAACACGTTGATGAAGGCTTTCATGAAGGAATACTACTCGCCAGGTAAAACTCAAAGTTTGCGTAATAAGATTGCCACCTTTGTTCAATATCCTACGGAAACTATCTCGGAGGTATTTGAGCGCTTCAACAAGTACACTCGGGCGGTTCCACATCACAAGTTCCCGAAGGAACACCTCGTGCAAAAGTTCTTTCAAGGACTCACCATGGCGTCAAGGACGATCATCGATGCATTAGCGGGGGGATCTATCATCGAGCTTACACCGACGGAAGCTTTCACTCTATTCAAGAAGGTCGCGGATAATGACACATGGGCGTCATCCAGGCGCCTACATCCGGTCAACCCACGGGGAATGTCAAGGGAGTCTTGCAAGTGGAGGAGAACATTGAAGGCAAGATTGATTCACTCATGAGGATATTGGAAAAGATGGAGATAGAAAAGAAAGAGGCTCAAGACTTGAAGGCCGCCGAAGCAAGATCCACATGCGAAGAATGCAGAGAGTATGACCATGTCCACAAAGATTGTCCGGAGGAAGCCAAAGTGCTCGACTACATGAGGAAGGGAGAATTGCCGAACTTCCGCTACCGGCAAGGTAGACCTCAATTTAATGCAAGCTCATCCATTTCGAATTCGGTTCCGCTTCGTATACAATTGAAGGAATTCATGGACGAGCAAGCTAAGATCAACAAGGACACCGTCACCAAGTTCAAGACCATAGACAAGGTGTTGGTGAACATCGATAGCAAAGTGACGGAGGTCGGGAGCTCCAACCATCAAGTGCTCAACATGATGAAGATGCTCGAACGCAAGTGGGACAACTTGCCAGGCGCCTCACTAATGATGAAGGGAAGCTTCCGGGACAACCTAAAGGTCCCGTATCGGCGAAGGCCAATCAAACACGTTCGAGAAAGGAGACCGAAGATCCAGAACGTCCAGCGGGAGCAAGGAAGCTTAAACCATCCGCCGAGGTGGAGGAAGTTGCTAAGGAGAAGGTTACATGGATCGTCACCGAAGAGCCCGAATTTTAGATGCCAGAAGAAGACACGAGGATAGCACAACTCAAGCCACACTATTTCTGAGGTAAACTTGACAACCACTTTGAGAAGTTTGTGGAGGTTGTGCATAGACTTAGCATCAACATGCCATTATTAGATGCCCTACAAGTACCTACATATTCTCGTTACTTTAAAGACATACTTGCAAATAAATATGAGATAGCAACACTCGGGGTAGATCATGTCAAGATGTCAGAGGAGTGTAGTGCCGCTATTGCTAATGGGCTAGAGAAGCAAAAGGACCCCGGATGCCCTACAATTCCATGTTCCGTTGGTTCATTCAATTTCGAAAAGGCGTTATGCGACCTTGGAGCAAGTGTGAACGTCATGCCAAGGGATGTGTTCGAGAAGCTACGCCTACCATTGGAGCCTATGGGTGTGTGTTTGGAGTTGGGAGATAACTCCATTCGCTATCCCTTGGGCATTACCGAAGACGTACTCGTGAAGGTCGGACACCACTTCATCCCCGTCGACTTCGTGGTGTTCGAGATGGGAGAGAGGGAGAAGCCGCCGCTCATCCTTGGGAGGCCTTTCCTCAAGACCGTGGGAGCCACTATTGATGTTGGAAAGGGGGAGATCATGTTTGACATTAACGGAGAAAGGAGTTCTTTCAAGTTCTGACAACGACTCGAGGCATGTAATATGATTGGAGTTAAAGATGTTCCACCTCATCGTCGCGTTGTTAAGGAAGAACCAAGGAAGAAGGAAGGGCTGAAAAAGAAGAAAGAGCCGAAGAAGAAGGACGTAAAGAAAATCAAGAAAGGTGTTGCATCCGTCAAGACAAAGGATGAAAAGCCGCCTGTGAAGACCAAAAAAATGACTAAGCCGGAAGATAAGACCATGCCCAAAATGGTGCGGAAGTGGGTACCCAAGATTGCAACGCCCACAAAGAGCGTTGATCCTAAGTAATCAAGTGAAGAAGTCTAGCTATGGATTATAAACGAAGCGCTGGGCGGGAGGCAACCCGTTTCGTCGAGTCAAGAATAAGCTACCGGGAGGACAACCCGATTCCAGGTGTTTTGAGTCTTTTTAATAATTTAGTTTTGAATTTTATTATGCAAAGACATTAGACTTAGAAGTGGTTGATCAATATTAGAGACATAATTCTTGGTTGAATATTTTGCTTGATCGTAAACCCTTTACTTGAACCCTCCTATGTGTTTGTTTGTTTCTTTTCGAGAAACCACAACCAAATAAATTCAGAACCTAACTCAACCCTTCATCCTTATTATGGTGTAGTGGTTGACTTATTTTTGATGCTAAAAACACACGAGTAGAGCCACGGCTTATACCTAGGTGTTAATTAAATTTCAGCACGTGGTAGGACTCGCGTGAACCTAGAAACTAAACTTTTGGTTGGTTTAAAAATCTATATCCTTGGTTTCTCTAAGATTAGAATTTTTCTAAGCCTCATTTAATTTTGTTTTATTCAAAATCTCTCTCATTTAGCCAAAATTAGAACCTAAACCTATGCCCCCATGATCAAGTCGGGAAAAGTTTGCTCTCAACCAATGAAGGCAAACTAGACCAGTGAGACCAATATCAACATATCAGAAAATATTTCCAACTTAAATTTGTTTTTAATGGTTTAAAAACTTCTCTAAATTTATGCTTGATCTCTTCCATAGCTCTGAAAATATTTTTAAATTTGGAAATTAGAAGAGTGCTTAGCCTTAAACATACTTAGAGGGAGGCATTCTAGTTTAAGTTTATCATGCATGCACCATTGGATGCCCTTTCATCAACTCTCATCAAGACCACATGCAAAGGACAAGCATGTGTAGGCAGCAAGCATAACTTTGCAAGAAATGGTGACATGTGAAGCAAGTGGATCAAGGGAGCATGGACATGACTCAAAGCATGAAGCATCAAGTGGAAGGACCAGTAATGCAAGAAAAGGAGTGGAGGAGAGCGTTTGGGCGGTGCAACTCGTGGAGCACACGGGCAAGAAAGTCATGGAGGAGAAATGATCACGCTGGGAGAAAATGGAGCCCTGGGGATGCACGCGGCCACCCAGGCCGGTCGGCCCAGGCCGGCCGGCCTCCCCAACAAAAGGAGCCCCCGGCTCCCGTCTTCTGCAGGCAAGCATCCCTCTCCTTCCTCTGTTTGTGTGCTCAAGTTCTTGTGCCCAGAACCACCGTAGACATAGCCAACCTTCCCAAGCTTGATAGCTCAAACAATTCACACCCTTAATCCACTCAAAGTCCACATTCCGAAGTAAGTTTTTAAGTGCCTAGTTACCGGTTGCAACCTGGAATTTTAGTGGAGAGAAGAGTGCTGCAATCATGTAGAAGAAAACCACAAGTCTCTTCACCAAGAAGAAGGGATCATCGTCATCCAAGCCGTCTTCAACGACGTCTTCGAGGAGGCACTCGGTTTCTGAGTCTCCTCAGAGCATGGAGGAGGACACGACACCGCCAAGGAGGAATGACGCTCTCCACCTCGGTGGCATGAGGGCAACAAGGAGCACGTCCATGAGGTTTACCGAATCTCAAGGGGGCACGGAGGAGCCGCCCGTCCCACCTCGACGATCGACCCATTCATCCGCGCCACCTCCATACACTCCGCAGTATTCCACATATGGTTTCATCATAGTGTCGGAGGAGGAGGAGGAGAAGAAACTCTCTCGTCTTGAGAAGAGGTTTGTGGCCAACGTCGACTTCGACGATCAAGCACTCAACTATTTGGGTTTTGGCACGAACATATATTATATGTTGGGGCACCTTGTATGGGTGCAATTCTCCAATGAGGTGTCGGCAAACACCCACAAGGAGTTTGCCTTGGAAATCTTGATGACTATTGCGCCTATCCTTGATGATGGGGTGCAAAGTTTATAATTCCGTTTGGAGGGAATCCAACAAGTGGTTCCCTACGAATATGTTAGGGAGCTACTTGGGTTCCAAAAGGGAGCTCCGGTGAAAGTTGACGTGCCGGATGGCATGTTAGATGGATTTTGGAATTTAATCTCCGAAGAATCCCACCAACAATGCAACTGCATCCATAACCCCATTATCCAAGTATTCCACTCTTGGATGACCAAGAGGATATTGGGGAGGATGAGGGAGATGAAGGTGACCGACACGGAGTTGAATTGGCTCTACTCGGCTTTAATTTCCAAGCAGCCAATAGGCCCCTCATACCTCATGATCAACCGATGGTGTTGCGAGGCAACATCGGGGTTGGGAGATATTGGTTCGGGGTGCTACCTCTCTATGTTGGCCATCTCCCTAAGGCCAGGGATCACAAGAAACCCCGAACATCTTTTACGTGGGACCTCTCTTGGCCTTGAGTATTTGAAACAAGGTAAATATATTAGTGGAGATGAGAGAGGAGGCTTTCATGTGGCCAAGGTGAACCTACCCCTTCTGGACGCAAGGCTTAGGCTTTTCATTCAAGGGAAGGAAGATTGGTTGGAAGAGGGACTCCTTGTCCCGGCAAAGAAAAATAAAAGAGGAAGAATCGTAGAGGAGGGATCCTCCTCCGCACAAGCGGGTGGTGCACAACCCAACTATGTACCACCGTTTGGCGGGATTCCTACTCCGCCAAGTTATTACGGAAGGCCACAAGTGCAAGCATGGGGGAGTGGTGCACCGGTACCCCCACCAAATTATGTGGTGCCCAACGTAACCTTCGCGGAGCCCTACGCACAATATCCCCAACCACAACAAAGCATGACCATAATTGGAGGGTATGTTGCGAGAAATATGCAAAACGTCGCAGCCATCCAAACCAACGCGGCTCAACTTGGGGAGGGCAATGCAAATATTGCCTATGAGCTTGGGCGCCTTCACCTAGTGCAGCCGGATCAATTCGTTGGAGGGGATGTCCAACCCTACTACGAGCAAGGGTACAACTATCAAGATTATCAACACCAACCACCGGTGAAGGATTAGGAAGAAGGAGGAATTTTAGTTCTCTTTTCTTTTCCCTTTTCTCTGTAATTTTCAGCTTCTGTTTTCTTGTGTTTGCGTAATATTTTCAGTTTTTATTTAAATTTCAGCAAGTGTGTTAGTTTATTTTCAGCATGTATTTCAGCTTTTTTCATCATTAATAAAGACACCACCTTGTTTACATCATTGGGAAAGTTACAAAATTTGTGCCATGATGATATATGATTATAATTGCCGCTTTGTTTATATTTGTAATTGATTTATGCATGTTAAAGCTAGTGCTCTCTTAAAACATGAATCTGAATTTATCTAAATGCTAGCTTAATCTTTAGCGGAGGTTATGATTAAAATAAAGACCCATAGTGTTTTATGTGCTCTCAAGTTATGAATAGATTGAAGATGGTTTTTATGCCCAAAAATATCGCTAACCTTGTCATGAATATCACGTGTGTGTTGCTCAACCTATCCAGAGCCTAATATATATTTGAGTGCATAAACCTTAGTGTGCAAGATTTATTTTTGAGTGAGTTATTGAAGGCCATGATTTCTCTGGCCCGAGACTAAGAAGCTGGTTATTCCGTTTTTTGCGTATCTATCTTTTTGCTAGCCTTTTATCCATGCATTGTCTATCCCCGCATTGGAGATCTCACAAACCTCGCCGGATATCCACCCTTAAAACCAAATATCATCTTTTGTGATTACCTCCTTGACCACAACCTATCGTTGAGAATGGATCATCAATTCAAGAAAGATCGCAAGACAGTGCCAACATTGAAGAATTCAAGTATCTCTCGAAGGAAAAAAATTTCCGGTAGCTACCTTATCGCCTCTTTGCCTGAGGACGAGCAACGTCTAAGCATGGGGGAGGAGGTAGGTACGATGTAATTTTAGAGTTCAAAGGGGAGCAAATAAAAAAATTCAAAAGAAAGAATGAAAGAAAGAGAAATATGAGAAAAAGAAAAAATATGTGAGTATGTGTAAAAATAAAAATAAAGTGAACTCCCCGGTTCTCCAAAGTGCATTAGGAATTTCAAGGCTTCAAGATTAAAAGATCCATGCTCACTTTCCAACCATGTGTTATCCGATAACAAAGACTTTCTTTGTGCCTCGGGATCACTCTTTGCCATTTGCACATGTCCACCTATCTCAAGTGTGTGTATTTTTCTCTTTCCCCTCCTTGATATACATTATTCTCCAATGACCTTTTTGACGAGTCTCAGTAAGACCATGAGAAGCTTGTCTTGTTTTGACAACACCTCATTTATAAAATCTTGGTATGACTAAACTTTCCCAAAAAGCTCCATATAAAGCCTATCACACATATATGTTAAGAGAGGGAAAGGAGTAGAATATATAGGCTTGAGACACAAAGTGAGATGAGAGTTCATGAGCAATATGCAAGATTGTTTAAATTTCTGAACTTGGTTTAGCTCTTTTCCATCTCATTCTTCATTTCATAATTTTTGAGATCTATTTAAATTTTGGGAGCATGTTAATACTTGTGGGGTAAGCTTAATTAAGAATCTACCCTCCGTAGAGGTGAAGGCTAGTACATTATGGAACTTTAACGAATTAAAATTTTGAGAGCATTATGTTTTCTCATGTATGATCAAGTGCAAGGTTTAAACATTGATGGGCAACGATGATATCCATCGAAGGCTTACTCGAGGAAGAGCAAGGTTTAAGCATGGGGGAGATGTTGACGGTGAAAATCCTTCAACCTAGCCATGAGTTTACCTTCGGTGTTGGCATAAGTTTTATATCTTATCCATTGATACGAACCCCCGTGGTATAACAAGTTCACTTTTGCATGTCGGTTTTGGAGTTTAGTGTTTATGTAGGGTTTTAGCGTTGAAAGCAAAACTTCCGGGATAAGTTCATCAAGCACCTTGTGACAAGACCTTGAAGCCCCGTACAAGTCATGCAATGAAGCAAACTTGACACCAAGAAGCCAGGGACTATACCCGAGAAGATGACAAATTCCGAGGACCTAACCAAAAAAGTGCCGAATCTTGTGGGACAAGGATCTACGTCCAATTCGGAGAGAAACTGACGACAAGGGCCTACATGCAGAAGGGGGAAGGATCTAGAAGACTCAGGAACCGACACCACGCGAAGTAGGCCGGGAACTGGGCCTGGATGGGCCTAGGGCCGGTCGGCCCAGGCTGGCCAGCCCAGCCCAGTCCAGGGCCCATTTGCCCCCTCCTTTGACCTAGCCACTATTCGGGCTATTTATAGCCCCGGGGTCGAGAGCCACGGAGGAATGAATTCGTCATCGGCCTCCGAGGAGCAGAGAAGAGAGGGACACCATCCCGGAGAAGACAGGGTCAAGCTAGTTGACTAGGGTCTCCCTAGCCGGCGTGGGAACCTTGCACGGAAGACCACGTCGGAGTTCCCGGAGCTAGAAGCAAGATCAAGGTAGGATCCCGGTGGTGATCTTGTTTATGTATCATTGTATTAGTTGAATTATCAAGTTGAATCTATTTCTAGCGATCAAGAGTTTCTTCGATGATTTCGTTTTTCGATCGGCTTTGCTTATTCTAGATCTATTATCGAGATAGATCACATAGGGTGTTCTTGTAGCCGCGGTGGCTAGAGGTACATGCCGGATCTTCCGAAAGAACTCGACTTGTCCTTGGACTCGCCCTAGACTACCCGCATGAATAGGAATATGTTGTGACAGAATGGGGGTTCCAAAAGGTGGGCGTTTTCGGAGTCGGGCGGGAAACCACGATTTAAAGAGGCTTATAATAAGATTCGATTTGCTATTTCTTCTCTTGCTTGGAACTTCAACAAAAGGCTTAACCCGATCTCTCTAGATCGGTTTATCTACCCTATCTATCTTTGTTATCTCCGGTCTTTAGTAGATTAGATTAGTTTTGTGTTCTTTATCTAGATGCATCAGGGTTTCTCTTTACCGAAGATTGAAGTTACTTGGCTTTACTAGATCATCTTTTGTGTCGCACATTTGTTCCACTGATTCGATACCTTAGGTTCACCACTCGAGGGAAGAAGGGTCCCTTGACTACGACGGGAGACTTGTCCACTTGCAATTCTAAACGAACTTTGATACAACTATTAACCGTCAACAGTGCCCGAGGAGCAGTGGTTCCCGCGTGGGCGAGAGGACTGTGACCCCAGGTTTTGGACGATACTGGAGGAGAGCTTCTATGCTTCCTACGTACACTGGGGTTCCCAGCTAATTCAGCACAGGATGCTACAGTTCACCGCACTTCGAGCAGCTGCAGCTGGAGAGGCCATTCTACCCTTCTTCGACTACCAGCGGGGCTTGGTGGACTTGGTGACCAGGCGGTCGCGTTACTTCCCCGACTGGGTCCGAGTTTTTTACACCACTGTGTACTTCGTCGCTGACCGGGTCGCTCTCAGGTTCATGTTCATGGGTCAGCAGTAGAGGCTCACTAGAGAGGGGATTGCAAAGTTGCTCCAGGTTGACCTTCACGACGACTCGATCCACTACCTGGCTTACCCCGACGTCGAGCCTCCTCGTCGTGCTCACTCTCCAGTTCTTCCGTTAGACGACGAGATCAGTTTCCTATTCCAGCAACCATTCCTCCCCGGTACACCCAGGACACCGGACCGTCTGATTCGTGAGGCGTACGGCGTCCACTACGCTCTCAGGAGATCCGTACTCTATAGGATGGGGAACGCTGAGTCTTTGACAGGGGTGCAGCAGTGGCTCCTGATGTACGTGATGGAGAAGCGCCCATTTGATTTGGTTGATATCATGCTTGCTGAGATTGAGGACGCCATTATGGATGGCATGGGGATGACACGACAGCAGCCCTTCGCTCACTGGATCAGTTGGCTGTTGTCCCATCTTGAGGCCCAGAGGAACGTCGGGATGTTGGAGTCATCGAAGTTTGTGTTCCCGACCTACCGACCTCCTGTTGACGTAAAATCAGCACGTCACGCCAAGCACACAGCAAGCCGAACAGCTAGCTTAACACACGTGGCCGAATCCAAAGCGTGCCAGTCAATTTTCCCTGAAACTGACAAAGGATGAAAATAGTTCGATAAAACCTGGAACATGTCGGGTGGTACCAGATAGTTCTGTATTTACGGCTACAAAGCCAATCAAAACAACATATAGCTACAACAAGCTATCTGTCGGCAATCTGAACATCATTCGGGAACTGATAAAAACATATAAATAGGGTATAGCTGAATGCATGACGTAAGCATGATGAAAGATCGGTCTTTATTTAAACAACAGTGCAGCATGTAACCATGACCGATTATCAAGGATAAATCACGATAAAATAAATAAAGGCGAAGCATGATCATCAATTTGCAGTAAACATGCATGCATAGGCCAAAAGCACTAGTCTACCGCATGTCTAGATACTTTCAAACCCGTCGAGCGTGACACCAAACAAGTTAATCCACCGCATGATACAACTTGTTTGAAATCACACCACCAACTAAGAATAGACCAATCCACCGCATGATACGATCTAAACATGGAAGCCTAAAAGCATACATTATTTAAAGCAAACTCATGACCATGTTTCACTCGTGACAAAGTTGCCGAATACAGCTGTACAACCGATTCGGGTTTCGTGGAGAAGGAACAAACTATGCTAGATTAACACGCTTGAACCCGCAACACGTGGCAATCTAGATTGATTCGAATTCGGCTATTAAAGAGCACGTGACCCATGAACCACATCGAGTTAAGGACTTGAACATACATCATACGGATTGCAAACAAGATAGAGCCGAATCTAGTCAATCTAAATTGGGCAATAAGAGTGTTGCATGAATTAAACGTAAGAGCAAAATTCAAAGCAACACACGGTAACTTAATGAATCTATTAGATCTTGCCAAGTCTAATAGAGCCGATAACTAGCTCCAAGCTAGATCTTAGCCTGGCGCATGGCTCACGATCTAACAAGAAAGCCCTCTTAAACCAAGCTTAAATCCACCGCATGATACTAAGCATGGTAACAAGACTACTTGCATCACGGTCTAAATCCACCACATGATACTAGACATGGTACAAGGTTGCCGGTACTTACGGAGGTCGACGGATCGATGGCTCCTCTCGAAGAACTCGACGACTTGACTAAAGGACTCGAAAGATGGCACGGGGCCGGTTTGTTCTGAAATTGTTCGATCCCTATTACAAACACTAAGGGTTCATATTTATACCCTTGTCCTAACACGACTCTTAGTCGACCACGATTACAACATTTATTGCCTAAATTAATGCCCCGGCGCCAATGTCCGTCTCGCACCCGTCATCACACTACTAGATTTCCCCCCTAATGCAACGCACAAAATGTGTTGCAATATGCCATATTTGGTTGCAATAGACACAATTGCAACCAAATTATTCCGTGGGCCATGGGATGCGAAAGGCCGCGTTGCATTAGGGTATTGCGTCGTTGTCCATCTAGTGGTTGCCAAAGTTTTTTTGTTGCAACGTAACACAACGTTGCAATTAGGGTTTTTTACAACACTTGTTTTGGTTGCAAAGTGTACTATTGCGACACATCCGCGGTGTTGCCAAAGGTGCAATTGCAACGTTTCGTTTCGTTGCAAGTTATAGTATTGCTACGCACCGACTTTGGTTGCTATTGGTTGAACCTCGTCTATTACCACGAAAGTAATTTGGTTGGAATATGTAGCATTGTCGATGCCACGAAATTGGTTAGTTGCTATAGGTGGTCTCCTCTATTGCCACAAAAGTTGATTTCGATGTGATAGGTAGCATTGTCGATGCCACGATATTGGTTACGTTGCTTTAGGTGGTATCCTCTATTGCCACGTAATTTGATTGGTTGTAATATGTGGTCCTCTATTATTGCTTCGAAATTTGGTTGGTTGCCATAAGTTAAAGTCTTTATTACAACGTTTCTATTAGGGTTGCTACAAGTGCACTATCTATTGCCACGCTCATTTTGTGTTGCTACAAGTTGAACTTCTTATTACCACGTTCCCATTAAGGGTTGCTTCAAGTACACCATACTATTGCCACGTTCCTTTTGTGTCGCTACAAGTTGAATTTCTTATTACCACGTTCATATTAGGGGTGCTACAAGTGCACCTTACTATTGCCACGCTACTTTTTGGCAACGAAAAACACTGGTGTATTCTGCCACGCTCATTTATGTAGCAGCAGTAATTGCAACATTAATTAACATCAGCAGATAAATATAACAATGCATCTATAGTTAATTAACCAACATTGAACCATCCACTGAGTTAATTACATGACTCATGAAGTACTTAAATACTGAAAAGTTTGGCACAGGACATTGTTTCAACACATAGTAGACAAATTTGCTAGGACATGAAGAACTTGGCACGCCAATTGTTACTTGGAGATGATCCCAACACTTGATCGGCAAAGGGGGATTCAATGCAAGGAGGTCTCATCACCGATAAAGAATCAACAAAATTTTTAAGTTAGCATCAATTAATCTCTAATATTGGAATTTGTGAAACAACAACATATAGCAAACCAAAGATTGATTGTGATTCATAAAAATAGCATAATGACATAAAATAATTACCACAACCATAAACACACTTTGACAGCTGAAACATGAATTACATTCACGGCGGTAAGAGTTGTTGGAAAAAGCTTCACCTCATGTCTTTTTGGTGCTTTGTCGTCTCCTTTGTGCAACTTGTACCGTAGTCTGTTGAGAAGAAATTTGTCTAACGGTGGATTGAGTTTCGGGATTGTTAACACCACCTTTAGTGCTTCGGTTTTGTGAAATACTTGTTTTCGAGCTTCTTGATTCCTTCTCCTATGAACCAATCATTTGGAAGGACAAGATTAGGCGTAATTTCATCGATGACTCGATGATATGTACTAGTAAAAAGTTGTGAATTCGAGAACAACCCGAGTACACGAGAGCACATTCCCGGAGTCCGGTTGTACATTCCCGGATGTAGGAATTGATGGTTCCGCCGCCACGTTGTACGCGGATTCGGCGACAAGGTTGTTTTGTCGGGTGATTGATGCAACCGCCGCCACGTCGGCAGATTTAGTGACATTGTTGCTTGGGCATGGTTGTACGGATATTGGCTGGTCAACCTACCAAAGGATACAAACATTCATATATAGAACCCAAGGAAAGAAACGCATTCATGCAAATAGCTTGACCGATACTGTGGAACTTGTGATCGTCCATTTGATGCTTGCGGCATTGATAGGAACTCTTGCCTAAGCTGTTGTAGATCCGCCTCGCCTTCTCTTTTCAATTTCTTCAAGTTGGCGTGCATGTTCTCTCCTTTCTCGCTTCCCTTTCTTCTTCCCATCCCGACATTTTTTCCCCGTAGCTGCCCAAATGCGTCCATGAGCTCGACGTGTTCCTCATGCTGTAGCTCTTCCCTACGAATTTGTTCCTCGCGCTCCGCATTGAGCAGCTGCCTTCTAGTTGGGTTTTTTGCCAGGTACCCGTGAAACGACCCGAATTTCCGCGAACGGAAACCCGACTCTCTGCACCTCCGTGATAGTCCCAGGAAGAGGCTATCACGTGCAATCCCTGTCTCAAGTGGTACAAATCCATACAACACGGGAATAAAAGAAGAATTACATAATATTATTATTACATCAGCAGAGTACAACTCTTCTGCACAAGCCGGGTACAAGTCTAACGGGACCCGAATCAAGAAAGGTAAAACACATACGTAGCGGATCTACATAAGCGAAGCGTCTCCAGCTCCACAGGCAAACTCGAGCATAGGACCAGCTCTAGTCTTCACACCTTCGTCACGAAGTTGTAGTCGTAGACGGTCACCGAGTCTGAAATGCCAGCATCTACCCGATAAGCGGGTAGGTCATGTCAGCTTCCCAACAAAGAGCAAAAGCGGTGGTTGAATCTAGTATGCATGGATAAAACCTATATTGGGCTGTAGAAAGTTATGCATGCAGCAACGCGGTAGCAACAATCAAGGTATGCAGAATAAGCAGCGAGGTCCACACCTCCGGAGGTCCACACCCTCGAGGTCCACACCTCTGAGGTCCACACCTCCGGGGTCCGCACCCCTCAACAAGGATGTCCACACCAAAGCACTGAATCACAACCACGATCCAGCTCCCAACTCTCATCTGCGATGTGGGGCCCACCTGCTCCTATCCCCACATCTCAACGGCCTCAGGACAGGCTCACTCACTCGGAGGAGAGAAGAAGCACAAGAAAAGAGTCTAGCCAGGTGAGAGATCAGAGGACTGTCCATAACCGGTGGACACGGACTATAGCTATAGGTTTAACACTGCGAGAGGTTGTACAACCGTACCCGCCCGAATAGAGCCCGATGGTAGCGAACCACCCGAAACCCTACCATACGGCCGGAGTCCAAGTAAGTGGATAGTACCCTCCTGCGTCTCCGAGTACGGCGCGGCCTCCGCCGTAGAGCTCATACCGCCGGCCGAGAGGTCCCTCGAAGCCGTGGAACCCTTCCCCGGCCTCGCCGGGCGAAGTCTTCTAAGGAGGAAAGAGCCGTCTCCCGACACGATCACACCGATCCGCCTACGGGAGGGGTGCTTGTCCACTATGAGTCTCACCCCGCACCCCCGCCCAATACAAGGCGGGCGGTTTGTACGGTAAAAGTCCACTGAAGCAAGGTCAACTGACGATCGGTCCTTAAGGGCCGAGAGCAAGCACTCACCATCTCCATCCCGTCCGACACGCCGCTCGGGCGAGAGGCCAGATCGCATCTCCCCGAGGTAGGCGTTCACAAGTAACCAAACGGCTCGCTCCCGCCAGAAACACGACAAGGAAGAACACACCCAGAACTCACGCTAGAACACGCCGAGATCTCCCACATCTCAGTCCGAACCCAGAGAACCATCCATAATCAAGCAACAAAAGTATGGATAGTAAGTATATGGGACTAGCTAGGGGTCTGTAGCTAATCCCGAGATAGGTAAAGCAAGGAATCAGGATATATCAAATAACAAGGCAAGGCTAATCAAATGGCTATGAAATCCATCAAATCAAGTAACATAAATATAGCACTAGCAACTAATAGCATGCATGGGTTCTACATGGTTGGGAGTGACATGACACCTGCGTGGTAGTCGTCGTAGAGTAGTAGAGGTTGAGCGTCCTCTCGGGCAAAGTCGGGGTAGTCGTGTTTCCTCAGACGTCGCAGCTCGGGTCTTCAACAAGAACACAAGCCTACACGAGATGCGACATGGAAATAAATATCGAACATTCATCTAATGCAAAAGCATCAATAAGAACCAATTTAGAAGATCCAAATAAACTCCAGAGTAAATGCAAGCGACTGGGTTTAATTAATGAATATAAAGCAATTGGTTTTAAAACAAAAGTAGTTTAAGCAACTAGTTTTTATATCCTAGAAAACAGGGTAGGAGCAAGAGTTAGTTCAAAGTTAGCTTACGGGTCTTACGGCTAAGATCTTAGGTAATCAAGCCTGCAAGCAAGAAAGCGGAGAGGCTGAGATCAAGTACTTGCTAGGTTTTAGCTCTTGGATGATCAAAGCGGTAGCACGAAGGGTGATGAAAGTAGAGCGAAGCAAAGATAACTAGAAAAGGCATTATCATGCCAAGATATGTGGCGACAGCTCAAACGGGATGAAAGGATCATCTTGTGACCGACATCGGGTGGCGATGAGGTAAAGTGTGTTTAAGAGCGCTACGAGGCTTGTACTGATGATGCGGCAATGTCCATGGCAGGGCAGCTAGGTTGCGGCTCGGGGTTGCCGTTCGTGAAGCATGGGCCCCCTGCTCACGACACGGCCATCCATCACGGGCGACATCCTGGCTTCAAGCACATGGCACGGTACACGCTTCACAACACATAGCTTCGTAGAGCAGAAGCGGGTTAAGCGCGAAGCAGCAAAAGGGGGAGGCAAGGGTGTAGGAAAGGTAAGTGATGCAAACATGGGGTAGGATTCGTGTCCACGACATGTCAATGTCTAGTAGCGGGGCTCCGGCGTCCCAGACCCACATTGGCACAGTGGCGGGCAGCGGCCACGAATTCTGCTCCAAGAACGCGGGGCGAAAAGGGCTCGGTTCAAGGGCAAGAGCGGGTAAGGATAAGATAGCAGCGAGTGTGTCAGATTTATGAAACCAACGCAAGTGGTTCCATAATTTCCGGAGCTTCGGATAATTAGTTATGATTTTCCAAAGGTAAAAGCATTTATAAAACATTTATCAAAACCTTTATGAAATTAGAAAAGGATTTTATTAAAATATTGCTGATGTCAGTATGACGTCAGCGGTCAGGAGATTTAGTGGGCCGAAATTGGGCCCAAAGTGTTGGTGGCCCAATGGGCCGACCCGAAACTGGCCCAAAGTTCCAAAGTCCGGAAAAAGTCCTCGGACTACGTTTGCTTTGGCCCTGGTTAGTCTTTGGACCAAGATGGGCTCGTTGGGTCATAGCCCAAACAAGAGCCAGTGGTTAAGATGAAGTCCGGATCGGGCTCCCCGAACTCTTCCCGGGGTTCGCTCGTCCTGGCGGCTGCGGGATCCTTTGTGTCTCAAGTGATCCTGCGCGCATGTGCTCCGGGTGTGGCACCACTCAAGATCAGAGGAAAAGGGGTCCCGCCCAAGGTGCTCGGCAAAATGCCAGACAGGGGCGGCGGCGCGGCAAGGGCCTGCCGGCGTCGGGATTTGGCTGTCGTGGCTGCGCGGGCACCTGCAGGGAGAGAACATCACAGCGCGAAGGCTGAGCCACAGATTGACGGCACGTGCGGGCTCAACGTCGACAGCCCGGTCACAGTGCCGGCGTGAGTGGTGGTGCAAAGCAGACCGCGGCGGAACGGGTTCAGGTGAGGTAGTGGCCTGCGGCCTGCCGACGCGTGCTGGGGTGCACGACGGCGGAACAGAGACGGGATCCTGCAGGAAAACAGCGGCGCGAAGGCCGGCCAAGGGTCGGTGCAAGAAAGAGGAAGAAACGTGTGCTGCACTCATTTGTGCAAAACATCGAACACGTGGAGGGCATGCCACGGTGAGGCTACAGAAAATGCACCCAAGTCACTAATGTTCACAGGGAGTAGGCGCAGCATGAAGGTTGGCGACACAGGCATGCATCGGAGGGTTAGAAGGAGTTGGCTTGGTCGGATGGCTCACCAACAGGCTCGTTGACACTCATGTCATTCTGTCGAACACGTTGTGGGCGAGGTGGACGGATGTCGTGTTGGGGAAGAAAGAGAGGCGGCGGCTTGTCCTCGCTGCAAGCCCGCGGTTCTCTTGGCGTAGACGTTCCCGCCGACGACGTCGTGGATCGGTAGTCACGGCGTCCTTGGTGTGGGCGGCTTCGGCTTCCTTCGACCTTTCCCCTCGACGCGCGATGGTCTCATACGGGCAAACCGGGGTGTTAGTTTGGATAGGAAAGGATTGGACGAAGGCAAGAGAAAGGAAAGGAAAAACGAGGTTCTGATGTGTGCAACTCTCACCCTTCAGGCAAAACATCGAACACGTTGCGGGCGAGGTGGACGCCATGGGTCTGGCAAGGTGTTCTGCGTCCTCATGCTCAGCTTGCACGAGGCTTCTCTGGCGCGGCTTCTCCAGACGGCGACCTCCATGGGCACGCGGGCTCCGAGGGCAGCAACAGGCCTAGCGGGGAGGCGTCGAGTTGGCGCGTTCCCGAACCCCAGCGCGGCGCCGAGCTCCAGGACGATGTCTCGGCGCTCCGGGTCGGCGACGGCCGCCGCGGTCTCTCGCTCGGCGTGTTGTGTGCTCACGCAAGGCTTCGTGTCTCGTGGTGAGGTGGAGCGGGCGTTGAGTGCGGTGGCACGACGAAGACGTCCCTGGGTTCCTCCCGGCGGTGAGGGCGTCCACGGCGTGTCATGTCCTTGGCACGCACAACGGCGTCTCCGTTCCTCCCCGCCGCTCGGCTTCCTTCTTCCGTGTGCGCCGACGCGAAGGTTGCAGGACGGCGAGGGCTCGGTGTGTGCGACTCCTTGGGCCGGCGGCGAGGCATCGGCTCGGCGCGCTCCGAGCATTAGAGCGGCGCGGAGCTCCTCAAGTGGGCCACAGCGCAGGTCTTCGAGCAGCTTGGTGGCGGCGTCTTGGGAAGGTGGAGCGGGTGCGGGCCTTGGGCATTTATATGCCGCGCAGCAGCCTAGGGTTAGGGCACTGGCAGCGAACGACCGAGATGGCGCCGCGGCTTGGCGAGGCGACGCGGAGGGCATCCAACAGGGCCAGCGCATCGGCAAGGGATCAGGGTGAGGCCTTGGGTGCGCGCGCGGCCGCAGGAGTGTGGGCCAGCGGGGGCGCCCGGTCGAGCCCGTCCCATCGATGTGCACACGCGCCGCTCGTGCCTGTCCGGCCAGAGGAGCAAGGAAGAGGAACAGCGCAGGATGACAGGCGGGCCCGTGCATCGAGAGAAAGAAGGGAGAGAAGAAGGCTGGTGGTTTGGGCCAGATCGGTGGGCCGGTTAGCTGGGCCTTGCGCAGGGTTGCTCCGAGGACGATCGGGCTTCGATCCGGTCTGGAAAAGGTTGAGGGGCATCTAGTAGACTTCGAGTACAGAATTAGGGCCCAAGTTAGCAGTCACCTTTTGAGATAGGTTTTGAAAATAGTTTGATTTATATTTGGAATATAGTTTGAATTTGAATTACTTCCAAATTCAAACTCCACACCATTGAACTCCAAATAAAATCCAAGAAATCCAACTCACATTTATACCATAATTTGAAAATAATTTTTACATGGTTTTATTTTATATGGAATTTTAAGGTGAGTGGCTAGCAAATTGGGATTAAAATTTGGAAGCACACATGTTCAAACAAAAAGTTTTAAATTTTTCGAAAATTCACGCATTTTCACATATGCAAAATCCTGGGATGTTACAGTCTCCCCCACCACCGAGACCTCGTCCCCGAGGTTTAAGCTCGTACCAGGTGTGACGGGGTCTTCTCGAGTATGTCTTCACCTCCAGGTTTAGCCTTAGCTTCTACATGCTAATGACCTGATGACAGAAATCCCCATTAACGATGTTGCTCTCCCAAACATCACCACTGGCGGGTGTTCTATCTCGACTGATCTTGTTTTCCGTTATTGGCTCTCGAAGCCACGTGTTATCTCTTGTATCATTGGGTCTAGCATCCAGAAGCTCTAGTTAGATGTGATCCATGTATCTCATGATCCATACTCGGATTCCAGGTCGTGTCTCGTTCCAAGTTGAGGCTAGATACCCATTATCTCAATCCATCCCGTCTAGCCGTGTTACCCAAGATTGGTAAGCTAGGATTTAAGGTGTCCAGCGGTGGCGATTACGATGATCTCGATTATTCCAACCCTCCACTCCGAGTTGACATCCTTCGACATAGTTTTAGCTGGCTACTTAGCTTATTCCAAGAAAATACAGCTTAGGTTCTTGCCATATTCTTATGGCATCCAATATTTATACCTTTAAATCCAAATAGGCACGATTCTCCCACTTCCTTCCATATGAGGGAGTCGTATATTTCACACCTAGCAGAGCTACGCAAATAAGAGAGCTTCAAGCTTATCCTGAAGCATGTAGGTGATATCCTCAGTGTACCGAGGGGTGTGTTATTATCTTCGTCCAAATTCTCACAAGAGTCATTTTAATTCCAATTTCTTGAGATGGCTCCTCTCGAGGAAGTCACATCCATTCGCTCATGTTCGTCTAGCAATCACAGGATATGTAGTTGGGGTTAACTCTTAGGAACACCATCGAACTTAACCAATTCCTCTACGAGTTCTTTATCTTCGTATCCTCGAGGAAGGATCGATTCACTTGTGTGTCTTTACTATTAACCATGATCCTTTGCACTTCCTCGGTCTTAATCCTCATGATGGTATTCTTACCTTTCAATTATCCTGGAAATATGCATGACCTTTCCATTCGGCCATGTCCATTTACTGAATACCGGTAAATATCCCTCTTACTCCAATCAGCATCAAGACCTTAAGGTGCTCAGTTACTCTTACTCTAGTTTGCTTCTGAAGGGTTACTTATCCTTTTGAGTCGCTGAAGTTCCAAGTTCTCGAGATCCTCATTTCCGAGTTGCAAATCCGGTTCCAAAGATCACCGAGTAACTCATCCAAGGAAATCTTGGTATAGTTTTCCACAGTTGTGATGAAAGTCTTCTAACTTCTTGGAGCAGGGTCTGGTTACATTGACTCGATCGCGTCGATCTTCAAACTTCAAGTTCCGGGTCTTGCAATATAGGGAGCTAAGGCCTCTAAAGGAGTCATCTAAAGACCTAGCAAGCATAAGCACTCAATACAATTTCACTCAATCATGAAGAAGCATAATAACCATAAAACCATAACGATCCAATCACTCAAGCAATGCACCAAAACAAATGTGTACCTCGTGGCTGACTCCTAAAACCTTCAAGGTTACAACAACGTAAGCATACTAGTATATCGTAGGCACTTGTGGGACCTTTCCTAATGTTAGTCATAGAGCACTTGAAAGAACACGTGTCATCTGATGTTTCGGCACTGAACCTTCCAAAGCAGGTTGGTGGAACTTCTCTTCGTGCTGGCTCTCATGGCTTTGTCCTTGGAGGAAAGGGGGCACTTTATATTTAATTCTGTCTGTGCCCTCCATTTCTCATTTATTCACCTTTTAGTCCAAACTCAAACCCTTGTAGGCAATAGGAGTTCCATGGCGAGCATTCACGTTTCACACTGCTTGGCGAGAGGAAAGTCCATAGGGTCAAGTATCCAGTGGTTATTCCGAGTATGTGATGCTCGCTTGTAAGCTGGTGTCAACTCGATGGTTCAATTTCGGTCCATCCTTTGCCTCATGCGGCTGCAGCTCGTTATAATATATTAATCCTTCGTGACTCTGCTTTCCGTACAGCTTCGAGTCTTTGGGCTTTCATCCAACTGCCGAGCTACAGACATATCAGGAATATTCGACTCCTGCATCCAAGCTTGTGTGTGCTAGTTCCATATAGTGCATCTAATTTATATATGTTGGCACACTAAATCTTAAAGGCTTAACTCCTCATTGTCCTCGGAGTTGGGCGTCTTGGGTTATCCAAGCTCTGTTCCGAGCAAAAGGTGGAAGGGTGTAGCCTGTCTGTTGTAGATTCATCTGTAGGCAGACTTCATGTATCGGGGGGCAATCTAATCATTCCCCGGTGGATTTAGTTCCAAAGTAGAGACAACCGTGTTGACATAACATGACACTGATGAGTTAGTAGGGATAATCCAAATGAATCCTGTAGATTTAGCTTCATCTCGCCCCCGTACTCCATCTTCATAGTTGTCACTGTCGTAGTTGTCTTTCCCTTGTATCAGACGTCGTCCCGTAGAGTTGCAAGCATGTGACATCAGTTGTTCTCCTTAGGTCACCAATCATGCAGAGGGGTTGTTAGTGAGTCAGTTAGTGAGAATTCAAGGTGGTAATAGCAGATTTCAAGGGGTGTATATAAGAGTTAAGGAGTATATACTCAATCAAGGATATTTAGGCTGTCCTAATCTATCGGCCGTTGCTAGGGCTCGTCCTACGGTCAAGTACGGCTCTGATACCACCTGAAACGACCCGAATTTCCGCGAACGGAAACACGACTCTCCGCACCTCCGTGATAGTCCCAGGAAGAGGCTATCACGTGCAATCCCTGTCTCAAGTGGTACAAATCCATACAACACGGGAATAAAAGAAGAATTACATAATATCATTATTACATCATCAGAGTACAACTCTTCGGCACAAGCCGGGTACAAGTCCAACAGGACTGAATCAAGAAAGGTAAAACGCCTACGCAACGGATCTACATAAGCGAAGCGTCCCCAGCTCCACAGGCAAACTCGAGCATAGGACCAGCTCTAGTCTTCACACCTTCGTCATAGAAGTTGTAGTCGTAGACGGTCACCGAGTCTGAAATGCCAGCATCTACCCGATAAGCGGGTAGGTCATGTCAGCTTCCCAACAAAGAGCAAAAGCGGTGGTTGAATCTAGTATGCATGGATAAAACCTATATTGGGCTGTAGAAAGTTATGCATGCAGCAACGCGGTAGCAACAATCAAGGTATGCGAGAATAAGCGGCCGAGGTCCACACCTCCCGGAGGTCCACACCCTCGAGGTCCACACCTCTCGAGGTCCACACCTCCGGTCCGCACCCCTCAACAAGGATGTCCACACCAAAGCACCGAATCACAACCACGATCCAGCCCCCAACTCTCATCTACGATGTGGGGCCCACCCCGCTCCTATCCCCACATCTCAACGGCCTCGGGCGCCGGCTCACTCACTCACTCGGGGGAGAGAAGAAGCACAAGAAAAGAGTCTAGCCGGTGGAGAGATCGGAGGATTGTCCATAACCGGTGGACACGGACTATAGCTATAGGTTTATCACTCGCGAGAGGTTGTACAACCGTACCCGCCCGAATAGAGCCGGATGGTAGCGAACCACCCGAAACCCTACCATACGGCCGGAGTCCAAGTAAGTGGATAGTACCCTCCCCGCATCTCCGAGTACGGCGCGCCTCCGCCGTAGAGCTCATACCGCCGCGAGAGGTCCCTCGAAGCCGTGGGAACCCTTCCCCGGCCTCGCCGGGCGAAGTCTTCTAAGGAGGAAAGAGCCGTCTCCCGACACGATCACACCGATCCGCCTACGGGAGGGGTGCTTGTCCACTACGAGTCTCACCCCGCACCCCCGCCCAATACAAGGCGGGCGGTTTGTACGGTAAAAGTCCACTGAAGCAAGGTCAACTGACGATCGGTCCTTAAGGGCCGAGAGCAAGCACTCACCATCTCCATCCCGTCCGACACGCCGCTCGGGCGAGAGGCCGCATCCGCATCTCCCCGAGGTAGGCGTTCACAAGTAACCAAACGGCTCGCTCCCACCGTAAACACGACAAGGAAGAACACACCCGTAACTCACGCTAGAACACGCCGAGATCTCCCATATCTCGGTCCAAACCCGCAGAACCATCCATAATCAAGCAACAAAAGTATGGATAGTAAGTATATGGGACTAGCTAGGGGTCCGTAGCTAATCCCGAGACAGTAAAGCAAGGAATCGGGATATATCAAATAACAAGGCAAGGCTAATCAAATGGCTATGCAATCCATCAAATCAAGTAACATAAATATAGCACTAGCAACTAATAGCATGCATGGGTTCTACATGGTTGGGAGTGACATGACACCTGCGCGGTAGTCGTCGTAGAGTAGTAGAGGTTGAGCGTCCTCTCGGGCAAAGTCGGCGTAGTCGCGTTTCCTCAGACGTCGCAGCTCGGGTCTTCAACAAGAACACAAGCCTACACGAGATGCGACATGGAAATAAATATCGAACATTCATCTAATGCAAAAGCATCAATAAGAACCAATTTAGAAGATCCAAATAAACTCCAGAGTAAATGCAAGCAGCACTGGTTTAATTAATGAATATAAAGCAATTGGTTTTAAAACAAAAGTAGTTTAAGCAACTAGTTTTTATATCCTAGAAAACAGGGTAGGAGCAAGAGTTAGTTCAAAGTTAGCTTACAGGTCTTACGGCTAAGATCTTAGGTAATCAAGCCTGCAAGCAGGAAAGCGGAGAGGCTGAGATCAATTACTTTCTAGGTTTTAGCTCTTGGATGATCAAAGCGGTAGCACGAAGGGTGATGAAAGTAGAGCGAAGCAAAGATAACTAGAAAAGGCATTATCATGCCAAGATATGTGGCGACAGCTCAAACGGGATGAAAGGATCATCTTGTGACCGACATCGGGTGGCGATGAGGTAAAGTGTGTTTAAGAGCGCTACGAGGCATGTACTGATGATGCGGCAACGTCCATGGCAAGGCAGCTAGGTTGCGGCTCGGGGTTGCCGTTCGTGAAGCATTGGCCACTGCTCACGACACGGCCATCCATCACGGGCGACATCCTGGCTTCAAGCACATGGCACGGTACACGCTTCACAACACATAGCTTCGTAGAGCAGAAGCGGGTTAAGCGCGAAGCAGCAAAAGGGGGAGGCAAGGGTGTAGGAAAGGTAAGTGATGCAAACATGGGGTAGGATTCGTGTCCACGACATGTCAATGTCTAGTTGCGGGGCTCCGGCGTCCCAGACCCACATTGGCACAGTGGCGGGCAGCGGCCACGAATTCTGCTCCAAGAACGCGGGGCGAAAAGGGCTCGGTTCAAGGGCAAGAGCGGGTAAGGATAAGATAGCAGCGAGTGTGTCGGATTTATGAAACCAACGCAAGTGGTTCCATAATTTCCGGAGCTTTGGATAATTAGTTATGATTTTCCAAAGGTAAAAGCATTTATAAAACATTTATCAAAATCTTTATGAAATTAGAAAAGGATTTTATTAAAATATTGCTGACGTCAGTATGACGTCAGCGGTCAGGAGATTTAGTGGGCCGAAATTGGGCCCAAAGTGTTGGTGGCCCAATGGGCCGACCCAGCTTGGCCCAAAGTTCCAAAGTCCAGAAAAAGTCCTCGGACTACGTTTGCTTTGGCCTGGTTAGTCTTTGGACCAAGATGGGCTCTATTGGGTCATAGCCCAAACAAGAGCCTTGTGGTTAAGATGAAGTCCCGGACCGCTCCCCGAACTCTTCCGGGGGTTCGCTCGTCCTGGCGGCTGCGGGATCCTTTGTGTCTCAAGTGATCCTGCGCGCATGTGCTCCGGGGTGTGGCACCACTCAAGATCAAAGGAAAGAGGGTCCCGCCCAAGGTGCTCGGCAAAATGCCAGACAGGGGCGGCGGCGCGGCACACCGCCGGCCCGGGCGCCTCGGGGGGCCTCGGGAGCTTGCCCCCGTGGCCCGGCCGCGGGCACCTGCAGGGAGAGAACATCACAGCGTGAAGGCTGAGCCACAGATTGGCGGCACGTGCGGGCTCAACGTCGACAGCCGGTCACGCGTCGCGGCGTGAATGGTGGTGCGAAGCGCAGCGCGGCGGAACGGTTCGGGGTGAGGTAGTGGCTCGGGCGGCCCGCCGACGCGTGCCGGGGTGCACGACGGCGGAACGCAGACGGGATCCTGCAGGGGGGGAAAACAGCGGCGCGAAGGCCGGACAAGGGTCGGTGCAAGAAAGAGGAAGAAACGTGTGCTGCACTCATTTGTGCAAAACATCGAACACGTGGAGGGCATGCCACGGTGAGGCTACAGAAAATGCACCCAAGTCACTAATGTTCACAGGGAGCAGGCGCAGCATGAAGGTTGGCGACACAGGCATGCATCGGAGGGTTAGAAGGAGTTGGCTTGGTCGGATGGCTCACCAACAGGCTCGTTGACACTCATGTCAATCTGTCGAACACGTTGTGGGCGAGGTGGACGGATGTCGTGTTGGGGAAGAAAGAGAGGCAGCAGCTTGTCCTCGCTGCAAGCCCGCGGTTCTCTTGGCGTAGACGTTCCCGCCGACGACGTCGTGGATCGGTAGTCACGGCGTCCTTGGTGTGGGCGGCTTCCGGCTTCCTTCGACCTTTCCCCTCGACACTGATGGTCTCATACAGGCAAACAGGGTGTTAGTTTGGATAGGAAAGGATTGGACAGCAGCAAGAGAAAGGAAAGGAAAAACGAGGTTCTGATGTGTGCAACTCTAACCCTTCAGGCAAAACATCGAACACGTTGCGGGCGAGGTGGACGCCATGGGTCTGGCAAGGTGTTCTGCGTCCTCATGCTCAGCTTGCACGAGGCTTCTCTGGCGCGGCTTCTCCAGACGGCGACCTCCATGGGCACGCGGGCTCCGAGGGCGACAACGAGGCCCGGCGGGGAGGGCGTCGAGTTGGCGCGTTCCCGAACCCCGCCGCGGCGCCGAGCTCCCGGGACGACGTCTCGGCGCTCGGGTCGGCGACGGCGCGGTCTCTGCTCGGCGTGTTGTGTTCTCACGCAAGGCTTCGTGTCTCGTGGTGAGGTGGAGCGGCGTTGAGTGCGGTGGCACGACGAAGACGTCCCCGGTTCCTCCCCGGCGGTGAGGGCGTCCACGGCGTGTCATGTCCTTGGCACACACAACGGCGTCTCCGGTTCCTCCCCCCGGCGTCGGCTTCCTTCTTTGTGCGCCGGCGCGAAGGTTGCAGGACGGCGAGGGCTCGGTGCGAGGGACTCCTTGGGCCGGCGGCGAGGCATCGGCTCGGCGTGCTCCGAGCATTAGAGCGGCGCGGAGCTCCTGAAGTGGGCCACAGCGTAGGTCTTCGAGCAGCTTGGTGGCGGCGGCTTGGGAAGGTGGAGCGGGTGCGGGCCTTGGGCATTTATATGCCGCGCAGCAGCCTAGGGTTAGGGCACTGGCGGCGAACGACCGAGATGGCGCCGCGGCTTGGCGAGGCGACGCGGAGGGCATCCAACAGGGCCAGCGCATCGGCAAGGGATCAGGGTGAGGCCTTGGGTGCGCGCGCGGCCGCGAGGAGTGTGGGCCGGCGGGGGCGCCCCGGCCGAGCCCGTCCCATCGATGTGCACACGCGCGCCGCGCGTGCTCGTCCCGCCGCAGGAGCAAGGAAGAGGAAGCAGCAGATGACGGGCGGGCCCCGTGCGTCGAGAAAGAAGGGAGAGAAGAAGGCCGGTGGTTTGGGCCGGATCGGTGGGCCGGTTAGCGCGGGCCTTGCGCGGGAGGTTGCTCCGAGGACGATCGGGCTTCGATCCGGTCTGGAAAAGGTTGAGGGGCATCTAGTAGACTTCGAGTACAGAATTAGGGCCCAAGTTAGCAGTCACCTTTTGAGATAGGTTTTGAAAATAGTTTGATTTATATTTTGAATATAGTTTGAATTTGAATTACTTCCAAATTAAAACTCCACACCATTGAACTCCAAAAAAAATCCAAGAAATCCAACTCACATTTATACCATAATTTGAAAATAATTTTTACATGGTTTTATTTTATATGGAATTTTAAGGTGAGTGGCTAGCAAATTGGGATTAAAATTTGGAAGCACACATGTTCAAACAAAAAGTTTTAAATTTTTTGAAAATTCACGCATTTTTACATATGCAAAATCCTGGGATGTTACACCCGTTTCCATGCAACTTGGTTGATTTGCACTTCGGACTTCTTTGTAGGCTTTTTGGAACATCTCGTTTTTTTCCTTTTGGGAAACAAAGTTGTTGTCTGCATTTGATTCTGCCTCAGCAATAACGCTGCTTGCGGTGTCCTAACATTTGCAAGGCACAGGTGGAGGAGTTAGTTGAACAAGAGATTGGTTGCATTCTATAGTTGCATAAGCCTATGTATAGTAATGTATGTACTAATTCATTGAGAACTCACATAGACATTTTTAGATTGTTCGTCCGTCCAAGACCCCGGTTAGTGTGAGTTATCCACCAAAGTTCCATATCATCGGGCTCTTCACCGCTTTACGGGTCTCTCGTTATGCCAAGAAAATAACAAATTAATGTTCTTCATCCTGCAAGACAGATTGGAGATGTGCTTGTCCAATTATTACCTTCTCATAGCTACGCTGAGAATAAGGCTTAGCGCCTGACAAATGTCTTGTCATTTGTTGGCATCGAATCGCAGAATTTTGTGTGCTCCTTTCCTATACAATGTAAAGTTATGAACAAAAATCTTAAAGACTCAGACATCGCCATTTGAATGAAAAATGTAGTGGTCAGAAATCGTAATTAACAATGTGGAACAAACCTTGAATTTAGCAAGATCGAAATACTTCCACGGATAGTGACATTCAACAATATCTAATTCTCGTAGGCTTATGTAACATTCTCTCGGTGGTAGCCGTTGTATGTCTTGGTCGTAGCACCGAAAGTTGAACGCCATCCTTTGTAACGCTCCCTAGCAATGGCCCATATCTTTTCCCTTGATTCAAAGCATTATCCTCCATGTCCCACTTTGCTCGTTATATAATCACAATAGCATTCAAATATTGTGTGAGTTCATATGTTAGTTTTTATTTGAATTGTACTTGAAAAGCAAAGTCTATTATTACCAATACATCGGTTGCTATTGCGTTTTTGACTTCTTCCCTAACATTTTTCCATGATTTCACTCCAATGATAGGAGCCCTTTTCCTTGTATACATGACCACTTCATCAACGAATGAGCGTTAGTTATCACCTACCGAGTCCTCCATGTTTAGAGAATTGAATGTCTAACCGCTACTTGCCCGCCTTGGTTCTCTTGGCGATTACCGTCAATGCTCTTACGGGACCGCGTCCTCTTTTCTTAACTTTTTGTGAGCCTATTCCATGCGAACAACATGCATGTGATAATACCCACAAAATAACCGTATGCACGGACGGGTAATTTCTATGGAACACATGTTACCGGATCCTTGCTCTCGTTGTTTCCAACGCCGAGCATGAGATGGAGGCCGCACCGCACGTGTTGGGTTCATTTCATTCTGTGTTGCAAAATGAAGGTGGGGTCCACGTACCGTTCTCGCAGAGAATTTAGTGGCATATGATGACCGATCATATTTTGTAGTATGACAAAAAATGGTAATTTGCTTGCAAATTAGGAGATGGATATTACCGATGTCTTCAAGCGAATCCCGCAACATTCGGGTATTCTCTATATGTATGGATTGTGTCATCCCCGAAAATGTCTTTTAATTCTGAAATATAATCCATAATTAATTTCATTCATGTGACCGAACATGCAAATTCGGGAGTATAAGTAGACAAATATTTGGTCAAGCATATCTTACCCAAGGCTTTCTTCTCTTGATGCAAATCGGCTAGTCAAAGTTTGTATTCATCTAAGTCACATTCTTGTACTTCTTCTTCATCATCGGCATTTATGTAAGCACTTTTGGATTTCAAAGGTGTTATGGCCATGGTATGGTTTATAGGTATTGGCTCTCCGGAGATAACTAATCCGATCACCATCTCCTCCTCGTGAATCTGTTTCATTCTTTCTACGTCGACGTCGTAGTCGATCTCGGTGAGTGTTGCTTCCGCAAGAGAGTCGGGAATTCTAGTCTTGTAGTAAACAATGTCCCTCATCCCGTACCCCGCTTTTTGTTTCGGGTTGTTTATGGTTTGTAGGGTGATTTGTGAACCACGAGGGTGACAAGTATGTGTTGTATCCGGCTCCCCATCTATACCCTTCTCAATCATATATACGGTCCAAGACCGATCATCTAATGATCCGCGCATTCATTTCGATGTCATATCAATAACATGTGATGAAATTTGGTGTGCAAATCGCGTGATCAAATGCATGAAATCTAGGGTACCGGTGCGTGCACGGATGCATGAGATGTTGGATGCGGTACGAACGAGGGGAAAGATGGAACCACGATACGGCGTACCGGGCCTCGGTCGTCTCGTCCCGAGATGAAGGTAAAACATCGTGTCCGCACCTATGTCCACGTCGACGCGTGCTTCATCGCCGCCCGAAGGTGATGATGACCCAAAGAGAGCCCCCGTCGCCCTAGGCCTGGGGGCCATGGTGGCGGTAGGTTCACCAATCGCCGCACCAGGGGTTGTGAACATTCTAGGTAGCATGGCCGACGACGGTGTGCGCTGCGCTTCAGAGGACGTAGGGGTCACCCTTGCCGGCTCCCTCGACGACGGCATCCTCGTGTACGCGCGGCGAGAAGCAGCTTGGCGGCGGCGGCGGTAGTCGTATCGTCTACCCGGCCCCTAACTGACCGAGTTGTAGATTTGTTTTGCGAGGGGATTCAGGAGGGAAAGTAAAGACGCACGACTTTTTACTCTTGTAACCCGGCGTGGTGGCCCCAGTCATGGTTGCGCGGTAGTTTGGGCGAAAGTTAAATAATTCGGATGGGAAAAAACTGGCGCCACATTCCAAATCGTTGGCTACCCATTTTCTCTGAACGTTTGGCGTATTTGAGGGATGCATTTTGGTGTGGCCAGCTGACGGGTGGGTCCCACAAAGTTTACTTCTTGTTTACCACAAAGTTATTGTATATTGGTTACACATTTTTTGATGTGGTCAGAGTAAATTTACGAATGTCATATTTGTATAAACTTTAGCAGACTACCATAAACCCTTTATCAGATTTGCACCAGAGTAAAATGCATCACACAAATATGTGTAACAAACATAAAGATCGGGTAGCAATCGGTAAGATTTATGACAACTGAGTTTTCACAGGCTAGCTACCCGAGTCACGTTGACACCACACCAACTAAGGATCATCAAAAACATGCTCTACAAGGACACAAATTGTAAAGACACATACATAGTCGAAAGACACAACTTGAGAGACATGCTTTGTGTTTATTAGCCGGATTTCTTCAAAGATGTGACCGAAATGACGCCGAGCCTCTCTCGCAAGGTCCCTCGTCACTTGCGGATAAATTTCCCGAAAATGAAGAAAGCATTAAACGAACCGTCGGAACAAATGATAACTCGAAATCCCGTGCACCTGAAACAATGTTTAGCAATCGGTGAACTTGTAAAACACAAGAAAGAACGCAAACATGTACACCGAAATCCGGAATGTCTTTTAGGGTGCATCATGTGTGGAACTAATTTATCAAGAAATATCAGCAATCACAACTTTTATACCTTCCTTCAGATCATTAACGCTTCCTTGAGTGTGTAGAAGAACCAATCACACTCGTTTCGGATCCTACACTCCTCGCCGCAGAACCTACGCCACGAGTACCAAGCATGCCATCCTGCGTGGTCGCCACACCCGCGACCCGCACACTGCAAATCGTCGTGGCGAGGTACGGGCGCCGCACCGGCGACACGGAAATCGCATTCGCATCCGTAAGCGGGTAGTGCCACGTCGACGCAATGATCCCGGAGCGGCGTTTTGTGCAAGTCAAATTTATCCAAGGAAGCACCGTCGCCCCCTCTTGGGGTGCCTCGACCAAGCGCGGGGCGCCGCCCGGCCTCGTCGTCGTCGGCCTCGCCGCTGTTGGGTCTGTAGAGGAAGAGGGAGAGGGCGTACATCGATTCCTTGTGACCCGCCTCCGCGGCGCGCCGTAGCTGGTCGAGGCACGGCGTGATGACGCCACGTGTGTTCCCCAGTACTGCGTGGCGCAAGCCGCTCTGGAACAAGGCCTCCGGGTTGCCGACGTTGGCCAGTGTGTTGACGAGCGCCGCGCGATACTCGTGGCCGAGGTAGAATCGACGCCGCAGGACGCGTTTCAGGGCTAGGCGTCGTCCGACCGTGGCGGCGCCGCCCACCACGCACATTGCCTTGCATGTTGCGCGCAGGTTGCGGAGATCCACAATGGCATCCTCTGACTGCGCAGCGACGCGGGAGACGATGTCAATCGTCAGCTCCGTCGGCAGTTCCAGCAGCCTCGACGACGCCTCGTAGCGAGCCACGGAGATCTTTTCCATGGAGTGGTAGCAGTTCGTCACGCACGGTGGGTAATTGGATGTGCGACGCTGTTATCCCCGGCGAGGATGAGGGGAGATGGAAAAGAACCGCCGCCTCCAGATCATGTTGTAGATTGAATTTGGGGGGTCGCAGGGTTCATTGGGTTTTAAGGAAACTGCGCTTTCATAGGGAGGACACGGAATCACAGGGTCAATGACGGGTGTACCCAGGCACTAGTTGGCCCACAAATCAGTCTTTACGAAATTTGACTCGGGTGACCCCATCTCGTGGACGGAGTTGCGGGACCCACTCGTAGGATTGTTGCGTCAAGCCGTCGGCTCCGAACCCGCGAGAGATTTCCCCATTGGACGAGTTGTGGGCCCCACTGTCGGCACCCGCATTGGGATGTGTTCTTGAGTTGTTCATGTTCATAATGAACTTGATCATTTGTATTGTTTAATCATAACTTCAAAGTTATTTATATTTGTCAAATGACGTCCAAATCGGGAAAATTTTTTTCCTACATTCTTATGACAACATAATCTAGATCATGGTGTCCACTCCATATCGTGTCACGACGTACGAGCAATAATAATTTAAAAATAGAACATTTCATAACTAGATTCAAGATTTTCAATCAGTAGACGACGTCAATTTAAAATGAGATGAATACCAAAGTTTCATAGCTCGTCGAGATGAACAATCTTTATATTGGTTGGATTCTCATTTGAAGAAGGGGTCCTACACATTGTTAGTTAATCCTAGGTTCACTCTCATTGTTTAAGAAACTTGGTCGGAGACATGTCATTTTTGTTCTACGTGATCGTACCCCTTCTTCAAATGAGAATCCAACCAATATAAAGTTTGTTCATCTCGACGAGCTATGAAACTTTGGTATTCATCTCATTTCAAATTGACGTCGTCTACTGATTGAAAATCTAGAATCTAGTTATGAAATGTTCTATTTTTAAATTGTTATTGCTCAGACGCTGAGACACGATTTGGAGTGGACACCATGATCTAGATTATGTTGTCATAAGAATGTAGGAAAAAATTTCCTGATTTGGACGTCATTTGAAAAATATAAACAACTTTTAAGTTATGATTAAACGATACAAATGATCAAGTTCATTATGAACATGAACAACTCAAGAACACATCCCAATCTGGGTGCCGACAGGTGGGGCCCACAACTCTGTCCAATGAGGAAATCTCTCGCGGGTTCAAAGCCGACGCTTGGCACAACAATTCTACCGACAGTGGGTCCCGCAACTCTGTCCACGGCATGGGGTCACCCGCAGTCAAATTTTCGTTAAATACCGATTTGTGGGCCAACAAGTGGCCGGGTAGACCCGTCATTGACCCTTGGTAACCGCCCCCACCCCGCCGAGTTAGTGGGGTCGCGTCCCCGCAATGGGATATTCTCGCCTTTTAGTCATTGATCCGTCGGCCCCACATGGCGGTGGTACGAATGCGCTTACCCCGACGCGAGTTATATAACCGCGGGGCCTCGCTGTGTTTTCCAATCCCGCTCCTTTGCACCGCGCCGCTCTCGTCGATCTTGAGTAGCCGCTCGTCTCCCGGCCCCCTCGACTCCCCCGCGCGCATCTATGGCCGGAGAGAAGCGCCCGCGAGAAGAGGCCCCCGGGGGTTCGTCGCCGTCGGTCCCACCGCGTCTCCGTCGGTTGCTTTCTCGCCGGGGGTGAGTGTCTTCCTGTCTCCATAATTTCCCCGTGCTCGCCGAGGATCCGATGCTTGTCATTCTTCTTCGTTTCCTAGTGCGACATATGGCCCGGTCCTTCGGCCCGGCGCGCGCGCCTCCGTCCGGTGGATCTTCGTCGTTGAAATCCTCGGAGCTTGTCTTCTTCCTCGTCTCGGGCGACGCCCCCGTTCGTCGAGAGGCCGGGGACTTGGCGAGGAACCGGCGAGGGACGCGGCGTCGTCTAGACGACGCGCTGCGCAAGGTACGGGACCTGGAGGGGACCCGGGATGCGATGCATACCGCCCTTCAGGCGGGGCCGAGACGGAGACGGCCCGAAGTTCGCAGCGCCAAGGCCGATGTGGAGGCCCGCTGCTTTGGTGAGTTCCTGTATTATTCCGTCAGTGCACGCCGCCCACTAGGCTCTTGTTTGACTCGTCGCCATTGTTTCTTGCCTCAGCCGAGGAGGCGGAGGCGTCTTTCCGCGGCGAGCGGGCGGAGGAGCCGCGCCGCCGCCCGAACGATGCGGAGGATCGCCACGATGAACTTACGCGCGCGGCGGAGGTCGCCGTCCACGGTGGTCGGCCGGGGGCTCCGGTGCCGCCCGACCGTCTTCGCGCGCTCCCAAGGCGTGTCAAGGAGGCGGTGCGTGCGGTGCGCGCCGGGGAGCCACCCGCGCGCTCGCGACGGCGGACATTCAAGTCGACTTTCCCTTGGCTGATCCGCGCCCGCAGTGGCCGTTACCGCCGGATCGGCACGGGCACTACGCGTTGCACTTCCCCCATTGCGGCCGGTGCCGCCGCCGGGGGGTTGACATCGACGGAGCCGCCGCCGCGGGGGTGACATCGACGGCGTGCTTCGCGACGGCGCCGCCGCCGACATTGGCGGCCGTCTTGTCACCCGTCACAGCAGCTGACGCGTGCTCAGAGGAGGCTAGGAGCTTCGTTGAACAGGCGTCCAGGGTACTCGTGTAGAGTACGTAGGACTGAACGCGTGGGAGATCGCGAGGCGCAGCGCTGCGTTTCTTCTTCCGTTCGCATCTAAATAAAATTAGCCCCAAGAATCTTTCATAAATGGAACACTAAATATAATTTATTTGTAAAACCTTTTCACGTGTCAGCGTAACTTTGTGTGACGAATCTAATGAACCTACTTAATCCAGTATTTAGCTACAGATTTTGAAAGTAGTTTTGAAAATAACTTACTTTAATACATGTAATTAATGGTGCACCTCCATGGAGTAGTAAATGTAGATGAAATCTAAAACTACATAAATAATTTAGATCTACTTTGCGATACAGAGCTTTTCGCAAACCTTTTCAGACATCAAACCCTTAGTGTGATTTTGCATGCAAATATCCGGTGCCGGTGAAGCGTTGCGGCCAGACCACGACTCCCCAGGCGCGCGTGCGTGTAGCAGTTAATTAGGAACCGCCGCCCCTTCGTGTTGCCGGTTGTCTTCAAATCTTGCCATGCCCATTGCTTCGGCAACCAGCACGTCGATTTGACCTGTATATGAAGCCGAAACGACAACATATAATATACTAGTTTAGCCTCTTCCCTACCCCCGCCCCACCCCCTCGCTCCCACCGTCGCATCGAAGGAGAAGGGGTTTTCTTGCCCGCCGCCATTGCCGGCGACCCCCCAAAGCTTGCAATCTCGCAACCGCCATCGCAAGCGACCTCGAAACGGCGGCGATGACCCGAAGCGACGCATCGGGTGACGGCGGCGCCCCACAAATGAAGGGGGGTGCCGTAGAGGCCACCGCCGCCGCCGCCCGTACAAGAACCTAGGTGATGCGGGCGGAGCAATCCCGGTCGCGTCGGCGAAAGCGTCGCTTCGAAGGTTAGTCCCGCAAGGCACAATGAGTTGCTAGCTAGTCATGGATTTGTCCCTCGACGACGATTTGGAACTTTGTTTTCTTGGTTTGGGACTGCAGGGGGTGGTAAGCGTGTCGCCCTCAACCCATGGGAGGCCGCCGTTGATCCAGCCGACGTTCGAGATCGGAGCGGGCCGGGACGAATGGCGCCCCGCCGTCGTCCGTCCACGACTTTCGGAGGAGCAGGGACCGCCCCTAACTACCATGCACGAGGTTGAATTCTTCAAGGAGCGGTACCCGAGCATCAAGACCATCGTCACTTGCGACGCCGGAGTAGTGGCGGAGTACATCGACGAAATCAAAGGTAGCCCACCTCCAGAACGTTTGCTCGTTGGATTGGACACCGAGTGGATTCAGCTTCACAGTGGCGGGTACAAGCTCGCATTGCTGCAATTGTGTGTCGGTTCGAGCTGCCTTATTTACCAGGTGCACCATGCCGGCTACAAGCTTCCTGATGTCCTGAGCAAGTTTCTCAGCGAGGAAGGCCACATCTTTGTCGGAGCGCATATCACCAACGATGCTGAACGCCTACAGGAGGACTGCGGCGTCAAGATTTCTAATTGGAAAGACCTTCAACTGATTGTTGCTGACGTTGATGAGAAGTATAGCCATCTGTACCGAAATGGTTACAGGTCGTCACTGGAGAAGATTGGAAATCGAGTACGGAGCTACCTCCCGTACAAGGACGAAATGTGAACCACGAGGCTTTGGGGTTTGAGGGTGTTGCACGAATGGCGGGTGAAATACGCCGCCAAGGATGCATTTCGTCTTTTGAGATTGCTAATCGGCTTGAGATCAAGCATGGTTACCGATTTCTCGCCGGATGCTAATTTGTAGAATCATGTAAATAATGTACTAACCAAAAGTAGCAAGTAGAATTTCTTGGTTTTCGGAACAAGTATATGTGTACATATTAGTAGTAATTCGGTGATGGATTGAAACTAGAAGGCCTTGTTTATTTGGGCAATTTTGACAGATAACTTCCATATTACTCTAATTATTTGTTGATTTACTAAAGATTAATTTGTATCATTTGTTAGTCAATTTTTTATTTTTTATATCAACATATAAAAAGCAACAACGACATATGCAAATTATCAATGTGCCCTTTTGTTAGAAAAGGATTGCGATCCGAGATTGGGCCGCCCCATTTGTCCTTATTACTTCTCGGTGTGTGCGAAGCGCCGCACGAAAGCACATCGAGCATAATCTTTAGTGCCACACCGCTACCTCAAGCGGGCGCACCACAACTTAAAAGGCGAGGCGTGCTTGCCATCCCGAACTCCTCCGAACACCGCTTCCTCTCTACTAACCTCCGGCTTGTTGGGCCGGCCGGCCCATCGGGCTCCCGCTCGCCGGGCTTCACGCTCGCCGGTAGAGCTCGTTGGTGACCCGGCCTGCCCCTACGGCCCCCCTATTTTTGTTTGTCATACCAATTTTTAGATTCATATTTTAAATATTAAGATTTATGCAAAAGTCTTCCAGAAGTAGTAAATAATGGCAACATAGAAGTCATGACTACGGTCGAGTAAGTATCAATTGAAAAACTCATCATCTTGGGCATCTTGAACTATTGGTGCAACAATTCCATCATCAATGTACGTGTCATCCGCATCATGTTCATCATCAACATCAAATACTTCATCGTCCGGTTCGTCAACCGCCTCGGCCCGAACCCGATTAATAACGAGACATCGCCGGTTGTGCCTTCCTTGTCCGATCTAGACCAATTTGTCAAAACCCGGTGTTCACCGAGCAAATTAATACCTTCGATACCCACAAAGCAAGTGAGTCCTCGAGATCTAATTCGGCATGGCAAACAAGTTCCTTGGTTTCATTGAAATAACACTTTGCTCCAGCCAGGTTTGTTCACCGCATTCACATAAAACACCGATTCTGCTCGTGTTGCCGGAATATAGGGTTCATTGCTAAACTTGTGTCGAGTAGTATCGATGTCAATGACCCCATATTTATCTTTACCGTATCCTCTCGACTCTGTTGGTACTTGTGACAAGAGGCACATCAAACCGATCACCCTTGAAACGAAATAACTTCTTTTTGTCCAGGGAATTCCAGTGAGATCATTCTTTTAATCACCCCATAGCAATTTGTGTCTTCTCGCCTCACCCTTGACAAGCACACCACCGTTTTGTGTCACAAGGGTTCTCTCGATGTTAACGGTACGAAACGGACCAATTGTTGATATGACATCTATTCAATGTACGAGGTCGGGGATCCGGTCCTTGAGCAAGTGCAAACAAATCGAACTTACTTCCCCTCTAGCATGTAAACCCGTGATCTTGCTTTCAAACCATCTTACGAGTTGAGCCTCATGTCGCTTATCAAGATTTCTCGGATCCATGTGCCCTCGCTTCTTCCAAATGCTCGCCGCACACAAAAGAATATTACCGTTAGTTTGATATTTAAAATTAAAAGCAATAATGATGTTCGGTAGTGCATCTTACTCGACATATGGTCTAGCTTCATCACAATTGCAAATTATGTAGTGCCTCATCTTCCGAAACTCATTTGGTGGTATTTCTTCAACCGTCCGTCCTCTCCTCTTGTAATCCATTTCCGAAAAAATGCTCAAACCGGATGGTGGCTCATTAACAAGAACTTAGTTTCATGTCGATCAACACGATTGTCTTTGGTGTCCACGTCCAAGAATCTTGAGCGAGAATGTAAGGCACTCCTCGAGTATGTATCCCTCAAAGCAATTGAACCTTCGGGGTGAGCCTTGTTCCTCACATATCCTTTCACGGTGCGTAGGTACCGTTCCACCGGGTACATCCATCCGTAACACACTTTGCCCCCCCAAGTTTAGCTTCTTCGACTAGATGAACGGGCAAATGGATCATGATATCAAAAAATGCCTGGAGGGAATATCATCTCAAGTCGACAAATAGCCTCCCTAATTGAACAAATTGAGTGAGCCGTCCAATTCGATTCCACCAACTCCTTTGAACATAGTGCATCGAAGAAATTACTAAGCCGAATCAATCCAATGACAACGACTTCGGCAAAATCCTACGCACCACTAAGGGTAAAAGTTTCGTAGAATTAGATGGTAGTCATGCGTTTTCAAGCCCGACACCTTACGTGACTTTACATCAACACATCTTCTTATATTCGAGGAAACCCCATCGGGCATCTTCACTCCATATAGAAATTCACACAAACTTTCCCCGGCATCCTTATCTAACTCGTACAAGGCCGATGGCAAGGTATACTTATCATCTTTAATCACGGTGGTGCTTTGATCCGGTCGTATCCGTAGATGCTCCATGTCAAGCCGAGCATTCTCCCCGTCCTTACATTTGCCATCCAACTTAAGCGAGTGCCTAGTATGCTCTCGCATATATTTTTCTCAATGTGCATCACGTCCAAATTATGCCCGATGAGCAAAGAAGACCGCAAGGGAGCTCAAAAAAAATACTCTTCTTCCTCCGGTTGTGCCATCCGTTGTCTTCGTCACGCTTCCTTTTTTTGATAACAATGTCTTTCCAAATTCTACTTGTTCAAAAGTAGAATACTGCTCAAGTACCTGTGCACCGTATAGTGGTTCCGGTGCCTCCTCGGTTTCGACCTTGTTGTTGAAGCTGACCGCATTGTTGCGCCATGGATGGTCGGGGGCCAAAAAACGTCGATGTGCCATGTAGCGGTGCTTCCGCCCATGTTTCAACCACAAATACTCGGTATGTTTGTGGAAGTATGGACATGCAAACTTTCCTTTAGTGCTCCAACCGGACAACATAGCATAGGCCGGGAAGTCATTAATTGTCCAAAGAAGTATAGCACGCAATCTAAAATTCTCCTTAGTCCCCGCATCTCTTGTTTTAACACCATTATTCCAAAGCTCCTTGAGCTCCGATATCGAGGGCCTCAAGTATACATCAATATCCATTCCGGGAGATTTTGGACCAGGAATCAACATTGACAAAATCCGGTTAGATTGTTTCGACACATCCATGGAGGCAAATTGTAAGGAACCGGGATGACGAGGCCAAATGGAATACGTAAGACTTTGCATGCCAAAGGGATTGAACCCATCAGAAGCAAGACCCAGCCTAACGTTACGACCTCCTCCTTCTGAAAACCATGTAAACTCTGAATCCACGTGCTTCCATGCCTTTGAGTCAGCAGGGTGACGCATTTTCGCATCATTCACCAATTCATTCTTGTGCCACTGCATATCCTTTGACATTTGCTTTGACATATACATTCTTTGAAGCCGAGGAATAAAAGGAAAGTATCGTAGGATCTTAACTAGTAACCGCTTCTTAACAGAAGTAGCACCCACTGCACTGCAATTATTATCAGAGGTTTTATCTACAACTTTCCACCTTGACTCCTTACAAATGGGACATGTTTCCAGATTTGCGTATTTATCAAAAAATAACACACAATCATTTTGGCATGCGTGTATCTTGACATAGTCCAAGCCCGTGTCTCGAATCACCCTTTGCACTTTATCCAAGGAGTCGGGAATACAATGCCGGTCGGGGAGAACCTTTCCAAAGAGCTTAAGTATGGCCTCCAATGACGCGTTACTTAAGCCATACATGCACTTTATCCGAAAAAGCTCCACAATAAAAGAGACCTTCGTTGCATTTTTGCATCCCGGATACAATTCCTTCTTTGCCTGCTCTAATAGTTTCAAAAAGATCTCTCGCTCGCTTATCCGCCTCTTCCTCATCTCCGGTTTGTCCATGATGTATAGTGCCACCGATAATGTTTCTAATCGGAGTATTGGTGGCGGCGGGGTTATCATCCAAACCATCTTCTTCATCGTCTTCTACAAATAAATGTGTTGTATCATCGACTGTAGGTAGTGCATCATGATTATTGAGATCGGCGAAGTAACATCTTGATTCACGGGACCCGAGAAGAAGTATTAGTTTGGTCTTGAATGTTACCAGGATCGATGAAACAATCAGCAAACCCTCTATTGAGTAAATGAATTTGAATGCGACCCACGGTAGAATGTCTGATCATGCATTGACACAATTTACATGGACACGCAATAGATCCACCTTGCGCTGATGAGGCCGTAAATTTTTGCAAAAAAATTCGAAAATTGTTCTGCCAATCCACTGAGTGTCGAGGCAAGCGCATCCAACTTCGATCTTCGTCTGATGCCATTAACTAATCTGCATTGTTCATGTTTCAATCGATCTTGATCACGATATATATACCAATATGCATATATATGCAGCGAACGATTGGATATATATACGAGATCAAGACATCGGTACGTACCGGCCGTGGCCGTAGCGCCGCTCAGATCTCCGCAACAAGAATCACGTGGAGATCGCCGTGGAGATCGATCCCCTAGAGGCCCTCGTGGAGATCTCCGCAACAATAACCGGGTTGTCGAAGACGGAATTTTGGAATGGTCCGGATCGGAAGAGCCCCTATCCGATCGTGGCAATACATACACGATAGACAAAATTTTAGTACAACCAAGGAATACCTAGTTTCAATATTTCGAGGTTGTACGTAGTATGACCTTTCTCGGGGTTTTCAACATATGCGTAATTCATTATTTTTCTTTTCGATCGGCTACTATAGAGGCTAACAATAATACACAAAATTCAGGAGTTCTAGTGAAGAGTCTCCAAATTGTTGATCACAATGCTTTGTGAACATTCACATGAATAGCATAAACAATAGCATGTCGCAATTCTGAAAACAGACAGATGGTTAGTCCAAATATGCATGACAGGACCCAACAGATTTCAATTTGTGTCACTCATGAGTTCAAATATTTTGCAAGGGCTCGTCCAGATCCAAACACATAGACATACGAAGATGCATATATAAAGGTTCAAAGTTATTACTTAGATGTTGCCACATACACATCCATTCTTAGACCATTCACCAGCATCTGCATAACATTCACCTAGGACCTGGTTATGTTACGTACTAAGCTAGATTACTACTACTTGCGATTGACTTTATCCTGAAGCTTGCGGATCTTCTTCGCCATCACTTCTAACTTGTCGCCAACAGTCTCCATGAATTCCTTCGGGGTCATCTCCATGTCTTCTCGCGTTCCGGCAATGTCGACGCTTAGGTTCTCAATCTGCTCCCGCAAATCATCATAGCGCTCCTTCAAATACCGTTGAACCATTTGCGCAAGGGCATTTGCTATGGCGGACAACAAACACAAGTTACTAACATGAAATGTGTTACAACAGCCGTGGCCAATGCAGCAAATTAGTCAAAAAATGCACCTTTCTTTTTGATGATCCCGAAGCTTTTGATGGAGACAGTTTCTTGCTATTGTCTCGCTCGGCATCCGAGTCCGGAATGATGATCCTCACCGATTAGCGAGTGTTCACTAGCCCGAGCAAACAAAACAATTTGTTGTTTTTCAGTTTTAAACAGCCTATTCAATCTCTTGACTCATAATGTATACCAATTTACCCGTGATCCCCCCGACTACACCGCCGTAAAAGGCCTAACCTACTAAATGGGACGACTGCGTTCATTTGGCCGGCTTTGTTTTCGGATTGTGATCAAATGTACACGAGTCGATTCACAACAAAAGATGGAAAGAAATCAAGCCAATTATCATTATCATTATCTAGTATGGGGTGAGATGGATGCACACAAAAACACAATTACCATTATCTAGTATGAAATTTTGATTACTATGAACTACTAACATTTTTCTAATTGCAAAAGGAGTCACACGATTCCCGGAAAATCAAAGAGGGTAGGGCGGTGTACCTCACTTCTCTTCCCGGAACGCTTGCATCCGACTAGGGCCTCGCTTACCCTTACCGGATGGATCGACTTGGCGATGCGGGACGTCGGACGACGACGACAAGGTGGCGGTGTCGTCCGTACCGCAGGACGACGGGGTTGGGGTGCCACCGACCATACCGAGGACGACGAGGTAGGTGGTGTGGAACACTTGAACCGCCCGCGTGCATCGCGCTTCGCGTGGTGGAGTAGTAGCACCTCCGTACGCCGCCGCCGCTCGCCCCCGAAAACCCTCGGTGCGGCCCCGCCGTCCGCTGCCGCCGCTCTCCGGGGATCCCCTCGATGCGGCCCCCGCCCGCCGTGGCGGCCGCTCGGCTGTGTTACGGCGCTGCGGCCCAATCGTCCACGCCCGCCACTGGTCTGGGAATGCTCGATGCGGCCACTCCGGCCGCTGTCGCCGCTTGCCGCAGGGGAAACCGCGATGCGGGGCATCTCGATGTGGACGCGACGGTCAGAGCCGACGAGGGGGATGGTTGGGAGCAACAGTGTATTGGGGGTGGGGGAGCTGTAAGTTATAGACGATTTGGGCCGGCATGTCCTTGTTTTTTATTACTCTCATCGGCCCATTTGACATTTTCACATCCTAGTCTCCAGTACCTTTAGTGCCACCCCGTAAACTGAGAAGGGGGTATCCCAGCTTAAAAGGAGAGGCGTGCCTGCGCTTTCGAACTCCGTATTACCATCATCAACTAATGCTTGCTACTTGCGCTCTGGGGCTTAATGGGCTGGCCGGTCCACTCGGGCTCCCGCTCGCTGGGCTTTACGCTCGCCGGTTGAGCCTATTGTGGTCTGGCTTAGCCCACATCCCCATAGAACACAATTTTTTTTCCTCTCTTTTTTCATGGTACATATAGTCTATACCATATTGTTAAAATTCAGATTTTTCATAATAAAATTTATTTATTAAATCGCATTTTAAATTTCGCTACAACCCCATAGCAGATTTTTTTCATCTAAACAAATTTTGTGGCAATACGTACACAATATTCCTCCTTGAGGCTAGAAACGAAGCAAGTAGCCTTCCTTGTATTGCAACAACGCAAAGAGATATTTGCAACCCAAATAAGACGTTGCGTAAGGCCGTTCAAACGCAACCAACCCTAGTATGGTAGCCATAGCAAGTTTATATTGCAACACTCGAATTTCTAGTGCAACGCGAAGTAGGGTAGCAATATTTCCCACCAAATGCAACACAATTCGAATAATGGGTGCATTAGCGCCAACTTGTTGCAACATCGCAAAGATATATTTGCAACCAAAATTCTACGTTGCGACATACTTGTTCAAACGCAACCATCCCTAGTATGGTGGCTATAGCAACTTTCTGTTGCAACGTAAGGAATGCTAATGCAACACAAAATTGGGGTGGCATTAGTTCCAACCAAATGCAACGGAAATCCTAAAAAAGGGCGCATTAGCGTCAACATGTTGCAACCGAAAAAATAGATAATGCAACTCAAATTTTGTGTTGCAATAGACACACAAATTGCAACCAAATCACCGTTTCGGTGCAATAGTACCCCCCTATTGCAACCGAAATAGTGGTGTTGCCTAAGGGATTTGTTGCAATAGGGGGAAAACCTTGTAGTGTCAATTCGTACCTTCTTTACATTCAAGCCCCGTCATCACGTATTCCAAAATGCTTTCTCTTCCAAGCGCGAAACAGTCCTTCTGCCGAATGATGACGCGCTCCCGACCGCCGACGTTTTTACCGAATGTTTTGAGGAAAACATCTTGCCGAATGGGACTCTCCTACCAAACTTGGCCCACAGGTCAGTCTCTTTCCTGTACCAATTTTTGGTTTTAACATATGCCCCTAAAATTACGGGATAAAAGATGATTTTATTCCGGAATTGACCATAAATGCTCAACGTCCCCAAGCCGAATCCGTTCCACACCCGTTCTTTCCTCCTTCGAACGGTTGGGGTTTTCGCTCAGATCCAAACCCTAGTTCATCAACCTTTCAATCTCCAATCTTCTAATGGCGAACCAAGACCAAGCTCTTCAGGTAAATCTTATCCTCCTCAGGCTCATTCGGTATTTCTTTTCTTGAATATCATCTTAAAATTTTCTTTTGCCCTTTCTTGATCCCTTTAGGCTCTAGCCGCCGAAATCTTGATTCCTGTCAAAGATCAATCAACATCTTATTTTCTCGGGCCCGTAGGAATCTCCGATCCTTCTGAGTTCATCACAGCAGAATCCCAGAGGATCCCCTTCAAGGCATCACTGTCGAAACCCCATGAATGGCAAGATGCTTTCAAGAACTGGCCCCTGCCCCCAATTGCAGGCTGGAGAAACTGGTACAAGAGGATACTTGATGATGACAGCGCCAAGACAAGTAATTGGGACAGCCTTCGCATTGCTCATTGTTTGGAATTATCTCTGGCTAAAACACCCAAAAATGAAAACCTTCTGATTGCAGCCTGCCATTTTTTGGTTGAATGGCGCTAATGCCTTTCTTTTTGGACACGGGCCAATGTCCCCCACTTTGGCCGATGTATACATGATAACCGGCCTTGGAGTCACAGGAACTGTATGCCCACATAAGTACAAGGGCTCCTCCAGGCAAACAGGAGTGAGAACAGGGGTTGGATATAAAAAATATATCCAAAACTACATGTCTGATGGCCCCTTGTCTGATGTTGAATACAAAGCTTTTCTTAATATGTGGCTATGTAGATTCATCTTTTGTGGCAAAGCCAATGAGCCAACCCTGAACCACATCGTAATGGCTAAGGATCTGGCTGCTGGTACCTCTATTCCCCTCGGAAAGTACCTCCTAGGAAGTGTCTACCACATGCTTCATCAGACCACCTATCTGATGCACACCAGCCAAAAGATTTCTTGTGTTAATGGCCCTTGGTGGTTTGTTCAGATGTGGCTGCAATTATATATGCACCAGGTTGTTGCTGTTGACCTCAACAATCGGCACTTCCCTTCAACCAATTACAAGGAAGGGGAAATCCAGAGCACCAAAGGTTGCCAAACTTATGGAGAAGCTGCCTCCACTGTGTCCATCAACCAAAGCATTGGCCAACTTTTTGAGTTGTTCTTCAGAGGCTTTGTCAATCCTCTTTAGCATCCATATCTGGACAATGACAACTTGACTCTTCCTTGTGAGTTTAGTTTTGAAGCTGGATGTAATGATGTACAGTCTATAGCAATTTTCAATACCTTCATTCATCCATGCATCCTTCCAGCAGAATTTTGTGGAGAAAGGCAAATTCAGAGTACCTTTGAGTACTACTAGCCAAACATGCTGGCCAGAAAACTAGGATGCGGCCAAGTGCCCCCAAGGCTATTCCTTCATGAATTCCTCAAGCTAGAGAGGATATCAAGGAATCCATGCAAGCAAAAAGGGTTTTGTTCCCCTTCTTCAAATGTGTCTGACAGGTACAACAACCTGAAGGCCTCCTGGGACAACATGATGGAAGCTGCAGAACACACCAACCCTCGAGGCTTCTACGTTGCCGTCACGGTGGTCCTGGAGCGGCTGAAGAGGGAAGAACTGAAGAGGAAAAGCACGGAACCAAAGAAATGAAGCATACTTTCGCTTCTTCCTCCAGACAGCATGCTTCCTGCAGGCCTTTCCTTGTAATCTTCGGCAGCTGTGTTGTCAGTGAAGAAACCTGCAAGGACATCTGTAACGCAAACTATTTTTGTGCTAAGGGCAATACACTTTAGTATTGGCCATTTTCCTTTTGTCAGGATTTTTGTTCTGAAGGCGGCTTCTTTCCCGAATGCCGGCTATTTCCGTGTTCTTGACGCTTGTGATGGCAATCAACGATCAACTTCAATACTAGGATAATATTTCTTCAAGTATCTCCTGTTTATAGAAGCAGTGAACTCTTCTCCTAGTAAAGTTTTCAAAATATACGCATTTCCAGGCGTAAACCTAACCACCCGAAAAGGACCTTCCCAATTCAGGGACCACTTGCCGAACGTACTGTACTTAGTTCCAATCGGCAATAACGCTTTCCAAACCAAATCTTCTTTTGCAAATTACTTGACTTTTACTTTCTTGTTATAGTACTTAGCAACTCGCATCTTGTTCTTCTCAATATTTTCATGGCCCTAAGACGAATCATATGCAAATCTTCTAATTTGTTCATCATTAAGTCATTGTAATCCTTGGAACTTAAATCCTTTTGCAAAACTACTCTCCTTGAGTCTAATTGCATCTCCCATGGCAAAACAGCATGATGCCCATAAACCAACTCATAAGGAGATGTTTGTGTAGCTCCATGAGGAGCCATTTGGTAAGCCCACAAGGCTTCATTGAGTACCGAATGCCACCTTTTTGGCTTTCGATCAAACTTCATCTGTATAATCTTGATCATGATCTTGTTAGAAGCCTCTGCCTGACCATTAGCTTGGGCATAATATGGAGAAGAATTTAACAATTTGATCCCCATACTTTCAGCAAATTCTCTGAACTCTGAAGATGTAAACTGAATTCCTTGATCGGTTGTAATTGTATGGGGAATCCCAAATCTGTAAATAATATGCTCTTTGACAAACTTAATCATATTTTCTGATGTCACTTTCTTCAATGGAATTTCCTCAACCCATTAGTGAAATAATCTGTTGCCAAAAGCACAAACTTGTGCCCCTTTCTAGATGGAGGATTTATTTGGCCAATCAAATCTATGCCCCATCCTCTGAATGGCCATGGCTTGATAATAGGATTCAAAGTTGATGCTGGAACTCTCTGAATATTTCCAAACTTTTGACAATCTTGGCACCCCTTGTAATATTCAAAGCAATCTTCCAGCGTTGTCGGCCAATAACATCCAGTTTGCCTAATGACCCACTTCATTAGGTAAGCCGCTGATGTGCTCCACACAGCCCATCATGCACTTCACTCATCATCCTCTTTGCTTCTTCTTGACCCAGGCATTGTAGAAACGCCCCATCTAATGATTTGTAATACAAACGTCCATCAAGAGGAACAAACTTTATAGCTTTATACCTGAGCTTCCTAGAGACCTTTCGGGATGGATTCTTCCAAATAATCAGCAATTTCTTTTCTCCAATCATCTTTCGTTGTATCACTCCCAAAAGAATATACATCGTTGGCAAACACTTCTTGATTATCTCTATAACCTGAAGCACTTTGAGCTAACCTGTTTGCCTCTTCATTGTGCTCTCTAGGAATATGTTGTAGAATCACTAACTGAAAACTTTTTAGGATTTCCTTACACTCCTAGTAGTAATTCCTCAGGATATCGTTTCTACATTCATATTGTCCATTCAATTGTTTTATAACTAGCTATGAATCTCCAAAAATCTCAACTGAAATAGCCTTTGCTTCTTTCAAGTATTGAAGCCCTCTAAGCAATGCTTCATGTTCAGCTTGATTATTTGTGACAGTAGGTTGAATAGGAATAGCAAATTCAAACATTTCTCCCCTGGGTGAAATCAATAAATTCCTACTCCACCACATTTTCCATATGAAGATCCATCAAAGAACAAAGCCCAAGGAGTAATCTCCAGTAAATTAATTGATGGATCACGATGTTCAGTAATGAAATTAGCAATAATCATGATGTTCAGTAACTCAAACCTTAATTCAAACTCAGACAAAGCTAAAATCCACTTGCCAATCCTTCCATTCAAAATTGGCATAGACAACATGTGTTTAATTACATCAAATTTTGAATATACAATGCATTCGGCATTCAACAAATAGTGCCGAAACTTTGTACATAAGTAATAAACACATAAGAAAAGCTTCTCTACAGCCGAATATCTCGTTTCGGGATCAAGCAATTTTCAGCTAAGGTATGCAACTACTCTTTCCTTTCCCTCAAATTCTTATATGAGGGCCGATCCAATGGTTTGGGTATCGGCCGCCACGTACAACTTAAAAGGCTTATTCAATTGTGGAGGGACCAACACTGGTGGTTCCTTCCTATATTCCTTGATCTCATTAAAAGCCTTCTGTTGTTCGTCGCCCCCATACAAACTTCTGATCCTTTTTGAGTCTTAACAGTGGAGAAAAAGGCAACACCTTTTGTGACAAATTTGAAATGAATCTTCTCACAAAATTGATTTTGCCGAGCAATGACTGCAATTCATCAATAGCTTTCATGCTCTTTTTGCCAATTTCTATTCCTCCCTCATGCACCAAAAATCCTAGGAACTCTCCAGCTGAAACTCAAAAAGCATACCTGTTCGGGTTCATCTTGAGCTCATGTTTTCTAGTGCACTCTAGAGTTTTCCTCACATCATCCAAATGTGATTCATGATCCAATGACTTGATAACAACATCATCAATATATATCTCCACAATTTTGCCGATCAACTCGTTAAAAATATAATTCATGGCTCTTTGATAAGTTGCACCAGCATTTTTCAACCCAAATGTCATGACAATCCACTCAAACAAGCCTATATGTCTAGGACATCTGAAGGCTGTTTTTAGTACATCTTCTATTGCCATAAAAATTTGATTGTACCCTGCATTGTCATCCATGAAGCTAATAACTTTATGTCCAGCAACAGCATCAACCAACAAGTCAGCAACAGGCATTGGGTATCCATCCATGGGTGTAGCTCTGTTTAGATCTCTAAAGTCTATGAAAACCCTCATCTTCCCGTTCTTCTTATAAATAGGAACAATATTAGAGATCCACTCTGCATACCTACATGGCCAAATGAAATTTGCTTCTATTAATCTCTCAACTTCCTTTTTCACGTCGGCCAATACTTCATCCTTGTAGATCTTTCGGGGAGGTTGCTTGTAAAGTCTAAAGCAAGCTTGATTGGCAACCATGTTCAACAATGGAACGATCCAAACCAGGCATCTCCGAATAATCCCAAGCGAAGCAATCTTTGTATTCTTTTAGTAGCTTAATCAACTCTTCTCTGAAACTTGAATTCAAGTTAGCACTGATAAATGTCGGCCTTGGCTTGTCACCATCTCCAATGTCTATTTCTTCCGGTTTGTCAGCCGGCATAAATCCACGTCCTAACTTACCATCAGTTTCCATCAATTGGATTCTCCATTAAAAATTACTATAAGAGCTGACTGCTTGAATCGTCTGTTGATCACTGCTGACTGGTTCAACAGGACCTTCACCCCAGTCCTTGCCTAAGAAGCAATCTATCCCTTGATACTCCCAGGGGGTTGGTTCCACGTTAGCCACGCTTACTGAATCATCTGCTTGGACAACCTCTACATCATCATCCACCCGTTGAACAAGTTGTTGATGCATAGTAGATGGAATGCAGCAGTTTGCATGGATCCAGTCTCTTCCAAGCAGCAAGCTATACGCCCCTTTGCCTTCAATGACAAAGAAGGTTGTAAGCAGAGTTTTAGATCCAATCATCAAATCCACATGCACACAGCCCTTGGTGTCTAAAGGATTTCCAGCAAAATCATTCAGAACTATGCTTGTTGGCGTCAAATCTCCAGGGCCCATGCCAAGCTTCCTGAGTGTAGTGTACGGCATCACATTGACAGCAGCTCCACCATCAACAAACATCTTGGTCAATGGCTTCCCATTGACATATCCTGTCAAGTACAGCAGTCTCATGTGCCGATTCTTGGCCGACTTATCAAAAGTAGCTTGCTTGGCCAACACTAATTGTGCCATCAGCTTGCTCGACCTCATCAATGTCTGGTGACACCTCCTCCTGCACAATCTGATTAGCTCGAGCCATGAATTCATTCGGCAAGAAGCATACCATGCACATAGGAGCCGAACAACCAGATCCGTCAGGCTTATCTTTTGGGCACCACACTGTGACAACCCGCCCAGGAAAATACTGTACTATCGCCTAAACCAATCCACTTTGGTCAATAAGCGATAATAAAGTATCATCCTGTCGTTAGTCGCCGGGTTAACGCCTGGTAAATCACTTGAATAGCAACAAGGATCGAAATATATGCATTAAAACTCACTCGAAGGCAAGTCCAGAGATACATCATCATTAACATCCAAATTTGTACCCTGAAGGGTTTTATTATTACAAACCGAAGTTTTTGCCACAAAGAAGCAGTTCAGAGTTTTTGAAACAGCGAAATTAAACTAACAGAAAGCGAGAACACCACGGGAGGCCAACCATGATGCCTTCAGTCGTCATCCTCCACCCACTCCAGCTCCCAGCTGGGCGGGATCTCTCCGGGCCACACATCACCGAAAGCATTACCTAGATCAACATATTATAGCAACGCTGAGTATACTAATACTCAGCAAGACTTACCCGTCGGTGATAACTACTTCTTCAAATCTAGACATGAAAGACTTTTGGCCACTAAGTTTCTTTTTGCTGAAAAGTAACAAAGAGTATGTCCTTACTTTCAAGATTTTAGCACAAGTTCTAGTGGGTTTAATCTTTACTACATTAGCCATCTAGTACAAACAAAGTTGTACAATACAATTAATCAAGCATAGTATTCATCAACTTCCATCATTAGGGATCTCGTGGCTAGTGGAGTAAGTAGTCTCAGATAACAGTGAGAGGTCGACAATCTATTGATTCAAACCTTGCAAGGTAGACCTAAACAAACGATAGGTTGCCCCCGCAAGGACAACTTCCCAAGCAGTTCCCAAAAATCCTCGGGTCGGGATCGAATCTTACAGTCTTTGGTGCAGGCTATCCGGCATACCCCGCGAGGCACCTGGAGTCACCGTACACCACCTATAGCTAGCCGTGAGACGAATCCCAAGAGTAGTAATAGTAGGATCCCTCGCCGCCTCATTAAGGTACTAGGCTTACCGGTCCCATTCCCGACAAGTGCTTAGTGCGTTCAAACACTTAACCTACAATAACCATTGGACCAGGGTCCAAATCTCATGCTCTTACCACATGAGCAATCCATTTAAGGATATATTGTGATTCCTATCTAGGAACCTATTCTCGCGAGTGAGGTCATCACCCGACTTGTAACGGTCCTATAGCTTAGCAGCTATCGACCTATCATACTAGTAAGGACAAAGGTACCTAGGGATCATGCATCTAGGGTTCCATTCAACTCCTGAACTTAAATGCACAAGCATCCATAGATACTGAATAAAGAATTTGAAAACTGGGTTATATGCACCTGAGCTTGCCTTCGTCAGCTAAGCTAGCCTGGGCACCCTCGGTGTCGTCGAGCACTTCCACGTACTGCAGCGAAGCTTCTGCTCCTCCTTCCTCGGATTCTGGGACGAGGGAGTAGCCACCGTCCGGAAGATCTACACGGAATGCAATGCAAGGTTCAGGTGATGTGACGGTTTGTTATCTTATCCAACTCTTGTTGGTCAGATTCACCTTAACAAGTATCTAGATAGCACATCTCTTTTAGGAAGGTTATTAGTTATACATGATTCATTCTTTTATTGCACATTAGAATCAATGTTTCTTTGTACTTGTCATTTTATTTCAAGGTTTAATCCTTTTTCCTCTCACTAGCAAGGGTGTGAACAAGATTTTTATTCACAAATTAATTCCTTATCAGCAAGGTTGTTTTCTTAGCCTTTAATTAAGTTAGGTAATATTTTCCAAAAAGGGAAATGAATTAAAAAGGGATTTTCTTTATTTAATTGTTCTTTAATCTTTAAAAAGGACTTTAAAGCTTTTTATTAAGCAATAAATCACAAAAATTTAAAGAAGTGTCTCTTAAGCATAACAGCACCTAAACTGGCCCACTGGACCCACAAGTAAGGCTTGGAAGCTAGAAAATTAAATATTATGGAAAATAACAAGGACTAGCTAGTGATTCAAATTAAATGCATACCAAAATAAATAAGCATCAAAATGATCCAAACTTTCTTGTGCATACTCTCTAGTCCTAAACAAACCTAAAGAACCAGCAAGTACACCTAGGAGCTCTACTGATCTTGCTATATCAATTTACAAGGGAAAACATGCACAAATTAAGAATAAATATTTCTATTAAACCAAAAATAATGATTAATTCACCAGAGGTGTGTTTTGACATCACAAGACAGCATGCACATGTTGGACACAAAAACATAAATATTCTTGGCTACAAAAATCATTTAGGCAGTTTCTGCAGCAATGGAAAACAATTTATATAAAAAGATTTACTGCATAACTTTGTGCAACTTTTGGCACAAGAGCTACTCATGACAAGACATACAATATATCCAAAACTTGGATGCAGAGGAGTTATAGTTTTTGAGTTATGGCAGATCTAGTTATTTCATAATCCTATTTTTCATGTTAAAAATATCCAGAATCAGACCATGTGAGCATAACAAAAGTTGTAGTATTTTCCACCATGAATCCAACAAAATTGGTTTTGCAATTTTCTGAATTTTCTACAATTTTGTAGGGATTTTCTACTGCACTGGACCAATTAGCAAGAAAACCTAGATAACTTTCATTACAGACAGGTCCTTAATTCACAGATAAGCCCTTGGACTTCACAACCAAGCCCCTGCGGCGGCGGGGGAGCTCACCGGCGGTGATGTGGGGCCGGACCAGGGAAACATGTGGCACGGGGGTGCGATTAGGCTCACCCCTAGCCGATTGGTGGCGTTGGCGGGGCGAGCTCCGACGAGTGGCGGCGACGGGACCGCGGCGGTGCGCCCGCGGTCTCGCGGGTTCTGGCGAGGCTCGTGGCGGTGTGGCGCAATGCGTGGCTTGGGAGGCTTGCGTGTGGTCTAGGGAAGGCGTAAGCGCGCTTGCACAATGTTGAGCGCGAGCGAGGGATGGACTTCACCAGCGGCGGCGGCAATGGCACGGCGTGGCGCGGCGGTGGCTCGGAATGGCGTGGGGGCAAGGGGAGCCCAGGGCGGCTTTAAATACTAGCGAGCCCGGGTGACGACGGATGACGGCGGTGAGGCATCTCCGTGCTACACGGCTCGAACGTCGCGCGTACGGCCGGCGCCGCGGACGGACCGGTGGTCCACCGCGCGCACGGTGCGGTACGGCGGCGTGGCCGGTGCGGCTCGAGGCGCCTAGGGCGGGGGTGAGCGTCGGGGCGTGTGGACCTCGGGCGGCGCATGCCTCGGGCGGAGGAAGCGTCGGGGAAGGCGCATGGGGGCATGGCCGCCGAGGTTCGGCCGGCGTCGGCGGCGACGCGCGCCGCACAAGCGCGCGACGTCGCGGCGTGCTAGCGCCCGACCTTAACTGTGTTCCTGGCAGTAACTTTGAATTTGAAAATCTCTAAATTTTTGAATAAAACTCACCCAAGCTTTGAACATGAAAGTTAGAGATCTAGCTACCCTCTACAATTTGGCTAAAGCCGATTGTGATTTGGACTCAAATTGAGAGAGAAATTCAAATGCCAACTTTGAATGTCAGCCTGTTTGACTGAACAGTAGATCCTGTCCTTGGAGCCAATTTTTCAAGCTTTTCCACTCAAAATTCGAAATGCCAATCTACATGAAAGTTGTGTCCCTCAACAAGATGGACAACTTTCATAAAGGTAGAATTTTAAGTGTTTAGGTGAATTTTTGAGAACGCGGCAAAAGTTCCGGCAGACACCTATGGAGACTAGGGGTGAAAGGGGTTTGACCAAGTCTTTGACCATGGATTGGCCCCACAAGTGTGTTTACTAGTCAAAGGGGGTCACTAGAGTATGTTAGTGAGTTTTTCGGCGTGAGGGCCCAGGTTGACCGTGATTTGACTACTGTCAGCTGGGTTGACCGGCTATTAGGGTTAATTAAAAACCTAGGGCGTCACACACACCTGTTTCCTCTTGATTCCTGTCTGCTTCAGCTCCTGATTCCTCAAGCGCTGAACCCTTCTCTTTTGGCTTCTTCTCAAACCAGGTGGGCACCGCTGTCCCTTCTGCCAGTCATACTCATGATCTTCCTCTTCTTCATGATTAACCCACCTGTGATCAACATGCCTTTTCCTCGGTTGATCATCAATTCTATTTATTTTTAAGCGCCGACCATCACTAGGATGCATCCTTCCAATTCTTTCATGGACGGATCGGCGACTGGCAACATCTTGCCTATATTCAGTATACTTGTCACTGCATTTAGGGCAGTTATTTTGCGTGGGAAGTTTCAAACCCTCATTCCAACAGTGTCTGAAGAAGGCACATCCCCAATGTGCACGCTCTTGTTCTTGCATATACTCTTCTTGTTCCTTCCTGCGCATTTCTTCTTCATACCTCCGCTTCTCCTCTTCATACTTATGCTTTTGGTAGCGCTCCTTTTCTTGCTGACGCTGCCATTTGTTGAGGAGAATACGTGAAGTTACCCTAGGTTTAGAGGATTCACCTACTTCAATTTGACTTTTCAGAAGGCGAGGCTCTCCCTTGTGGACCTGTTCAAATGTTACTTGTCGAGCGGGGTCAACTAAGCCATCCTGCTTCGCCTTCGCTGAAGTCAAAACCTTCACCTCTCCTTTCTCTTCAACAGTTACCATGTTGACTGAGAACCCAATCATGTTCCGAGGAAAAGGATTGCCATCCAATTTCATCTTATTATCAAATTTCAGATGACCCTCTTGGATAGCCTTCTAAATTCTCATCCTAAAGACTCTGCACTCATTGATGGAATGAGAATTCCTGTCATGAAACCCACAGTATCTCTTTTCTTTCACTCCATCAGGCCGAAGCATAGAATGCCCATCTGTCAACTTGATTAGGCTTTCTTTTATGAGGAACTCAAAGAGCTTATCTTCCTTGGTTACATCGAAATCATAGGTGCATTTAGCTTGCTTAATCCACCTCTGATTTACTATTAATGGCTCTTTGCCCCACACTATTTCAGCTGCAGCTATTTCCTCTTCATCATCATATTCCTCTCCCTGATCTGCCCTTTCGAGGAATTGATTATAGATGTCAGCAATGTCACTGTGTTTGACAAATCTGGAGTCTTTCTTGAAGCCATAAGCTTGGTTGCTCATCAATGAGAGTCTGTGCGATAGCTGGCCAAGATTATCGAACTCCATGTCGAACAACTTTTCTCGAATAGCTGGCAACATCCCCGCTACAGCCATGCCAACCAATTGATCATCTGGTATGTTCAAAGAGAAACACATGCTTTTTGTCTCTCTGAACCTCATGAGGAACTCCATTGGTGTTTCATTGTTCCTCTGCCTCAGGGTAGTTAGATCAATTAGCTTTTTCTCATTACTGCCAATGAAATAATGAGCATGAAACTTCTACTCAAATCCTTCCAGGAGCAGATCGAGTGAGCAGGTAGAGAAGTGAACCATGTAAAGGCTGGGCCTGTCAATGATAAAGGGAAATATCTAATGCTAAAGGCCTCATCAGCAGAAGCCTCCCCAAGCTGCATCAGGTACCGTGCTATGTGTTCCACAGTACTGGTATCATCTTGCCCTAAAAACTTCGTGAAATCTGCGGGAACTTTCACCCTGTTCGGTAAAGCCACCCTGTGATACCATTCTGGGAAAGGAGGTGTATACACGTGCCCTTGGTTTTTAGGCTTCAGACCTAATTGATTTTGAAGCATATCGGTCATCCTCTGCATTAGGAGATCAATATTGACATCTTGATTCCCTGGTCCTGCAACAGGAGTCCCTGTAGCACCACCATATCCAGGATTCGGGAGAGCATCAACAGCACTGTAATCCATGAACTCCGAATACCCGGCACCGTACATGTTCTTTTGCAACCTGTTATTTGTTGGGGCTATCCTGTAAGTAGAGGTAGGTTGAACTCCAGGAGTGCCAAATGCCATTTCTCCATATGTACGTGGATTAGGTATTGCTTGATGAGGGTTCTGCCGAATTGGTTGACTATCCACGTGTTGAGTTGGCTGAACACTCATGCCCTGTGGAGGCGGTTGAACACTTGCGTCTTGACGAATTGGTTGACCAGCGGCAGCAGCACTTGATTCTCCTTCAAAATGTTTGTCCATGCTTGGGCTGAAGATGCCAACCATCATTTGTCGGAAACTATTTAAAAATGCATTATTGTGCCTCGCCATTATGTCCTCCAAAGTTTGTTGTACCATGCCAAAAACTTCTTGTTTTTCAGCAGCAGCTGTGGTATCAGGTTCTCCTGGCATTGGAACTCTTGACATGTCTGACTTGAGGAATGGCACACCACTCCTGTTTTTGGAAAACGACATGAGACACTTCTGCTGGAATTGTTCAATAGCTTCCTTCAATTGTAATTGCTGCTCTGTAGACAGCTCCTCGAAAGTGACATCTTGGATGTCAGGCATCTTGATCAACTAGATTGTCCCACCGGGCATGCCAAAAAGTGTGTTGATGTAAAATCAGCACCTCACGCCAAGCACACAGCAAGCCGAACAGCTGGCTTAACATACGTGGCCGAATCCAAAGCGTGCCAGTCAATTTTCCCTGAAACTGACAAAGGATGAAAATAGTTAGATAAAACCTGGAACTTGCTAGGTGGTACCAGACAGTTCTGTATTTACGGCTACAAAGCCAATCAAAACGACATATAGCTACAACAAGCTATCTGTCGGCAATCTGAACATCATTCGGGAACTGATAAAAACATGTAAATAGGGTATAGCCGAATGCATGACGTAAGCATGATGAAAGATCGGTCTTTATTTAAACAACGGTGCAGCATGTAACCATGACCGATTATCAAGGATAAATCACGATAAAATAAATAAAGGCGAAGCATGATCATCAATTTGCAGTAAACATGCATGCATAGGCCAAAGGCACTAGTCTACCGCATGTCTAGGTACTTTCAAACCCGTCGAGCATGATACCAAACAAGTTAATCCACCGCGTGATACAACTTGTTCGAAATCACACTACCAACCAAGAATAGACCAATCCACCGCATGATACGATCTAAACATGGAAGGCTAAAAGCATACATTATTTAAAACAAACTCATGAACATGTTTCACTCGTGACAAAGTTGTCGAATACAGCTGTATAGCCGATTCGGGTTCCGTGGAGAAGGAACAAACTATGCTAGATTAACACGCTTGAACCCGCAACACGTGGCAATCTAGATTGATTCGAATTCGGCTATTAAAGAGCACGTGACCCATGAACCACATCGAGTTAAGGACTTGAACATACATCATATGGATCGCAAACAAGATAGAACCGAATCTAGTCAATCTAAATTGGGCAATAAGAGTGTTGCATGAATTAAACATAAGAGCAAAATTCAAAGTAACACACGATAACTTAATGAATCTATTAGATCTTGCCAAGTCTAATAGAGCCGATAACTAGCTCCAATCTAGATCTTAGCCTGCCGCATGGCTCATGATCTAACAAGAAAGCCCTCTTGAACCAAGCTTAAATCCACCACATGATACTAAGCATCATAACAAGACTACTTGCATCACGGTCTAAATCCACCGCATGATACTAGACATGATACAAGGTTGCCGGTACTTACGGAGGTCGACAGATCGATGGCTCCTCTCGAAGAACTCAACGACTCGACTAAAGGACTCGAAAGTTGGCATGGGGCCGGTTTGTTCTGAAATTGTTCGATCCCTATTATAAACACTAAGGGTTAATATTTATACCCTTGTCCTAACACGACTCCTAGTCGACCGTGATTACAACATTTATTGCCTAAATTAATGCCCCGACGCCAATGTCCGTCTCGCACCCGTCATCAATTTGTCCCTTCTTTACATTCAAGTCACGTCATCATGTATTCCCGAATGCTTTCTCTTCCAAGCGCGAAACAGTCCTTCTGCCGAATGATAACGCGCTCCCGACCGCAGACGTTTTTACCGAATGATTTGAGGAAAACATCTTGCTGAATGGTACTCTCCTACCAAACTCGGCCCACAGGTCAGTCTCTTTCCTGTACCAATTTTTGGTGTTAACACCTCAGATGCCAGGAGACAGGAGGAGAGGCCCGAGAGGCCTAAGGAGAGCAGAGGAGACCTTACAGGCACGAACAGCAACTGAGGCGGTGATGGACGAGGCAGCTAGACAGGACGCGACACTAGCAGCAGCTGAGGCACCTCTCCCACAGTACTTCTCTACAAACGACGAGTCCTCCAGTAACGACGAGGACTTTACACCTGCTCCTAAGCCCATGTTCCGAGTCCGTCGTACTAACAACGATGGGGTAGGAGGCTCTACTTTGCCAGGCCAGAGAGAGGCTGAGTCACCGGTTCCCATAATCACAGCTGCACAGGTGTCTCAGCCGGACCAGCTCACTACTCTTATCCAGACCATGGCTGCTCAGACACAGGCGACACTCCAAGTACAGCAGCAGATGCAGGCTCAGTTTCAGCAGTACCAGGAGTCCCAGTAGGTGATCCTTGAGGGGATCCGTCAGCAACAGGAGGCACAAAGGCAGCAGATGCTCCAGCACCAGATGATGACCTCTCAGATGTTCACTTTCATGTCTGGATGCCTCGGTCAGCTCTTTCAACAGTCAGGGATCCAGCTACCTCAGCCACCGACCACTGGCCAGCTTCAGGCCGACCCGACTGCACCTCTACCTCCTGCCGGTGGGTTCGTGAACGTCCCCCTTGCGACTTTTCCACAGTCACCACTCCTTCAGACGGGGATGTTCGCGGTACCCCAGATGACGACACCACAGGCAGCGGTCACTTCTTCCTTCCTAGACCAGCTTCAGATGACCACTCTGACGTCGTCACAGCTGCCGTCTCCACTCACCACAGGAGCACTTGTCTTTGAGACGCCAGCTCCCACCACTCTGCCCAGTCCACAGGTGTCTTCACCTCTTCCGAGCTTCACCACACCACGGGCAAAGGGTCTAGGTCAGGAGGACTACTACTTGCGTGCTATCACCGAGCAGAACTCTTCAGCGCTCGCCTCCGACCCCGAGGTTCCAGCTCCCGAGGCCACTCAGGCTCCGACTTCAGGCACTGGGACGACTACAGCTCCACCAGCTCCACCTCCTTCGGCTCCGGGTGCCTCCTCTCCGACTTGGTCTCTTCTCAGCGAGGACGACGACTACGACGACGCCTCCGGCTTCTCTGTTCGACCTTCGAGGACCGTCTCTACCTCGCCGTCAGATCCTTCCTCTCCACCTCGGCCTTAGACTCCTTTTTGGTGCTTATTGCCAAATAGGGAGATAGATAGGGGGAGTAGAGATAGGGGGAGTTAGGGGAGAGTGCAGGAGTTTGAGTTCTTTGTAGCCTCTCTCGTTTTGTGGAGTTTCATGATGAGACATGTTTTTGGATCTTGTGTTTGTCGTTGATTTACATGTCTACTCATGTTTGTGGTGCTTGTTTACCTTAATGCATGTGTGTTTACCGCGTATTCTATTTCATGCATTAGAAGTAGAGTTTATATGTTTTTAAATTCAAATTTTCATATATCTCTACTCGTGTTGTCATCTATCACCAAAAAGGGGGAGATTGTAGCGATCTAGGCCCTTTCGCACCACAAACACATGCTTGTGACTAACCTTTGTTTTGAAGCGGATTTCTATTTGGGTTATTGTCACGAGTATTGAATGGAATGAGACCCCTCAATTTGAATTAATGACTCAATATGGTTGGATACTACAAGGCTAAGGACTTTGTTAGTTCCAAGTGTCACAAAGGAAATGAAGGACACTTGGATTGCTAGTTTGTAGTTTCGACCATACTATTAAGAGGGGTTCGTACATTATTAGCTTGAACATGCACTCAAAAGCCATAAAAATATGCACACTCAAGTTCCTTGGTTGTCAACTAGTTCAGAGAGTTCATGGAAGCAAGGTTGAAGCAAAAGAACCAACGGAAAACTCAAAGGCTCTGAATTGGACGAGTTAAAAAGAAGTTCATAGCGTCAGATGATCTGACGCCCTATTTTCTAGATGCGTCAGATGAGTTGTATGGCCACTGGATTCAAAGTGGACCGTCGGATGAACCGACGGTACAGGGATCGGTTCATCCGACGCCTTCGGGTTTTGCTACAGTATGGGTCAAGGCTCTGGACTTAAGCATCCGACGATCCGATGCCTTGACCATCGGTTCATCCGACGGTTGCTTTTAAATCATACAGATACGCGCCAAGTCAAATGCTTCAGCACCGGATGGACCGACGCTTGGATAGGTATACTCAGCAGTTCATCCGACGATCTAATTCAAATCATACAGTACCGCCCCGAGTGTGAAGTCTTTAGCACCGGATGATCTGACGGGGCGTCGGTGTATAGCGTCGGAGTATTGTCTAGGTTTCAAGGTTCAACGGCTATATTGGAGTTTGTGAGTGACCGGATGATCTGACGCTTTGCAGGGGGAGACCATCGGTTCATCCGATGGTACTACTTTTTTAGGAAACCTTTTCTAACGGCCAACCTCCCGTGCTAGGCCTATAAATATGACCCCCTGCCTCTCTTGAGTTGCCTTTGCCATTCTGAAGATCCATTGCATCCAAGGAGAGAAGGAGAGTGTGTTCTTGCCATTTGGGATTCTCTTCCTCTTCATTGAGGTGTTCTTCTTAGTGATCAAGAGTGTTCAAGGTGCATGCATGGCTTAGCTGAGTGCTCAAGTCAAGTGAAGGTGTGCGGGCTTGTTACTCTTGGAGTTTGATGGCTCCTAAATGGTCTAGGTGACTTGGGGTTCTTGGTGAGCTCTTGGAGATTGTGGGAGCCTCAAGACAAGATTGGTGTATACGGTTCGAGACCCACCGTTCCGGAGATGGAGAACGGGTACTCTTAGTGAGCACTTGTGTCTTTGTGACTCAAGGGGGAGAAATACTCTAAGTGAGTGCTCCAATGTGGACTAGGGGGAAGCGTCAACTTCTCGATACCATGGGAAAAAATTCGGTCGCCTCTTGTCCCTCTCATTTACTTCTAGCTCTTACTTTCAGCACCTTATTTTCGCTCGCATGTTTCTTTGTCTTCGCTCTTGTTTTTGCTGGTGTGCTTCATATCTAGTCTAGGTTGTTATCTTGCCTCCTAGTGTGTTAATTGCTAAGGAAACTTGTGATAGTGTGCTCTAGTAGTAGGGAAGAACCTTTTTAGAATGGGCAACACTAGTTGATAGGCTAAGGTTTTCAGTTTTCTTTAGAGCTTGCAATAGAAGTCCCATATTCAACCCCCCTTCTATGTGACTTGATCCTACAAAGAGCCAACACACTGAGAAAAATCGGCTCTGAAAATTTGACCCTCGGGAACGATTGTACACACAAGATCGCCTCGAGAATCCAAAACACGAGAGCAGCCCGTTTTGAAACGAACTTCAAAACCCTCATCAAGAAGTTGGGAGACAGAGAGAAGATTGTACCCCAAAGACTTGACAAGAGAAACACGCCTAAGAGTCACAGACTCACTCACCTTCACCGTGCCCACTGAAAGCACTATACCTTTCCCATTATCCCCAAAAGTGATGTACTCTTTGGTCATCATCGGGGTGAGGTTGGAGAACCACCGTCGATCTCCGGTCATGTGTCGAGAGCAACCGGAGTCGATCAACCAAAAGCCCTCCATGCCTCCCACATACAAAATCAAAAACGAGAGCGAGAGTGAGCAAAGTACTCAGTACTGGGGTTAGTACAAAATGAATCAAATCAGTGCCTCGCCATTTGCTCAAACGTGGGGTTAGCAAAATCCATCCTATCTCTCCTAGGTGGAACACCCACACGTCCCCTTGGAGGACTACGTGTACCACGAAGTGGAGACCGTGGCCCGTAGCTCCTTTGGGACCTAAAGCTGCGATCATTCCCCTCATACTCGTATTGACCACGAGCAAAGGAACGTCCAGCAAACTCACCATGCCCAAACCCAAGACGCCTACCACCTTCTCTACGTGGTGGCTCACCTCGAGGCACAAGCTCACGCCTCTCTCGAGTTAAATGGTACGCACCATACCCTCACCTCTTGACACCAACCTAGGCTCAGGCACACCACGAGAAGGGTGGTACCTGTCCTTGTTGGCCAACTCTCTAGACAACCTCTCCTCACGCTTCCTCCTGAAGCAAAACTCAGCTAGGTGCCCATCCCTCCCACAATTATCACAATGGAAGGGTTTCGGTTTTGGCTTTGGTTTTGGGTTCCCTTTGGGCTCTGGCTTCTCCTCACTCAGTTTCTCTCCCTCCTTCCCAAAGAACTCATTAACCAATACACTCTTGAACTTGATGGGTTTTTGAAAGTTATCAATTTGTGGAGGAAACACGGGTGGAGCTGGGGCTGTGTCTAGTCGGTTCCTAAGATGGTTCGGTTTAGGAACAAAGGCATTTTTGTGGTGGGTTTTTGGTGGCTCTGGGATATCTCCGATGTTCCCCTCATTCTCACCACCTCCCTCACCCACTTTCTTTGCCCCAAGCGCTTCCCCATCATGGCGCTTGTATGTCTCGATCATTATCCTCAACTGACCCATCATGGCGCTTGTATGTCTCGACCAGACAACCAACCCATCAACTTTCTCAGCTCATCATTCTCATCCTGCAAATGATCAACATAATGTGCAAGCTCCATATTCTTCGTAGCATTTACTTCACAAGTAGAACAAATTGTAGGAATAGAAGCTTTCAGCTGAGCCTCTAGAGATCTAGCATAGACAAGCAAAGCATCTAGTTTCTCATGCAAAACAGGACAAGAAGTACAAGCACCAAGCAAGGAGGGCCTAGATTTCATCTCATCTAGCTCAACCTTAAGCACATCTAGTTCCTCAACCTTGGAGGCATATTTATCCTTAAGCACAGTCAAACACCAAAAAAAGTGGAACAATCAGTGCATTCAGGTTCATTGGTCACAATAGGAGTAGACTTAAGGGAATCTATTTGAGCCCTAGCATCAACAACAAAGACTCTAGCTCAACCACCTTCTCCTTAGCCTCTCCAAGCAAAGACCTATACTCCCTCTTCTCCTTGTTGGTCTTTCTAAGCACATCATCACAGTTATCAAGCAAGTCATTCAATCCACTATCAAGAAGGATGGGCTATTGTTTACCTCTTCCTCAAAGTCGGAGCCAGAGTCATCCTTGTTGCTCTTCTTGCTTGCGGTGCTATGTGCCATGCCGCAAAAGCCTTGGGCGGCAAAGCACAAGCCATTGATGTTCTTGCTCGAATGCTTGCCCTTGTGTCGGTTCTCTTCTTCATCACTTGAGCTCGATGAAGAGTAGCAGGAGCTTGAGTCGATGTCGCTCGCACCGGCCACCATCGCTCGCTCCTTCTTCTTGTGACCACCACTCTTCCTCAGCCTCCTCTCGGACTTGTTCTTGCCCTTGTAGTCGTCCCTCGAGCGGTGCTTGTGGTCGGTCCTCGAATGGTGCTTGTGCTCGGGCTTGACCTCCATGGCTTCCGTGCACTAGGCGATGAAGTGCCCATGCTTCCCGCAACGGTAGCACATGCCTGAGCTCCTCTGAGTGTTCTTCCGGTTTGTGTACATACGCTCGAACCGGCTGCTCAAAAACGCGAGATCCTCCTCGCCCAGCACGTCGAACTCCTCATCTGGCATGGACACAAGGCAAGCCAAAGAAAATTGTCTCAAAGACATGTTAGCATTAGTCCTTGAAACAGGCACGAGAGCCAGACTATGGGGATCAGTCGGGTTCTCAATCTTTGCACACACCCCATGGTCCACCTCGGACGACTTGAGCTTGGAAAACAGCTCATCCACCGTGAGGGTCTCATACTAATCTGACTCTAGGATGGCCTCGACCTTTTCTCTCCACACGGTATGATCCGGAGATCACAAGAGCTTGACATCCCTGTCATGGTCACATACGGGAGCACGATCACATTATCCCTCATGTTGTTCACGATCACCGTGAAACGCTGAAACATGGCATTTATGGACTCACCGGGGAGATGAGTGAAGTTCTCGTACTCTCTCCGGTAGGTCGCAAAGAGCCGAGCCTAAACCTGAGTGTTCCCGGCATGAGCATTCTTCAACTACTCCCAAATTCTGCACGCCAAATCCTCTGTTCGAACCCGTTCGAATTCAAATTCACATAGAGAACGGTACAGGTAGTCGACCGCCTTGTTGTTGGCGTCGAACATGTCCCTCGATCCTAGAGCACGGAAGTTCATCGGATGAATGTAAGTTTTGGTCACTGTGACATCCCACAGGATCTGACCCTTGCCGCGGAGGAAAGCGTTCATCTGCCTTTGCCACATATGGTACTTCTTACCATCAAAGTGTGGAGGAACCAAACCCCGTTCTTTGTACGCCATCTTTGAATCTTAGACTGGTTAGAATCACAAAGATCCGTACCGGCTCTGATACCAATTGAAGTACCGATTAGGCGACCAGAGAGGGGGGGTAGTGAATGGGAGCCAATAAAAATTCTTCTCCTAAGAGAGAACTCGGCCTATACACCAAATTCACAACCAAGGATTCCCGCACGAGTTTGCCAAGGTCACGTAGTCACTACAGACCTACCAACCCTAGGAACAAACCCCAAACGATCCCAAAGCGGAAGCACGAATCAAGAAGCAAAGGACTTAGCAATCCTGCGCAGTGCTCGGTGGACGGTCTGCGAGCCTAGGGCGGACAGTCCGCGGACACTTGGCGAACGGTCTGCTACCCACGGGCGAACGGTCTGTTAATTGCAAAAGAATGACCCGACACGCACTCCAACACACGAACGGTCTGTACCTCGTCCACGGACGGTCCGCGAGCAACTGGTGCCACGCGGACGGTCCGCGACGTCTGGGCGGACGGTCCGCCAAACACCTCCCGGCCAAAAACCGCTGGCCAACCGGATCGAAATGAAAACGCTCAAGAACACACAACGAACACGAAGAACACCTGGATGAACTTCACACACGGACAGTCCGTCTGCTACCCGCAGACGGTCCGCCAGGCACGGGAACAGCAGCCCGAGCCTGAAACCGAAAACACCAAACCACCTATCCATCCATGGATCTCCCAAACAGCTGAAGCTCTTGAGGAAATATTTGGGGAAGATGTGAAGCGTCCCTAGGGGTTGCTATGCCCCAAAACTTGGGTCCTCAAACGAACTAAATCGCCGGGAATCGAATCGCCACCGAACTCAACCAAAACCTAGGTTCCAACCGAAATCCTTCAATCAAAGGCCAAACTCAGAGTTTGGGGGATCAAGATCAACCAAAAAGATGCACGAGGCAACTATCCATGATTCCCACCAACAAATCCGAGCCCAAACACCTTAGAATTGAAGGAAAAATCCGTGCACGAAAAACCGACGAAAATAGCTCGAAAGAGACAAAAAAATCCTACGAGCTAGAAACCGGGAATCGACGCAACCATGAAAGCTTCCATTCAATCGGAGGTCAGATTCTTTACAAACGGAGGAAAAATCTAACCCTAGAGAGCAAGGAAATGAGAAGCAGTCCAGATAGATGGTTTTCCTGGAAACCCTAAAGCTAATATATATCAATCCCCTCCGGGCCAGGCAAAAGACCACACTACCCCTAGCACTTGAGTATAGATACAACCCCTCAGGGGCAAATAGGTCATGTAACACTTCTCGTCATCGCATGGTCACGCCGTCACCGCAGACTGCATCCTCTCGATGCAAGTATTGCGATCCCACCACGTGTCCGCCGGCATCAAAGCTTCTCGGCGCGCCCGGATCCCGTCTCCGCCCGCCGAGCCTCCGGTCTTGGTTTTGTGTCTCAACCAAGTAACCCGATGGTTTTCTAGTGAACTGTCACAAACCCCACGTGCAGAATCCGGTTGTGAGCCGCTACCCTGCACCGGCTCTGATCGATGACTTTGTCTTGCTTTTCTTGCCACCATGCGGCCCGCACTTGACCCCGCTGGCCACCGGGTCCCTCGAGTCAGGCCTACTTGTCTCTCCACTCCTCGGAGGCCCCGCAAGGCATAGACCTTTCGTGCCCACTCTTCACCTGCACCAACGCAAATCAAGCCGCAACCTGCACCTGCAATACTCGGCCAAGAGTCAGTCCACACCATGTTGTCAATCACTCATCATAGCCAGGAGCGACCATCCACGGGTCCTCGGACGCTCCAGTCCTCATCCGCCGCCTGTTGATGATGTGGGAGCATGAGGTGTTGTAGGGGACGTCGGAACATCAGCCTCTCATGCGGTCATCGACGTATATCCAATCAACGCAACGCCTGGTGGGCGGAGGAAGGCCTGGTCAAGGACCAGGCCCAGATTGACCAAGCACCATGAGGTCCAGGGACGTCTGGCGCGTAGGTACCTGATTCTTCTCCGTCAAGCCTGAGGTTGCCGCGACGAGAGATTGACTGGGATGACACTCCTTGGCAGGAGGACATCTTCGACGACAATGAAGATATGCAGGCCGTGCGGATGAGCATTATAACTATCAACATTGCGTTGACGGTGAGTTTACTTCCGATGTTTTTTCTGATGATGTATTGTTGAGCTATTGCTGACGAGATGCTGTGTTATACTAGGCGCTGACAGATCGTGCAAAGAGCCAGATCGACCTGCTGAAGAACGCTGAGGCAACACAGCGGCGGGTTACTGAACTTGAGCAAGAGCTCCAACAGGTCCAAAGGCGGCGGCCGTAAAGAAGAAGAGGCTCGAGGACGAGCTCGTCGAGGAAAAGTGCAAGACCCAGAAGGCCAATGCGCTATTCAATGTTGTGAGCATAGGTAAGGTCGAGACTTTGTGTTGTTAATCCTGTTGTAGAGTTGTGGTCTTTGTTGTTGAGCATTTTGCATATTTGCAGACTTCCACAACCGTGAGGATCACCTCAACAACGATCTGAGGAACACCAAGGAAGAGGTCAGGTCCTTGGAGCTGACGCTTCACTGCCTGAAGGGCACCACCAATTACACTATGGACTGCATAGCGGTGCCGGTTGAAGGGGAGGAGCTGAAGTCTGTTGTTGATCGTCTCATAGAGACCCCTGACAGGCTCCTGACGTTGCTGAAGGCGACAAGCTTGGCAACAGCTACAAATTGGCTAGTGAGGGTGAAGTCGCACTACCCCGACGTTGACATGGCCAGGTCAAGGGGGGTGCTGATGCTGAGAAAGACCTCGCAGCCCTGGAGCTTGAAGTACGAGACGCCGCCATGGAGGTGACAAACTCCCTGGACTATGAAGGTGATGACAGCGGGCTGTAGTCTAGGACTAGGAGTTGTACCTCCTCCTCTCCGCAGTCATGTAAACAGTGCTTCTTGATGAATATTTTGTTTATGCCCAAGTGAAGTACCTACCTTGTGCCTACGCGAGCTTGTAGTCTTGTAGGTGACGACGTGTTGTTTCTTGCCTCGCTAACCACTACTCACAGAGAGGCTGGCTTACTGACCTCCACAACTCAGACTGGAGGCTTACGTGAGGTCAGCGTGCGGGGAGGAGTCTAGGACTCAGGTCTGGCGACCTTATCGACCAAGCATGCTCGCAGCGATAGAGGGCGTATACTCATTACGGACGATGTCCTCAGGTCAAACGACCCTTAGGTTGGTTTTGAGCCAAGCCCCCGAGCATGTTGAGGGGGCGATGTAAGAAAAAGTTGTAACCCCCAGGTCTTATGACCTATGTATTGGCTTTAGCCAATCCCTCGAGCGTGTCGAGGGGGAGGGTTGATGACATGAGAGAGGAGAAGGTAGGGCTCGGCACATAGCAGATGACTACTTGAAGTAATATTTATTTAATCTGAAAAAGGTACAGGGAAAAGAAATACATAGCTGTAATTTAAAAGCTATTTTATGGGTAGAATCGTCGTAGATGTTCCACGTTCCAAGGGCTTGGCACTCCTTGCCCGTCACCCCATTGGAGGTGATATGTGGATGGACTGATGACTTCGGTGACAATGAAAGGTCCTTCCCAGGGGGCAGAAAGCTTATGCATGATGGCGGTCTTTTGAATACACCTCAAGACGAGGTCACCAACATTGAAGGAAGTTTCCCTAACGTTGCAATCATAATACCCACAAAGTTGTTGATTGTGACGAGCTTGTCTCATGACGGCGACTAGCCTCTGTTCTTCAAGACTGTCGAGGTCGACACGACATGTTTGCTCAGCTTCTCCCTCCTCGTAGAACTGAATGCGTGGAGCTCCAAAGGTAGCGTCGGTGGGTAGCATGGCTTCTGATCCGTAGACCAAGAAGAAGGGCGAAAAGCCTGTGGCGGAGCTAACTTGGGTCCTTAGACCCCAAATTACGTGTGGTAACTCGGCTAACCACCGGGTGGTGTAGTTTGAGGCTTCGTCAAAGATACGATCTTTGATAGCCTGAAGGACCATGTCGTTGGCACGCTCGACCTGACTGTTGCACCGAGGGTGGGCGACCGAGGAGTAGTAGATGTCGATGGTGTTGTCCTGATAGAAATCCCAAAAGGCAGAGCCAGTAAAGGCTGTGCCCAGGTCGGTGATGATCCTGTTAGGTACACCGAAGCGATGTGTTATGTCTTGCATGAATTTTGTTGCTTCTTCCGATATTACTTTTGCAACAGGTTGGACATTAATCCACTTGGTGAATTTGTTGACAGCTACTAATATAAACTTGTATCCACCTGGGGCAGTTCGGAATGGTCACACAGAGTCGAGGCTCCACATGGCAAAGGGCCATGATGGAGTAATTGTGCGCAGGGCTTGAGCTGGCAGGTGCTGCTGTTGGGCAAAGAATTGTCATCCTTTGCAGCTCTTTATGAGGTCTTTGGCATCAGTCACGGCCGTGGGTCAGTAGAATCCAAATTGGTATTCCTTACTGACCAAGTTGGCGGACGCTGCATGGCAGCCACATTCATCGCTATGAGTCTCAGCCAGGAGCTGTAGAACTTCTGATCGCTCACGTTAGTGGAGGTGGCTTTTCTGTAAAGGTCTGTACTAATTACGACGTAGTTGGCACTTCGTCGTGTGATACGCTCACGTTCTGGTTTGTCTTCTGGAACGAGTTCATCAAGTATGAAGTCTATGAAAGGCTTGCACCAATTATCTTCTTTTTTGTCATCAGGACATCGCACGGAGGTGCTGAGGCTTGTTCATGTTGAGATGAATCTGGACTGTCTGGATCAGGTAGCTTGATTGAATGCTTGTGTAGGTCTTGGACGAACACACCTGCCGGGACTAGATCTCGTCGAGAGCCTAGTTTAGAAATTACGTCAGCGGCCACATTGTTGTTTTGTGGTACATGCTGAAATTCGATCCCTTCGAAGTGACCTTGAAGTTTGTGGATCTCAGCACAATAGGCATCCATCGTGTCTTTGATACAGTCCTATTCCTTGTTGACGTGTTCGATGATGACCTTAGAATCGCCAAAAGCTAGTAGTCGCTTGATGCCAAGGGACACTGCTATACGGAGTTCGTGAATCAGGGCTTCATATTCTGCTCCATTGTTGGAAGCCATGTAGCGTATCTGCATGACGTACTTGAGTTGTTCTCCCTGAAGGAAGATGAGTAACACGCCTGCACCTATGCCTTCAAGGTTGAGGGCACCGTCGAAGTACATTATCCAGTGTTCAGGCCGCTCCTTGGGAGGGGGCATCTGGATCTCTGTCCACTCAGGCACAAAGTCTGCGAGGATCTGTGATTTGATTGCTTGTCTAGGGCAAAACTCGATATCAAACTCTTCAAACTCCACCGACATCGAGTTCTACCCTCGGCAAGCAATCAAGTCACAGATCCTCGCAGACGTTGTGTCTGAGTGGACAGAGATCCGGATGCCCCCTCCCAAGGAGAGACCTGAACACTGGATAATGTACTTCGACGATGCCCTCAACCTCGAAGGCGCAGGTGTAGGCATATTACTCATCTCTCCTCAGGGAGAACATCTCAAGTACGTCCTGCAGATACACTACAAGGCCTCCAACAATGGAGCAGAATACGAAGCCCTGATTCACGGACTCCATATAGCAGTGTCCCTTGGCATCAAGCGACTACTAGCTTTCGGCAATTCTAAGGTCATCATTGAACAAGTCAACTAGGAGTGGGACAACATCAAAGACATGATGGATGCCTACTGTGCTAAGATCTGAAAACTCAAAGGACACTTCGAGGGGGATGGAATTTCAGCACGTACCACGAAACAACAACGTGCCTGCCGATGTATTTCCAAATTAGGCTCTCGATGAGCTCTAGTCCCAGCAGGTGTGTTCGTCCATGACCTACGCAAGCCTTTAATGAAGCTACTGGATCCAGACAATCTAGACTCATCTCAACACGAGCAAGCTTCAGCACCTCCGCGACGTGTTGATGTCCGAAAAAGAAGATGATTGGCGCAAGCCTTTCATAGACTTCATACTTGACCAACTTATTCCAGAAGACAAAGCAGAACGTGAACGTATCACACGACGAAGTGCCAACTACATCATGATTGATACCGAACTTTACAAAAAATTTGCCTCCACTGGCGTCTTGATGAAGTGCATCTTACAATCAGAAGGTCTACAACTCTTGGCTGAGATTCACAGTGGCGAATGTGGCTGCCAAGCAGCATCTGCCAACTTGGTCGGTAAGGCGTACCGATCTGGATTCTACTAGCCCATGACCATGACTGACACAAAAGACCTTGTAAAGAGGTGCAGAGGATGCCAATTTTTTGCCAAACAGCAGCACCTGCCAGCTCAGGCCCTACGCACAATTCCTCTGTCATGGCCCTTTGCCATGTGGGGTCTCAATTCTGTGGGACCGTTTCAAACTGCCCCAAGCGGCTATAGGTTCATACTAGTAGCTATCGACAAATTCACCAAGTGGATTGAAGTCTGACTTGTTGTGAAAGTAACATCGGAAGAAGCAGCAAAATTCATGCAAGACATAACACACCGCTGTTGACGGTGTATTTTGGTGCACCTAGCATGTTCATTACACTTTGGTTTGGATTTGATTATTGAACTAACCCGCCACTAGGCACACTAATCATATAACAAGTTCATCTTTGTGCATGCATTTGGAAGTGTTGTGTTTATGTAGGAAATCATGGACATAAAGGACGGATTTGCAATAAGTTCAAAGGAGCATTCATGGAGTCTTGTTCGTGTTCATGAGCTCGCTGAAATTACTTCCAATGGTGGTGAGGACCGAAGTGCTACGAGGAACACCCCCGGGGATTGAAGTGTAAAAGATCAAACTTCATGCAAAGAGAGCCTCCATCTTGATCGTGAGGATAACAGCGTCAAAATCATCCAAGTGTAAGGGGCAAAGTAGATAAGTGCACGAGGACCCACGGAGCAAAAAGGGCGACCGAACCGGCCGAAATCGGGCTCCGGGCCGGCCGGCCCGCTCGGATCGGCCCAGCCCCACTTCGGGCACCGGTTCGGTCCCGTCTTCCTTGCCCTCGAAGGATCTTCGACCCTAAAACCCCCGACGCGCCGCCAACACAGGGAGAGGAGTTTATTTGCACCAGAAGGCCATCCACAAGCTAGAGAGAGAGGAGGAGGATCTCCGGCGGGAGATCAACCACCTCGAAGGAAGCACCCTCTCGTGGAGAAGAAGGAAGACACCGGCGGAAGGGAAACCATGATCAACGGTGCCATGATCGGCACCTTGATGGGGTAATCTTCTCATTCGTCCATGGGTTGTAATCGATATTGAGATGTAATCGCACTTTGTTGGATTATCTATCTATCATCTTGTGTTGAACATACTTTAATGCTTAAGGCTTGCAACCGTGCCGTAGAGGGAGTAAGAGCTCCAATGCTTCCTTGGATCCATTCAATACGCCGTGGCCATCAAAGGTCTAGTCATGAATACCTTCGCGTAGTGACAGTACGAGAGGAGGGAAAGGGCGAAACCGTGGTCACATCCCCGATAGATTAGATCGGTTTTTCATGTCTTTAAGCGATTGCATGCTCTAGTATCGTAGACCCGTGGGCGAGTGTCTTCTATTTTGATCGTTTATCATTCTCTCTAGTGTGTTTAGTTGTTTTCTAGTATAATATAGTTAGGGTTTTAGTAGCTAGTGTGTCGTTGTTGATCGAACGCTTGTAATCCCCTTGCTCCGCGGATTGACAAGAACCTTGGGAATCCCGTGGTGAAAAAGGTGTGGGGTCCGTACGCTTGCGGATCGTAGAGGGATACGTCTTTTATCCGTCAACAAGCCCCTTTTTCTCGGCGCCGTTGCCGGGGAGCAAGTTAGTTTACATCGTTTGATTTGCATCTAACTTAGTTTTATATTTTAGTTTATCTTTTGTTTGCTTTATCTAACATATATTATCGAAAAAACACTTGTTTCTTTTTTTGTTTTTGTTTTTATCTTATTGTCCGGATGGAGTTCGTTAATCAACCCGTGGAAGAACCGGAGAAATCATTAAGGGATTACGCTAGCCCTCGATGTGAAGACATAAAGGTACAAGAGTCGGATTCGAAGCTCGAAGCGACCAAGTATGAAATTAAATCCAAGATCATGAAGATGGTGGCGGAAAACCCATTTGAAGGGATGGTTGAGGAGAACCCATATAGACACATAAGGGATTTCACGACAATATGCAACACGGTGCGTCAAGAAGGAGTTCCCGATGAATGGTTTAAATGGAATCTCTTTCCCTACTCACTTGCCGCAAAGCAAAGACATGGTATTCGGTTGCGTCCTTTGAAGTTGAAGGCAATTGGAACAAGTTGACAAAGAAGTTTTGCGAAAAGTTCTTTCCAATGAGCAAGGTTCAACATCTAAGGAGGCAAGTGATCAATTTCATGCAAGGAGAAGAGGAAGGGATAGACCAAGCCTGGGATAGGTTTAATGAATTAATCGAACAAGGACCAAAACTCGGCTTCACCGGTGACGTACTCTTGCATACATTTTTCTTTTCCCTAACCCCTAGTTGCATGCGACACGTCGAGATGTGTGCAGGTGGGGATCTCATGGAGAAAACACTCACGGAAGCTGCCCAACTTCTACAAAAAGTTAGTAAAGCGGCTGCCATGCGAAGAGATTGGGAAACAAGACTTGCGGAAGAGCCGGAATTCAATTCGAGGAAGAAGAAGCTTGCTGATTTTTCTAAAGAGGCAACCCCGGAAGTCACAAAAGAGGAACCGATCATGGAAAAGCTTGAACAAGAACACATCAAGTCAAGAACTACACCAAACGTCGACTTCGTCGCACCAAATGAGACGAACAAGAGAAGCATGTCAAGCGCGAAGCCACTAAGGGAGTTCGAGCCAATGGATTGGGTTCCTATTGATTACGGAGAAGTATTCGACAAGAGAAGACCGTTCCCTAATCAAAAGGGAATGGCAAGAGCATTGGAAGTCGGTTTCCCACCGGAGAAGAAAGCTGAAAATTCATACGACCTTGAAACCACCGGTGAGATTTTTGAAAAGCTCTTTGGAGATGACGTGGTGGATCCGGAACATATTGCCGAGGTGAAGAGGATCATGGGGATCAAGCCCGAAGCATCACCATACGCTCGCCTTGCTGAAATTTATTTGATCGGATCCGAAGAAGAAGAGAAGATGACGCCGCACTTGAGTTGCGAGATCAACGGAGTTCAATGCAAAGCCTTATGCGACATCGGAGCCCAAGTAAGTGTTCTATCTTCTAAAATTTATGATAAAGTTCAATACCACAACCTAGACTTAGCTCCAACATCAACGAAATTAATTATGGGAGATGGTAGAACTATCAAACCTCTAGGTATTGCTTGCAACATGAAAGTAAAAATCTCTAGAAACTATATACCAACCGATTTCTTTGTTATTGATGCTTACCATGGTAATTCTGATCATATAATCTTAGGTAGGCCTTTTCTTAAGTTGGTTGATGCCGTGTTAGATGCCGGAGAAGGCAAAGTAACAATGAACCTTAATGGAACAAAGTACACATATAACTTTCTTCGTGCTTCTAGACACCTTACTCCTTTTCCTCCCGAAGATGAAGAAGTAGAAGAAATAGATAGTCTTTGTTTTGTTGAAACCCTTAGAGACCCGCTGCAAAGAGCGATGGAAAATCAAATTAGTAATCAACAAGATGAAGAACTAGAGGAAGCGACAAAAGGCTTAGAGCCGCATGATGGTAGCGTGGAGGAAGAGAAGTTCGAAGACATAGGAGAAATCAAACCCGAGGAGCCACAAGTGCCCGAAGTAGACCTTAAACCTTTGCCCAAGGGATTAAAATATGAATTTTTGGGCCCAGACAAAACTTATCCAGTCATTGTGAGCGACGAGTTGAGTCCCGAAGAAAATGAAGCGTTGCTGATTTTATTAAAAAACATAGGAAGGTGATTGGATATTCAATTAATGATCTCAAAGGTATTAGCCCAGCCTTTTGCACTCATCGTATACCAATGGAAGACCAATGTAAGCCCGTAGTGGACCACCAAAGGAGGCTAACCCATGCCATGCGAGAGGTAGTAAAGAAAGAGGTTATCAAGTTACTTGATGCCGGAATCATCTACCCTGGTTCCGCATAGCGAATGGGTGAGCCCGTACATTGTGTGCCGAAGAAAGGAGGTTTAACCGTGGTGAAGAATGAGAAGAACGAGTTGATACCGCAAAGAACCGTGACCGGGTGGCGGATGTGTATTGACTACCGTAAGCTTAACAAAGCAACGAAGAAAGATCACTTCCCCCTACCGTTCATAGACGAGATGCTCGAGAGGTTAGCAAACCACGCTTATTTTTGCTTTCTCGATGGATACTCGGGGTTCATGCAAATTCCTATTCACCCGAAGATCAACATAAGACAACGTTTACGTGTCCTTACGGAACGTTTGCATATAGGAGGATGCCCTTCGGCCTATGCAACGCTCCGGCCTCTTTTCAACGTTGCATGATGGCCGTGTTTTCGGAATTCATCGAAGAGATTGTTGAAGTGTTTATGGATGATTTTTCCGTTTACGGGAAGACATTCATGGATTGCTTAGCAAACTTAGAAAAGGTCCTTACAAGGTGTGCGGAGGTAGATTTGGTTTTAAATTGGGAAAAATGCCACTTCATGGTTAAGCAAGGCATAGTGCTCGGACATGTTATATCCGAGAGAGGAATTGAAGTGGACAAGGCTAAGGTAGAGACGGTTGAGCAACTCCCACCTCCTACGGATATTAAGTCCTTAAGGAGCTTTCTAGGCCATGCCGGATTCTATAGAAGATTTATAAAGGACTTCTCGAAGATCACTAAGCCTTTAACGCACCTTCTTCAAAAGGATGTGGCTTTCGACTTTGATGAGAAGTGTCTAGCGGCATTCCGGACCTTGAAAAATGCGTTGGTGAGTGCTCCCATCATCCAACCTCCGGATTGGAGCCAACCCTTCGAGATCATGTGTGACGCAAGTGACTACGCCGTAGGCGCGGTCTTGGGTCAAAGAAAGGAAGGCCGAGTTCACGCCGTTTACTACGCTAGCAAAACTCTTAGTGGGGCACAATTAAATTATGCCACTACGGAAAAAGAATTGCTAGCGGTGGTATTCGCTTTCGAAAAATTCAGATCTTACATCGTGAACTCGAAAGTCATTGTTTACACCGATCACGCAGCCATAAAGTATCTCTTGGCTAAGAAGGAAGCTAAACCACGTTTGATTCGTTGGATCCTTCTTCTCCAAGAGTTTGATGTTGAAATTCGTGATAAGAAGGGGGTGGAGAATGTTGTGGCCGATCATTTGTCTAGGATGAATCGTGGACAAGATGATAAAGAGCCCATAGAAGATAAGATGAGAGATGACCACCTCTATAGAGTGCTTGATAAAGATACTTGGATGATCGACATCATTCGTGCAATTCGAAAGATGCCCCTCGATCATCTAGACAAAAACACTCAAAGGAAGATAATTTCTGAAAGTAAGAAATATTTTTGGGATGCACCATACCTCTTCAAGCTTGGCAATGATGGAGTGATGAGAAGATGTGTGCCAAGAGAAGAGAGGCTTGAGATTCTAAGGAAGTGCCACTCGGCGGAGTACGGTGGGCACTATAGCCATTTTCGAACCGAAGTAAAAGTATGGTCGAGCGGGTTCTATTGGCCGGAGATGCATGAAGATACTAAAAGATATGTTGCGTCATTCCCCGAATGCCAAAGAACCGGAAACATCTCTCAAAGAAATTCTATGCCTTTGAAATACAACTTGCAAGTCGACATATTCGATGTTTGGGGCATAGACTTCATGGGGCCTTTTAAAAACTCATTTGGATTCGAGTATATACTTGTTATGGTTGATTGTGTATCTAAGTGGGTAGAGGCTATACCATGTCGTAAAGCTTCCACGGAGGAGTCCATCACTATGATCAAGAACGTGATTTTTCCCCGTTTCGGTACACCGAGAATCTTGATAAGTGATGGAGGAACTCATTTCACCAGGAAGAACTTCAAAAAGTGCTTGTCCAAGTTGGGAATTGAGCATAGGGTCTCCACGGCCTATCACCCACAAACCAACGGACAAGCGGAGACGTCAAATAGGCAATTAAAAAGCATACTTAACAAAACCATAGAGAAGGGAGGCAAGGATTGGTCAAAGAAATTAGACGGAGCTTTATGGGCTTATCGAACGGCGTTTAAAACACCGATAGGTATGACCCCTTATCAATTCGTCTATGGAAAAGCTTGCCACCTTCCGGTTGAGTTAGAACATAAAGCCTATTGGGCGATTAAAGAGATGAACCTTGATCTCGATGCCGCGGTGGTGAAACGGAGAATTCAAATAAGCGAGCTAGAGGAGTTGAGATTGAAAGCTTATGAAAACGCAAGCATATACAAGGAGAGAATCAAAAGGTGGTATGATAAAAGATTGAAGAAAAAAGAATTTAAAGAAGGAGATAAGGTCCTCCTCTACAATTCGAGGTTTAAAACCTTCGGAAAGGGGAAATTGCAAAGCAAGTGGGACGGACCTTATGTTGTGTATTCGGTGTTCTCCAACGGAGCGGTAACCATTATGGATATAAACGGTGATTAATTTGTGGTGAATGGACAGCGGCTTAAGGTTTACTACGAACCCGATGTCGTGCCCATTCATCATGTTGACGTCTTTACCATGGAGGAAGAGCCCGAACGTCCCGCCTAGGACGAAAAACAAGGCATCAACTTCTGTAAATAATTTTTCTTTTAGCTTTCTGGAGTTTTTCGCGAAGATTAACTGGGCCAACTTTTTCCCATGGGCTGAGGACGAAAAAATAGGGCGGTGTGCAAAAAAAAACCGGACCGGCCCGGCCCCCGAGGCAGGGTGGGCCAGCCGGCCCAGTCGGATCGGCCCAAGGGTGGCCCGACGCCCGACGTCCCCGAATTTCGCCCGAATTGCTCCTTTTTGACTTCCTTGTTTGGTCGGAAAATTTTAAGGGAAGTGTAAAAAAGGAAAATAAGGTTCCCAGGGCTTTTCTCTTAGGACTATATATTTGGCCGAATTGGGAGCTCGAGAATCAATCCTTTCAAGCAATGTGTTGCACCCTTGTAGCAGCCATTGAGCCTCCAAAAAGCTTAGAGTTGAAGGTAGAAGCCAAGAAGCCATCGATGGAGGAGGCGATGCGATGCGAGGTCAAGCTACCCGTCAAGAGGACCGCACGTATCCGTTGCGGAGGACGTGTCCCGACCGGAGCTCTTGCATCTCGCAACCCCGTCAAAGGAGAGAAGGTCCCTACACCCGTTCGAAGGTCGGCACGCCTCCAAGGCATCAAGCGCAAGGATTACAAGGAGATGTCGCCGGAGCCTAAGGATTATGGGGATAGCGACTACTCCGACGATCGTAGCCCGAGCTCGTGGGCGGCCGCCGGTAGAGACGATGACGATTGGGGCGAGCAGCCCTACGAAAGGACTCCCGAGGGCCCCAACGGCGACGGCAACGGCGGTGGCGAAGGCGACAACAATGGAGGTGGCGACGACGGTGGTGACAACGGTGGAGATTATGGCGACGACGACCCCTTCGGATTGCATCCGGTGTGCTGTCGAGTTTGCCGTCAATCCATCGCGGCTCTCTACGCGTCGGCCGACGAATGTCTTCAAACCATGGAAGCGATGAAGCAGCGTATGGAGGACTTGGAGCGCGTAGTTGAAGATGACTACAAGTTCCTTAACCGCAACGTGCGCAAGCTTTTCGGCATGGTTGGAAACATGAGAGGCAAGTGGTGCAAAGCTTGCTTGAAGTATCACTAAATCTAGTTTTCCCCTTAGGATTTTTGTAAGATACGACGAGGACGTCGTATGTTTTAAGTGTGGGGGAGAGCTAGCTCGCTAGCCTTAGCTTTTGAACTTCAAGTTTAGGTTCGGTTTAATCTTCGTGTGAGAGTCTTAGCGTTTTAATGAGTCTTTAGTTTTCGAGTCTGTTTTTAAATTTTTGCAAGCGTCTTAAATTAGTGTTGAGTCAAGAAAACCAAATAAAAAGAGTCTTTATATATATCTTTGTGTTTTATGTATTGCTTATCTTTATTTACTTGTTTGCTTAATCTTCGATTCTTGATATATGAACACAAGTATATGGTTTGAAAATCGTTTACCGTGGTGCTTAGTGGAATCGCTACTACTTAAAGTACCCATACCGCACTTCGATCTTGAGCTTCACATGCTAGTTGTGCTATGTTCGATGCTAAATATTGGAGGATTTCAGTTCTGAAAATTATCTTAAAACCCTTGTAATAAAGGTTAGCAAAACCTCTTTTTCCAAGTTGAGAGTAAGAAAAAAAATTCCTATCCAAGGCCAAGTTTGTTTTTTTCGCTCCACCATAAGTGTGATTAGCACGATGAGTTAGGCTAGGACCCTTCTCTCTTGGTGAGTTTTAATTTCAAGCCATGATCATGTCCTTGTGCTTATCTTTTGTTGCTAGCCTCGTCATTTATTCAGTTCATGACTTTCATAACGAAAGTCATGTATATCACTGGATTCCATACCCAACCCTATACATCTTTTTTGAACATTGTATTCCTTGAACACAACCTATTTTCAAAGTTTTGTCTCGTCTCTAGGATGATTTATTTAAAAAATTTCAGATTGTATGCATGTGAGGAAAGAGAGAATTGAAAGCTTTGAAAAGTTGTCAAGAGAGAGAAAAATAAAGAGAAAAAGTATGTGTATGGAAAAGAAAGAAAGAAAGAAAGAAAAATCATATGTGAATGAAAGAAGAAAAGAAAAAAAAAGAGAAAGATGAGTTAGCAATGAAGATATGAGAGGGATGGATCAAGTGAAAGAAAAGAAAAATAATAAAGTGTAAGGAAGGATGTCACGTTGATTGTGAGACGAAACTTTTACTCTATTTCCAACCATGTGCAATCCGACAACGAGGACATCATTGGTGCCTTGTGGTCACAATTTTCTTTTGCCCTTGCACATGTCCACCATTCTAAATCTTCTCATCCTTGATATCCCTACATATGGTTAATTCTCATGATCATTGGCTTTGAAAGGTAGACAACCATTAGAGGAAGTTCTTAGTTTGACAATACTTGTGTTGATTGCGCTAGCCCTACCTGTAGCTCCACCTTTACATGATATATGAGAGATTAATGGGAGGTGAGTGTTTTATAAAATTTGGTTAGGATAACCACTTCATATGAGTGACTTGAGAAAGCTTGGAGAAAGGTTTTTGTCTAATACTTGTTGCAGGAATTTTTGTTTTGAAAATCATAAAAACCCTCCGATGGAAGCAAAGAAGTAAGTATGGCTGAAATTGAAAGCTTCGAGTGAAGAGTTTGAGTTGTGGGGTAAATCTTGACGTGGTAAAAATTCTAAACGCCCATGTTTATGTTTGATTATCATTACTTTGTGTTTATGAATTAAAGATGAAGGGATTGACTAACTTGTAAAAAAGGATAAGTGGTACACGATTACACTCCTTGGACGAAGTTCTTTTACGAGTACTTGCTCGAGGACGAGCAAGAGCTAAGTGTGGGGGAGATGTTGACGGTGTATTTTGGTGCACCTAGCATGTTCATTACACTTTGGTTTGGATTTGATTATTGAACTAACCCGCCACTAGGCACACTAATCATATAACAAGTTCATCTTTGTGCATGCATTTGGAAGTGTTGTGTTTATGTAGGAAATCATGGACATAAAGGACGGATTTGCAATAAGTTCAAAGGAGCATTCATGGAGTCTTGTTCGTGTTCATGAGCTCGCTGAAATTACTTCCAATGGTGGTGAGGACCGAAGTGCTACGAGGAACACCCCCGGGGATTGAAGTGTAAAAGATCAAACTTCATGCAAAGAGAGCCTCCATCTTGATCGTGAGGATAACAGCGTCAAAATCATCCAAGTGGAAGGGGCAAAGTAGATAAGTGCACGAGGACCCACGGAGCAAAAAGGGCGACCGAACCGGCCGAACCGGCTCGGGCCGGCCGGCCGGCCCAGTCGGATCGGCCCAGCCCACTTCGGGCACCGGTTCGGTCCCGTCTTCCTTGCCCTCGAAGGATCTTCGACCCTAAAACCCCCGACGCGCCGCCAACACAGGGAGAGGAGTTTATTTGCACCAGAAGGCCATCCACAAGCTAGAGAGAGAGGAGGAGGATCTCCGGCGGGAGATCAACCACCTCGAAGGAAGCACCCTCTCGTGGAGAAGAAGGAAGACACCGGCGGAAGGGAAACCATGATCAACGGTGCCATGATCAGCACCTTGATGGGGTAATCTTCTCATTCGTCCATGGGTTGTAATCGATATTGAGATGTAATCGCACTTTGTTGGATTATCTATCTATCATCTTGTGTTGAACATACTTTAATGCTTAAGGCTTGCAACCGTGCCGTAGAGGGAGTAAGAGCTCCAATGCTTCCTTGGATCCATTCAATACGCCGTGGCCATCAAAGGTCTAGTCATGAATACCTTCGCGTAGTGACAGTACGAGAGGAGGGAAAGGGCGAAACCGTGGTCACATCCCCGATAGATTAGATCGGTTTTTCATGTCTTTAAGCGATTGCATGCTCTAGTATCGTAGACCCGTGGGCGAGTGTCTTCTATTTTGATCGTTTATCATTCTCTCTAGTGTGTTTAGTTGTTTTCTAGTATAATATAGTTAGGGTTTTAGTAGCTAGTGTGTCGTTGTTGATCGAACGCTTGTAATCCCCTTGCTCCGCGGATTGACAAGAACCTTGGGAATCCCGTGGTGAAAAAGGTGTGGGGTCCGTACGCTTGCGGATCGTAGAGGGATACGTCTTTTATCCGTCAACAACCGCTTCGGTGTACCTAACAGGATCATCACTGACCTAGGTACAGCCTTTACCGGTTCTCCCTTTTGGGATTTCTGTCAGGACAACGCTATCAATGTTTACTATTCCTCAGTCTCCCACCCTCGGTGCAACGGCCAGGTCGAGCGCGCTAATGGCATGGTCCTTCAGGCTATCAAAGATCGTATCTATAACGACTCCTCAAACTACGCCACCCAGTGGTTAGCCGAGCTACCACACGTAATTTGGGGTCTAAGAACCCAAGTTAGCTCCACCACGGGCTTTTCGCCCTTCTTCTTGGTCTATGGATCAGAAGTCATATTACCCACTGACGTCGCCTTTAGAGCTCCACGCATCGAATTCTACGAGGAAGGAGAAGCTGAGCAAGCACGTCGAGTCGACCTCGACAGCCTTGAAAAACAGAGGCTTGCTATCATTATGAGACAAGCTCGTCACGACTAACAACTCTGACGGTATCACGATCGCAATGTTAGGGAAACTTCCTTTAACGTTGGCGACCTCGTCCTCAGGCGCATCCAGAAGACCGATGGCATGCATAGGCTCTCTGCCCCCTGGAAAGGAGCTTTCATCGTCACTGAAGTCATCAGTCCATCCACATATCGCCTCCAATGGGGTGACGGGCAAAGAGTGCCAAACCCTCGGAACGTGGAACATCTACGACGATTCTACCCATAGAACAGTTTTTAATTACAGCTATGTATTTTTTTCCTTGTACCTTTTTCAGATCAAATAAATATTAGTTCAAGCAGTCGTCTGCTGTGTGTCGAGCTCTACCTTCTCCTCTCTCATGTCATCAACCCTCCCCCTCGACACGCTCGAGGGCTTGGATAAAGCCAATACATGGGTCATAAAACCTGAGAGTTATAATTTTCTCCTACTCCTCCCCCTCTACATGCTCGGGGGCTTGGCACAAAGCAAACCTAAGGGTTGTTCGACCTGAGGACATCATCCCTAATGGGTATACGACATCTGTCGCTGCGAGCATGCTTGGTCGATAAGGTCGCCAGACCTGAGTCTTATACTCCTTCTCGCGCGCCGACCTCACGTAAGCCTCCACGCTAAGCCGTGGAGGTCCGCAAGCCAGCCTCTCGATGAGAAGTGGTAAGCAGGGCAAGAACCAACACGTCGTCATTTACAAGACTACCAAGCTTGCACAGACACAAGGAAAATACTTCACTTAGGCATAACAAAATAATCATCAAGAAGCATTGTTTACATGACAGAGGAGAGGAGGAGGTACAACTCCTAGTCCAAGACTACTGCCCGCCGTCATCACCTTCATAGTCCAAGGAGTCCGCCACTTCCATGGCGGCATCTTGAACTTCCAGCTCCAGGGCTGCGAGGTCTTTTTCAGCATCAGCACCCCCCTTGACCTTGATCATGTAAACATCAGGGTACTGCGACTTCACCCTCACTAGCGCATCTGTAGCTACTGCCAAGCTCGTTGCCTTCAGCAAAGTAAGGAGCTTGTCAAGGGTCTCTATGAGACGATCAACAACAGACTTCGCCTCCTCCCCTTCAACTGGAATCGCTATGCAGTCCATAGCGTAATGGGCGGAACCCTTCAGGTCATTCAGCTCCACCTCATATCTTGCAATGGTTACTTGGTCATTCTGCAATGACTTCAAAGCTACCTCGACATTGATCTCAAGGTCTTGTCGAGCTCGTTCTCATAAGACAGCTTTTGAGATACGACATACTCACTGTCAGCAGCTTCTTTCATCGCTCGCTTGAGCTCTTGGCCCCCAGCCTCGACCTCACGAAGCGTCACCTCCAAGGACCCAACCTTTTCCTTGGTGTTCTTCAGATCATTATTGAGGTCCTCCTCACGCTCACGGAAGTCTGGAAATAGTCAAGAAACTTGATACTCAACACAAAGACTACAACTCTACAAAAGGATTAACAACACAAAATCTCAACCTTACCTATGCTCACAACATTAAACTGTGCATCGGCCGCCTGGGTCTTGCGCTTCTCCTCGGTGAGCTCGTCCTCGAGCTTCTTCTTCTCTACGGCCGCCACCTCGCAAACATGTTTGAGATCCTGCTTAAGTTCAGTAACCCACCGTTGCGTTGCCTTGGCATTCTTCGGCAGGTCGATCCTACCCTTCGCACGATCTGCCAGCACCTGGTAAAGCACAACAGCTTGTCAGTAATAGCTCAACAGTACATCATCAGTAAGAACATCATAAGCAAACTCACTGTCAATGCAACGTTGATGGTTATAATGCCAGTCCGCACAGCCTACATATCTTCATTGTCATCGAAGATATCCTCCTGCCAAAGAGTGTCATTCCAGTCATTATCTCGTCACGGCAACCTCGGGCTTGACGGAGAAGAATCGGTACCTGCACGCCAGATGTCACCGGACCTCTCGGCGCTTGGTCAATCTGGGCCTGGTCCTTCACCAAGCTTTTCTCCATCCCACTAGGCATTGCACTCATGTGACCTACGTCGATGACCCGCGGAGAGGTCGACGCTCCGACGTCCCCTACGACACCTCTTGCTCCCGCATCATGAGCCACGACCCTTGAGTCTGTAGCCAGAGGCAGAGTCGCCCCCTTTCATCTGCAATCAGTGGCGGGGTCGCCGTTCTCGTGTCGTCAACCAATGACTGAGCCACGACCCTAGGGTCGGGCGACCTCGTGCGGGAAGGCAAGGCCTGAGCGCCCAGGTCGCGCTGAGGCTCCGCAATCGATCTACATAGTCCACCACACACAAACAAGCATAAAAAACATGGCACCAATGAGTTAGATATATCGAGTGTTCAAGACCTTACCTCGTGACGGTCGGGACACGAGGCTTCAGCCTAAAAATCTGCGGCCTATTAAAAATAGGCATCTTTGCCTACGTAGTAGCGACAGCTCGCTGCGCCTCCAATCCTTGACGAAGGGCATCATCTGTCGTCTTCTGCGCCAACTCCCACTGCATCTTGGCCGCGGGGCTCAGTGACCTCCTCACCGACCATTCTTCCATGAACGGTGGCTCCTCGGTGGCTTCATCTTCTTATTCTTCTTCATCAGATTCGACCACCAACGGAGGCGTAGGAATCTGAGGACCATGTGTGGTTCGAGGACCGGTGGATGGTCACTTCCTTGTGTGATGAGTGATTGACAACGTTGTGTGGACTGATTCTTGGCTAAGTATTGCAGGTGCAGGTTGCGGCTTGACTTGTGTTGGTGCAGGTGAAGAACAAGCGCGAAAGGTCGTTGCCGGTGAGGCCTCCAGGTGTGGAGAAGACAAGTAGGCTTCGTTCGAGGGACCCGGTGGCCAGAGGGGTCGAGTGCGGGCCACATGGTGGCAAGAATAGCAAGATGAAGTCGGTGGATGGTTTCTTGGTTGAGCCACAAAACCAAGGTCGAGCCAGGACTTCATGGGAGCCAAGTCATGAGTGGTGATTGGCGGAGGCTACATCAAGTTCGCGGGGTTTGCGGTGGTTCACCAGAAAATCACCGGGTTACTCGGTTGAGCCACAAAGCCGATGCCGAAGACCGGGCGTGGCGGTCTGACCGGTTTGGTGTCGCAGGGCGCTGGAAGCTTCGAGGCGGAGGACACGCGTCGGGATCGCAAGGCTTGCGTCAAGGCTACGCGAAGTGCGGTCGCCGGGCATCCGTCCGATGGTGCTACGAAGACAAATTCCCAAACTGCCCTTGGTGGGTGTGTATCTTAGTTTAGGCTTTAGGGGCATTTTAGTCTTTCAGCTGGCCTCCATATAACCCAAGGGGTGAGAGGATGGCAGCCATCTCTTGAAACCCTTGTTCATTTGTTTTCCTATTTTCCCTTCCTATTTTCTTAGGATTTCCATAGGACTAGCTTGAGAGCTTCATGGTGAGATCTTGTTGAGAGGGTTGGATGATCGGGCGGCAAGCTAGACCTTGTATGAACCTTTGTGGCTTGTATAGATGATTCGGCGTGGTTCCTCAAGGTTTGGATGTGTTGTTTCCGGTTGTTCTTGGTGGTGATTTTCGGTGCTCTCTCTTGGTGATTTTCTCGGGGCGTTTTCAGGACCTTGCTCTTGGGGATTTGATGGGGGGAATTTGTGGGAACCCTTCGTGGTTCTTTGGGCTGTGATTCCCCTCCCAAATCCGTGAGTTAAGGGGCTCGATTTTGGTGGTTTCGGAGTTCTAGGGTTGGAGGTGATCTTGAGGGTTGACTTTCGATTCCTCTTAATTTAGCAAGTTTTGGTGGACCAAATCATAGCTATGGGATGCCCATGAGGTACTCCTAGTATCCCCAAAGTCTTGTACGAATCCGTGGAGCGAATCGGGAGATCGGTGGTTTTTGAGGAAAAAGGTCTCTCTCTAGGGTTCTGTTGACGGTGAATTTCCGTCAACCTAGAGTACTTGTTATACATTGGTTTCGATTATGATTTGCAACTAACCGGCCACTAGGCATACTAATGATATAACAAGTTCACACTTGCATGTCGATTTTGGAGTTTGTTGTTTACGCTGGAAATCTACGCTAATGAGAAGACTTTCGGGATAAGTTCACCAAGCACTTTGGAAGAAGATCATGAAGCCAGACAAGAGTCAAGACACGCGATGAACATGACTCCAAATGACCCGAGGACCGAAGCGTCAACGTGCAAGTCTTCAGGGACTCAACCAGAAAACAGCGAAGCTTGCATAGCAAGGATTCAAGCCTTAACCGTGAAGGAAACGACGTCAAAGGTCCACATGCAAGTGCACACAAATAAGGGATCACACAAGAAGCAACCGGGGAGGAAACCGGGGCCGAATCGGGCCGAAATGGGCCTGGGCCTGGGCCGGCCGGCCTGGGCCGACCGGCCCAGCCCCCACTCCGGGCCGGTTCGGTCCCCCCTTTGCCCTAGATGTTCATCTATTTATTCCCTCCGCCGCCGTCGGCCGCCACATCGAACAAATCATCCTACCGACGCCAATCACCAGAAAACCGTCGCCGCAAGATGAGGGAGAGAGTTAGATGAGCTCGTCGCAAGGATCAACGCCGGCGGAGAGAAGGAAGCAAGAGGAGGACTCCAAGCCGCTGGCCTAGGGGTGTTCCCAAGCTCCATCGCCGCCATCTTCATCGACGACGTTCTCCGGAGTCTCCATCACCCCTATGTGCTTCAATCCGTGTAAGATGATGGGGTAATGTCTCCGTTAATCCCAAGGATTAGATGGATGCATGCTATGTGATCGCTACTCGGTTTGTGGTTTCAATCTATTGTTTTCATGTTGATGATGCTTTGATGATTAAGGTTAGCTACCGTGTTTTTCGGGCGTATGATATCTGCTACTCCCATAGATTCCATCAACATACCATGTCCATCATAGGTCTAGTCACGAATACCTTCGCGTAGTGACGACGAGAGGAGGGAAAGGGCGAAACCGTGGTCACAACCCCCGTAGATTGGTATACCGCTTTCGTGTAGTAGATGCATACCATGTTATCCTAGATCCTAGGGAGGGAACGCTTATCTTTCTTAATCACTCTCTTGTGTTCACCCCTTTATCATCTAGTTTAACCCTAGATTTGTTTGATCAACTTAACTTAGATTAACTTAGGTTAGATTGTCTTTATCTTTTAGATTAATACTCTCTTTCAAAGGTTTTTCATTCAACTAGATTAGTACTTGGTTAAGCGCTAGTAATCCCCTTGCTTCGCGGATTGACAAGAACCTTGGGAATCCCGTGGTGAAAAAGGTGTAGGTCCGTACGCTTCCGGATCGTAGGTGGATACGAGTTTTATCCGTCAACAAGCCCCTTTTTCTGGCGCTCGTTGCCGGGGAGCAAGCCGCTTGCTACATTTAATCTAGTATTAATTTTGTTGATTACTAACACCTAACCCTTATTTTCTAAAAAAATCTTTTTTGTTTTTCTTTCTACTTTTCTTGTGCCTAGATGGATTTGTTCACCTCACCATTGGAAGACGAAGAGATGTCGCTAAGGGAGCTAGCAATGCCGTCAATGGAAGGCATTGAGATGCAAAAATCAGATTTGACGTTTGCTACAACCCACTAAGAAGTGAAGCCTGGAATCATCAAGTTAGTGGCGACAAAACCATTTAGAGGATTGGAGAATGACAACCCATATAGACACATTAAGGAATTCACGATGTTATACAACACAGTGCAACAAAAAGGAGTTCCGGCCGCTTGGTTCAAGTGGAATCTTTTTCCATTCTCTCTCGAAGATGAAGCGCGAAGATGGTACACACTTGCGTCCGTTGAAGCAAAAGGAAATTGGGATGAGCTAGTGAAGAAGTTTCTTTTGAAGTTCTTTCCTATAAGCAAGGTCCAAGAATTAAGGAGGCAAGTGCTCACTTTCAAGCAAGGAGAGGATGAAGGAATTGATGAAGCATGGGACCGATTTAATGAACTACTTGAGCGAGGCCCGAACTTGGGATTTTCCGGTGACTTGATGTTGCATACCTTTTATTTTTCACTAACCCCTAACTCGTCTCGTTTTGTAAGCATGTGTGCAGGCGGTGATATAATGGATAAAACAATTAGTGAAGCCGCACAAATCTTACAAAGGATAAGCAATGGACAAAGAACAATACGAGATTGGCAAAGATGTTGTCAAGAGGAGCAAAATGACAAAAGCAAGCCCAAGGTGCTTGCTGAAATTTCTGAAAAAGATGAACCGAAGGTCAAGGAAGATGAACCGACCATACAAGAAAGTGAAGATCCACTTCCCAAGGTAAGAGAAGTCATTTCGGATGTTAAAAATGTTGAAACTAACATGAATGTAGGCCGAAGTATGTGGAATGCTAGACCATTGGCGGAGTTCATTCAATCCGGTTGGGTTCAAGTTGATTTCGCCCCACTAATTAACTACCGAAGGAAGGAGGAACGCCGACACATTTCCAAACTAGTTGAAGATATATTTGATCAAGAGATGAGTGGAGAGTCGATCCAAAAGATGTTTGAAGAAGAAAGAGAAGAAGGAGATGAAGGATGGATCGACCGGTTTGACAACTCAAAGATTTATGATGAAGGAAGAGAAGAGTACAACCATGATGAGCCTAGTGACTCAAAGGATAAATGGGAGGAGATAGGACTCAAGCTAGATGATAGCTTGTGTGCTATTGAAGCCTACACACTAGCAAATCAAGACATGGAAGTACTCAAAAATGAAGAAAAGAGTGAATCAACAATGAGTGATCTTGACGACATGTGGTACATGGAAGATAAAGAAAGCAACATACAAGTCTTTGAAGATGAAGATATGGTTGATAAAGAAGACTTCAAAGAAGAGATGAATGCGTACATAGTTGAAGGATTACATGTTCCACATGATGAGTTGAAGAAATTGCAAGATGGTGATGAAGAGGCAACTACACTTGTTGAGATCGATTCGCCTTCAACACCGCTTGATGAACCAAATATCACTCTTGTTGAAAAATCTCTAAGGCCAAGGTACGCACTGAAATCTCAACATATTATTGGTATTGATGTTGATAAATTCAAATACTCATGCTCAACCAATAGTATGAATGATACTTCAATGTCTATGCCTTGTTCCAATAGTGATCATGTTGATAGGCTAGATTTTCTTGAGAATGAAAAAGAGGAAACATTTAAGTTTGATCCAATTAATCTCACACCTAAACAACCTTTGCCTAATGATGAGCTAAGTGCTATGCATGAAACATATGCTTCTTTTATTTACACCTTGACTTGTTGCTACAATTTACATGTGGTGTTAATTATGGACGCATATGTTTACAATAAGTTTTGTAAATCTCGATCATGCTTTGCGCTTGGTCAAGCTAGTGACCTTAAAGAATCATATGTCGGCAAAGGCCCGATTTTCACTAACCATGTAGACAAGGCTTGAATAATGAAAAAAAAAGAAGTCATGCCTAAAAGAATTGCAAGATAAATCATCAACCTCTCCGAATCCCGCGATGGATGCTGCTGTCTTCATCAATTTGAGAGCTTGTTCAGAGGTGTACAAATGAAGAAAATGGGATATTCAGAAGCTCCATCAAATTACTGTTCCAACGCATCAAGAACCAACAAGTTTGAAGACCCGTGCAAGGAGTTATGGAGAAAACATTGAGCGTTGCGCGTTCCGAAATTTCAGGACAGATTTCATCGCTGAAGTAAAACGGACGTAACTCTCTTGTCCGGAGTCCGATTTGAGCAAATGAAGACTCGTTGGAAAGGAAATTTTGTGCACTGTGCAATGGAGTAGAGCTTGAGTATACTTTCTGTTCTGGACATTAAAAAAAATTCATAGAGTGAAGGCAGCACTGAAGGATGATAAAGAAGGAGATAACGATGAAACAAAAGGATGCTTTGGGCAAGTCTTCTATAAGTGATCAAGCACAACATGGGAAGTAAATTAAAGCTGCATTGGTACCTTTTCTTCTTGCATGAAGGGCCATGGCTATGCAACGAAAAGAAGGTATGTGAGAAAGTCGAGCTCTATGACTTTAAATGAAGCGCTTTTCGGGAGGCAACCCGTTTCTTTATATTTTTACTACTTTCTTAGAGAGACTAAAGAATGGCACCATCTTATGATGATCAACTTGTGGTTATTAATCTAAGTTTAGATTTCCTTTTTAGAACCACCATCATGTTCATGCTCATATTTATGTATTTGCATGCATTGCATTTTGTTGTCCTCGTGATGTTTCTTTGTGTATACATGTTTTGCACATAGTTGGCTTGGTTGTTTTATATACTTAATGATGTTTGCTTCAGTTTCCATGTTAATGCTTCATAGGGCCCTATGGGTATTTTCCTTTTGTGATCTTGTGTAAATGTGGTGTTTAAACAAGATTGCGGACCATCATCGTTAAGTTCGATAAACCTTGCTAGCTTTTCATATGTTTTCATGTTGCATTGGTTAGTTTATAAGCTCTACAATGCGCTTAATTTTCCTTGTGCTATAAGGGTTATTGATTTAAGGATAGACATGGTGTTTTAGCCCTTGATAAATAAACCTTTATGGCTATGGAGAAATTCGGCAACCTAGTTGTAAACATGGTGTTTAGAACTAGGTGAAAACATTGTCTTTGTTTATATGCTTTCCTATCATGTGCATACACACCTTGCACCACGTACACTCATTAGGTTTTTATTCCTTATTAAACTAATTATGCCACAAGTTAAGAATCTTAGGAGACATTGTTGGATTGTTGGCAATTTTATCTACTCCCAACCGTCACCTTGGGGGTAGAATGTGCGTTTAAAACGTCTTACGTGCAAGATAAAGACTCTCACTACAAGGAAATTGAAGGATGGCTAAGAAGTGCTTTGTCTTCTTCTTCCATGACTAGCAAAATGCTAAGCATGGGGGAGACCCTGAATCTTCAACACGGAAGTGCAACATGACACTCTAGAAGATAGAATGATAAAGATCGTTAACATCTCCGGATCAATGCGCAAGAAGTCACCAATCTCATCAAAATTCTGCATGGTCTCAAAGGGAAAACACTAGATATTTTTGGATATTTAGAAGCCCCATGAAGTTACAATTCCAACAAATCAAGAATCAAAACAATCGGAGGTTTCTACAAGAAGTTATGCCCGAATCACCGAGTGCAACACGTCCTGAAATCAGGTTGGACAGCACGCAGCGCTGAAGTAAAACGGACATAGCTCCCTTGTTTGAACTCCGTTTTCGATGATTGACCACACGTTGGAAAGGTAATTTCATAAACTTTTCAATAGAGCTATATTTCGATATATGTTCTGTTCTGGACAGAGGGGGGAATCCATGAAAAAGAGACAGCAAGGAGATGATGAGAACAAGAAAGAGGAGATGGTGATGACAACATTGAAGAGAAGGGTGACCAATGACTCCATTAAGCATACAAGATCAAATTCAGAAGTTTAGGAGCATTAGTAAATCTAAGACAAAAGCAAAATCCACATCGATACATGGAGATGCCGGAAGAAGGCAACGAAGGATTACAAAGGATGGTAACATCTCCATGGACCTTCTCTTTTCCAAACACAAATGCTTGTAAGTATGCCTTCAACCTCAACTAGGTGCAACCTTTTGTTTTTCTCTTCAAACAATAACATGGCTACTAGGAGGACAACCTAGGTTTCTTTTTACTTTCAATAGATAAGCATGACCATGTGTTCACCTCGATGTTCTATATTGCCTATGCTTACGGAAAGATGATGAAAGTTGCCGCTTTGTTTTACCTACATGAAGTTATACATGTCTTGGCTAATTGCTCTCTATAATATGATCTGAAATTAATTTAAATACCGGCTCTTTTATTTGTGGAGGTGAAATGACTATGCTCTAGACCCACATACATATCTTTGCTCTTTGATTTAAGATTATGGATAGCCGGATAACTTGTTGTTTTTATGAAAACTTAACTTTTATGCTATCTACATATTTGTGATGCTCTTGCAAAGTTCTACCTACCAAAGCCATATACATATATGTTTTATGATAACAAAACCCGTAGATTGCAAACATATGTTTTGATGAGTTGGATTAGGATTGATTTCTATGGTTCGAGACTAAGAAGCTGGTCATTCCTTTGTGTAACGTTTTCATGCTAGCCTTTTTGTCCAAGCATTGTGGGTTTTCACATCGAAAATTTCACAAACTTCGCTGGGCATCCACCCTAAACCAAAAACATCTTTTTGTGATCACCTCCTTGTCCACAACCCAATTTGAGTATGGAGTAAAATTCTCGATGCGGATTCAAATATTCCGCAAGATTATGGAATTTATACTTACTTTAGCAGTCATTTCCCCTCTCTTTTATGCTCGAGGACGAGCATCGTTCAAGCATGGGGGAGGAGTCATTCTCTGACACAAATGCTATGTAAGTATTATGTTGCAAAAAGTTTTGAGGAGCAAAAGAAAAAAAAGAAAAAAATGAAAAATGAAAAAAAAATATGATAAGAAGAAAAGAAAAGTAAGAAAAATAGGAAGAATAAAGTGAAAAAAAGAAAGAGAGAAAAATGAGAAGGAAATAGAATAAAGAAAAAAAATAAAGATGCTCCTCGGTTCTTTTTGCTTCATAAGTTCTCAAGTGCCTTGATGACAAATCCATACTCAAATCTTCCAACCATGTGCAATCCGATAACGAGGACTTCACTCGTGCCTCGGGATCATCCATTTGCCACTTGCACATGTCCACTTATCTAAATGTGTGTGTTTCATCCCTCTCTCTCTTTCCAACATTTATTTTCCATGGCCTTTTTGACGAGTCTCGGTAATTCCAATAGACCTCTCTCTTAATTTGACAATATTTCGGATGTATGTTTTGCTAGGATTGTTTTTAACCTTCCAAGCTCCACATAAGCCTTCCACTATCACATATGAGTAGAGTAGGTTGAAAATAATCTAGTATAGGCTTGAGTGACTTGATGAGATGAGTGTTCCATGGGCTCGTGCAAGAGATTTTCGCTTATGTTGGATATGCATCTTTTTGAAAATCTTCCATGTGACAAGGTAATGGTTTGAAGTTCACTTAAGTTTGAGAGCATGGTGTTAAATGTGGCTTGTTCTTTATTGTTAGTCTATCTTCCATAATGAAAAAGAAGCCGGTCACAACTTGAACTTTAAAAACAAATTCTTAGGAGAGAGCAATTTGTCTCGTCATGAATTACTAAGTGCAGGGACAACGTTGGAAGGCAACACTGATTTCCCTTTTAAGCAAGGATTACTTACTCGAGGACGAGCAAGGTTTAAGCATGGGGGAGATGTTGACGGTGAATTTCCGTCAACCTAGAGTACTTGTTATACATTGGTTTCGATTATGATTTGCAACTAACCGGCCACTAGGCATACTAATGATATAACAAGTTCACACTTGCATGTCGATTTTGGAGTTTGTTGTTTACGCAGGAAATCTACGCTAATGAGGAGACTTTCGGGATAAGTTCACCAAGCACTTTGGAAGAAGATCATGAAGCCCGACAAGAGTCAAGACACGCGATGAACATGACTCCAAATGACCCGAGGACCGAAGCGACAACGTGCAAGTCTTCGGGGACTCAACCGTAAAACGGCGAAGCTTGCATAGCAAGGATTCAAGCCTTAACCGTGAAGGAAACGGCGTCAAAGGTCCACATGCAAGTGCACACAAATAAGGGATCACGCGAGAAGCAACCGGGGAGGAAACCGGGGCCGAACCGGGTCGAAATGGGCTCCGGGCCGGCCGGCTCGGGCCGACCGGCCCACCCCACTCGGGGTCGGTTCGGTCCCCCTTTGCCCTAGATGTTCATCTATTTATTCCCTCCGCCGCCGTCGGCCGCCACATCGAACAAATCATCCTACCGACGCCAAGCACCGAAAACCGCCGCCGCAAGATGAGGGAGAGAGTTAGATGAGCTCGTCGCAAGGATCAACGCCGGCGGAGAGAAGGAAGCAAGAGGAGGACTCCAAGCCGCTGGCCTAGGGGTGTTCCCAAGCTCCATCGCCGCCATCTTCATCGATGACGTTCTCCAGAGTCTCCATCACCCCTATGTGCTTCAATCCGTGTAAGATGATGGGATAATGTCTCCGTTCATCCCTAGGATTAGATGGATGCATGCTATGTGATCGCTACTCGGTTTGTGGTTTCAATCTATTGTTTTCATGTTGATGATGCTTTGATGATTAAGGTTAGCTACCGTGTTTTTCGGGCATATGATATCCGCTACTCCCATAGATTCCATCAACATACCGTGTCCATCATAGGTCTAGTCACGAATACCTTCGCGTAGTGACAGTACGAGAGGAGGGAAAGGGCGAAACCGTGGTCACAACCCCCGGTAGATTGGTTTACCGCTTTCGTGTAGTAGATGCATACCATGTTATCCTAGATCCTAGGGAGGGAACTCTTATCTTTCTTAATCACTCTCTTGTGTTCACCCCTTTATCATCTAGTTTAACCCTAGATTTGTTTGATCAACTTAACTTAGATTAACTTAGGTTAGATTGTCTTTATCTTTTAGATTAATACTCTCTTTCAAAGGTTTTTCATTCAACTAGATTAGTACTTGGTTAAGCGCTAGTAATCCCCTTGCTCCGCGGATTGACAAGAACCTTGGGAATCCCGTGGTGAAAAAGGTGTAGGTCCGTACGCTTGCGGATCGTAGGTGGATACGAGTTTTATCCGTCAACAGGTTCCTAGCCTAAATTCTTTTTTCCGGTTGTGATGGCTTGATCTTCTTGGGAAGATCCTTTGGGAAAAGCTTCTTTGTGGTGTTGAGAGGCCTTGGTTCAAATTTCGTGTTTTTTGGAGGTCGTTTGATCGAGTTTTGCCTTTTTCCCTTCTCTCTCTCGAAGGCTGAAATTATATTCCGGGCTTTTCTCCGGGAAAAAACCCGGAATATCCGGACTTCTATTCCAGACTTTTTCTTCGGACTTTTATTCCGGAAACCCCGGAGACTCCGGGAAAAAGTGCGGAGATTCTGGACTTTCCAGAGAGGTTTGCCTAGGCTTGTTCGATTGTGCTTCCGCATTGTTTCTAAGCTTGCTCTAACTTGTTCCTAGGGTCAGTAGGTCCGTTGTGACTACGTGATCTTGGCAAGTTTGTGTAGAGGTCTTTGGAAGTGACTTTGGGTCTTAAGTCGAGTTCCTGGAGAAGAACTTTTATCGGCTCCAATTCACTCCCCCCCCCTCTCTGGTTCGCCATTTCGATCCTTCAAGTGGTATCAGAGCCGGTTCGGGTCTTTATTGACTCTAACCAGTCTAAGATCCAAGGATGGCGTACCAGGAACAGGGTTCAGGTCCTCCACACTTCGATAGAAAGAACTACCAGATGTGGAGTAAGCAGATGGCGGCGTTCCTCCGCGGAAAGGGTCAGATCCTTTGGGATGTCACGGTGGACACAGGCTATGTCCAACCGATGGACTTCATTGCTCCAGGATCAAGGGACAGGTTCGACACCAACAATAAGGCGGTCGACTACTTGTTTCGTGCTTTGTGTCAGCCTGAGTTCGATCGGGTGCACACCAAGCACTTGGCTTGTAGAATTTGGACGGTGTTGAAGGAGGCTCATGTTGGGAATGCCCAGGTTCAGGCGCGGATGTATGCGACCTACCGGAGAGAGTACGAGAACTTCACTCATCTCCCCAGTGAGTCCATCGATGCCTTGTTTCAGAGGTACACAGTGGTTGTAAACAACATGAGGGCCAATGTGGACGTGCTCCCGTACGATGATCATGATAGAGCGGTCAAGCTCTTGCACTCTTTGGATCGTACGATTTGGAGCGGAAAGTTCGAGGCCATTGTGGAGTCAGAGAAGTATGACACTTTGATGGTGAACGAGCTGTTCTCGAAGCTCAAGTTGGCTGAGGTGGATAGGGGCATGACTGCCAAGCTCGAGGGTCCAACTGATTCCCATAGTCTTGCCCTCGTTGGTGGTTCGAAAGGAAAGGCTAACACTAACCCATCCACCAGGATGTTCTCTTTGTTCTCTTTGATGGCTATGCCAGATGAGGAGTTTGATGTGCTTGGAGAGGACGAGCTGGCGCTCCTGACGAGGCGGTTCGAGAGGCTACACGAGAACCGAGTGAACATGAGGAGAAACACGAGGACATGCTTCCAGTGCGGCAAGCCAGGACACTTCGTCGCCGACTGCCCGGAGAAGGTCGAGAACAAGGACGGCTACAAGAACAAGTCGAGGAACGATGGAAAGTACCGGTCGAAGCGCGACCACAAGAGCAAGTACAAGAACAAGCACAAGGACAAGCGTCGATCAAGGAAGAAGGAGAGCCGAGGCAAGGCCCGAGCGATGGTTGGTGCGAGCGACGTCGACTCCAGTTCCGTGTACTCCACCTTGAGCTCGAGTAGCATTGAAGACGAAGGTGATCGTCGCAAGAGCAAGAAGTCGTGCAAGAACCTGAGTGGGCTGAGCTGCTTCGCGTGAGACGGCTTCTGCGCCATGGCGCTGAGCTCCGGCAGCAAGAAGAGCACACAGAGCGACTCGGACTCTGATTCCGACGACGAGGTGTGTGATGCACTTCCTTCTTGCGCCAGGAAAATGAGAGGCTTGGAACTTTGCTTGATAATTGTGATGACATGCTTAGAGAGGCAAAGAAAATGAGAAAAGAGCTTAGGGCTTCACTCAAGGATGCTAGGACTAGAGTGGCTGAGCTAGAAACACAGGTGCTTGATAGCAAGCTTGAGATTGATTCCCTTAAGGCTAGCCCTGTTGTTTCGGATGAGGTTGATTGTGCTGATTGCTCCATCTTTTTTGCTGATCTTGCTTTGTTCAAGGAAAAGCATGCCTCCAAGTGCGAGGAACTAGATGTGCTTAGGGTTGAAGTGGCTGAGCTTAAATCTAGATTTGCTTTGCTAGGTGCTTGCACTTCTTGTCCTGTTTTGCATGCTAAGATTGATGAGATGCATGTTTACACTGCTTCACTTGAGGCTAAGCTGAAAGAACCAATGCCTACTTCTTGCTCTACCTGTGAAATGCATGCTTTGAAGAATTTGGAACTTGCGCATTATGTTGATCGTTTGCAGGATGAGAATGATGAGCTGAGAAAGTTGATGGGTTGGTTGTCTGGTCATGAGCCTCAGTTGAGGATGATGATCGAGGCATTTAAGAGGCAGGATGGTGAGGGACTTGGGGCAAACAAGGTTGGTGAGGGAAGTGGAGAGAATATCCCGCAGCCACCAAAAACCCACCACAAGAATGATTTTCCCCCAAAACCTAACCATCTTAGGAACCGACTAGACACAACCCCGGCCTCCACCCGTGTTTCCTACACCCACAAATGATCTCCAAAAGCCTATCAAGTTTGTGAGCACTTCGGGGAAAGTGTTCTTTGGGAAAGTGAGTGAGAAGGCTAGTGAGGAGAAACCGGTGGAGGAGTTGAGTGGAGAGAAACCAAGTGAGCAGCCCCACTCCAAGCCTAAGCCTAAGCTTGTGAGGTTCCATTGTGGCTATTGTGGGAAAGAGGGTCACAAGGATGAGTTTTGCTTCAAGAGGAAGCGGGAAGAGAGGATGGCAAAGGAGTGGGCGAACAAGGATAGGTACAACCCTTTCCATGGTGTACCTAAGCCTCGTATGCCACTGCCCAAGGGTAAAGCTGTGGTGAGAAGTGTTCCGGCATGGGGAGATGCGAGTTCCCGCAGCCGAGGAGCAGTTCTGGAGAGGGCGGTCAGACCGGCCCTGCCCAGAGGGGGCGGTTAGACCGTCCTGGCTAGGCGGTTCAACCGCCCCCCCCCATTTCTGGGCGGAGTGATTTTCGAGGTGTGAGTCGAGAGGTTTCAGTTCTTGAGTGGTCTGGAGAGTCAGCAGGTGGTCAGTTTGCTAGGCATTCTCCCCCTCGAGTTCACTACAGGGATGGGAGGAGTCGTAGCTTTGAGAAGGAGAGGAGGGACGGTCCACGAGTCTTCTTTCGTGGTTTTAGTCCTCCTCCAGGCAGCGAGGGTTGGCTTCCTCGGAGTGGTTACCGAGGTGGTGTTCGTGGTGGTAGTTTTGGTAGGAGAGATGGCTTGATGTGTGCTAACCCCACTTTCGAGCAAATGGCTCAGCACTGGTTTTACTCTTTTGGTACTAACCCCAGTGCTGAGTCGTTTGTTCGCTCACGTGCTCGTTTTTGAATTTCAGGTGGAAGACTTGAAGAACATTTGGTTGATTGACTTTGGTTGCTCGAGGCATATGATCGGAGATATGGGGTGGTTCTCAAGTCTCGTCCCGGTGGTGACGAAGAGGTACATCACTTTTGGGGACAATGGGCGCGGGCATGTGCTTTCAGAAGGTGAGATCAAAGTGAGTGACAAGATCACTCTGAGGCGTGTTGCTCTTGTTCAATCGCTGGGGTACAATTTTCTTTCTGTGTCCCAGTTGTTGGATGAGGGCTTTGAGGTGTTGTTTTGGCCAGGTGGTTCTCAGATTTTGGACCCTCGAGGGGACCTTGTCTGTATGAGGTGTTTCGTGCTGATTTTTCTCAGTCTTCGGGTGTGGAGCGTTGTTTCTTGGCTAGTTCTTCGAGTGAGTTGTGGAAGTGGCATAGGAAGTTGAGTAACTTGAGCTTTGACCTTTTGTCTCGCTTGAGTAAACTCAATTTGGTCCGAGGATTGCCACGGTTGAGGCTTGAGAAAGAGTTGGTTTGTGCGCCATGTAGGAATGCTAAGATGGTAGCCTCTTCTCACCCGCCTCTCACCGATGTGATGACTGAGTGTCCATGCGAGCTGCTCCATATGGACCTTGTTGGCCCAGCTCGTGTGCGATCTGCGGGTGGGAAGTGGTATGTCCTTGTTGTGGTGGACGACTACTCTCGGTATGCGTGGGTGTTCTTTCTCGAGGATAAGGGGGAGACGTTTAGTTTTGTTCGAGATCTAGTCTTGAGGTTGAGGAACGAGAGGCACGGAGATGCCATACGAGCTATCCGCAGTGATAATGGCTCGGAATTCAGAAACTCTCGTTTTGAAACCTTTTGCCATGACTTGGGTCTTGAGCACCGCTTTTCGAGTCCGTATACGCCTCCCCAGAATGGTGTTGTGGAAAGGAAGAACAGGACCTTGTGCGAGATGGCTCGGACGATGCTTGATGAGCATAGGACTCCGAGGAGGTATTGGGCTGAGGCGGTGAATACCGCATGCTATGTGTCGAACAGGATCTACCTCAGAGTGCACAAGAAGAAAACATGCTATGAGTTGATGCATGGTCGCACACCCAAGGTGAGTCACTTCCATGTCTTTGGTTGCAAGTGTTTCATTCTGAAGAAAGGCAGGAACTTGGATAAGTTTGAGGCTAGGTCTGTCGATGGTATTTTCTTTGGTTATGCATCTCACTCTAGAGCATATCGTGTGCTCAATCTTGAAACTAACCAAATCGTGGAGACTTGCGAGGTAACCTTTGACAAGACAGAGCCACGTAGTCAGCTTGTCTTTGAGTGTGCAGGTGATGATGAGCTTGGCGAGGAGATCTTTCAGGAGGAGGAGCATGAACATGGAGATAATGAAGATGGCGGTGCGGTGCCCCCGGCTAAACATGTACCCACTACTTCGACTACGGTGATGGACGGACCCTCTACTACACCTACGACGACAAATCAAGAACGAGGAGAAGCTGATGTTGAGGGGGAGGTAGCATCAAGGCGAGAACCTCCCCGGCGAGTACAAGTGGATCACCCAGCTTCGAGGATCATCGACGACATGAATGAACGCACTACACGGTCGAGAGTTCGGAACAACTCTCATTTCGCTCATGCTGCCTTTGTTGCTACCTTTGAGCCCAAAGACATTGGACACGCACTATCTGATCACAATTGGGTTAATTTGATGCATGAGGAGTTGGAGAACTTTGAGAGGAATCAGGTTTGGGAGTTGGTTGACCTTCCACCAGGGTGTAAGCCGATTGGTACAAAGTGGGTGTGGAAGAACAAAGAGGGGGAGAAAGGTGAGGTTGTGAGAAACAAGTCAAGGGTTCAGTCAGAAGGATGGGATCGACTACAAGGAGACCTTTGCTCCCATAGCCCGTTTAGAGGCAATAAGGATCCTTCTAGCCTTTTCCGTGGCTAAAGGGTTCAAGTTGCACCAAATGGATGTGAAGAGTGCTTTTCTGAATGGTGTGTTGGAGGAACAAGTGTATGTGAGGCAACCTCCGGGGTTTGAGAGTGAGAAGTACCCCCACCGGGTGTACAAGTTGAGGAAGGCGTTGTATGGGTTGAAGCAGGCGCCTAGAGCTTGGTATGGCAGGTTGAGGGGGTTCTTGTTTGAGAGAGGTTTTGAGATGGGGAAGGTCGATCAGACCTTGTTTTTACTGAGGCAGGGCAGAGATATCCTGATTGTGCAGGTGTATGTGGATGATATTGTCTTTGGTGGCTCGTCTAACTCTCTTGTTGCAAAGTTTGCAGAGGATATGAGCAGGGAATTTGAGATGAGCATGATGGGAGAGTTGCAGTTCTTCCTCGGGCTACAAATCAAACAATCAAAGGAAGGAACATTTGTACACCAAGCAAAGTACACCAAGGACATTGTGCGGAAGTTCAAGACGGAGGATTCCAAGGCTATGACGACGCCGATGAGTACGACTACAGCTCTTGATGCGGACAAGGAAGGTGAACATGTGGACCAGAAGGAGTACCAGAGCATGACCGGTCACTCCTCTACTTGACGGCAACGAGGCCGGACATCCAGTTCTCGGTGTGTCTGTGCACTCGTTTTCAAGCGTCTCCGAGGACTTCGCATCGACAAGCAGTGAAGAGAATTTTCAGGTACTTGCGTCACACTCCCGACTTCGGCCTTTGGTACTCCGCGTGCTCTTCTTTGGCGCTTCATGGTTTTTCAGACGCGGATTTTGCCGGGTGTCGGTTGGACAGGAAGTCCACTTCTGGGACTTGCCAGTTTTTGGGTTCTTCTTTGGTGTCTTGGTCTTCCCGCAAACAATCGAGTGTTGCTCAATCCACTACCGAGGCCAAGTACGTTGCCGCTGCTAGTTATTGCTCTCAGCTCCATTGGATTTCATACACCATGAGTGACTTTGGGTCTTAAGTCGAGTTCCTGGAGAAGAATTTTTATCGGCTCCCATTCACTCCCCCCTCTCTGGTTCGCCGTTTCGATCCTTATACCCATGTCCCACTTCAATGTGATAGCAACAGTGCCATAAGCGTTGCAAAGAATCCAGTGCTCCATTCCAAAACCAAGCACATAGAAGTGAGATATCATTTTCTAAGAGACAACATAGAGAAAGGAAAGATAGCTTTGATCCATGTACCCACACATGACCAACTAGCTGATATTTTCACCAAACCCCTAGATCAAGCAACTTTCACTTGTTTGCGGGGGGAACTTGGTGTGTGTTTGATTTCTTGAGTTGGGTGTGTGGGAGCTCCTTTGTAGCATATGTATAGCTTTCCTTTGTGCATTTCTTGCATTTGGCATGGCATATATAACATGATGTATAGGCATACTTGTATCTTAGATTGCATGCATTTTGTATCATATGCATTTTGTAGGAAAAGCTTCTCTCATATACATTGTTCACCATGATGTGCTATATATGATCTTGTGAGCTAGTTTGGTATGCTATGGTTAGTTTGGCTTAGCTCTTGATGATCTTGATTTATATCCATGGTTGATGGCTATGCTTTTGAAAAATGTCACATATATGCTCTCTCATGTGTAAATGCCTCTATATGATCTTGACATGTTTTAGTGGCTTGGTTATGCTTAATTTGTGGTTGGATAGCTAGTTTATTGATCATATGGGGCCAAAGTCTCATTTGCCATCATGAATGTTTAGCCCTCTTGCTTTATCTTGTGGAGGGGCATAAGTTCCTTTTTGTCGCAAAGACATTTCATGTACCAATTATGAATCTGAAAATGAAATGTAAAATGCTTGGAAAATGTGCTCCCATGTCATATGTGCTGAATTTAATTTGCTTTGGGTGCTAAACCGTTGCATGATGCCTACCAATGAGAAGTCTCATACATAGAAGTAGGCACATGGCTCGGTGGCTTTGACATGACATGAGGTGCTTGTGGGTGTTTGTGATGGTCTTATGATTAGAATGGTTGTCCTAGCATGAAGTTTGTGTGGCTTTGCCATTTTGACATGTTTTGCTCATGTTTCGGTTTTTGCTTATGAGAGAGTAACTTTTCGCAAAATTACTCAAATCCTTGTTAGCCTTGTCCAATGGTTGTGAAACTTGGTGATCATGAAGTTGATGTCATTACGAAGCTGTAGAGTATCTAACTTGCTCATTTGGACATGTGTAGCATCTCGTGATGAATTTTGTATACTTGAGAAGCTTTAGGTTGCATTTTTTTTCAAATTTCTGCCTCGATTCATGCATTGGTAACAAGGGGGAGAAATAAAGGTGAAAACATTTGCATTGCTTCCTAGAACCTATCCCAAGAGTCAAGGGGGAGCTTGTGCATTTGTTGTGCATTTTTGGCTTTTGGAGTGTGCTGTTGAGGAAAACCGGTTGGACCGGTTTTGGAAACCGGTGTGACCGGTTTTGGCTGCTGAGCATGCACAAGTCCAGGGGATGTGTGTTTTGGCTCAGGGGGAGTTGCATATGTGCAGGGGGAGCTCTTGTATGCTTTGGTGGTTTGTGCTCTTTGCTTGAGCATAGTTTTGTCTCGGATGTGTCAAGCCGTTGCCCTTGCCTAAGGGGTCCGAGACTTGTCTTCTTCAAGTGATCTTGCTCTTTGCCTTTCTTCGGCTTTCGATTGCTTGTTGGAGTTTCTTTTGTTCGTTTCTTTTCTTTTTTTCCTTTTCTCTTTGTTTACCAAATGTGTGTGTTGTCAATGCACTCATCAAGGGGGAGATTGAGGACCATGTGTGGTTCGAGGACCGGTGGATGGTCGCTTCCTTATGTGATGAGTGATTGACAACGTTGTGTGGACTGATTCTTGGCTAAGTATTGCAGGTGCAGGTTGCGGCTTGACTTGTGTTGGTGCAGGTGAAGAACAAGCGCGAAAGGTCGTTGCCGGTGAGGCCTCCAGGTGTGGAGAAGACAAGTAGGCTTCGTTCGAGGGACCCAGTGGCCAGAGGGGTCGAGTGCGGGCCGCATGGTGGCAAGAACAACAAGATGAAGTCGGTGGACGGTTTCTTGGTTGAGCCACAAAACCAAGGTCGAGCCCGGATTTCATGGGAGCCAAGTCATGAGTGGTGATTGGCGGAGGCTACATCAAGTTCGCGGGGTTTGCGGTGGTTCACCAGAAAATCACCGGGTTACTCGGCTGAGCCACAAAGCCGAGGCCGAAGACCGGGCGTGGCGGTCTGACCGGTTTGGGGTCGCAGGGCGCCGGAAGCTTCGAGGCAGAGGACACGCGTCGGGATCGCAAGGCTTGAGTCGATGCTACGTGAAGTGCGGTCACCGGGCATCTGTCCGATGGTGCTACGAAGACAAATTCCCAAAGTGCCCTTGGTGGGTGTGTATCTTAGTTTAGGCTTTAGGGGCATTTTAGTCTTTCGGTTGGCCTCCATATAACCCAAGGGGTGAGAGGATGGCAGCCATCTCTTGAAACCCTAGTTCATTTGTTTTCCTATTTTCCCTTCCTATTTTCTTAGGATTTCCATAGGACTAGCTTGAGAGCTTCATGGTGAGATCTTGTTGAGAGGGTTGGATGATCGGGTGGCAAGCTGGACCTTGTATGAACCTTTGTGGCTTGTATAGATGATTCGGCATGGTTCCTTGTTGACGGTGAAAATCCGTCAACCTAGCCATGAGTTTACCTTCGGTGTTGGCATGAGTTTTATACCTTATCCTTTGGTACTAACCCCCGTGGTATAACAAGTTCACATGTGCATGTCGGTTTTGGAGTTTAGTGTTTATGCAGGGTTTTAGCGTTGAAAGCAATACTTTGGGGATGAGTTCATCAAGTACTTTATGACAAGACCTTGAACCCCGTACAAGTCATGCAATGGAGCAAACTTAACTCCAAGAAGCCAGGGACTTGATCCGAGAAGACGACAAACTCCGAGGACCTGACCAGAAAAGTGCTGAATCTAGCAAGACAAGGAGTTCTGCCCAATTCGGAGAGAAACTGATGACATGGACCTACATGCAGAAGGGGAAACATCCAGGAAGCAAGGTAACCGACGAAGAGCAAAGGAGGCCTCGGGCTGGGCCTGGATGGGCCCAGGCCGGCCGGCCCAGGCCGGTCGGCCCAGCCCTGTCCAGGACCCAGTCAGGCTCCCATTTGCCCTAGCCGCCATTAAGGCTATTTATAGCCCCCTGACCGAGAGCCACGAGAAGGAGAATTCGTCATCGGCCACCGAGGAGCAGAGAAGAGAGGGACACCATCTCGGAGAGGAGAGGGTCGAGCTAGTTGACTAGGGTTTCCCTAGCCGACGTGGGAACCTTGCACGGAAGACCACGTCGGAGTTCCCGGAGCTAGAAGCAAGATCAAGGAAGGATCCCGGTGGTGATCTTGTGTATGTATCATTGTTATAGTTGAATTATCAAGTTGAATCTTTTCCTAGCGATCAAGTGTTTCCTCGAAGATTTCGTTTTTCGATCGGCTTTGCTTATTCCAATTCTATTCTCGAGATAGATTACATAGGGTGTTCTTGTAGCCGCAGTGGCTAGAGGTACAGGCCTGATCTTCCGAAAGAATCTCGACTTGTCTTTTGACTCACCCTAAGCTCCCCGCATGAGTAGGGATACGTTGTGACAGAATGGGGGTTCCAAAAGGCGGATGTTTTCGGATTTGGACGGGAAACCACGATTTAAAGAGGCTTCTAATAAGATTCGATTTGCTACTTCTTCTCTTGCTTGGAACTTCAACAAAAGGCTTACCCCGATCTCTCTAGATCGGTTTATGTACCCAATCTTACTTTGTTATCTCCGGTCTTTAGTAGATTAGATTAGTTTCGTGTCTTTTACCTAGATGCATTAGGGTTTTATCGAAGATTGAAGTTACTTGGCTTTACTAGATCAACTTTTGCGTCACACATTTGTTCCACGGATTCGATACCTTGGGTTCACCACTTGAGGGAAGAAGGGTCCCTTGACTACGACGGGAGACTTGTCCGCTTGCAAGTCATAAACGAAATTCGATACAACTATTAACCGTCAACAAGCCCCTTTTTCTGGCGCCGTTGCCGGGGAACAAGTGATCAAGATTTGATTTTTTATTGCCTTTTCTTGTAATTTTCTTTTTTCTTTTAGTTTTTATTTTTGCATCTACAAAATTTTGATCATCCTCAAATACATCTAATATAGTTTGTCTAACCCTAGTTTTTATAGATTTGTTTTTACTTTCTAGTTTTTGCATACTTTGTTTATTGCTAACCCTAACAGGTGATGGACGGCTACCTCTCCAACAAACCCGATAATTTTGTGGATGATCCAAAAAAACTTTACAGGCTAAGGAGACACGAAGCACATCAAGCTAAAAAGCTGTATTTTGTAGATTCGGAGTCGGAAGACAAAGGATCGCAGGAATCTCCGAAGAATTCACCACCTCAAAGTCCACGGGAGAATCGACTTCCACCGATGGGTGACCAACCACCGCAAGAGCGCAAGATTGGGGAGCTATGCACCCCGGACATCATCGACCTACCAATCTTGAACCTTGAGGAGATTGAAAGACCATTCAAGATCAAGACCTCAACAATCCGCATGGTGCAACATTCACCCTTCACCGGTAAAGAGGATCCGAACCTTCACCTCCAAGCATTCATTCAACTATGTCAGACTTTCAACATGGATGGAGTGACTCAAGACCAAATGAGGGTAAGGCTTTTTCCGTTCTCACTACTCGGGAAGGCTTTGCAATGGTTCCACTCTCAACTGGCAGAGACGGTGCAAAATTGGAACACATTGATGAAGGCTTTCATGAAGGAATACTACTCACCGGGTAAAACTCAAAACTTGCGTAATAAGATTGCCACCTTTGTTCAATATCCTACGGAGACTATCTCGGAGGCATTCGAGCGCTTCAACGAGTACACCCGGGCGGTTCCACATCACAAGTTCCCGAAGGAAGACCTCGTGCAAAAGTTCTATCAAGGACTCACCATGGCGTCAAGGACGATCATCGATGCATCGGCGGGAGGATCTATCATCGAACTTACACCGACGGAAGCTTTCACGCTATTCAAGAAGGTCGTGGATAACGACACATGGGCGTCATCCGGGTGCCTACATCCGGTTCAACCCAAAGGGAACGTCAAAGGAGTCATGCAAGTGGAGAAGGAGAACATACTTGAAGGCAAGATCGACTCGCTCATGAGGAGGTTGGAGAAGATGGAGATGGAAAAGAAAGAGGCTCAAGACTTGAAGGCCGCCGAAGCAAGGTCCACATGCGAAGAATGTGGAGAGTATGGCCATGTCTGCAAAGATTGTCCGGAGGAAGCCAAAACGCTCGACTACATGAGGAAGGGAGAGTTGCCGAACTTCCGCTACGGGCAAGGTAGACCTCAATTTAATGCAATCTCATCTATTCCTAATGCGGTTCCGCTTCGTATACAATTGAAGGAGTTCATGGACGAGCAAGCTAAGATCAACAAGGACACCATCACCAAGTTCAAGACCATAGACAAGGTGTTGGAGAACATCGATAGCAAAGTGACAGAGGTCGGAAGTTCCAATCATCAAGTGCTCAACATGATGAAGATGCTCGAGACGCAAGTTGGACAACTTGCGGGGCGCCTCACTAATGATGAAGGGAAGCTTCCGGGACAACCCAAAAGTCCCGAATCGGCGAAGGACATTCAAACACGTTCGGGGAAGGAGACCGAAGACCCGGAACGTTCCGCGGGAGCAAAGAAGCTTAAACCATCCACCGAGGTGGAAGGAATTGCTAAAGAGAAGGTTACGGGGATCGTCACCGAAGAACCCGAATTTGAGATGCCGGAGTAAGACACTAGGATACCGCAACTTAAGCCACGCTACTTCCGAGGTAAACTTGACAACCACTTTGAGAAGTTTGTGGAAGTTGTGCGTAGACTTAGCATCAACATGCCATTACTAGATGCCCTACAAGTACCTACATATTCTCGTTACTTTAAAGACATACTTGCAAATAAATATGAGATAGCAACACTCGGGGTAGATCGTGTTAAGATGTCCGAGGAGTGTAGTGCCGCTATTGCTAATGGGCTAGAGAAGCAAAAGGACCCCGGGTGCCCAACTATTCCATGTTCGGTTGGTTCTTTCAACTTCGAGAAGGCGTTATGTGACCTTGGAGCTAGTGTAAGCGTCATGCCGAGGGATCTGTTCGAGAAGCTACGCCTACCAATAGAGCCTATGGGTATATGTTTGGAGTTGGGAGATAACTCCATTCGCTATCCCTTGGGCATTGCTGAAGATGTACCCGTGAAGGTCGGACACCACTTCATCCCGTCGACTTCGTTGTGCATGAGATGGGAGAGAGGGAGAAGTTGCCGCTCATCCTTGGGAGGCCTTTCCTCAAGACCGTGGGAGCTACTATTGATGTTGGCAAGGGGGCGATCATGTTTGATATCAACGGAGAAAGGAGTTCCTTCAAGTTCCGTCCAAGAATCGAGGCATGCAACATGATTGGAGTGAAGGGAGAACCGAAGCAAAAGGAGGGGCTGAAAAAGAAGAAGGAGCCGAAAAAATGAACGTAAAGAAAATCAAAGAAGGTGTTGCATCCGTCAAGACAAAGGAAGAGAAGCAGCCTGTGAAGACCAAAAAAATGACTAAGCCGGAAGACAAGCCCGTGCCCAAGATGGTGCGGAAGTGAGTACCCAAGATTGCAACACCCGCAAAGAGCGTTGATCCGAAGTAATCAAGTGAAGAAGTATAGCTATAGACTATAAACGAAGCGCTAGGCGGGAGGCAACCCGTTTCGTCGAGTCAAGAATAAGCTACCGGGAGGACAACCCGATTCCAGGTTTTTCGAGTCTTTTTAATAATTTAGTTTTGAGTTTTATTACGCAAAGACATTAGACTTAGAAGTGGTTGAACAATATTAGAGACATAATTCTTGATTCAATGTTTTGCTTTACCATAAACCCTTTGCATGAACCCTCCTATGTGCTTGTTTGATTCTTTTCGAGAAACCTCCACCAAATAATTTCAGAACCTAAATCAACCTTTCACCCTCATTATGGTCCTGAGGTTGACTTATTTTTCATGCTAAAACCACACGAGTAGAGCCACGACTTATATCTAGGTGTTAATAAAATTCAGCACGTGGTAGAACTCGTGTGAACCTAGAAATCAAAACTTTTGGTTGGTTTAAAAATATATATCCTTGGTTTCTCTAGTATTAGAATTTTTCTAAGCCTCATCTAATTTTGTTTTATTCAAAATCTCTCTTATTTAGCCAAAATTAGAACCTAAACCTATGCCCCCATGATCAAGCCGGGAAAAGTTTGCTCTCAACCGATGAAGGCAAACTATACCGGTGAGACCGATATCAACGTAGTCGGAAAATATTTTTGACTTACATTTGTTTTTAATGGTTTAAAAACTTCTCTAAATTTATGCTTGAGCTCTTGCATGGCTCTGAAAAATATTTTAAATTTCGAATTAGAGGAGTGCTTAACCTTAAACATACCTAAATGGAGGCAATCTAGTTTGAATTAAGCATGCATGCACCATTGGATTCCCTTTCATCAACTTTCACCAAATCCACATGCAAAGGACAAGCATGGTGGGCAGCAAGCATCAACTTTGCAAGAATTTCATGGTGGCATGTGAAGCAAGTGGAGCTAGGGAGCATGGACATGACCCAAAGCATGAAGCATCAAGTGGAAGGACCAATAATGCAAGAAAAGGAGTGGACAAGAGCGTTTGGGTGGTGCAACTCGTGGAGCACGCGGGCGGGGAAAGTTGCGAGGCGAAATGATCGTCTTTGGAAGAAAGACGAGGCGGGGAGGAGCACCGGCACCCCGGTCGGTCGGCCCGAGCCGGCCGGCCTACCCTATTTAAGGAGCCCCCCGGCTCCCGTTTTCGCGAGCAAGCTTCCCTCTCCTTCCTTTGTTTGTGTGTTCAAGTTTGTGTGCCCAAAACCTCCGTAGACATAGCCAACCTTCCCAAGCTTGATAGCTCAAAAAAATCCACATCCTTAATCCACTAAAAGTCTACATCCCGAAGTAAGAGTTTAAGTGCGTAGTTACCGGTGCAACCCGGAGTTTTAGTAGAAGAAAAGAGTGCAGCAACCATGTGGAAGAAAACCACAAGTCTCTTCTCCAAGAAGAAGGGTTCGTCGTCATCCAAGTCGTCGTCGACGACGTCTTCGAGGAGGCACTCGGTTTCCGAGTCTCCCCGGAGCATGGAGACGGATACGGCACCACCAAGGAGGAACGATGCTCTCCTCCTTGGTGGTATGAGGGCTGCGAGGAGCACGTCCATGAGGTTTACCGAACCTCAAGGGCACACGGAGGAGCCGCCCGCGCCACCACGATGATCGACCCGTTCGACCGCGCCACCTCCTTATACTCCGATATATTCTTCGTACGACTTCATCATCTTGTCGTCGGAGGAGGAGGAGGAGAGGCTCTCTCGTCTTGAGAAGAGGCTTGTGCCCAACGTCGAATTCGACGACCAAGCACTCTACACCTTGGGTTTTTGCACCGACATATACTACATGTTGGGGCACCTTGGATTGGTGCAATTCTCCAACGGAGTATCGGCGGACACCCACAAGGGGTTCGCCTTGGAAATCTTGATGACCATTGCACCTATCCTTGATGATGGGGTGCAAAGCTTATCATTCCGTTTGGAGGGAGTCCAACAAGTGGTTCCCTACGAGCATGTTAGGGAGCTACTTGGATTCCATAAGGGAGCTCCGGAGAAAGTTGACGTGCCACCCGGCATGTTAGCGGGATTTTGAAATTTAATCTCCGGAGAAGCCCATCAACAATGCAATTGCATCCTCAACCCCATTATTCGGATATTTCACTCTTGGATGTGCAAGAGGGTATTGGGGAGGATGAAGGAGACGAAGGTCACCGACACGGAGTTGAATTGGCTCTACTCGGCTTTAATTGCCAGGCAGCCAATAGACCCCTCTTACCTTATGATCAACCGTTGGTGTTGCGAAGCAACATCGGGGGCGGGACATATTGGTTCGGGGTGCTACCTCTCCATGTTGGCCTTCTCCTTACGGCCGGGGATCGCAAGAAACCCCGACCATCTTTTGCGTGGTACCTCTCTCGGCATTGAATATTTGCGACAAGGCAAATACATTAGTGGGGATGAGAGAGGAGGTTTTCGTTTGGCCATGGTGAACCTACCCCTCGCGGATGCGAGGCTTAGGCTTTTCATCGAAGGGAGGGAAGATTGGTTGGAAGAGGGACTCCTTGTCCCGGCAAGGAAGAACAAAAGAGGAAGAATCGTAGAGGAGGGAACATCCTCCGTGCAAGCGAGTGGAGCACAACCCAATGTGCCACCATTCGGCGGGATCCCTCCTCTGCCAAGTTATTACTGAGGGCCACAAGAGCAAGCATGGGGGGTGGTGCACCTGTACCCCCACCAAATTATGTGGTGCCCAACGCTAACTTCGCGGAGCCCTACGCACAATACCCCCAACCACAACAAAGCATGGCCATAATTGGAGGGTATGTTGCAAGAAACGCCCAATACGTCGCAGCCATCCAAGCCAACGCGGCTCAACTTGGTGAGGGCAATGCAAATATTGCCTATGAGCTTGGACGCCTTCACCTAGTGGAGCCGAATCAATTCGTCGGAGGAAATGTCCAACCATACTACGAGCAAGGGTATTACTATCAAGATCATCAACACCAACCACCGGCGGAGGACTAGGAAGATTAAGGAACTTTAGTTTTCTTTTCTTTTCTCTTTCTCTGTAATTTTCAGCTTTTGTTTATGTGTGTTTGCGTAATATTTTCTGTTTTTATTTAAATTTCAGCAAGTGTGTTTGTTTATTTTCAGTTTGTATTTCAACTTGATTTCATCATTAATAAAGACACCACCTTGATTATATCATTGGAAAAGTTACAAAAATTTGTGCCATAATGATATATGATTATAATTGCCGCTTTGTTTATCTTTGTAATTGATTTATGCATGTTAAAGCTAGTGCTCTCTTAAAAATATGAATCTGAATTTATTTAAATACTAGCTTAATCTTTAGCGGAGGCTATGTTTAAAATAAAGACCCATAGTGTTTTATGTGCTCTCAAGTTATGAATAGATTAAAGATGTCTTTTATGCCCAAAAATATCGCTAACCTTGTCATAGATATCACTTGTGTGTTGCTCAACCTATTCAAAGCCTAATATATATTTGAGTGCATAAACCTTAGTGTACAAGATTTATTTTTGAGTGAGTTATTGCAGGCCATGATTTCTCTGGCCCGAGACTAAGAAGCTGGTCATTCCGTTTTTGCGTATCTATCTTTTTGCTAGCCTTTTATCCGTGCATTGTGTATCCCCACATCGGAGATCTCACAAACCTCGCCGGATATCCACCCTTAAAACCAAATATCATTTTTTTTTTGTGATTACCTCCTTGACCACAACCTATCGTTGAGAATGGATCATCAATTCAAGGAAGATCACAAGACGGTGCCAACATTGAAGATTTCAAGTATCTCTCCAAAGGAAAAATATTTCCGGTACCTACCTTATTTATCGCCTCTTTACTCAAGGACGAGCAACGTCTTAGCATGGGGGAGGAGGTAGGTACGATGCAATTTTAGAGTTCAAAGGGGAGTATTTTTAAAAAAAATTGAAAGAAAAGCGATGTACGTGATTTCCAAGGTGAAAGTCTCACAAGAAAAAAAATGAATGAATGAAAGAAAGAAAGAAAAGAAGGAGAAATATGAGAAAAAGAAAAAATGAGTATGCGTAAAGTGAACTCCCCGGTTCTCTAAAGTGCATTCAAGGCTTCAAGTTTAAAAGATCCATTCTCATTTTCCAACCATGTGCAATCCGATAACGAGGACTTCCTTTGTGCCTCGGGATCACTCTTTGCCATTTGCACATGTCCACTCATCTAAAGTGTGCGTATTTTTCTCTTTCCCCTCCTTGATTTAACATTATTTTCCAATGACCTTTTTGACGAGTCTTGGTAAGACCATGAGAAGCTTGTCTTGTTTTGACAACACCTCATTTATAAAATCTTGTTAGGACTAAACTTTCCCAAAGCTCCATATAAAGCCTACCACACATATATGTTATGAGAGGGAAAGGAGTAGAATATATAGGCTTGAGAGAAAAGCGAGTTGAGAGTTCATGAGCAATATACAAGATGATTTAAATTTGTGAACTTGGTTTAGCTTTTCTTTATCTCGTTCTTTATTTCAAAAATTCTGAGATCTATTTAAACTTTGTGAGCATATGAATACTTGTGGGATAAGCTTAATTAAGAATCTACCCTCCGTAGAGATGAAGGCTAGTACATTATGGAACTTTAACGAATTAAAATTTTGAGAGCATTATGTTTTCTCATGTATGATCTAGTGCAAGGTTTAAACATTGTTGGCAATGATGATATCCATTGAAGGCTTACTTGAGGACGACCAAGGTTTAAGCATGGGGGAGATGTTGACGGTGAAAATCCGTCAACCTAGCCATGAGTTTACCTTCGGTGTTGGCATGAGTTTTATACCTTATCCTTTGGTACTAACCCCCGTGGTATAACAAGTTCACGTGTGCATGTCGGTTTTGGAGTTTAGTGTTTATGCAGGGTTTTAGCGTTGAAAGCAAGACTTTCGGGATGAGTTCATCAAGCACTTTATGACAAGACCTTGAAGCCTCGTACAAGTCATGCAATGAAGCAAACTTAACTCCAAGAAGCCGGGGACTTGATCCAAGAAGACGACAAACTCCGAGGACCCGACCGTAAAAGTGTTGAATCTTGCAAGACAAGGAGTTATGCCCAATTCGGAGAGAAACTGACGACATGGACCTACATGCAGAAGGGGGAACATCCAGGAAGCAAGGGAACCGACGTAGAGCAAAGGAGGCCTCGGGCTGGGCCTGGATGGGCCCAGGCCGGTCGGCCCAGCCCTGTCTAGGGCCCAATGAGGCTCCCCTTTGCCCTAGCCGCCATTCAGGCTATTTATAGCCCCCTAACCGAGAGCCACGAGAAGGAGAATTCTTCATCGGCCGCCGAGGAGCAGAGAAGAGAGGGACACCATCTCGGAGAGGAGAGGGTCGAGCTAGTTGACTAGGGTTTCCCTAGCCGACATGGGAACCTTGCACGGAAGACCACGTCGGAGTTCCCGGAGCTAGAAGCAAGATCAAGGAAGGATCCCGGCGGTGATGTTGTGTATCTATCATTGTTATAGTTGAATTATCCAGTTGAATTATCAAGTTGAATCTTTTCCTAGCGATCAAGTGTTTCCTCAAAGATTTCGTTTTTCGATCGGCTTTGCTTATTCCAATTCTATTCTCAAGATAGATTACATAGGGTGTTCTTGTAGCCGCGGTGGCTAGAGGTACACGCCGGATCTTCCGAAAGAATCTCGACTTGTCTTTTGACTCGCCCTAAGCTCCCCGCATGAGTAGGGATACGTTGTGACAGAACGGGGGTTCCGAAAGGCGGATGTTTTCGGATTTGTACGGGAAACCACGATTTAAAGAGGCTTCTAATAAGATTCGATTTGCTACTTCTTCTTTTGCTTGGAACTTCAACAAAAGGCTTACCCCGATCTCTCTAGATCGGTTTATGTACCGAATCTTACTTTGTTATCTCCAGTCTTTAGTAGATTAGATTAGTTTCGTGTCTTTTACCTAGATGCATTAGGGTTTTATCGAAGATTGAAGTTACTTGGCTTTACTAGATCAACTTTTGCATCACACATTTGTTCCACGGATTCGATACCTTGGGTTCACCACTCGAGGGAAGAAGGGTCCCTTGACTATGATGGGAGACTTGTCCTCTTGCAAGTCATAAACGAAATTCGATACAACTTTTAACTGTCAACATTCCTCAAGGTTTGGATGTGTTGTTTCCGGTTGTTCTTGGTGGTGATTTTCGGTGCTCTCTCTTGGTGATTTTCTCAGGGCGTTTTTGGGACCTTGCTCTTGGGGATTTGATGGGGGAAATTTGTGGGAACCCTTTGTGGTTCTTTGGGCTGTGATTCCCCTCCCAAATCCGTGAGTTAAGGGGCTCGATTTTGGTGGTTTCGGAGTTCTAGGGTTGGAGGTGCTCTTGAGGTTTGACTTTCGATTCCTCTTGATTTAGCAAGTTTTGGTGGACCAAATCATAGCTATGGGATGCCCATGAGGTTCTCCTAGTATCCCCAAAGTCTTGTACGAATCCGTTGAGTGAATTGGGAGATCGGTGGTTTTTGAGGAAAAAGGTCTCTCTCTAGGGTTCCTAGCCTAAATCCTTTTTTTCTGGTTGTGATGGCTTGATCTTCTTGGGAAGATCCTTTGGGAAAAGCTTCTTTGTGGTGTTGAGAGGCCTTGGTTCAAATTTCGTGTTTGATCGAGTTTTGCCTTTTTCCCTTCTCTCTCTTGAAGGTTGAAATTATATTCCGGGCTTTTCTCCGGGAAAAAACCCGGAATATCCGGAATTTTATTCCGGACTTTTTCTCCGGAGTTTTATTCCGGAAACTCTGGAGACTCCAAAAAAAAGTGCGGAGATTCCGGACTTTCCAGTGAGGTTTGCCTAGGCTTGTTCGATTGTGCTTCCGCTTTGTTTATAAGCTTGCTCTAACTTGTTCCTAGGGTCAGTAGGTCCGTTGTGACTACGTGATCTTGGCAAGTTTGTGTAGAGGTCTTTGGAAGTGACTTTGGGTCTTAAGTCGAGTTCCTGGAGAAGAATTTTTTGTTGGCTCCCATTCACTCCCCCCTCTCTGGTTCGCCATTTCGATCCTTCAGAATCACCGGTGTCTCAACCGCTGGTGGAGGACATGTCTTCCTCTTCCTCTTCTTCTTCTCTGTGGCCTTCACCGTGGTGACCTTAACAGCAGTCGTCGAGACTGAGTGCTTTGCTACCGCCGCCCTAATCTTGCGCCTGGACTTCGCGGCACTACACGCATCCGGGCTGGTCCCGGTGTCGCCACCGACCTCAGTGTCGGTGTCCTCATCGGCCTCCACCGACGAATCGGACTCTTAATACTCCAACAGCCGGGCTGCCAGAGGTTGGTACTTGTCCGACCTCAGCTTCCGCCAGTGCTGCTCGCCTTCGCGAAGAGGCACAGGGCACCAAAACTGATGTTCACGATCCTATAGCAACCAATGACCAAGAGCGTTAAACGACATAAATCAACAAATAGAGTGAAACAACCTAAAACAGTCCCAGGACTTACCGGGTCAGCCGACCTCTTCAGCGAATTTGCCTTGGGGCACTTCTTCATCTTCACTTTCCCAGAATAGATCTGGGACACCCTGGCCGCCATCTCCTCCTTGGAGACCTTGCGGTTCACCTCATGAGTGGGGTCTGACTGCCCCTAGTACTCATACGCGGGATGAACCCGGTCCTTGATCGGTTGAATCAGCCACCGGAAAAATGATCTGGCGACCGAACCCCCTGTCACACCCCTGTCCTTCAGGTCCTTGACCAGCTCCAAGACCTCCTTGTGGTCGTCGGCTTCACGAGAAAATAGTCCCAAGTCCCATTCAGAAATCTTCACGGGCTTGTGACCAGAACACCGTCGAAGGGCTGGCAGCTGATCAGCAATATAAGACCACTCCGACCTCCACCCAACGGTGTTGTCGGGGAGGTCGGTGTCTATCCACTCTGACTTGAGGCCTGACCTCAAGCAAAACATTACAACCCCCACTGGCCTCGACCTCTTGCCAGTACTCTTTATACAGAATAGATTCCTCCAAACAAGAAAGTGAGGCGATATCCCTAGATATGCCTCACAGAAATGGATGAAGGTCGCCACTATGGTAGTGGAGTTGGGAATGAGATGTACCAGCTCCAACTTGTAGTAGAAGAGAAGACCACGGAAGAAGTCACCCGCGGGGAGGTTGAAGGCACGCTCAAAGTACAACGCGAAGATGACCTGCTCCTTCATGTCCTCCGTCGGGAACTCCTCTCCCACCGCTGCCTTCCACTCTACCTCCTCCTTCAGTCTCAGCAGCCCGCAGTCCACCAAGGACTGGATCTTGGCATCCATCATCGTCGACCGCAACCACATCGTCTGTGGGTCCGGGATCGGAAGAGCCTCCACCGCCATTTATTTGCTAGGTTTGGATCTGGATCTAAAAGAGCACAAGGTCTTAGTGCACATGTGCAGTGGCACATGACGCGGGGCGATGGCGCTAGCACATAGATGGCTGGAGCCGGGGAAGAATCGGCAAAGCGTGCGAGAAAAGCAGGCGCAAGGCTGCGGCGGCTACAACGTGGTGGCGGCGATAGCGACAAGAGGAGGAAGAAGATGAGTGCGGTCAACCTTGACCATAGGCATCCTATTTATAGGGGGGTCCACACGATCTTCCTATTGAAGCTCCTTCTATAGTACAGAGCCCGCTGCCACGGCTATGTGCCGATATTTCGCGAGAAGATCACACCGAATTGTTCGCCAAATGAGTGAGCAATGACCTAAGCTCCGAGTTTAGGTCATCAGACACAACAATGTCACCAGGTCATCCTGGTGGTAACATTTCGATCCTCACAAGGTCGATAAGCCACCACATCACATTAATTTAGGTCTTTGACAAGTCATTTTGTCAAAACAACCAAATACATGACAGAAGAGAGCAAACATTACATGGGTCGCCCGAAGGTGCACAAGTCACCTGCGACCTCACTAGATCCATACCCGACACCAAAAGATAAACATACTACAAGACCTGGTCTACCCAGAGCAATCTGTGCGACCTACTTTGTCGAAGCAGAGCTCCTCGCGAGATTTCTCCTAGCACCAGGGCCTTGATGGCAGCCTTGCGGGAGACAGCTGTCGAACGTCACATGTAGCAGGGCACGTTCAGCCCCGACTATTGGAATGCAGATATGAGCTTGCTCTTCGGCACGGGATCTCGTCCCCCGATGAGCACCTAATGCTCACCAGCGATGCCCAGCTGCACCTCGAGCTGGTACAATATCACCTCCAAACTCTACCTGGTACCACGCAGAGACAATGTGCAAAGAGTGGGGGTGCTACCTACATTTCGCGTGAGTTCTCCTAGCTCCAAGCCTCTACAAGCACAACAACCTAGAATTTGGTGGAAGAACACATGGCCATGGCATGGTGGGATTACTACCATGTGGCTTCATAGCTCAACAATGCTTGGTGCTTGACCCCTGAAGTCTCACAGTGCTATTTATAGCCGAAGCCCGACCTCAGGTAGGTGCGGAGTGATGACACTGTTAGCACGTGGTCCAGAGGGCCTGCAGACATGTGCATGATTGAAGGCTACAATTTTATTTCTTGTCTCGCGACTTCTTTTGTCGCTAGTGCATCAATGATGCCTGAGCCCGCCACAGAGTCACATGGCTAAAGTACCCCCTTGGTTCGTGGGCAGTTTGTTGGTTTCTGGGTGGCAAGAGAATCTCTGACCACTGTTGACCCGTGACCCCGTAGTCTATGGTACATGACAAAACCTGACCATGTGTCAGAGAGCCAGCGCCTAACTAAGCCCCATACGACGATGACTCCACGACCTTCCTCCATGACGTGATGTCTTTTTTTGCACCCGCTAGGCTCTGCGTCCTGGTGCACCTGCTATGGCTCTGCACATAAACGAACCTATTCCAATCAGCCTATATTTCTACTTCCTGAGCAGAATGGTCGTAGGTTCGATTGAAGACCTTCCGGGGTAGGCGTGCCTTGCTGCTCTGCTAGATCCATCTGGGCGCCTAGAGATCACAAGCACTGTGAAGATTGGAAACTTCACTTCTACGATTTTGTTGGGCCCCTCGTGGTTGGTGTGCCTATTGCTAAGGTCGCCAATACCTTAGTACCATGGATCCGCTAGTCGGTTGACAGCTATGTTGGTCGTCTGGACAACAAAATGTCCTCCTTGAGGTCGGTGTGCCTTAGTATCTAGGTCTTACAGTACCTCAATTTGTCTACGGTCCTGCCAACCTAGTTGGGCACCCTAGATGCGTGACCTTCTGAGCTCGGTGTGCTCTTGTAGCCCTGCTAGCCTGTTCTGGACACCCAGGATTTTACGTTGGGAATGAAGGCCTCCCAGTGGGGTGCGCGCCTAATGGCCCCGCCAAGTATCTTCGGGTGCTTGGGCGCTTTTGGTCTTCAGACCTTCTTGAGGTCGGCATGCCTCTGGTGGCTCTTCCAGACTCTCTGCAGCTATTCAGGATACCTGGGTGTCTCTACACTCCATACGTTCAAAATTAACATCACTTTGCCCAGCTTCATCGTTAACAACCTCTTCATGCGACACACCTTTCAAGATCCTGCTAGGTATCCTCGGATACTGGACATTTTTGATTTGAGGCCTCTTTGAGGTCGGCATGCCTACAAGACCTCCTCAAGGTCGGCCATGCCAGGCCACTTGTAGCTATGTTAGGAGATCTGGATGTCTGTACACTTCGTTCGATCAAGACCATGACTCAGTTTTTCTTCTCTTTTGAGCATCAAACCAGCCATGTTGCCTGCTTCAATGCTCGGGGACTACTCTACGAGTGCGTCTTCGATGCCCTCTTGTTTTCTTTGTCGTACCGACCTGTTGGGAAACCTGTTTCTCATCACGTCGATACTCGACCTCCTTTCTCTTCTTTCCTTTTTGGAACATCATACCGGCCATCCTGCCCACCACGATACTCTGATACTACTCTATGAGTGCATCCTTGATGCCCTCTTAATTTTTTCATCGTCATTCGATCTATTGGAAGCCTGCTTCCTATAGGTCATCACTCGACCTCTCTTCGTTTGGCAAGGCTACAGAACAGGTCGGCTGCTAAGCTGATTTGTTCCTTTTTCTTTAGGATCGACGTGCGTGCTATTCGACCAGTCGATAGCTCTACTACTTGTCATGGCCTTTCTAAGGTCGCTGTGACTACACCTCGCTCGGGGTCCTGTGAGACATGGGTACCACTAGGTCCCCACCGACTAGGCTCACGGCCGTCCCTGGCAACTAGGTCCGGCCTACCAGAAGACCTACCGACCTGTCAGTGGGCCCAACCGACCTAGTTGGCAGCCTGCACGACCTCTTGAAGACCTTCTAGATGATTCCCCAGATGACCTTATTCAGAACGACCTCAAGCCTTGGCGTACAAGACAAGACATCGGTGGATTTCGACTAAGCAGATTGACAGGATATGGCAAGAGTTGTAATATAGATTTTAGGTCTCCAAGTCGTAACCGACCAAGAGTCTAGGAACCGACCTCATCTGCTAGCTAATATAAAGCGGGTGAGGCGACCCTTGTACCATACACAATCCTCAAGCAATCGACACCAACAACTAGACGTAGGGTTTTACTCTCCGAAGGCCCGAACCAGTATAAACTCACCGTGTTCTCTGTGTTCCGCATGCTCGTACGTGACCTTTGAGTTCTTAGCCTTAGATTCCACCTCATTGAACAACTAAACCATAGGGATTAACACCCCTGTGGGCTGTCTAGATCTCACCATTTGAAAATTGTCGAGCCACAGGAGTGGTGCCTTGCCCATCACAAGGGAGAAGTATCCCGCCATGTGGTCTTCATTGCCTCCAGAGGTGTGTGCTGTGATGTTGTACATCTTTGAGCCATATACGTGGGTCGGAGTGACCGTCATATTTTTCAATAGTTGGCTTGAAGTCCTTGGGGTATCTGATCGTCCGGAGACGTCGTGAGAATGTAGGGAAGTTGTTGACCGCACCCGAGCTTGCTGATGGGGCATAAGCCGTAGGTATGACCAGAGATCGTCGGGAGGGCCGTTATGTTGGTGGTACTGTGCGCGTCATAGAAGTTCTTGGTCATGCATGTTCTGCAGATCTGTTGCTTAGACGGGGTTGTTGGCATCAAGGGCGTCGGGGACCCCATGGTCGGGGTCATAGTTAGCATGTCGTGCTATCTCCACTTCATCTCTTATATGTCGACGCTGACTACCTTCAGCGTGGTTAGCTTGCACTGGTGGAGGTTGGGCTCCTGCATTTTTCCTTGAGTTTGCAGCGGCATTTGCTTGGACGCCGGCAACATTAGCTGCATTGTTGGTGACGTTACCTGCAGCGTTGGCAGCGGCATTGGCTGGAGGATTGGCTGCGGCATTGGCAGTAGGGTTAGCTGCAGCATTGGCAGCGGGATTGGTTGCAGCGTTGGCAGCGGGATTGGCCGGCTGCATCACATCATCTATCTTGCATACGAATTTTCACTTCTGCAAAGCAGCATGTTAGCCCAAATATGCGAAGTGGCATGATAGCCCGAATATGCGAAGTGGCATGATAGCTCAACTTCAACAAAGTTTGACCTCGAGGTGGCTCGTCAGTCCAACCTCGCAATTTGCTTCGCGCATTAACCGTCGAAGGCTTCTTCTCTTGGAATGAAGCAGATGATTTTGCGACCACACCCCTTAACGAGTCGATTTATCCATACAATATTTTACTGAGGGGCTTCATGCATTGACCGCCGAAGACTTTTTGTTCGCGGAAAGTTGACCTTTAATCGAGTCATGCCCTCCTCTTTGGAACAAATTGTAGCATGCTCCTTAACATCTTCGAGACCTTTGCAGAACAGTTCCCACATACACCCCCTCAATCAAATTTTTTTCTTAAGTGAACTGAATGCAACTTGTCTTCACGAGGCCAGGCGCATGTCTTCACTTTCTTCTGCAATTTTTTCCCGAAAGTGACAATCTCTTCGGATGATTGTCACTTCGGGACCGATGATAGATAACGACTGTCTTTTTTGGGGAGGCCTTGTTATATTTCTCAAGGGATATTACACAAGTACGCCTCGTTAAAAACCTCGCATCTTCGGTGCTCCCATTGTGAGATCACCGAAGACTCTCCGCGCCAGGAAAAGAGTACGCACTTCACTACGTATTTACAAAAGTTGAAAGTGCAAAAGAAGTTGAATGAAGAATACAAAAGCTGAAAAATGAAGAGAGACTAAAAATGATAAAATCTAACATAAGATACACTTATTCTCAGAGCCAGTACTTCTGCAACTTATGCTGATTCCATGAGTAAGGAACCTCATCTCCTTCCAAGGTTTGCAATATTTGTGGACCGGGAGCGTCCCGGTGGTCGGTGGATGACCGCTCCTTAGTGATGAGTGATTGACAACGGGTGTTGGACCGACTCTTGGCTTAGTGCGCGGTGTAGGCCGCGGCCTAGTTCGTGTTGTTGCGGTGAAGAACGGGCGCGAAAGGTCTTCAGCCTTGAGGGGCCTCCGGGAGATGGAGAGACAAGTAGGCTCGGTTCGAGGGACCCGGTGGACAGCGGGACTGGGTGCGGGCCACATGGTGGCGACACAAGCAAGACGAAGTCATGGATAAGTGAGCCGGTGCACGGTGGCGGTCAAGTCAAGTGGTTTGGCGGGAGGCCGGACCGGGCACGCGGGGTTTGGTGGTTTGCCCACAAAACCATCGGCGGACGGTTTCTTGGTTTGGGCCTCAAAACCAAGTCCGAGGGCCCAACACGACGGAGACGGGATCCGGCGTGTCGGGAAGCTTCGAAGCGGAGGACACGCGGCGGGATCGCATGGCTTGCGTCGGGAGGACGCGGGGTGCGGCGAAGGCGTGGCCGTCCGATGGCAAGACCCACAAACATTACCAAAATGCCCCTACGTGGGTTGTATCGCCAGTAGTGTAGTTAGGGGTAGTCGAGTCATTTACCACTCCGGCGGGACCTGATATATAAGCCTGGAGTGTGTGTTGATGGCCCTCCCTCTCCGCGACTTAGGGTTTCATTTCCCCCCTTCTCTTTCTCATTTTCGTAGCCATTTTTCTTCCATTTTTCCCTAGGCTAGCATGAGAGCTTCATGAGAGATTTGTTGAGAGGGATGGATGCTAGGGCGGCATGCTAGACCTTGTGAATCTTTCCTGGTTTGTATAGAAGATTCGGGGTTGTTTTTCGTGCCTTTTTGTGCCTATTTTCGTGCCTTTGTTCTCGGTGTGATTCCGCGGATTTGAGTGAGTTTCTTCCCGGATTTCTTTGAGGGAAACATGGATAGATGTCTTGTGCATCTTTGTGCTTGATCTTGTGCCCTCAAACGCCGGAAACTACTTCGATTCGTGAGTTTTCGTTCGGTGCTCTAGGTTTTGGTGGTGCTCAAAGGATTCGCGATTCCCGGTGATTTAGGGAGTTAGGAGGCAAGATTTTTGGGCTATAGCATCCTTGTGTGACGCTTTTCAAGTACCCAAACCCTTGTCTCCACAAACTTCAACCGTTTGGGAAATCCGATGATGATTTGGGGGAGTTGACTTTCGAGGTCGGGCATTTTTCTCGTTCCGTCCGAGCCTCGCGGACGGTCCGCGGCCTCCCGGCGGACGGTCCGCGCGGGTCCGGCTTCATCCCGTGTTCTTCGTGTTCTTGCTCGTCCTTTGTTTCGATCCGTTGTGATTTTGGTTTTTGGTTGGACGAAGTTTCGGACGGTCCGCGGTGTCGGGCGGACGGTCCGCGGGTGCTAGGCGGACGGTCCGCGTGCTCCCCGCGGACGGTCCGTGGCACGGGGGTGTCTTTGGGTCGTTCGTGTAAATTAACGGACGGTCCGCGGCTAAGGCCGGACGGTCCGCGGCCGGGTGCGGACGGTCCGCGATACCCGACCGGACGGTCCGCGCGGCTCTTGCGGACGGTCCGCCCCTCTCGCGCGGACGGTCCGCCGCAGCTCGTGTGCTTTGCTTCTTGGTTCGATTCCTTCCTCCCTTTCTAGTGCTTCCGCGTGTGCTTTGAGGAATCGTTCCTAAGGCTAGAGGTTGATCCATAACCTCGTGGTCTTGGCGATTGGTGCGTGATTCGATCCATCGCTCGTGTGTGACCGGATCCGAGTAGGACATAGGCCGGGTTCTTTGGGAAGAATTTTTACCGGCTCCTATTCACTCCCCCCCCCTCTCTAGTCGCCATCCGATCCTTCAATATTTAAGCCCCCTGCCTTGTTTCTGATACCAAAACGGGCCTTCCCACTTTTCTTCCAATTTTCCCACTCCTCTTTTTTTCTTCGGAGTATCATGTCTCCAGTGGATATCTTTTGTTTATGAACCTTCTTATTTCTCCACTTCCTCGTTTCATCTTGGTATTTTTCTATGTTGCTCAGTGCTTGAAGCATGTCTTCTTCTCTTGTATCGATTTCCAAGTTTGCGTCCTATTCATTTCTTGGTTCTGGGTCTGCCCTCAATGACCATAACTTTATCTCTTCAGGAATGACAGCCTCTTCCTAGTACAACAGTCTGAAGGGTGTGAAGTTTGTAGCCCTAGATGTAGTTGTGTTGTGAGACCACCCAACTCTAGGCAGCTCTTCGGCCCATTTCCCCCTAGCCATTCATGTCAAGTTCTTTTTGCTTCTAGTAAAGATAATGCCTTTTGCCCTTTCTACTGCTCCGTTGAACTCTGGGTGATATACTGAAGCGAAGCATAGCTTGGTGCCCAAGTTGAAGCAAAACCTTCTAAAGTCTATGCTATCAAATTGCTTGCCATTGTCTATTGTCACTTCGTAAGGAACTCCAAATCTGCATATGATACTTTGCCAGAAGAATTTTTGTATGATTTGAGAAGTGATTCCTTGCACTACCTCTATCGACTTTGAGAAGTACTCCAATGCCACTATTGCGTACTTGTAGTTGTCTGGTGCTGTTGGTAACTGTGCCACGATGTCAATTCCCCACCTTGCGAAGGGCCAAACTGGTGGTAGCAATTGTATTTCATATGGAAAAGTTTTTGTGTAGTTGCAATGCTTTTGATAGTTATCACATATTTGGACTATATCTTCAGCATCTCGTACTGTTGTTGGCTAGTAGAATCCCTAACGGAATGCCTTCGCAACTAGTCATTGTGTTCCAATGTGAGAAGAACACATTCCAGAGTAGATCCGCTGCAACAAGTCTTTTCCTTCTTCTGTGGAGATGCACTTGACTAGTGGTGCACACACTCTGCTTTTGTACAGGTTGTCACCTCTTATTTCATATGTTCTTGCCCTCAAGGCCATTCTTTTTTTCTCCTTTTTTGACTGTGGTTCATGGTGTCCTCTCAAGAATGCCATTATCGAAGATCTCCAATCTTCGCTTGATATCGCATTTATATATCTCACTGGTGCTTCATCACAGTCTACTAATTTGCACTTCAGAACTTCGTAGAGGACATCTGGTGGTAATGGTTTTTTTTGTGTTGTTGCCTTTGCTAGCATGTCTGCCTCATTGTTTTGATCTCTTGGTATTTTCTTGCTGTGAAGCTGAAGAAGAATTCTTCCATGCCTCGCACCGTTTTCAAGTATTTTCTCATTTCATCATGTTTTGTCGTGTATGACTTGCCAATCTGCCTTGTGATCAACTCAGAGTCTGTGTTTATGACCACTCTTCGTGCCCCTATGGCTCTTGCCTTGCGAAGCCCCAGCAACGATCCCTCGTACTCTGCCACATTATTTGTCTTGCCTTCAAAGTTGAGCCTCACAACATATTTCATTTTTATGCCTGACGGTGACATTAAGATTGTCGAAGATGCGGCTCCATCGTCAAAGTAAGCTCCATCACAATGCATGACCTATGGTGTTCCTGACCTGTCTTCATTCATTCTGTCACCTTGACTTGGTGTCCAATCTACGATGAAGTCTACTAGAACTTCAGACTTGATGGCTGTTTTGGCCGTGAACTCTATGGCATATTGGGATAGCTCTGTTTCCCATTTTCCTATCTGTGCCGAAGATTCCTTGTTCTCTAGTATTTCACGAAGAGGATATGATGTTGGGACAATGATTAAATAACTCTGAAGTAATGCTTCAGCTTTCTTGCCACCATTACCACTACGTATGTCATTTTTTCCAGCTCAGAATAGAACTTCTTCGCTCCTAATAAAGCCTCGAAGATGAAGTATACTGGCACTTGTTTGAGTTTCCCCTCTTCCTATTTTTCATCCACAAGAGCTGCACTCACTGCACTTGCAGAAGCTGCTGTGTACAACAATAACTTCGCTTTGTCGCCTGGACTTGTTAGCACTGCCAAATTCTCTAAGTATGACTTGAACTGCTCAAACGCTTCCTGCTCTTTGGGACCCCAAGTTATTTTGTTCTTCGCAGACAGCAACTTAAAGAATGGTAAGCTTCGTTCTGCTGATCACGCGATGAAGCGACCAATTGCTGCTATTTTTATTATAAGTTTCCTAATATCACTTTTTGTTTGTGGTGTTTTCATGTTTCGTATTGCCTCTATCTTTTCTGGATTTGCCTCTATGCCCGATTTGGACACCATACAGCTTAACAACATTCCCCTGGATACCCCGAAGATACACTTTTCGAGATTTTACATGAAGCCATATTTCCTCAAGTTCGTGAAGGTTTCTCTGAGGTCTTCGATGTGTTGATCTTTCTTTTTGTTGTGTATTACCACATCATCTGCATAGGCTGACACATTTCTTCTCAATTGCGGGCCAAGTACAATCTTCACCACTCTGTTGAACATTGGGCCAGCATTGCGCGGGCCTTCAGGTGTCCTGACAAAGCAATATACCCCGTAGGGTGTTATGAAACTTGTTTTGTCTTTGTACTCCTTCTTCATCCAGATTCGGCGATATCTAGAGAAGCAATCTAATAAGGACACTCTCTCACATCTTGCTGCTGCGTCCACCAACACACTGATTCTTGGTAAAGGGTAGTCATCTTTTGGGCAAGCCTTGTTCAAGAGTGTGAAGTCAATGCACATTCTCTGCCCTCCATTTTTCTTCGGTACCATCACTATGTTTGAAAGCCAAGTTGTGAACTGTATTTCTCTGATTACTCCAACGTCTAACCGCTTGTCTACTTCGCTTTGCGCTACTAATTCTTTCTGATGTGAGATGACTCTGAGCTTTTGTCTCTTCAGTGCGATTTTTGGATCTAGGCGCAATGCGTGCTCTATCACTTCGCGAGACACTCCCTTAAGATCTCTTTTGCTCCATGCAAATACATCTTGATTGTTGCGAAGGCACGTGATCAGTGCATTCTCCTCTTCTTCGGTCACCCCCTCGCTACGATGACCAATTTGTCATGAACATCTTCGCAAAGATGCACCTTTTTTGTGTGTTCGTGTGGTTGCATTCTCTTGTTTTCATCTTGTCAAAGTCTCTTTTTCATTTCGAGCTCTTCGGTCTCTTCTTCTTCTGTCTCTAATGGGTATTGCTATTTAAGACTACATGGATAGGTTTTTGATTGCTGCCCACATTGTATTCTTTGTCATGCGCATCTTCTTGATCTCTGTATATTTTGAGATTGCCATTGGAAGTTGGAACCTTCATACACAAGAACGGCATGTGTATAACTGCTGAGAACTTGTTTATGATTCCCCTTCTGAAGATTGCTTTGTATGCGTATGGAATGTCCACTACATCGAAGGTCACCATCTCTGTTCTCATCAGTGCTCCTATTCCAAGACTCACGTTCATTTCAATTGTTCCCAGAGCCTCTACCTTCTTATTTCTGAAGCCATATAATGGCTTTGAAGTTTTCTGAAGCTAGTCATCTCTGAACTCCATCCTCTTGAATAGTTCATAGGTCATGATGTCTGCGGAGCTGCCGTTATCTACGAGGATGCTTCCCACATCATTGCCCAACAAGTACTTTGTGTTTTTCCCTAGTACTGCTCTGATGACCAAGGGATCTTCGTGAGGGTACCTCTTCATCTTGAGATCTGCTTCTGATGACCACTCTATTTTGAAAACATTCCCTGCGCATACATGGCTCACTTCTCTTTGCTGATCTCTCTTCTGTCACTTTGTCAAGTGTTCTGTTGAGTTGCAACCACCTATGATAGCATTTATTATGTTTATTTTTGGTAGCGGTCTTCAATCTCTCTGTTTTGATTGGTTTGCTATGGTGCCTGATGAGCAGGCTTTGGTTTTGGCTGATACGATGTGGTGCTTTGCTGCTGCAGTTGCATCATGTTTGGGTTGAACATCGGAGGAGGTGGTAGTAGCATTTGCTAGAATCATGGCTATGGGATATACGGTTGCCAATTTTGCATTGAACTCTGAGCCATCGAAGGTGTTGCTGATGATGTGTGATTGACTATCTTCTCCTGGCTCTATGCTATTTTCTTCTTGTCTTCTTCAATCTGCTCTTGCGAAGTAGCGTAATGCATTTGTATGAACAATGCCCTTTGTTGAGGCCATGCAAGGAACACACGGATTGAGGTGGTGGGCCTCTGCCTGCTGTTGCAGTCGAAGATTCCATTTGCGAGTTGTTTGATGAAACATTGTTCCCATTGTTTTTGTTGTAAAAGTTGGACCTTGCCGAAGGTCCTTGATTGTTCTGGGTCCTGCTTCCCCATTCTGGCTGAGACTTCGCTTGACTCTTTCTCTTATTGTACTCATCAACTCTTTGTTGTTTTCCTCTGTCTAATTTGCAATATTCTTGCACTATGTCAAACAACTGCTTCTCTATTTCTGGTCTTCTTCGGTCAAGATACTCTCTGCAGGGTCCTACCTTGAGACCATCTATTGCTGCATCAATTACTGTTGTGGATTGTACATGTGGTGCTCTAGCTATAGCTTTGGAAAATCGCTTGATGTATTCTTGCAATGGTTCTTTGTCTCCTTGTTTTATGAGGTGAAGGCCTCCTGATGTGAGATCTTGGCATTGATACCCTTGGAAGTTGTTCTCTATTCTTTGCTGAAGCTGATCCCATGACCTGATACTTCCTTTCGACAGCGAAGCGTACCATTGCAGTGTCGAGCCTTTGAGGGCCATTATCATAGCCCTTTCCATTGCTACCTCATCTCCTCCGCCCGAAGATATTTCCATAGTGTATTTATGAAGAAATTGTCTTGGGTCTGATTCACCATCGAACTCTGGCAGGGATGCCGGAAGCTTCAAGTTCTAGCAAAAGAGGAGTAGGCTCCGTTTTGCTTGAAAGCACATCTCTAAATGTTTTTGTGGCCTACGTTCCACATACGCCTCTTCTTCCGAGTCATAAAATATGGAGCCTTCCTCATCCTCTTACTCTTCTTCGTAAGTTTCTTCGTCGATAATTACAGGTCTTCGTTTTTGTTGTGATCTTGTTCTTTGCGAGGTTGTTGGGTCTGTTCATGTGGTTGGATAGAGTTCAATTGAGCTCGCAAGAATGCCATTTGTTCTTGTAGCTGTAATGTTTTGCTTCTTATTGCTTGTTGCTCTTCGTCCTCTCGCAATTGTTGTAGTGGCATTCTCTTCTTCTTTACTTGCTGCAATATTTCATTGTATCTTGCCATTTCTTGTGTTGGGTCTTAATTTTTTTATTTCTTTCGCTCTGAGAATGACAGTCTCCGCCTGAGCTCTTGTGCGAATGTTCGATGGCATTGGTGTTTATCTCATCTTCGCAACAAGTCTTTCATCTATTCTTCTCAGCACAACAATATCCTCGTCTTCAACTCACACATCTTCTAACCCGACTTCGAAGTTTCCTTCCGCTACATCTCCCAGTTCTTGCTCTTAATCTTCTTCTGCTATGTGGTTTCGTGGACTTAGGACGATGCCCCTTGTCCTATTTGTGTTATCTGGTTTACTGTCTCTCTCTGGGTTTTCACTCTCTACTTCTGATGGATCATCGGTCACTCTATGTGGTTGTGGGTTCATCGGTTGCTTCTTCGGTGTCGTGGCTGGGACAGAACACGGTGGGCACCTTAACTGTTGGGGTGAAAACCTTCCCAGAAGAGGGGCCAACAGTCGAAATGAGCTAACTAGAATGTAAGCTAGGAGAAAACACTCACAACACCGAAGAAAAGAAACTCAAACTCGAATGGGCATAATGAAACTCCGCCGCCATCCCATCGCCCCCATTTCATTACCGTCGAGTCCCTTTTATAGGCCCGTAACGATTACACTATACAACATATACCATTGCTTTTTCACATTGTGTGGAGCATCTTAGGGGTATTTTGGTAACCTCATAGGGCTCTGTACTCACAAAATTTACAGACAATCACTTTACACCTCGCATGCCTACATGTTTGCTATCGTGGCAACTCATTCTTCATTTGCCTCCACATTCTTCACGGAATCCTTGCTGAAGCTCTTTTCCTCGCGGACCTTCTCTTGGTCTCCATTTGCGTCTTCACCGTCACCACCCGAAGATCGTACGAAGATTGCTTCTTGGTGTTGCATCTTCACCAGGCCTCGACTCGACTCCGCGGCTCGTGTCTTCGCGCGCGCGGACCTCACCCTCTCGGAACGAAGACGAGCTTTGCTTGGCCTTCGCTCGGTGAGCTAGGCTTTTGTAAAATGAAGATCCCCAGCTTTGTATGGTCTTCGCCAATTGACCCTCGATCGTTTCCTGAAACAGCAAAGGAAAAAGTAGAAATGACTCCCGATCTTCTCCTTTGAGCCGATGTTACAGGGGGGTTAGTTGCGAAATATTTACCCCAACACACCCCTCCACAAATTCGATCCCTACCTTCTGTGCTCCTCCGACACTCTGTCCGCCATGAGCCACTATACACCGAGGCCCTTGGCTTGCTCCACCTTTCCTACGACGCGTGTGGAACCTTTTTACCCCACAAGCTAGTCTGCTTCAGCTACGATTCTTGCTGGCCTAGAGGAACGAACACAATGGAGGACGTCAAGTGGTGAGGGACACCACTTGACTCTCCATAAGGGCTTGCCACTTAGGCACTCGCTAAGCTCCCTTGGTCACCTTGATGCCACCGCCACTAAGGAGCTTCTCCACTTAGGAAGGAGGTCTCCACGTCCCCCGCACAAAGTGTCCTCGCCACTCAACACCAAGCCGGAGGGTCGAAGACGATAGCCAGTGAGCCACTTAGGCCCCAATGTTTCCAGCGCACCATGTACAACTTAACTCACTTAAGAATCACCTCACAAAGTTGGAACACCTTGCACTCACTCAACTCTAAGCTAAGCCTAGCACTAAACACACACACAAAGCATGTGCAAGTCTATGGATGAGCAATTTAACACTTGGATGGGTTGGATATGATCTTCTATGTGTCTCACACTCCTTTGCACTTCCACACAATCCAGCCACCTCAAATGGGTGAGTGTAGGGGTATAAATATCCCAAGGAACTCAAGGAGTCGTTGGCTAATGACTACTGAAAAAGGTAGTGTCAGATGGACCGATGCCATCGTTTCAGGACCATCGGTTCATTCGGTGCCCCTGTCCACGTCATTGAACCCTTGCGGTTCTCTAACAAAATTACTCTGGCGCTATACACCGACGGTGCGTCAGTTCATCCGGTGCTGAAGGATTTCTCGCCAAAACGTCTCTATTGGTTTCTTCGAGACCGTCGGATAGAGTGACGCTTCCTCTGACCAAGGCGTCAGTTCATCCAGTGATGATTCAAACCAGGCATCGGATAGACTGATGGTGTTGTCCACTTAGACCGTCGGATCATCCGGTGCAACTGTCCTCTGCAGCACTACTCCTCCCATTCCGTCCGACGCATCTAGAATGCGGACCATCGGTTCATCCGATGGTGCCAATTTAGTTGGCCTTCTGTGCAGTCGGTTCAGCGGACACTGCCATTTGCTTGTTTTCTTCATCCTTGACTTGTTTCTTTGCTTTTTTTATTGTGGTTGCTTCCATGGGACCTAGATATGACTACAAGGACATGCTAGACAATGTGGTTGGTCCCATTGCTTGTGGTAGCATGAATCACCAAAATCAATTCGAACTAATGGCAAATGAGGTCATGATAGCTACAACCCGCGCATGGACACTAGACCCTTTAACACGTTTCCCCCCTCTCTCTCTCCCCCTCATTTCTTTTCACTTTCCTTCATCCAGACGGCGAGCATGGGAAAATCAGGCAAGGATGTAGCCCGAGCCCGACGACGTGGGAACTTGTATCGGCGGCGGGTTTGGCAAGCGGGGGCACAGCGGCGGGGCCGGTGAGCAATCGTGCTTGGCAGCTGAGAGTCAGGCGAGCAAGGATGCACGCCCAAGCCCGACTATGTGCCGCGGCGGCAGGCCCAACGAGCGGTGCCGCCTCGCTCGGCGCGTAGCTCCCCCGTGGCTGGCTCCTCCGCCAGGAGAGCATGGGAACCCGCAACGAGCTCTGCCACTAGGAGCGCAGAAGCAGGTCCAAGGCAAAGGCAAGCTACCACCTCTGTTGTCTTGACCGTTTTTTTCTCTTTTTCTCAATATTTTCCTCTAAATTTTGTTTCTATATTTTTTCATAGACCTTTTATGACAAAATTCTTTGTCGACAAATCAACGTCTCCGGCGTCGAGTATTAACCATTTCTTCACAAAATCTACAAGCACTTGCTCCTGAAGGTACTCCTCCAAGTTTTTTCATAATCAAATTGATTTGAATCGCCTTTAGTGCTAAGATAGGTTTTTGATGAATAGATTATGTATCACTATCACTGTCAGATCTAGAATTTTTTTCTTGTTCTTTTCCATTTCGATTTTTTCTTTCCATTCCCATTAGCTTTACTACTTTTTTAGGCATACAATTGGTGTTTTCTTACTTGCAGCTCGCGCCGGTATGTATGTTTTTCAGTGATTCGTTTCTCTGTGCCGGTGATGGCTGCAAGATGGATGAATCCCTTTTCTGTTCTTAAGGTGATGGATGATTTAGACCTCGTTTGGGTAAGCATGGATTGGCGTGGAATCAATTTTAAACCCCGCGTCGAGTGGAATCGAGCCCACGCGGGGACGAATTCTCGTACCGGCCCAAAAAATGCATTTGGCAACCTTGGGGCCGATCCACCCGAGTATCGATCGATCCAGACCTCTGCACACCGGGGACGCCACCCACGCGAGCGCGTCGCTTTCCTCCCGCGGAAGGCGACGTCGTCGCCGTCTTCCTCGCGGCGCCGGCGGTGAGCTCGACAACAACAGGTACGTCTCCTCCTCCACTCCCTCCATCTCCTCATCTGCCTCGTCCCCTACCTCCATCTCCTCCTCTACCTCACCCCCTCCCCCACTCTTTTTTTGTTGCTAGGGTTTGTCAGGTAGCGGCGGTGGCGGCGGCGGCTCCAACTACAGCCTCGATTCGGCGGCGGCGCGTGAGGAGGAGGTGAGACGGCAGCGCGGAAGGCGACCAGACTATGTCGCGAGGTGGCGGCCTAGCAGCGCAGCACCTCCCCGACGACCGGATCCCGTCCAAGATCCACCATCTCCACCGCCTTCTCTCCCTCACTTCACCACGCCAGGCGAGCGATCATGGTGCTGATTTGCGGGTTCTTTGTCGGATTTGGGTGCAGATAAGCCGGGGATGGGGATGGAGGAGGTGGAGATGGAGGACAAAAGGGACACGGAGGTGCAGATGCAGATGGAGATGGTGCTCGGAGACGCGTCCTGGCCGGAGGTCACCTGCCCTGACTGCTACGAGCACCACGATGTCGCCCCCCTCTGCATCCACCTCGAGGAGGGCCACCCCTACGAGCCACACGCCGCTGTGAGTCCGTCACCTCGCTGCTTCACCATGCCCTGCCCTGCTCGGCTGCCCTGCAGGACTCTTACAGTCTTACTGATAGTGACTCTCTTCGGTATTGTTTGCTCTTTGCTGTCTGTTTGGTAGATGCGGTAGTAGGAAAACCAAGGTTCAGCCAATTACAGAACTGAAGCTTACAAGTTCATCATTCATAGCTTCTTCCAAAGAACACATCTAACTGGAAATTAAGTGACAAATAGAATGTTTAAGAAGGGTTCAAAATTAAGCTTATCTATGTGCTTGTTCAGACTATAGGTTTGAGAACAATATAATTTCTCTTAGTAACTGTTGTTGCTTAGGTGCTTGAATAAGGTCTGGCGTGAACTTCTGAGTCCCTTTGTCTGTATTTTCTTGACTAAACTCAATAAGTGCTCTGCTAGTGCTCATTTATTTGAAAGAAAAAAATAGTGCTTCAATCATGCTGCATGAAGGTATATAGCATACAAATACTTATTATCATGAAGAACCATGTGTAGTTCATTAACCTAAGTTAGCTATATTTGACAGTAGGCAAAAAGAAACTAGAGTGAATCTATGCCAATTTGCCAACTCAAGTTCGCTATACTTATTAAGTCATTCTGGGTGGACCCAAAAAAAACATTTATCAGTCTGCATCTATGTCAATTTGCCAACTCATTATCGAATTGGACACCTTATACAAATTTTGTTTATGTTGTACTTTTGGATGGTTAGCAGTGAATCAGTGACTGATCTGTTGTCATTTTCAATTTTACTTTCATCTGAGCCCTGCCTCATTTGCTCTCAAAGGATTACAATTCTTGCCAAGACTTGAAGATTTCTGGCACCTTTTTATTTTATTTCTATTTACAGAACAGTCACGGGTCTCGCAGATATATTATTCCCTAGAGCCACACAATTTCTTTATTGAGCCAAGATCTACAGGAACTTTTAGGAGGTGTCCATAGCCACAGATCAAGTAATACAGCGACCACAAACACCCTCTCCTCGCAGATCTCGACATTTGGTTCCAGTCGGCTTGTCAGTTCTTTGCTTGTCTGCTTGCGTTTTCTTTACTTGTAGTTCTTTCAAGAGATACCTTATATATTGTTGTTATTTTGTCAGTCTTTGATCCCATAGTTTATTTATCATGACCTACCATTCGAATGTATGTACACTCTTAAGAAAGCTAGTGGAAACAAGTGTTTGATTGCTGGTTCTTGCACTGCAATGGAATGTATGTGTAGTCACCTCTGTCAGGCTTAGGTTAAGATTTCGACATACTCAAAAGTATTGACATACTTCTGTCTGTTGTGATTCAGACTTTGCAGAGGATTGACATGTCTCAGTTCTAATTTCAAGAGCAAGAATCAACAATGTTCCTTCATACTTGTCGGTTACCCATGAGGATTATGTTTTTTTGTTAGCAGGAGAAGTTGGAAAAATCAGCATTCATAGTGATTAATTGGTTATTTTTTTTAAAAAAGTGATTAATGCAGTACTACTCACTGAAAGGCAGACTTTATGTTCACCTGCTCTTTTTCCCAATCCTATGATATACTATGTAATTTCGTGATGATCTTAATATGGGATATGGCATCACGATTAAGTTGAATCTCACTTTTTTTTATTTTTGACGATTTTTAACGCTGGTTTGATGTAATTACATTAGCAAGGTGGAATCCCAGTGTACCTCAATCTCAGCCAAATGATAATTACCATCTCAGAGTTTTAACCCACCGCATGGACATGGATTGGGTGGGTGGAGGGGATCCACCTGATCCCTCCGGCTTCGTTTGGCAACTGGAGTAATCATTCCATAGGAAAATCTTTGCACCAGTGGGTTGGGGTGTTCCCCACCAGCCCACCCAATCCACTCATGGGTTGGATTTCCACATGAGAATGATTACACCACCGGTTGGCTGATGGGTTGGGTATGCAGGGTCATGAGCGTGGGGTGAGTTGATTTCGCTAGGTATTAAACAAGCTGGACAAAATATTTGAATGCAACGCAAAAATTTAGAAGGGCAAACATATATTTCCATACAAGTTTTACCGGGAAAAAAATGAAAAGAAGAGAAACCCATGATGCAATCGTCAATATTCAGATCAACACAAGTTACATAGGACTTAGAAAATGTAACAAAAATGCCCAAAAATAAATATGAAGACAGTAAATATATCATCGGTTAATCACCATTTTCGCTAGATCAAATTTTTTTATAACAAAAATATGATAATTAGTATTAAATTTTCCAACTTCTCCAACTACTAGATTACATCATCCTTAAGCTACCGATCCTTGCTCTTGTGGTCACAACATAACTGACATAAATGTAGATCCTCTGCAAAGTTCGAAATGACAACAGATTAATGGAAACATAATGTAATATGAAAAAAGCTTAATCTGAAACCGAAAACATAATGTATATGAAATTTGTGATGAAGCAAATAGCTAGCAAAGAACATAAGCTTCAGTTTCAATTGTGAACTGTGAAGTAATCCAACAAGATAAGAACCAACTCCAACTGTGAAATATTCCACGAACCAGCTACAAGCAAAAGACAGGTAACTTTGAGGTACTATGAACTAATCATATAGTGAAAAGCCATATATGCAAGATATAAAGTGAAAAAACAAATAATAAATAGGAACAATTGGCAAGACTGCATATTAAGAGATGGAGATATTTCGGTGCAGAATTAGCTGATGATATAAAGGGAGCATAAGTTCATAACAGAACAGAGTAATATAATGCAAGTTTTCCAGAGAACAAAAAGATCATTAACTGATGAAGGGAATAGAAAACTGCAGCCTGCAGGTGTGTTTCCTACAATATGCTGAACAGATACTATTGCAAGAATTTAGCAAACAATTCAAAATGTATAAAAGAAGGTGACTTGCACTAAGCACATGTTGAGATGCGTTCTGCAAATTCAGTCTATTTATGTAGCAACGATATTCAGTCCATGATTATCGGTCCATGATTATGAGAGAGTGGAAGGCCAAAACATAGTTAACGTACCTGAAATAATCAATTGAGATTGCAATATTTAGCATACCATCTTCACTCTAGCCTGAACAAAAGCCATTTCAAACATTGATCAATATGATGCAACTAGCATTATATATAAGAGAGTGTTGTTGGAAGCAAATTATACATTTTCAGAACTAGCCATCCCTAGTTTCATTTACATGTCAACTGTAGGTGATTGATTCTTTGCATATGTAATAGGCTTCCATTGATGGTTGATCATGAGAAGAGTTGGGAACCTAACTTCAGCATGTGTCTTATACAAAACAACAGCATGAACGGACCCTTCATATATAATAAAGGCACTGCAGGAAAAATGTTGATGAGAGCATTCAAGTACTTGCAGGAAAGAACATCAGTATGGTTATTTGGACGATGGACATATAGGTCGACATTCAAACTTTGCAACATGCAGACATAAGTTCCCAGACTAATCTTCTAGGAAGATGAACACATTACCCCTTTTACACATAAACAACATCTGATTCCCATCCCACAAAATAGCTAATGCAGTTGAAAGTAAGCTGCATACTGCTAACACAGAAACAAGAAGAATCCCAGCAACAATTCACAAGAGCAAGATGTATAGATCACTAATTACATCTTGTAGTGAAGAAATTACAAATGTCGTCAATGAGACCAAGCAAAATGGAACCATCGCTGTACTTGTGCTAGCACCACACATCGGAATGGATAACATACTTGAGTATGTACAAAAAATGCTCCCAGATTAAGCATAGAGACTGGCAATTTTTCAGCATACTTGTGAATCTTTTTACGTAGCCATTTAAGAAGACATATAACAAGTGCATCGCATTGTGAAATAAAACAAGACTCAAAGACCATGCCAAACTGAGAGTTGTATCCACCAAAACAGCAAATAAAATTTCAGGTGATAGAAGTGGAGCATTGGAATGAATATCCAAAAATGCTACTGAATTGTACAAAACCTGGTGCCATTTTTTCCCTTCTAATAAACGGATGAGCTAACAGCAGCATGGGATATCATTAGTTGGCAAACAAGATAGCAGTTAACTGCAAAATCACAACAGAGAACAAATTGTTGTACAGGGTTGGTTGCTAAAGGGTTTGCAAATTTTAGGCAATTAAATTACACTTCAGAGCTACTGAACATCAGAAACATTGCTCAATAATGTTCCTCTGTTAGTTGACAACAAATGTGTATTTATGTCTTAACATTTGCAAACATCGACCAAATATATGAGTCTTGATAATTAATTAATTTGTTACAAACAACTTTTCCCTCTCCCTCCCTGACCTTTCCTCAGTCCTCCTCACACTTTGCGTACTGGAGCTGACCTCCCCTCAAAAGTTTTCAATACTGGTATATGCAACCTGGCATCATGCGTATAAAGTACAAACTCAATTTGTCTACATGCTTGACCAAAATCAATTTGCATACGTATGAATCCAATCAAATAACTAGGACCAGCAAGAAGCCCTCTCCTGGTAGATCTTGGATAGCACATGAACAAGTGTTTAACCTAGCATGAAGGGGGAGAAGGAGAGAGGAGGGGAGAAGGAGGATATGCACCTGGAGGAATCGAATCGAGGCCGGAGTTCGAGCAGCAGAAGTTGCAGCCGCCGCCGTTGCCTGACAAACCCTAGCAAGAAAAAAAGGAGTGGGGGAGGGGGTAAGGTCGAAGAGGAGATAGAGGGAGGGGATGAGACAGAGGAGGAGATGGAGGGAAGGGAGGAGGAGACGTACCTGTTGCTGTCGAGCTCGCCGCCGGCGCCGCGAGGAAGACAACGGCGGCGGCGCCTTCCGCGGGAAGAACTGAGGAAGACAGCGGCGGCATCGCCTTCCGTCCCTTGCGTGAGAGTGGTTCCCCCGGTATAGAGGCGTGGTTCATTACTCAGGTGGATCCGGGTGGATCAGGGTGGGCCAAAAACCAATCCCAACGTTGCCAAATGCGTTTTCTGGACCGCCAGGAGAATTCACCCCCGCGTGGGCTCAATTCCGCTCCTCGCGGGTTTTCGGCCCGATTCCACCCCATTCCTAGGTTACCCAAACGAGGGCTCCCTGAGATTGCCTGTCCCGTGGGTTCAACACACGGACTGTCAAACGAAGCCTTAGGGATGCAAAAGAGGGAACATATCAGTTGGAAACCACCCCATGTATGCAGACTATGGAACCTAAGATCTGGAGCGCTGGATCTCCATCCAAAGGCCACAGAGAGGGGGGCTGCAGTTTTGCATCTACATGCCCGCCTGAAGCCCATTGCTCACTTGTATTTTTTCACTTATCCCCCTCCTCGCTCCCAAAACCGCACCCTAGCCCCGCTCCCAGGCGCGCGGCACCCTCCCTCTCCTCCTCGCACCGCGCCCCACCTCATGCCCCCGACCCGCTATGCCCACCGCCTCCCTCACTCCGTCGCGCACCCCCTTCCCCGCCACGTGCTCCCTCCCCTCTCTGCCGGCCACCTCCCTCACTCCGTCGTGCACCACCTTCCCCACCGCCAGATCTAGGACCACCGCCCCCTCACTCCGTCGCCTCCCACCTCACCTCTACACGGCTTCAGGGAACCACCCCTTCGCAGGGCCGTCGCGGCAAGCACTGACTAGGAGGTGGGCTGCCGCGTCGGCCCCCATTCTCCTTGCTCTTCACTGACTAGAGCCCACTCTCCTTGCTCTTCCCTGACCATGGTCTTTCTGTTCATTGACAGGCCTTGCTCTTCATTGTTCTTGTGCTAACTGCAGGAAGACAGTGGCCGGCAATTGCTATTCTTGTGCGTATTGCAGGAAGATGACAACCGGCAATTGCTATTCTTGTGTGTATTGCAAGAAGACGTCGGCCAGCAAATTGCTGTTCTTTTGCCAATTGCAGGAAGATGGCGGCCGACAATTGCTGTTCTTATGCCAATTGCAGGAAGACGAGCCAATTGCAGGAAGGCGGCAGCCGACAATTGTTGTTCTTGTGCCAATTGTAAGAAGACGGCGACCGACAATTGTTGTTCTTGTGCCAATTGCAGGAAGACGGAGGCCGGCAATTTCTGTGATGATGTTGTGCGAATGCTAATCTCTTAAATGCTTGGGCTCCTGTCTGTAGCTATAGTTGTGTGTGAACTACATGAGCCTTTGTAATACCAATTGTAATGGCTGCAAGCACATTCATCTCTGCAGGCCTTTGTAATACCAAATGTAATGTGAACTGAATGAGCCTTTGTAATACCAATTGTAATGGCTAAATGTTTGACAATACACTTAAGTATTTGGACTACAAGCACATTCATCTCTGCACAAAATAGATAGCAGGAAATGGAAGCAAGTGTGAATTGTTCAGTCCTAACAATATCAATACAACTTGATGGATATGAATTGTTCAGTCCTAACAATAACAAAAAATGAATTGTCTTTCTGTACCACAGGGAATTTGACATGATTCACAGCTTCATGAGAGAGAAATGTGATCTAGAATACCTAAAAAATCACTGAATCATTGATGGATGGCCTCAAAAATTTAAAGAAACATGTGATTGCAAATGCACAACTAATTGATGTCATTGCAGCTTGGTTTGTGACTCCTGAAACTTGAGTGTAGGTCTGGTCTTAACATAAAACTGTTAGGAGCATGGGCCTTAGCTTAAATTATCCAGTTTTGTAAATGAGCATGAAAATAATTTAGTGACACGAATTATCTCTAGCAACAGTACATTTGGTAGCATAAAATAATTCACTGACACACTAAAATTAAATGAAAAAACTGGAGATTACAATCAGGCAACTCGGTTCAGTGGGCAATTTCGTGCATCATTATTCACGATTTCCTTGCATCTCGAACACTTCCTTTTTGTTGGTGGCTTCTTCTCCTTACTCTTCCTAATTCTTTTGCTTCGCCCTTTGGACACAATGTCAGTTGGTGGACGTATCTCGACTTCATTTGGAATCTTGCTGCCAAGGAATTATTCGAACTCATCTTGTTTATTAACTATAGCGGCAGGAATTAATTTTTTGAGAGGCTCTTCAAGGTTGCATAAACTAGAATTTAAAAGCTCCATCCCTCATTCAGAGTTCTTGGCCATTTGGATTAGGTCTTCAAACTTGTTGCGTGATTCTGACACTTTTTTTCACATAGCCACCTCCATAGGATCTTTTGCCTTTTCATCCAAGAGGTTGCCTTCCTCATCAAAGAACACTTCTCTATGAAATCAAAGGTCGTGTTAACTCACCTTTTCATCCAAGAGGTTGCCTTCCTCATCAAAGAACACTTCTCTATGAAATCAAAGGTCGTGTTAACTCACTTCAAATAAACACTAGCCCACATAGAAATAACTAACATAGAAACAAAAGCAGCCATACAAAAAAATCGTGTTAACTCACCTTTTACATCTTTTCTCCCTCTCTTCATAATATAAATTGATGGTATCTCATTTTGCTTCTCTCCTCTAAGGACTTCTATGACATGATGACACGGGATACCATAGGACTCATAGAATTTATAGGAGCACGTACCAAACATGTTTGACTTGTTCATCTGAACCACTCGCTCTTTTCTAGATAGGCTGCTGATGGTGACAAATTTCATATCTTCAGACTCCGAAATCCCTTGAATAATGCAATGGTCTCTTGCAACTAGGAGTTGTTCCCGAAACTTTTCGAAAACTCCATGTGTATATATGGCATTGCATTGCTTCTCTATGGGCCATGGTGTCAGCAATTTAGGATCACTGTGAAGACTTGCATTATCAGCTTTCAACTCCTCTTCACGCTGGCACTCCAAAGTTGCGTCAAACTTTAGCCAAAACTCAACGAATGTCAATTTTCGATGAATGAAACGGTTAAAAAAGGAATTTGCACTCTCTATTCGTGATGTGATCCTAAGGATTCCTGCTAGAGGTACGTTCATTAAGTACGCCGGAATCCATGAATGTCTCATATCAAACTTTGTGGAAAACCACTCATTTTTCATGAGCCCATATTTTGCCATGATAGCATTCCATTCAGACACAAGCTCATCAGGATTCTTAGAGCCCCATACGCACTTGCCGAATCTGACCCAGAACTCCTCATCCTCCCTTATGGAGGGACCAACCTTCTCAGGCACCTTATCCATGATATGCCACATGCAAAATCTATGTACTGTAGTTGGTAGAACCTGAGCAATAGCAGCCTTCATACTCGCATCATCATCCGTTATAATTAGATGAGGTTGTACTTGACCCATAGCCTTAAGAAACATTTGAAACAACCACACATATGACTCACACTACACCAAACTGTCTTTGCCTTGGCGGTCAAAAACCGCCAAGTAATATAGGTATACTGCCAAGGTAAATGCCCTTGGCAGAAAACCGCCAAGCAAAATCCGCCAAGAATAGAGTGCCAAGGAAACACATATTTGCTTGGCAGCTAGCGTTCAAGGATTATTTTCTTGGATGTTCGACCGCCAAGTAATTTTGGCCGATGTCAAAATCTTGCCAAGCAAATGATTCAACCGCTAATGGCGGTCGCCAACTGCCAAAGAAAGTTAATTACTTGGCGGTCATAGGCTGCCAAGGAATGTTATTTACTTGGCAGCCCTGAACTGCAAAGCTAAATAGTTGTTTCCTTTGGTGCAAACCGCCAAGAAAATGTATGCAGCCAACAAAAAAAATCCCGATCTACTATCTAGCTAAAGCAACAGAATCATAATTCATTACATAGATCAGGCATTCAATTCATCACAAATGTTCCATTAATTGTAGTAATAACCAACAAGTTATCATTGTTCTTCAAAAGGGAACCACATATGACAAAAATAAAATGCACTGGGTAGTATTCAGAAACTATACTGGGCAGAAATATTCATAGATATTTCAATAACAAAGATGGAGCAATTGCTACAATCATCTCAGTTGGCACTCAGAGCTAGTTTACACAAAGTTATACAGATCTTTCACCATTGCATACAAAGGGAATTAACCAGCTGGAAAGGCAAAGTGTATATGTGCTCCCTATCTACTCCAAGATGGTCTCACACCTACTGTAACACATTAAAACAAATTGTCAAATAAGTGAAAATGTAAGCTGAAACTATAGTGACATTTCACTGTTCGAAATACTACAAATTACTAGTATCTAAAGCAAAGTACTTCTCTAATCTCTTGTAACTACTTCTCGTTAGTACCCTATGCCACAAGATTCAAATCTGAGATAACGGATCAAATCAAAATTAGAATCCTCACTGCTGTAGGGATGAGCTTTGCTTGCGTACATAGTCACCGGCTCGTACTCATCTATGCACACACAAATAAACTTCAAATCAGAGAACAATGGTAAAAAAGTTACCTATGCTGCTGCTAGGGATGCTTTGCTTGCGGGCCTGCAGCCATGGTCGCCGGCTCAGCACTAGGCGCACGGCCCAAGCTGCTGTAGATCTAGCCATGCTGAAGCTGAACACCCCACAGCTTGCACGTACGACGGTGGCCATACGCTCGAACCGACGAGGAGCAACAGCACCCCGGCGTGGCTATGCCTGCTATTTTTATCCATCGTCCATATTCAAATCCACACCCACCTCAAATGGGGAGGGTATGGGTGGAAAATAATTATCCATTGAAGAAATGAGGAGGGTAGGGTGTGGGGAGGGTGCAAATAATCGATTGGGTATGTGTAGAATCTAGTACAAAACTAGTTATCCATTAGGTACGAGTGGGAATGGGGAGGGTAAGAAGTGAATAATAATTATTTGGATTTGGGTATGAACAAGAGTGGATTTGTCCATACCCTCCACAGTGGCAGGCTTAGGCGTGGCCCTGCCCCTACTCCGTTGGGCGAGGCTATACCCCGGATCTACCCCTTCTGCATTCTTGCGACAGACGCACAGAGCAAAGCAGGAACAAGTGATGGCTGAGGGTAGGGGAACTTGTGACAACCCGCCCAGGAAAATACCGTACTATCGCCTAAGACCGCTCCACTTTGGTCCTTAAGCAATAACAAAGTATCATCCTGTCGTTAGTTGACGGGTTAATGCCCGGTAAATCACTTGAAAAGCACAAGGATCGAATATATGCATTAAAACACACTCGAAGGCGAGTCCAGAGATACAACATCATTAATATCCAAATTTGTACCCCGAGGGGTTTATTTATTACAAACCATAGTTTTTGTCATGAAGAAACAGTTCAGAGTTTTCGAAAAACAGCGGAAATAACTAGCGGAAGCGAAGACACCACAGGAGGCCATCCATGATGCTTTCAGTAGTCGTCCTCCACCCACTCCAGCTCGTAGCCGGGCGAGATCTCTCCGGGCCACACATCACTGAAGGCATTACCTGGATCAACACATAATAGCAAGGCTGAGTATACTAATACTCAGCAAGTCTTACCCGTCGGTGATATCTACTTCACCAATTCTAGACCATGAAAGGCTTTTTGGCTACTGGGTTGCTTTTGCTAAAAAGTAACAAAGAGTAGGTCCTTACTTTCAAGATTTTAGCACAAGTTGTAGTAGGTTTAATTTTTACTACATTAGCCAACTAGTACAAACAAAGTTGTACAAGGCAATTAATCAAGCATAAAGTTCATCAACTTCCATCATTAGGGATCACATGACTAGTGGAGTAAGTAGTCTCGGATAACGGTGAGACACTACAAGAAACTATTTAATCCGTGACGTAACCATTCTGTCGCGGATTAAATAAAATTCGTCGCAAATCAGCATCCGTGACGATTTACATTTTCGTGGTGGAATGAGCGTCATTGATTAAATCTCTCGACGGTCCCTTAATAAACGTCGCGATCCGTGACGTATCTGAATCGTCACGGAGCGGCCCGAGGCCCATGCAGCCCAACCCAAGGCTCACTATCCATGACAAAATAAAATCGTCACGGATTGCTACTGACATGGCAGCTGACATGGACGATGACGTGGCATCCTACGTGGACGATGACGTGGCATCCTACGTGGACGACGACGTGGCATCCTACGTGGACGACGACGTGGCATCCTACGTGGACGATGGCGTGGCATCCTGCGTGGACGATGCCGTGGCATCCTACGTGGACGATGACGTGGCAATTAACACACCAAATTTCAATCATTTTTCCATCCCAATTCATTCAACGATAAGCAATCGGGGAGTCAAATTTATTACAACAGGAACATCCCAATTTTAACATTTAACGGTAAGTAATTCCACCTCACAAGTATCAGCATCACATGTTTTACAATTCAGAATAATAAAAGATCACATGCATTTGTTAATCACTAGTAGTGCAGCATAGAAAATCAAGTCTCCTCTTTCCTTCTAACCGCTTGTTACTTGGATGCAACCGATCCTCATCCAATCACTTCTAGTGGCTTGCTCCTTGCTGATCCGATCCTCGTCTCGAAAGAGCACATTACCAAATACTAATAGTTAGAGGGTAATGTTAAAGTTCTCAAATATTAAGTCAAAGCTTTTAGTACTTAACTAGATTCTTGATTTAGATGAATCAAATCGGACGAGAGACCAAACTGATCTACTATGACAGGTAACAAACACCAATATTACAATCATTAAATAATTGAGTATCACCATGAGACAGTTGTGTGTAACTTACCAAAGTAAGTACAGGTGGTAAGCATATACTGAAAGTACAGGTGTTGAGCCAACAGACTAACCAACCAACACAGTGTGATGATAATGAAACATCAGCTAAATAATCAAAGGAGAGGAGCATGGCAGCACATCATTTGGCTCTATCAGCCACATCATTTGGCTCTGTCAGCCCAAGCATATACTGAAAGTTCAATTTGGCTCTGTCAGCCACATCATTTTAATTTTTAATAAGGCATCTTGGGTTATGATAATGATATGAGCACACAACTAGAACCTGTTACCTAACTGACCTCATCAGCACAATGCATCTCCCATCAACTAGCTCTTAGTGACAGCTAGGTACAGGCTCGAGACCTTTTTCAGGCTGTGAACCTCCTAAACATTTTTCATGGGCAAATCATGTCCTCGGAAATGACCTAGACCTTTGCATCTCTGTCAGAGGTATAGGTTGTCAACTACCCACAAATAGCATTGACGAGAACGAATAAAGGAATGCAGGAAACAAAAACTTACAGTTAAAGGAATGCAGGAAACAAAAACTTACAGTTGTGACATCCAATCTGATAATTCTTCTTCTTCTTCTTCGTCATGCGAGCTAGCATCCACCTCAGCCCTTAGAAAGGTGAAGAACAATTAGCATATGTGCCAGTGGTTTACTTCTGATGAAATCCCGGTGGTAATAATCCTATACTAGGTAGCACGAATTATGCAACTGCATACATACAGAGAAAGTAAAACGTAACTAAGAATCTGACAGTATCACAGTACCTAAAGGCAATCTCAGAATAGAAGGTCCACACCTTATGCCATGTCACAAAAGCTTATGTGTGTAACTGTGTGTGCAGGAGAAAAAAATCAAGGCAGAGATAGCATACATGGTCGAAGCTTGCTCTTCTGAGGGCCTGTGGATTCCCGCAGATGATTGAGAGGGAGTCTTTTCAGCAGCCGCCTTTTCCTTGCTCTTCTTCTGGATTTTGCTGCTGAGCGTTTTAAATAGAAAACAGACAATGCGGGTTAATAACAATGAATTAGGAAAAACACTAGCATAGTAAAAAAATGCACCCGCTGCCGGCCATCACCGCCGGTCCTCGGGAGCTATTAGAACCCTAATTGAGATTTGGTGTTCAGTACTGCAGAGTGCAGACAGGGGAGCACTCACGAACGATGCAGAACAACAATGCAGGACCTTCATCTGACTGAGAACAGCCAAGATGCGTTATTTTGAATATACTATCCTGATCAATATACAGGGTGAAAGGTACATAATGCGAAGTACATGCTTGACAATTCAGAAGTGTGCACAGGTAAATAGATAATCCAGAGGATGCATGAATGTACAATTCCGGAGGATGCATGAATGTACAATTCAGAAGTGTGCACAGGTAAAGAGAATCCAGAAGATGCATGAATGTACGATGTATTCAGTGTCTATGAAGGGGTCGTTGATGGCGACGAGCTCGACATCCTCGTTCTGTAGGGCAACACGACGTGGGCCACGAGCCTGCCGATCCTTCCGAAACCCGGCAGCCAAATCCGCACACAAAAACTCCCTCGGATCAGCCCAAATTCAACCACACACACACACGAACTTCAATCTGTACACCAACAGAAAGTGGGAACAATACCGTCCCAAATGCTCCAAGCCCCTATTCCAATGTGATTGTAAAACATGCACCTCGCTATGTTGAGAGGGGGGCAACATCAGGCGAGGTACGGGAGTATACTAGAACTACGGGGAAGTAGTGCTAGCTATTTCAAACATGCAGGCAAGAAAAACAAAAAGAAAAAGGCATCTGTTCCTGCATCTTCTACACACGAGCTCCCAGTTTCTGCTCGCACAAACAAAGCGGCGAGAGGGGGGGACAAGATGAGGAGGAGAAGCTCACAGAGCGACACGCACTGGGTGATGACGGCCACCTCCTCCCGCGAAGACGTCGGCGGCTGCCGCCAGATCCCTCACCGCCCGGATTGGCAGCGCCACCTCGTCCATCACCACGAGCACCGCCGCCATGGAGTCACCACCTGCAAACCGAGAGAGCGGAGACACGACCCACGTCACGCCCGCGATGGGAGAATGATCCCCAGTTCTGGGTTTCGCTGCCGCCCACAGCACGGTACCTGAGACGAAAAGAAGGGGACGTAGATATGACGGAGGCGGTGGAGGGAAGGAAACCCTGGGACAGGGGGGAGGGGGCTCAGCTCACCGGTGTGCCCCTGCTTGGCGGCGACGTGGAAGGCGTTGAGGTCGAGGCGGGAGCGGACGGTGGCGGCCTCGAGGTCGTAGAGCGGGAGGAGGAGGCGGACGACCTCCTCGCTCCCGGCCTCCGTGGCGACGTAGAGCGCGGTCTCCCCGGCGTCGGTCCGCGCGGCGGGGGAGCGCGGCCGGGGAGGTGCCCGAGGACTCGGCGTCGGCCCGAGGAGCGCGCGGACGGCGGCCGCGTCGGCGGATCGGACCGCCGCGAAGAGCGCCGGTGCCCGATGCCCCGCCCGATTGATTGGTGGTGCGGTGGTGGAGAGAGGAGCCGAGATGAGAGGTGAGGAGTTGGGGCGGGCGGGGAGAAGAGGGGGTGGGCGGCCGGAATGAGCACCGCTTTTATATCATTGACCTAGGGTTTGTGGAGGCATCCGTGTTTGAAAGCCATCAGATCAGCGGTGGACGGCTAAAGATTGTTGGGCCATTTGGGCTGAATTGGAAATTCCTTCATTTCTAGTCTAATCAATGTTTTTCTTTTTCTTTTTTGATTTATTGAACCGTTATGAAGTAACACACAAAAATATTAATCTTATATGAACAATTACATTTTTTATATGTTATAAACTCCATATAAGTTGTCTCGGCAGAGTTTCAAAAGTTTTTGAATAAATTTAGTATTTTTTTATATAAACCATTTTTGCATGTTTACCGAAAGTAATTCCAAATTGACTTATATGTACCTCTAATAAGATTTAAAAAATTCACAAAAAACTATATTTAGGCGCCTAAGTACCATTCTAGCCCACATCTATGAGATTGATGAACAATTCAATTTGAGTTATAAGGAACATTCATACTTTTATGTCAAAAGTAGAACATAATAATCACATAATATTTGAATTTGGTCAAAAAATTCTACAAATTGGCATAACAACATGTTTTTGGTCCACAATCTTGCCATAAAAAATTTAAATGGTTTCAAGGAAGTGACGACATACACTACTCACAAATGGATACATCTCGACATAGTTTCTAATAACTCAACGCAAACTTTGAGATTTGAGTGGTCATTTACATTTTCAAAGTCATATGAATCTCAAACTTGTCTACAACCTTATGTCTATCATAATATTAGATGTTCATATGGTTTTGATAATGTGAGATTGTAGATGTTCACAAATAGGACACAAGTCTCACATAATTTCCTACAATTGAAAACAAACTTTGAGATTTGAACAAGTAATAACGTGACCGAACTTGTATGCACCTCAATTTTTGACACCATCTCGTGTTGACCATAAAATTAGAGAATATTAAGTTATATTAGCAATTATTATGAAAAAACATGTTTTTATATTCTCTTTTTATGTGGAACGGATATGTTGTATGAAAAGTAATCAAGAAATAGTAATTAAGATATAAACAAATGGCATTGAGTAAAACATCTCGATTTTAGAGAAAATTAGGAAAAAGAATCAACCGATTTGGAGTTCGTATGAGGAAGAAAAACAGTTTACAATTTTTATCCGAAGATTAAAAACAGAAACTGCAATTGCTATGAACTGATATGAACAAGTGTGTTTTCTCTTTTTAATCTTTGACTAAAACTTGTAACTAGTTTTTCTGCCTCATACTAACTCCAAATTCGATGATTCTTTTTTCTAAAATTTTCTAAAATCATTCTCTACCAAGATCTACAACTTTAACAAATGAAAAATTGATTTCGACAGCAGTTTATTAGGAGTAATTCAAACTCACATCTCGAATTTACACTATCACTTTAGGGAAAACTCGAATTTCAACTAGTCACCTTGTTCTACAAATTGGCATAACATCATGTTTTTGTCCCAAAATATTGCCATAAAACATTTAAGTGGTTTGAAGAAAGTAGGATCATTCATTGTTCACAAAAGGATACATCCCTTCTACGGTTTACTAAAACTCAAAGTCAAACTTTGAGATTTCCGTACCTCATTAAAAGTTTGAACTTGTATGCACTTCAAATTTGGGGACAAACTTATGTTGAGCATAATATGATCAAATATGAAGTTGCATTATCAATTCTCTTGCAAAAACTTGGTTTTTCTGTATATATATATACACACACACACACATACTCGATAGATGAAAACAAGTCATACTAAAAAGTTCAACAAATTTCAATTAACATAGAAACAAACATCACTAAATGAAAGTTCGTGATTTTAGAAAAATTTGGGAAAAAGAAACATAAGATTTGGAGTTCATATGAAAGAGAAAAACCAAACACAACTTTTAATTCAGGATTAAAAAGAAAAAGATGAACCCTTAAGGTGTTCTTCAATTTGTAAATTTCGGATATAAAATGCAACCCTAACCAACATGTTTTTAATATATATATATACAAACTTCTGCAAGTAAACACAACTTGACTTGTAACTCAGTGGTAACTCATCTTCCTCCCTACCCCTAGGTTGTGGGTTCGAGTCCCCCATCCGACGTTTTTTTTGTATGCGGGATATATTTCAGAGGGGTTGGGCCAATGTGGCGTTGTGGCCCATGCGTCGGCTGGGCCTTTGTGGGGCTAGCGGCCCATGCGGTGTTGGCGGGGCGGCGGCCTAGTGGCCAACCCGGCGCGGCGGCCGTGCGGTCGTTTGGCCATCTTAGCGTAGGCGGCCCATGCGGCGGCCGGGCCGGATCTGAGGTGGCAGTGTGGTGGGCCCCTGGTGCTCGCGTGGTGGTGACGTGGTGCCCGGGTGAGGTGACGCCTACGTGGCGGTGAGGTGGGCCCCTAGCGTTCACGTGGTGGTGACGTGGTGCTCGCGTGGCGGTGAGGTGGCGCCCGGGTGAGGTGACGCCTACGTGGCAGTGAGGTGGGCCCCTAGCGTTCACGTGGTGGTGACGTGGCGCCTGCGTGGCAGTGAGGTGGGCCCCCGGTGCTCGCGTGGTGGTGACGTGGCGCCCGGGTGGCGGTGTGGTGGGCCCGGGCGCTCACGTGGTGGTGACGTGGCGCCCGGGTGAGGTGGCGCCTCGCGTGGCGGTGAGGTGGGCCCCCGGCGCTCGCGTGGTGGTGACGTGGCGCCCGGGTGAGGTGGCGCTGCGTGGCGGTGTGGTGGGCCCGAGGCGCTCACGTGGTGGTGACATGGCGCCCGGGTGCGGTGGCGCTGCGTGGCGGTGAGGTGGGCCCCGGCGCTCACGTGGTGGTGACGTGGCGCACCGGGTGAGGTGACGCTGCGTGGCGGTGAGGTGGGCCCCCGGCGCTCGTGTGGTGGTGACGTGGCGCCTAGGTGAGGTGGCGCTGCGTGGCGGAGGTGGGCCCCCGGCGCTCGCGTGGTGGTGACGTGGCGCCCGGGTGAGGTGGCGCTGCGTGGCGATGAGGTGGGCCCCGGCGCTCACGTGGTGGTGACGTGGCGCACCGGGTGAGGTGGCGCCGCGTGGCGGTGAGGTGGGCCCCCGGCGCTCGCGTGGTGGTGACGTGGCGCCCGGGTGAGGTGACGCCTACGTGGCAGTGAGGTGGGCCCCTAGCGTTCACGTGGTGGTGACGTGGCGCTGCGTGGCGGTGAGGTGGGCCCCCGGTGCTCGCGTGGTGGTGACGTGGCGCCCGGGTGAGGTGGCGCTGCGTGGCGGTGTGGTGGGCCCGGGGCGCTCGCGTGGTGGTGACGTGGCGCCCGGGTGAGGTGGCGCTGCGTGGCGGTGAGGTGGGCCCCTCGCGCTCGCGTGGTGGTGACGTGGCGCCCGGGTGAGGTGGCGCTCGCGTGGCGGTGTGGTGGGCCCGAGGCGCTCACGTGGTGGTGACGTGGCGCCTGGGTGCGGTGGCGCCTGCGTGGCAGTGAGGTGGGCCCCGGGGGCTCACATGGTGGTGACGTGGCGCCTGGGTGAGGTGACGCCTGCGTGGCAGTGAGGTGGGCCCCTGGCGCTCGCGTGGTGGTGACGTGGCGCCTGGGTAAGGTGGCGCTGCGTGGCAGTGAGGTGGGCCCCTGGCGCTCGCGTGGTGGTGACGTGGCGCCTGGGTGAGGTGGCGCCTGCGTGGCAGTGTGGTGGGCCCGAGGCGCTCACGTGGTGGTGACGTGGCGCACCGGGTGCGGTGGCGCTGCGTGGCGGTGAGGTGGGCCTCGGGCGCTCACGTGGTGGTGACGTGGCGCCCGGGTGAGGTGACGCTGCGTGGCGGTGAGGTGGGCCCCCGGCGCTCGCATGGTGGTGATGTGGCGCCTGGGTGAGGTGGCACCTGCGTGGCAGTGTGGTGGGCCCTTGGCGCTCACGTGGTGGTGAGGTGGTGCTCGGGTGAGGTGGCGCCTGCGTGGCAGTGAGGTGGGCCCTGGGCGCTCACGTGGTGGTGACGTGGCGCCTGGGTGAGGTGGCGCCTGCGTGGCAGTGTGGGTGGGTCCTAAGTGCTGGTGAGGTGGCTGTTTTTTTACGGATCGCGACGAATGCCGCTAAAACGTCACGGTGTTGTGGGCCGTATTGCGACGAATTTAACAAATCGTCGTGATGGTTTGGGCTTCAATATCCATCCATGCACGTCCGTGACGAAAAAATATGAATACGTCGTAGAACCGCGACAAACTAAACAAATCGTCGAAGTGTTTGTGACGAAAAAAAGGAATACGTCGTAGAATCGCGACGAATTTAACAAATCGTCACAGTGTTTTGGGCTTCGATGCAAATCCGTGACGGAAAAAAGGAATACGTCGTAGAATCGCGACGAATTAAAGAAATCGTCGCAGTGTTTTGGGCTGCAATGCACATTCGTGACGTTTTCTGAAAACGTCGCGGAGAAAGCGTCACGGATTAAATAGTTTCTTGTAGTGAGAGGCCGACAATCGATTGATTTAAACCTTGCAAGGTAGACCCAAACACTCGGTAGGCTGCCCCCGCGAGGACAACTTTCCCAGGCCGTCCCCATAAATCCTCGGGTCGGGATCGAATCTTACAGTCTTTGGTGCAGGCTATCCGGCATACCCCGCGAGATACCCGGAGTCACCATACACCACCGGTGGCGAGCCGTGAGAGCGAATCCCAAGAGTAGTAACGGTAGGATCCCTCGCCGCCTCAGATAAGGTACTAGGCTTACCGGTCCCATTCCCGGCAAATGTTTGGTACGTTCAAAGACTTAACCCACATAACCACTGGACCGGAGCCCAGATCCCATGCTCTTACCACGTGAGCAATCCATTTAAGGATAAATTGTGATTCCTATCTAGGAACCTGTTCTCGCGAGTGAGGTCATCACCCGACTTGTAACGGTCCTATAGCTTAGCAGCTACCGACCTATCATGCTAGTAGGGACAAAAGGTACCTAGGGTTCATGCATCTAGGGTTCCATTCAACTCCTGAACGTAAATGCACAACTATCCATAGATAATTGAATAAAGGATTTGAAAACTGGGTTAGATGCACCGGAGCTTGCCTTCGTCAGCTAGGTTAGCTTGGGCACCCTCGGTGTCGAGTACTTCCACGTACTGCAGCGAACCTTCCGCTCCTCCTTCCTCGGTTTCCGGGACAAGGGAGTAATCTCCGTCCGGAAGATCTACACGGAATGCAATGCACTTTAGGTGATGTGATAGTTTGTTGTCTTATCCAACTCTAGTTGGTCATATTCACCTTAACAAGCATTCATCTAATGTTTCTCTTTTAGGAAGGTTATTGGTTGTTCATGGGTTACATCTTTTATTCCATATTTGAATAAAGGTTTTTATTGTACTTGTCATTTCATGTGAAAGCTTTAATTTTTTTTATCTTCACCAACAAAAGTGTAATTAATATTTTTATTTATGAATTCATTTCTTATCAGTGATGATAATTAATTATCTTGTAATTATATTAAATAATACTTCTCAAAAAGGAAAAAGAATTAATTAGGGATTTTTCTTTATTTAATTTCCCTTTAATATTAAAAGGGCATTTAAGCCTTTTATTAAACAATTAAATTACCAAAAATTAAATGAGTGTTTCTTAAGCCTACTAGCACCTATAGTGGTCCATTGGACCCACATGTAAGTGTTGGATGCTAGAAAATTAAATATTATGTAAAATAACAAAGGCTAGCTAGTGACTACATTCAAATGCATATAAAAATAAATAAGCATCAAAATGGTCCCAATTTTCTTGTGCAAGCTCTCTAGTCCTAAACAAGCCTAAAGAACCAGCATGTTCACATGGAACCTCTACTGAACTTGGTTTATTAATTTGCAAAGGAATACATGCATAAATCGAGAATAATTATTTCTGTTAATCCAAAATTCATGATTAATTCACAGGATGTGTATTCTGGCATTACAGGACAGTGTGCACAAGTTGGGCTGAAGAACACAAATATATTTAACAGGAAAAATCATCAAAGCAGTTACTGCAGGAAGGGAAAAGAATTTATCTAGCAAGATCTACTGCATAACTTTGTGCAATTTTTGGCACAGCATGTAGCCATATCCTAACACACAACATATCCAAAATTTGGCTACAGAGGTGTTATAGATTTAAAGTTATGACAGATCTAGGATTAACACATTTGTATTTTTCCTGCTAAAACTATTTAGAATCTATCCATGAGTATATAACAAAAGAGGTGGGGCTTATCATCCTGAACCCTACAAAACTTGTTTGGGATTTTTCTGATTTTTCTGTGAATTTCTAGGGATTTTTCAAGTCACTGGACCAAACTACAAGAAAAGCTAGTTAGGTTTCTTCACAACTAAGTCCCTGGATTTTACAATCGTGCCCTCCGGCGGCGGGAGGGCTCGCCGCCGGCGATGTGGGGCCGGGCCAGGACAACACGTGGCACGGGGGTGCAATTGGCCTCACCACGGGTCGATGGGCGGAGGTGGCGGGGTCGGGGCGAGCTCCGGCGAGGGCGCACGGCGGCGGCCGGCGGCGGCACCCACGACGGCTCGGGGGAATGGTGGCAAGGAGGCGCGGTGCCGGGCAATTGGCAAGCGCGCTAGCTACACCGGGAGCCGGGAGAAGTTAGCGGGGGCGGTCGGACGGCGGCGAACGCGAGCGGAGGGGGGCTAGCACCGAGCGGCGGCGGGCATGGCGGGGGGTGGAGCTCGGGGGTGGCGCGCGGAGGGCGCGAGGGGGGGGGGGTTTAAGTAGGCGCGCGAGAACCGAGGTGACGAAGGGTGACGGCGCAAGATGCTGGTCGTGCCACGGCGGCTCGATGCGCGCGCGCGGCGGCGGCGTCGCCGACGGACCGCCGGTCCGTGGCGCGCGCGCGCGTACGGCGGCGTAGCCGGCGCGGACTCGCGTGCCTCGGGGCGGGGGACGCGTTGAGGCGCGCGGGACCTCGGGATGGAGCGCATCGGTGAGGGCACGGCCTTGGGAGGCGTGGGCGCGGACGCCGGGGCCGGCGGCGCGCGGCCGGCGGCGGGCGGCGCACGGCGCGCGCGCGACGTCGCGGCGCGGCGCGCTCCGGCCTCGGTGTTTTGTCGGTGCCCAGTTCAAATGGATTTTTCTCAAAATTTTCAAACAGAACTGGACCAAGTGATGAATACCAAAGTTGTAGATCTAGGTACCAGCAACATTTTCTACAAAGGCTATATAGGGGTTTTCTGCCTAGATTTGAAATTATTTGAATGCCAACTTTGAATGTCAGCCTGTTTTGACCAACAGTGCTTTCTGCCTTGCAAGGGGTTTTTCAAGATTTTCCTCTCCAAATTTGAAATGCCAATCTACATGAAAGTTTTGTCCCTCAACAAGACCTACAACTTTCCTAAAGGTAGAATTTTAAGTGTTTAGGTGAATTTTGGAGAACGCGGCAAAAGTTCCGGCAGACACGTGTGGACACTGGGGTGGCAAGGGGTTTGACCCAACCTTTGACCATGGGTTGGCCCCACAAGTGTGTTTACTATTCATCTAGGGTCACTAGGGTGTGTTAGTGAGTTTTCCGGGGTGAGGGCCCAGGTTGACCTAGGTTTGACCTCGGTTGACCATTTGACCGGCTAATCCGGTCATTAGCGTTAATGACGGTAATTAAAAACCTGGGGCGTCACAGCCTACCCCCCTTAAACGGAATCTCGTCCCGAGATTCGATTTGACAACGAAGAGATGGGGAGAAGGACTCACGGTTTCGAGATTGTAGGAAGCCCGGATACTTAGTATTAAGATAGTCCTCCGTCTCCCACGTTGCTTCTTCCTCCGTGTGATGGCTCCATTGGATCTTGTACATTCGCACGGTCTGCCTTCGGGTCTTTCGCTCTTTATGGTATAGTACTTTCAATGGATGCTCGACAAGCGAGAAATCCGGCTCGATCCAAGCATTAGCTTCCGTGATGATTTCATTCTTCGGAACAGGCATTCCCTTCTTCAACTGAGTTACATGGAACACATTGTGAACTGCGGAAAACCGTTCTAGCAATTGGATATGGTAAGCCACGGGTCCACATATTTCTATAACTTCATATGGTCCAATGTAGCGCAGGGCTAACTTTCCCTTGACTCCGAACCTTTGCACACCTTTGGTGGGGGATACTTTCAAATACACATAATCTCCCACTTCAAAGTGTCGAGGTGTGGTTCCCCTATCATGGTAACTCTTTTGTCTCATCCGTGCCATCTTCAAATTTTCTCTTATCACTTGCACCCTTTCTTCGGCCTCTTTAACTAACTCTGGTCCAAAGAGTGTTCTCTCTCCGGCTTCTGACCAATTCAGCGGAGTGCGGCATCTACGTCCGTATAGAGCATCGAACGGTGCCATTTTCAAGCTGGCTTGATAGCTGTTATTGTAAGAGAACTCTGCCAAAGACAAACACTTGTCCCAACTCTTGTCAAAGTGCAAGATGCTTGCTCTCAACATGTCCTCTAGAATCTGATTTATCCTCTCCGTCTGACCATCGGTCTGCGGATGATAACTGGAACTGCGGATCAGCTGAGTTCCCAAACACTCATGCAACTGTTCCCAAAAACGAGCTACAAACTGGGTCCCTCTATCAGAGATTATAGTCTTTGGGATTCCATGCAGACGAACTATATGGTCCACGTACAACTCTGCATATTGTTGTACGGAGTAAGTGGTGTGCACGACAATGAAGTGAGCGGTCTTGGTGAGTCTATCCACAATTACCCAAATGGAGTCCTTCTTTCTAGCGGTTAGGGGTAAACCCACAATGAAATCCATACTGATATCGTCCCACTTCCACATAGGTATCGACAGGGGTTGGAGTACTCCTGCCGATTTCAAATGACTTGCTTTCATCCGGTGGAAAGTATCGCACTCGGCTACATACTTGGCTACATCCACCTTCATATTGGACCACCAAAAGTTCTGCTTCAGATCTTGGTACATCTTGGTACTATCGGGATGAATAGAGAACTTGGACTTGTGAGCTTCATCTAGAATGATTTTCTTAATTTCTGGATCAACGGGGACCACTAGACGTTTCCCAAACCAGACCACATCTTGGTGATCCTTCTGGAAACAAGTGTACTTTGGGTCTCCTTCTGCTAATTTCTGCCTAATGGTTTGAATATCTGCATCATTGTGCTGGGCAGTGACAATTCTGTCATAAAGGTTTGACTCTGCCGTCAAGGCATAAAGAATTCCTTGCGGTACCACTTCTAAGTTGAGCCTGCTCATTTCTTCACACAAGGGTTCACTGACTGGCTCCAACTCTAGGTGGTTGCAATGATCTTTGCGGCTAAGAGCATCCGCAACAACATTTGCTTTGCCGGGATGATAGTGCACTTCTAGATCATAATCCTTGATCAACTCAAGCCATCTTCTCTGTCTCATATTCAATTATGACTGGGTGAAGATGTATTTGAGGCTCTTGTGATCAGTGAAGATGTTGCAATGATTGCCCATTAGGTAATGTCTCCATATCTTGAGGGCATGAACAACAGCAGCCAATTCAAGATCATGGGTAGGATAATTGAGCTCATGGGGTCGAAGTGCCCGTGAAGCATAGGCAATGACTCGGCCTTCTTGCATAAGGACACAGCCGAGACCCGTGCCTGATGCGTCACAGAAGACTTCAAACGGTTTGGAATTATCGGGTTGAACTAGCACTGGGGCTGAAGTTAGATGTTGTCTGAGGGTGTGGAAAGCTTTCTCACATGCTTCACTCCACACGAATTTCACTCCTTTCTTGAGTAATTCGGTCATGGGTTTTGCGATTCTAGAAAAGTCAGGAATGAATCGACGGTAGTATCCCGCAAATCCTAGGAAACTGCGGATCTGATGCACAGATTTGGGTGGTTTCCAATCCATCACCTTTTGAACTTTGCTAGGATCTACGGAGATACCATCGTGGGAAATGGTGTGCCCTAAGAATTTGACACTTTTCAACCAGAATTCGCATTTGGAGAACTTAGCATAAAGCTTGTGATCTCGCAAACGCTGAAGGACAACTCGAAGATGATTGGCGTGATCTTTCTCGCTCTTAGAATAGATGAGAATATCATCGATAGAGACCACAACAAATTTATCGAGCTCCGTCATGAACACGGAGTTCATGAGATACATGAAGTAGGCAGGCGCATTAGTGAGTCCGAAGGACATGACCAAGAACTCGTAAAGATCATAACGAGTGGAAAAAGCGGTCTTAGGAATGTCGCACGGTCGAATCTTGATTTGGTGGTAGCCAGAACGAAGATCGATCTTAGAGAAGACTTTGGCACCAGCCAATTGATCCAAAAGAACATCAATTCTAGGAAGTGGGTATTTGTTTTTGATGGTGACTGCATTGAGTGGTCGGTAATCTACGCACATTCTCAAGCTACCATCTTTCTTTTCGACAAAGAGAGCAGGGCAACCCCAAGGAGAAGAGCTCGGGCGAATGTAACCCTTATCTAACAATTCTTGGAGTTGGGTTTTTAATTCAGCTAACTCTTTGGGTGGCATGCGATAAGGTCTTTTAGAAATGGGTGCGGTACCGGGCTGGAGTTCGATCACAAACTCGACATCTCTATCTGGTGGCATACCAGGCAACTCGTCAGGAAATACATCCGGGTACTCACACACTACTGGAATTTCATCAAGAGAGGAGGTAATGGTCACATAGGCACAAGAGTCAGTACCCCGGAAAGGTAGGTACAAGGTAGTGTGCCCGATCGTAGGAGAATTGATCTCTACGACCCTATCCGATATATCTAGAATCACCTTATGTTGATTCATCCATTCCATACCCAAAATAACATCCATGCTTCCAAATTTGATGGTTATAAGATTAGATCGAATAACCCTACTTCCTAGTCTCAGAGGAACTTCAAAGGTCACTAATTGAGACGTGATGTTTCCACCAGGTGTGGTAATTTTATAAGCAGATTTGGTTTGTACTCCTCTTAGACCCAATTTGTCTAACAGACTCTCATTTATGAAACTATGTGTGGCTCTCGAATCCAATAAGACCTTAACAGGAGTGTTATTGATAGAGAATGTACTCGTGAGTACTGGAGCTCCGGCTGGAATGTCACTCATGGTAGTGAAGTTCAGCTTGCCTTGGTGCACTTGCACCATAGGCTTCTTGGCCGGAGTGGTAGGCTTGCTTCCCGTACTCGATTCGTGGGTTGGCCTTGATCCGCCCGGGCTTGGGACACTCATTAATGTAGTGCCCCGGGCGGCCACGGTTGTAGCAACGACGATCTCCAACATCGCGAGGGGGTGCATTAGGCTTTGGAGCCTGCTGCTAGGCACGGCGGAACTGGAAGTTCCCGGCAGGTTTGCCCTGGGGTGGCTTCATCGTCCAGCGTCCAGTTGATGATTGCTGGGATGGGCCTGGAGCTTCCTTCTTCACAAAGCGAAATTTCTTATTTGTTCCGCTGCCTGGGGTGAAACCGGACATCCTCTTGTTGTCCCCGTGGGCTTTCTTCATAGCATCCTCTTGCGAGATGGCCTTGTTCACTAGCTCGTGGAAGTTGGCAGGCTCGAGCAGATTCAGGCGCTCGTACTGCTTGCCATCAAGTCCGTCACGAAACCTCTCCATCTTCTTGGCATCAGTATCAACATGATGCCCACCGTACTGGCATAAGCTATTGAACTTCTGAGCATAGCGGTACACGGAGTCAGATCCCTGACGGAGGGCCAACAGCTCCCTCATCTTTCTGTCCATCAGACCCTTGGGAATGTGGTGGCTCTTGAAAGCCTGCTTGAACTCATCCCAAGTCACAGCGTGGCCTCGCTGCATGGACTTGAAGTGGTCCCACCACATCAAACCTTCCCCTCGCAGTTGCAGCGCTGCGAAGTTCGCTTTGTTCTCCTCGGAGCAAGGTAGCACAAAGGCGGAGAATTTTGCCTCTATGGCCTTGACCCAAGCCTCAGCTTCAAGAGGGTCTTCTGCTTTAGCGAAGGTTGGCGGCTTCATGGCGATGAACTGGGCGTACGTGGTGACCTGGTTAGGCCCCTCGTGGTTGGCCTCGTGTGGCGGCCCTCGGTTCATCTGCTGGGTGATCTGCTGCTGTGTCTGTAGGATCTAGCACAGCACCTCGGTTTGGGTGGCCATGAAGGCCTCCGTCGGTGTCATGGGCGGGGGTGGTGGCAAGTCACCACTACCACTCACTCTGAAACCGTTGGGAGAGCTGCGCGTGGTTCCCACCATCTGAAAAGTGAGCTTTATCAGTGAGATAACCAAAAGCTTACTCCAAATGATGACAAGCACGATCATGCATAATCACAACTCATTAGTACTTAAACAATGAGGACAGCAACAATCAACAATATTCTATAGCCACCAAGATTCATAGAATCGTTTTTCTCAACACGGTTAGGACGGCGATTACTCAATTGCACGGCTCATAATTACTTTCGAACGATCATCGTCATTCCGGATACCAAAGAAGGTGGTATACGAACGAGCACTTATTCGCTGGCAACGAGTGATGTTCCTAAAAATGCTTTGTTTTACCAACATCTTTAGGAGAGAATGCAACATTGACAAGCGTGGTCATTTGCAACGATTTATCCAAGGATCTAGTATTCAAACGCAAGAAAATTTCAAATTGAATGACAACGAAAATTACTGAAAGCATACAAGCTTAAGCATTCTTATTACAACATGACAGAACAAGGTTCAACGACATTACAACTCGAATTCGAAACATAATGACATGACACGATACAATAGTTGCTTGGCACGAAGACGTGCTGTCAAGCCAACTACCCTAACATCTCAAAGACAACTCGATAGGATCGACATCCTCCTAATCCTATTGCCGCGCAACCTAGTTGCCCAACTGCGGACCACCTGTACAAAGGCGAAGGCCGGGGGAGTCGGTAGCGGTGGTCCCGCCTGGCTCGTCGATCCGGACCGGACACGACCCGCTCGCTCCTCGGGTGTGTGCTCGTCTTTGGGGCGATGGCCGTAAGGCCACTATAGCCTGTAAGGCTGCCACCTGCACCTCGGCCTCCTGCACGTGCTCCTGCATCTCAGCAATGTTCTGCAGTAGTGTCAGCCTCTCTATCTCGTGAGCGTCGGCATCCTCCTCTAGTGCATGGTTCTCGGTCTCCAGATCTACGATCTTCTGTAGGTGGTCACCTCTCTCAAGCTCCAACTGGAACCTCCTAGCACGCAGCCTGTCGTTCTCCTGCACCTGGGTAAGCGTGAAGTTCGGTGCCGGTGCGCCGCCGAAAGCCGCTCCCAATCGCGCCTAGATGCCTCCAAGCGGCGTGTGCAATAATCGCCGCGGTGTTATAACGCAGCCCCTTGAGTGTGAAGACCACGTTCGGACAACGGGCAAGCGTCGAGTAACATCCAACGGCTCGCTAGGGTCGGTAGATCCCGTAGGTGGTCCATATGGTCCAACCAAGGCCGGGTCGTGAGGACTCACGGCGGAAACGGTCAAACGGAGAAAGAGCTATCACGGTGGGGTTGTGGTCACAAAAGTCCGTCGGCACTCCGAGGGCGGGCGACTCCACGGACTCGTGAGTGATAAATCCCCGGTAAATAAAGCTCGGAGTCAAACTAGTCGGCGTGGTCCGGGTGTGGCGAACGGTAACGATCACTCTGCAGCGGGGAACGCCAAAGCGCTCAAACTCCTTCACCTCGTAAGTCGGTGGGGTAAGGTAGCCTGCGGCACTGAGTGCTTCCCACGCCAGGCGCGAAAAACCCTCCCAGTGCAACCCGTTGGTACGGATCGTATCGTCAGCGTCGAACTGGTGGAACACGGGGAAATCCATCTGTACACAAATGTAACTTATGTCAGATCTCAAAGAGAACGGCATGTCAAATGGTGAAGTTCTGGCAGCTGTGAATAAAAATTCATAACCAAAAATCCATAAACCTCAAAAATTTCCCAAGTTTTAAATTAAACCTTTAATACTTTTAATTAAGCTTTTTAAGGTTGAGCATCGATCAAGGAACAAGATGAATGGTCCTTAACCTGGATGTGCCTAGGGAATGTGAACCAACCCATCGAAACTAGGATTGAGATTTGCTATTACAAGACAGCTAGTTGAGGAGCAATTATTTTTAACAATTTGGTTTTAATTAAACCTAGCACAAGGTAAACAATTTTTCACAAAATTTCAGCAGCATGACGGCTAGGTATGAGGGGTACTTCTAATTTATAAAAAGCACACACTAGCATAAACTTCCTTAGAGAGCATGTGGAAATTCGATTTTTGGGTCCATTTTAGTTGTTCGATTTTTAACATGCATGCAAGACGTCCTGTTCGACCTCACATGGCAATCAAGACAAAAATCGAAGTTAGTGCCGGTGGCAAGGCTTTTAATCGTCTCTCCCTATAATATCTAGTCGAGATCTATACGGTACTCGCTTAATCGACTAACGAAGCGCTGTTATGTACCTGCAGAAAACGAACCTTTCGTGCCAGCACGCCACGAAAGCATCCACATTCATTACCGTTCACTATAGAAACGGTATCCATGCATTAAGCCACTGCATGGACAGTGTCCAACCTCGGACACCCTCCGTTTGAATGGAGTGTATCCTTGCCTCGCATGAGCGACATGTGGAATGCACACATAAACACGTGGCGACACACAACTCACAAACAGACGCGAAGATGGGATCCGTGGAATGGATCACTCCATCAACCCTCGCAATTCCCGTGATGCGGAACAGCACACGTATAAAAACACGTGGCTCCTAGTTTGGTTGTGCAATAAAGTAAGTCTGACATAAAGTAATATGCTGGAAGTTAGCAAAATAAACCATAAGTTAATTAAGCCACCTGAAAGAACCCAAAATTCCCTCTAGGGCCTCTCGGTCTAGTTTATCCTTAGCGGACCAACGTATTTTGGAAAATCAAACAATCTTGGCATATTTTATTCAAAAACCATTTATTAAGGTTTATTAATTAATCTTTGGTGCATATAAGCTCTGATGCCAACTGTGACAACCCGCCCAGGAAAATACCGTACTATCGCCTAAGACCGCTCCACTTTGGTCCTTAAGCAATAATAAAGTATCATCCTGTCGTTAGTTGCCGGGTTAACGCCCGGTAAATCACTTGAAAAGCACAAGGATCGAATATATGCATTAAAACTCACTCGAAGGTGAGTCCAGAGATACAACATCATTAATATCCAAATTGGTACCCCGAGGGGTTTATTTATTACAAACCATAGTTTTTGTCATGAAGAAACAGTTCAAAGTTTTCCAAAAACAGCGGAAATAACTAGCGGAAGCGAAGACACCACGGGAGGCCATCCATGATGCTTTCAGTAGTCGTCCTCCACCCACTCCAGCTCCCAGCCGGGCGGGATCTCTCCGGGCCACACATCACTGAAGGCATTACCTGGATCAACACATAATAGCAAGGCTGAGTATACTAATACTCAGCAAGTCTTACCCGTCGGTGATATCTACTTCACCAATTCTAGACCATGAAAGGCTTTTTTGGCTACTTTGGGTTGCTTTTGCTAAAAAGTAACAAAGAGTAGGTCCTTACTTTCAAGATTTTAGCACAAGTTCTAGTAGGTTTAATTTTTACTACATTATCCAACTAGTACAAACAAAGTTGTACAAGGCAATTAATCAAGCATAAAGTTCATCAACTTCCATCATTAGGGATCACATGACTAGTGGAGTAAGTAGTCTCGGATAACGGTGAGAGGCCGACAATCGATTGATTTAAACCATGCAAGGTAGACCCAAACACTCGGTAGGCTGCCCCCGCGAGGACAACTTTCCCAGGCCGTCCCCATAAATCCTCGGGTCGGGATCGAATCTTACAGTCTTTGGTGCAGGCTATCCGGCATACCCCGCGAGATACCCGGAGTCACCATACACCACCGGTGGCGAGCCGTGAGAGCGAATCCCAAGAGTAGTAACGGTAGGATCCCTCGCCGCCTCATTAAGGTACTAGGCTTACCGGTCCCATTCCCGGCAAATGTTTGGTACGTTCAAAGACTTAACCCACATAACCACTGGACCGGAGCCCAGATCCCATGCTCTTACCACGTGAGCAATCCATTTAAGGATAAATTGTGATTCCTATCTAGGAACCTATTCTCGCGAGTGAGGTCATCACCCGACTTGTAACGGTCCTATAGCTTAGCAGCTATCGACCTATCATGCTAGTAGGGACAAAAGGTACCTAGGGTTCATGCATCTAGGGTTCCATTCAACTCCTGAACGTAAATGCACAATCATCCATAGATAATTGAATAAAGGATTTGAAAACTGGGTTAGATGCACCGGAGCTTGCCTTCGTCAGCTAGGTTAGCTTGGGCACCCTCGGTGTCGAGTACTTCCATGTCTTTGCGGCGAACCTTCCGCTCCTCCTTCCTCGGTTTCCGGGACAAGGAAGTAATCTCCGTCCGGAAGATCTACACGGAATGCAATGCACTTTAGGTGATGTGATAGTTTGTTGTCTTATCCAACTCTAGTTGGTCATATTCACCTTAACAAGCATTCATCTAATGTTTCTCTTTTAGGAAGGTTATCGGTTGTTCATGGGTTACATCTTTTATTCCACATTTGAATAAAGGTTTTTATTGTACTTGTCATTTCATGTGAAAGCTTTAATTCTTTTTATCTTCACCAACAAAAGTGTAATTAATATTTTTATTTATGAATTCCTTTCTTATCAATGATGATAATTAATTATCTTGTAATTATATTAAATAATACTTCTAAAAAAGGAAAAAGAATTAATTAGGGATTTTTCTTTATTTAATTTCCCTTTAATATTAAAAGGGCATTTAAGCCTTTTATTAAACAATTAAATTACCAAAAATTAAATGAGTGTTTCTTAAGGCTACTAGCACGTATACTGGTCCATTGGACCCACATGTAAGTGTTGGATGCTAGGAAATTAAATATTATGGAAAATAACAAAGGCTAGCTAGTGACTCCATTCAAATACATATAAAAATAAATAAGCATCAAAATGATCCCAATTTTCTCGTGCAAGTTCTCTGGTCCTAAACAAGCCTAAAGAACCAGCATGTTCACATGGAACCTCTACCGAACTTGGTTTATTAATTTACAAAGGAATACATGCATAAATCGAGAATAATTATTTCTGTTAATCCAAAATTCATGATTAAGTCACAAGATGTGTATTTTGGCATTACAGGACAGTGTGCACAAGTTGGGCTCAAGAACTCAAATATATTTAACAGGAAACATCATCAAAGCAGTTACTGCAGGAAAGGAAAAGAATTTATCTAGCAAGATCTACTACATAACTTTGTGCAATTTTTGGCACAGCATGTAGCCATATCCTAACACACAATATATCCAAAATTTGCCTACAGAGGAGTTATAGATTTCATGTTATGACAGATCTAGTCTTAACACATTTGTATTTTTGCTGCTAAAAACATTTAGAATCTAGCCATGAGTATATAACAAAAGAGGTGGGGTTTATCATCCTGAACCCTACAAAATTGGTTTGGGATTTTTCTGATTTTTCTGTGAATTTCTAGGGATTTTTCAAGTCACTAGACCAAACTACAAGAAAAGCTAGTTAGGTTTCTTCACAACTAAGTCCCTGGATTTTACAACCGTGCCCTCGCGGCGGCGGGAGGGCTCGCCGGCGGCGATGTGGGGCTGGGCCAGGACAACACATGGCACGGGGGTGCAATTGGCCTCACCACGGGTCGATGGGCGGTGGTGGCGGGGTCGGCGCGAGGGCACACGGCGGCGGCGGCGGCGGCACCCACGGCGGCTCGGGGAAAGGTGGCAAGGGCACGGTGCTAGGCAATTGGCAAGCGCGCTAGCTGCACCGGGAGGCCGGAGAAGCTAGCGGGGGCGGTCGGATGGCGGCGAACGCGAGCGGAGGGGGCTAGCAGCGAGCGGCGGCGGGCATGGCGGGGGTGGAGCTCGGGGGTGGCGCGCGGATGGCGCGAGGGGGGGTTTAAGTAGGCGCGCGAGCACCGGGTGACGAAGGGTGACGGCGCAAGATGCCGGCCGTGCCACGGCGCCCGATGCGCGCGCGTACGGCGGCGGCGTCGCCGACGGACCGCCGGTCCGTGACGCGCGCGCGCGTACGGCGGCGTGGCCGGCGCGGACTCGGCGTGCCTCGGGGCGGGGGACGCGTTGGGGCGCGCGCGGGACCTCGGGATGGAGCGCATCGGTGAGGGCGCGGCCTTGGGAGGCGTGGGCGCGGACGCCGGGGCCGGCGGCGCGCGGCCGGCGACGAGCGGCGCACGGGCGCGCGCAACGTCGCGGCGCGGCGCGCTCCGGCCTCGGTGTTTTGCTTTGGTGCCCAGTTCAAATGGATTTTTCTCAAAATTTTCAAACAGAACTGGACCAAGTGATGAATACCAAAGTTGTAGATCTAGGTACCAGCAACATTTTATACAAAGGCTATATAGGGTTTTTCTGCCTAGATTTGAAATTATTTGAATGCCAACTTTGAATGTCAGCCTGTTTTGACCAACAGTGCTTTCTGCCTTGCAAGGGGTTTTTCAAGATTTTCCTCTCCAAATTTGAAATTCCAATCTACATGAAAGTTGTGTCCCTCAACAAGGCCTACAACTTTCCTAAAGAAAGAATTTTAAGTGTTTAGGTGAATTTTGGAGAACGCGGCAAAAGTTCCGACAGACACCTGTGGACACTGGGGTGGCAAGGGGTTTGACCCAACCTTTGACCATGGGTTGGCCCCACAAGTGTGTTTACTATTCATCTAGGGTCACTAGGGTGTGTTAGTGAGTTTTCTGGGGTGAGGGCCCAGGTTCACCTAGGTTTGACCTCGGTTGACCATTTGACCGGCTAATCCGGTCATTAGCGTTAATGACGGTAATTAAAAACCTGGGGCGTCACAGAACCGGACTAGGGTTCGGGGAGAGGTCGACGCTGAGGCTTTTATTTGCCGAGGGTGAAAATTAGCCATCGATCTTAGATCAGACGATCCACAACAATGATGGAATAAGTTGGGCCTGTCAATTTCGAAGTTTGGGCTGCTATGTTGGTTATTCGTTCAAGATTTCCCTCAGTGATTTTGTTTGGGAACATATTAGGTGGAAACCAACCCCTCCGTGCAAACTAAGGAAACTTTAATCTTAGACACGTGATGTTGATCCAAGAGAAGACTAATGGAAGGTGGGAGGGGTGATGTGCAAAATTCATGAGAGGTGGGAGGGATGATTTGCAAATGCACTTTTGCAAATCACCCCTCCCACCATCCATGAGCCCTCCTTTGGATCAACAACGTGTGGTTCAGATTGAAGTTTCCATAGTTTGCACAGAGTGATTGGTCTCCACTTGATACGTTCCCATTTTGTTTTTCCTAAGCTTTAAACATTGTTTTACAATGAAGATGTGAAACGTTCTAATAAATAGGGTGGAAATGCATTCAAATTCTTGAAATAGTATACTATTGTAAAAATATCATTAAAATTGTTTTGGTGAACATAAATATTGAGTTATATAAATAATGACTCCACAACTATATGTGCGCTTTTTCATGTATCAACACAGAACAATCACAAAATGTGTGATGAAATTGTTTGGAAAACACATGCTTGCACGCACCAAAGTATAAGTAAGTCGCATGTGAATTACAGAAAATGGGTGCTTTGTTTTCATAAAACTAAAAATATGAACTTAACCATTGCACTGTAATGTACCACAAACAAGGCATACTCCTCTAGCATCTTAACAAAACATACATACAGGTACATATTAATTTTGTAAGTATATGGAGTGGTGTCATTGATTATTATACTGTAATTTGCCTAGCAATTTCGAATAACCCAAAGAAAAGAACAATTTAGTTCCCAATATGGATTATAAAGAAAAATGTGAAATTTAATTGCTTGGCGGCTGTGCAAGACTGCCAAGGAAATGTGCACTTTCCTTGGTGGCTCACACCAAACAGCCATAGAAATACATTTTAACTTGGCAGCTCAACAAAACAGCCAAGAAAATCCGCATTTTTCTTCGCAGCATTTCTAAACCGCCATGGAATGTTTGCATTTCCTTGGCTGTTTACAAAAGCTGCCATGTAATTACATTTGCTTGGCGGTTTTCGAGCACCACCAAAAAATGCTATATACCTTGGCGGCTTCATTTTAGCCGCCAAGCAAATGTCTAGGCGCCAAGGCAATTCCAGTTTGGTGTCAATCTTTTCATCAGCCATGGATGCTGCCCCAAGGAAAATACTTTGCAGGTGGTGATTTACTCTACTAAATGGCACAAACTTCATATCATATTGGTTAGTGGTATATGTTGCATCTACCGAAAGCACATCACCAAATAGACTATAATTCTTTCTACATGTGGCATCTGCCCAAAATACACGAATAAGTCGGCCTTCTTCATTCACCATGAAGTCATAAAAGAAGGCAGGATTTACTTCCTTCTTTCGCTCAAGCTGTCCCACAAACATCTGTGCATCAACATTCTTGATTTTGCTCCTCAGGTTACGATAATAGTTCTGGAAATCCCTCCGTGTGCAACCAACATTCTCAAGACCACCATCACTGACTTGGAGAAGTCAAAATGCCATGGACGTGCCAATGCTAACTTTATGGCAATTAAACAAAGTATTCTTTGCTCTCTCACTGACATTACAGTTGGATCTCAGCAAGTGCCTGTTATCCGGCGATACAAAACCATGGTTGTGCTCCTAAACCATTGAAAATATCCAATACTTCTTGTCACTATCTAGCTTCACAACAATATGTGCCAGACAACCACATCTGGTTTCCATCACATTTGGTGTCTTTCTGTTTTTCCCAGATTCATCTCTCTCTCCTTTCTGTACCCTTCCCTTGCACAATAATACCACTTGAATAATATTGCATCATTTCCCATCTTGTGCTGACCAACACGAACAGCGAAACCATTATGATGTGCATAGGTTTTGTAAAATTTCTCTACATCTGCAAGTGCATCAAATATCATTCCAACCTTAGGCTTCGAATGTTCATTGTTCATTGCATGAAAACAATTAATGAACGGCTGATCATCACACAATTCATGATGAAAGAACTGCTGAACAAAACAAACATATAGCAATGATGATGCACTGAACTGAACCCTGGAGAAACAAGGTTTGATCGACCTTCCACATCTCAAAACCCTGGAGGTTGCCTCACGTACACTTCTTCCTCCAAAACACCATTCAGGAAAGCACTCTTTACGTCCATTTGGTGCAATTTGAACCCTTTAGCCACAGAAAAGTCTAGGGATCCTAATCGCCTCCAAATGAGCTACGGGGGCAAAGGTCTCCTCATAGTCGATCCCCTCTTTTTGATTATACCCTTGCGCCACCAACCTTGACTTGTTTCTCACCACCTCTCCTTTTCCCCTCCTTGTTTTTCCACACCCATTTTGTCCCAATCGGGTTACATGCCGGAGAAGGGTCAACCAACTCCCAAACTTGGTTCCTCTAAAAATTCTCCAACTCCTCATGCATCAAATTGACCCAATTGTTATCAGATAGCGTGTGTACCATGTCTTTAGGCTCAAAGGTAGCAACAAAAGCAGCATGAGCGAAGTGAGAATTGTTTCGAACCCTCGACTGTGTAGTACGTTCATTGATGTCGCCGATGATCCTCGAAGCTGGGTGATCCACTTGAACTTGCCGGGGAGGTTCTCGCCTTGATTCTACCTCCCCATCAACAGCAGCTTCGCCTTGATCTGGGTTTGTCATTGTAGGTGTGGGAGAGGGCCCGTTCTCGATCATTGTCGAAGTAGTAGGTACACGTTCAGTCGTGGCACCACACCGCCATCTTCATCATCTCCATGTTCATGCTCTTCCTCCTGAAAGATCTCCTCGCCAAGTTCATCGTCACCAGCACACTCAAAACAAGCTGACTACGTGGTTGTGTCTTATCGAAGGTTACCTCACAAGTCTCCACGATTCGGTTAGTTTCAAGATTGAGAACTCGAAAGGCTCTAGAATGAGATGCGTAACCAAGGAAAATGCCATCAACAGTCCTAGCCCCGAACTTGTCCGACTTCATCCCTTTCTTAAGAATGAAGCATTTACAACCAAAGACATGGAAGTGACTCACCTTGGGTGTGCAACCGTGCATCAACTCATAGCATGTTTTCTTATTGTGAACCCTGAGGTAAATCCTATTCGACACATAGCACGCGGTATTGACCGCCTCAGCCCAGAACCTTCTCGAAGTCCTATGTTGGTCGAGCATTGTCTGAGCCATCTCACAGAAGGTTCTGTTTTCCTTTCCACCAAGCCATTCTCGGGAGGTATATACGGACTCGAAAACTGGTGTTCAAGACCCAAGTCATGGCAAAAGTTTTCGAAGCGAGAGTTTTTAAATTCCGAGCCATTGGCACTGCGGATCGCTCGTATGGCATCTCTGTGCCTCTCGTTCCTCAACCTCGAGACAAGATCTCGTACAAACCCAAACGTCTCCCCTTTCTCTTCCAAAAAGAGAACCCACACATAATGAGAGTAGTCTTCCACCACAACTAGGACATACCACTTCCCACCCACAGATCGCACACGAGATGGGCCAACAAGGTCCATATTGAGCAGCTCGCATGGACGCTCTGTCAAAACATCGGTGAGGGGCGGGTGAGAAGAGGCCAACATCTTGGCATGCCTACATGTCGCACAAACCAACTCTTTCTCAAACATCAACCGTGGCAATCCTCGGACCAAATTGAGTTTAGTCAATCGAGACAAAAGGTCAAAGCTCAAGTGACCCAACTTCCTATTCCACTTCCACAACTCACTAGAAGAACCAGCCAAAAAGCAACGAGCCACACCAGAAGACTAAGAAAAATCCGCTCGGAACACTTGCTCGGGAACGACCATGAAAACTAGGTGCCCTCGAGAATCCAAAATCCGAGAACCACCGGGCCAAATCAACACCTCAAAACCCTCATCAAACAACTGGGACACGGAAAGAAAATTTAACCCCAGCGATTGAACAAGAGAAACACGCCTGAGAGTGACCTTGTCACTTGCATTAATTTCACCTTCTGAAAGCACACATCCTCGCCCATTGTCCCCAAAGGTGATGTATGTCTTGGACACCACCGGGACGAGACTTGAGAACTACCCCTTGTCTCCGGTCACGTGCCTCGAGCAGCCGGAGTCAATCAGCCAAACGTTCCTCAAGTCTCCCACCTGAAATTCAAAAGCTAGCACGTGAGTGAACAAACGACTCAACACTGGGGTTAGTACCAAAAGAGTAAAACTAGTGCCGAGCCATTTGCTCAAAAGTGAGGTTAGCACAATCCAAAGCGTCTCGCCTACCAAAGCTACCACCACGAGGGAACCACCCCTCTCTCGCTGGAGGAGAATGAAAGCCACAAAAAGAAGAACCTGGGTTGTTGCTCCTCTCCAACTCAAAGATACAACTCCTCCCACCATCATATTAAGCACGAGGTGGAGAACGTCTAGCAAACTGAACACTACCAGACTCACCATGCCAACCACCAGAACCACGACCACCAGGACTGAAACCACTCAAATCTTCACCTCGAAAACCAAAACGCTCAAAATTCTCGAAGAGCGGTCTGACTGCCCCTTATGATACCCCAGCTTTTTATTTAGCATCATTAACGCTAATGACCGAATCAACCGAGTCAAACCGGCCGACGCTAGTCAAACCTAGGTCAACCGGGGCCATCACCTCGAAAACCCCGTGACCAAGTCTACACACACCCATGGTCAACCCTTGGTCAAAGGTACAGGCCAACCAGGCTTAACCATTGACGTCGGCGAATGTCGTCCAGAACTTTTGTCGCGTTCTGCAAATTTCACCAAAACACTTAAAAATCTACCAATACAAAAGTTGTCCAGTTTGTTGAGGGACACAACTTTCATGTAGATTGGCATTTCAAATTTTGAGTGGAAATTGGTGAAAAACTTGGTCAACCGTCAGCATCTCCTATTCACCGAAACATGGTGACATTCAAAGTTTGGCTGCAATTTGTGCAAAATCCGTGGAGAAAACACCCTAGAGCCTTTGTGAAAGTTGTAGAGGGTAGTGAGATCTACAACTTTCCTATTGACCACATTGTGCACTTCAGTTCAAAATTTTGGAGTTATGCGCGTCCAAGCAGAGCCACGGTGAAATAGTTTCGGCCGGTCGACGCCGTGCCACGCCGCGCCGCAACGTCGTGCGCCGCACGCCGACCGAGGGGTCGCGCCTTCCCCAGGCATTACACGCACCGAGGGACCGCCACGTGGAGCTCCCAGGTTCATCACCGGCCGCGCACCCCAATAACCACCGGTCCGTCCGCCGCGACCCTGCTGTCACAGGCGCGAAGGCCGAGGCCTACGGCCCCGTGCCCACCTTGGTGGTCGTGGGCGCGTCAGGAGGCCGTCGCGCCCATATAAGCGTCGGTGCCCCTGTCCGCGGCGGACCAGTGCCCCACTGCACACCATCGTCCCCATGGATGCGTGCCGGCGAACCTCCACCCCCGCGTAGCTCAGGCGCAATTTGATAGCTTCTCACCATCCCTAGCCTCTCCTAGAACCAACACCGCCGCCCGTGTGGGAGTCCCGGCCGAGGGCTCGCCGGAGCCGAGCTCCGTGCGCACACCGCCCCGCCGAGCCGTGGAGCCCCGCCGCCGTCCACCTCCCGGCTCGAACCGGCTCCGGGGAACCGGTCCCTAGAAACCCACGGGCCGCCTCCCGCTCGCGCCGGCCGACCCCGGCGGCCGGCGGGGCCGGAATCCGGCCGGAGCCGCGCCGCCGACCCCCCCCAAGGGCCGCATTGCGAAGCCCTAGTTAATTCCAGGGGATTTCGTGCAAGGTAAGGGCCTATTTGTGAACCTGCAGGAAATTCAGGGGCCTGACTGCAAAGTTGTAACTTAAATAGTTTATGTGATTTACTGATTCTTGTAAATTGCGTATAAAATCACAGCAAAATCAGAAAAATGCAAATTCAATTTTGTTGGATTCATTGTGAAAAATCCTACAACTTTTATTATTCTTGCCTGAGCTAATTCCAGATAGTTTTTGCATGCAAAATAGGAATTTGAAAAACCTAGACCTGCAATATCTCAAAATCTATAAATCCTCTGTGTTCAATTTTTAAATATGTTGTGTGTTATGTCATGACAAGCTCTTGTACCAAAAATTGCACAAAGTAATGTTGTAAATCTTTTTATAAAAATTGTTTTCCATTTCTGCAGAATTTGCATAAATGATTTTTGTAGCTAAAAATAATTAGATTTTTGCAACCAACCTTTGCATACTATCGTTTTATTCCAGAACACACCTCTGGTAAATTAATCACAATTTTATATTTAGCAGAGATATTTATTCTTGAATTATGCATGTTTTTCTTGGTAATTGCATAAGTCCAGTTTCATAGTAGTACTAGGTGTATGTGCTGCATCCCTAGGTTAGTTTTGGACCATGTAACATGTGTGAGAAAGTTTGGATCATTTTGTTGAGTATTTATTTTTGTGTGCATTTACCTTGTCCTTCTAGCTAGCTTTTGTTATTTTCAAAAATAATTAATTTCTAGCTATCCAAGGCATGCATGTTTGTCCAGTAGCTTGTTATAGATGTTTAGTGTTTAACACACCCTTCCACTGAATTTTATTAATTAATTTCATGCATAAAAGCTATGGGGGCCATTAAGGGCTTAATAGTCATTTAAATGGGAAAAGTCACCAACTCATCCTTCATAACCTTGTGTGTGGTTGTAAATCATTTTAAAGGGCTAAATATACCCACCCACTACTGTTTGTGGAGTTAAATTAAATTATCTACATATATATGTACACAGTCACTATTAAAAGAATATTTAATAAAGAACTGCATATTGTTCCTTTTTAGAAGAGTAAGCTGAATGTATTCTTATCTAGGTGAATGTGTCCAACTAATGCACCCCATGGTTGTCATTTATTGTTTGTGGTTAAATAAATTAAAAATCGACAAATAAACCCTACATTTGCATCTTCGTGTAGATCTTTCCGCCGGTAGACATACACTAGTGCCGGAAGGAGGAGACGAAGGTGTCGACAAAGAGCTGCAATACGTGGACGTAGCTCAAGACCTGGACCCAAGTCCAGAAGGGCCCAAGGCCAACCTTGCCAGCGAAGGCAAGCCCCGGGTCATTAACCCCGTCTTTTAAAATTATGCAATTATGTTTGCTACGATTGTGCATTTACGTTTCAGGAGTTGAATTGAAACCCTAGATGCATGATCCCTAGGTACCTATGCTCTATCACTAGTATGTTAGGTTGATAGCTACTTGCTATAGGACCGGTACAAGTCGAGTGATGTTCGTCAGTCGCGAGAATAGGTTCTTATGTTGGAATCATAAGATCTTTATAAATGGATTGCTCATGTGATAAGAGCATGGGATTTGGGCTCCGGTCCAGTGGCTTTCGTGGGCTAAGCTTTTGAACGTACTAAGCACTTGCCGGGAATGGGAGTGGTAAGCCTAGTACCTTAATGAGACAGCGCGGGAACTTTTCCCTACTACTCTTGAGTATTCACCTAACCGGCTAGCTACCAAGAAGGGGTGCATGTGTGAGACTGGGTGCCTCGCGGGGTATGCCAGCTAACCTTGTACCCAGGACTGTAGGCTCTGTTCCCAACTCGAGGACTTTTGGAAACTGCCTGGGAAGTTGTCCTTGCGAGGGCAGCCTACCGTGTGTTTAGGTTTACCTTGCAAGGTTTAAATCAATCGATTGTCGGCCTCTCACCATTATCCGAGACTGCTTAATCAACTGGCCATGATATCCCGTAATGATGGAACTCGGTGAATATTGTTGTATGAATTAATTGCTTGTCCAATTCTTGATTGAATTAGATGGCACACTTAGAAATGGTAATCAGTCAGAACTTGTGCTAAAATATTGAAAGTAAGGACCTACTCGTAGTAGCTGTTCAGAAAAAGAAACTCCACCGGCCAAAAGCCTTTCATGTCTAGAGTTTGGTGTTGTAGTTAACACCCGACAGTTAAGCCTTGTTGAGTATTAGTATACTCAGCCTTGCTTTAAAACTATTGTTGCAGGTGATGATGACTGGAAGGGTGACTTCAAGTGATGACATCACGGATGGCCTCCTGTAGTGTTTACTGTTGCGCTAGTTTAATTTATTTCCGCTGTTTTCGAACTCTGAACCTTTACTCCATGTCAGGAACAATGGTTTGTAATAAAATATTTTTAACTCGTGTTGTACTCTGGACTGGCCTTCGCGTGAGTTTTAATGCATATGTCAATCCTCTGTTTGAATCCAAAGTGATTTACCGGGCGTTAACCCAGCAACTAACGATAGGATGATACTTTACTATTGCTTAACGACCAAAGTGAATCGGTCTTAGGCGATAGTACGGTATTTTCCAAGGCGGGTTGTCACAGCTGGTATCAGAGCGATTATATGCACCAGAGATTAATTAGTAACTTTAATCACATGATTTTGATTAAAATTGCCAAGAATGTTTAAGTTTTCAAAACACGTTGGTCCGTTAAGGATCAACTAGACCGAGAGGCCCTAGAGGGAATTTTTGGGTTCTTTCAGGTGGCTTATTAACCTATGGTTTATTTTGCTAACTTCCAGCACATTTACTTTATGTCAGACTTATTTTCTTGCACAATCGAACTAGATGAGCCACGTGTTTTATACGTGTGCTGTGCCGCATCACGGGAATTGCGAGGGTTGATGGAGTGATTCATTCCACGGATCACATCTTCACGTCTGGTTGTAAGTTGTGTGTCGCCACGTGTTTCATACGTGAGCATTCCGCATATCGATTGTGCGAGGCAAGGATACACTCCATTCAAACGGAGGGTGTCTGAGGTTGGACGCTGTCCATTCAGCGGCTTAACGCATGGATGCCGTTTCTATAGTGAACGGTAATGTATGGGAACGCTTTCATGAGTGTTGGCATGAAAGGTTCGTTGTGTTCTGTAATCTTCTGCAGGTACCTTAACCTCGTTTCATAAGTTGCTAAGTGAGCATCGACTAGTTCTCGACTAGTTATTATAGGGAGATACGTGTATGTGCCGCGCCACCGGCGCTAACTTCGAGTTTTGGCTTGAATGCTTTGTGAGGACGAATAGGACGTCTTGCATCATGCTAAAAGTCGTGGAAGAACCTAAACTGAACTCATACTTGTTTCTGTGCTCTCTAAGGCAAAATAGTGATAGTGTGTTTTGTCCTGTCTAGCCTCTCTAGCGTAGATGTGTTGTCGTGCATAAATTTATTAGAGTTGTTGCTTAGATTGTTGTTCTCGTCTAAGAATCTCTTGTCTAGGTGATCTCTATCTAGGTTGCTCCAATCTAATCTAGTTCTGCTCGCCGAAGTTCAGGACCATAACTTAGGTCTCCCACAAGTTATGATCGGTTAGTCTACCCTTGTCTGCTATCTTCCTAGAACCATTGAAATCTTGCTTAGATAGCACCTTTCCTAATCTTCTAGCTCAACCTTGCACACCCAACTTGAGTCTCATAACCTTGCTAAGTTACTACGTAAATTTGAGAAGTGATGGACTCTGGTTTGAGTTAGGAAGTTCGGTTTCCAATTACCAGAACCTTGTATCATTAGGTATGCCTGCTCGTTCGAGTTCCGCATGTGATGGTATTTTAATGTACACGGTTACCCCATACCTTAACCCCTACCCTTGTTCGTGGATCGAGTTATCCTGGTACACTCACCCCCGACTGATTCTCACTTTTGTCGTTATGTCCAGATGGACAACGCTGGATCTGCATCGGCTGATGTGGAAGCATGGACTCTCGTGAACTACCTCGAGGAGGGTGGATTTCCTGCACTTTTGTGGGACACCCTGAAGGACTTTGGGTACACCACTTACCCAGAGTACTCAACACGGGAGGTCCTAACCACAGGCCAACTCCTTCATTGTGAAGTGAAGGTGAAGATTTCCATGTGTCCGACCAATCGTGCTTGGGAACAGTGGGAGTGTAGAGCACAAGGGCGAAACTTGACCGACATGGTGTAGAAGGCTGCTCTCGAAGCGCTCACCACTTTTTGTGGGAAGCACCATGACGAGATAGCCGGCTCTGCAGCCAAAGTAATTCCTGTACCTGAGCGACGCACTGCACCTGGTGTCGAACGTGAAGCTATCCTTCCAGCTCAGAGCAACTCTCACTATAGTCTTGATCTTGTCACCTCAGTCCGCTTTTCAGAAGCCATGTACGACACCTACCGACGGATGGTGGGGGAAAGTGTATTCTATAGACACCAAATCTATAGATACAAAGTTAAAGAAATGGAGTGTACAACTCAAGTATTGAAGGAAGCCCGAGCCATGATAGCTACTCTCAAGAAGGAAAGCCGCAAGGACAAGGCAAAGATACAAGAGTTGAGTGAGATCATACATGAGAAGAATTTCTTATTACAGCATAACGACCAGTACATGCTTGAACTAGAAAATCAACTAGAAGCTATAGCAGTCCCACCTCCGGAACCTGTCATTCCTGGACCAGCAGAAGAAGAAGATGTCGAGGACATCCAAGGAGAATCTGGAATTGAGTCTGGACCCGAGTCACCATAGTCCCTCAGCGTGGAAGACCCAACCCTAGGAAGTTGGTATGTTGTAAATAAAATTATGAGTCGTAAGAGGGTAGTGTTTGTAAGGAACCCTAGCGTACAATAACCACGTTTGGTCAACTATTGCGGTTGGTTGAACTAGGAGCTTCTTTGTGCAACTAGTCTGCGTTGTAATTCCAAATGTTGTTTGGTAATTCTGAAAACCATGTAATGCCTGGATTAAATATCTCTTTCAGCAGTAATGTTTGTAACGCATTATTTATGCTAGTTGTGATCAATCAAGTTCCGTGGTCCGAAAATTTTGTGCCAATCAAAGATCCAATCGATTCGTCAATCCTGAACTTATTCTTTTAGTCTTGCTCACAACCTTGTGAATTAAAATAAATGTTACTTTTGAGCATGCACTGCATAGCATATGCATTCGGGAAGCTTAGGTATGCTAACGTGCATTCGCATGAAAACTTCGTACTCATACTCTACCTCTCTGGTTGGTGATGTTGTTATCCCGTAGCCAAAGGTTCCACGACGGAACCTAGGGCATCATGTGCGCTGCAGCCATGTGATGGTCACAAGGAGCGCGCTAGGTATCTTGGTTGTGAGAAAGCGACTCACCACTCAGATCCCCTTTCTGCCTTTGATTGCCCTCGCAATCACCAACTCATCATATGGGTAACCGGGTCATCCTAACGTGCATCATGAGCACCATACCGCACGAGCATGTGCATAGTGTCTTCACAAGCATGTGCATCGCATCAACTTTTAAAATTATTGCACCTTAAAATAGGGAGATGTCAACACCTCCAACTCACAAGTTAAGTAAAGGTGTGAGCAAGATTGTTCTGAAGTTCCCGCCTGAAGTTATCTTTCGTACAAGACATTATGGAACTCTTTTATTAGCCTTCCTTTTCTTCATAATGGTCTTTTGGGAAATCCCTGTCGACTTGGCCTCATGCTGCAAATCTCGATGACCTTGTGGCATCAATTCCTTTCCGGCTAGCCAAGTGGAAGTAGTAGAAGTAGAAATTTTCTTAAGTAGTCAAGGTTCTCAAAAAGTCAATGTGGAGAAGTCATGCATCGCGTTTTCGTCTCGATCCGTATCCATAACCTTCGATTCCACGGAAGCGAGCAAGGAATTACACCCAGGATCGATCGAAGCTTTTGCTAAGCTTCTCTTTGTTGCCATCGCGAACGTAAAGCGTTGTACACTGAGCTTTTCTCGTTCTTTTCCCCATCACGGTCAATTCTTTAGACCGTTGAACCTCATCATCGTCAGTGTCCCGATCGTACGACGCCGTAACACCACCCCGCCATCTTTTTCCGCAACCGTGCTCACGACGCTGAGACCTCACGGGCTAACCTTGTCGAGCTCCGTGTTGTCTACACCAAATACCCAGATGGTTAAAAGACCGTTGCAGCCCCGCAACAGCCATAAAAGGGGAAGCCCTGTACCAGGACCCCGGCACAAGCCTCATGTTCGTCCGAGCTCAGCATCCCCAGCACTCTTGTTCTTTCCCAGTTAGATTTTGGCCACCCTGCCACTAGAGCATCTCTCCCATCTGTCCGTTCCTTGCCAAGCAAGTAGTTCCTCCGTCTTCGTCCACGATGCCAAGAAGAAGCTCGGAAGTAGACCAGAAGAAGGACTCAAGCCAAGCTGACACCCATGACTCAGTCTTTGGAAGAACTAGAGTCGCTTCGTTGGACATTGATAGGGATGTACCTCTGTATTGTAGGCAGAATCTATCTGCTATTAGTTGTTCATGTGCACCTTCATCGGCCGCTTCCTCATGAACGGCGATGAGGTAGTAAGGAACGTACCTTACACCCTTGTTCCATCTGAATTCCCGATATTTGGATGTGTAAACAAAGCTTCACCGATTTGATCTTTGTGACTATTTTGATGTCCGGTTCGCATTACTTACCGTGAACGAGTTTCGTAGAGCATGTTCGAATTGTGAGTTTCTGGGTGAGATTCTGAACATGTATTAATTAGGGACTTAATTTTCAGATGTTCAAACCGGCACGGAGTAACCCCAATGGTTTTGGTACATTGGGTAGCGGTGATCTAACGCTACCACCGCCCACGACGCTGACCGAAGCTTTTGTGGCAGCGCATACCGACGAGTTGTGCCAGATCCTGCAGGCACAATAGCGGATGGCCCAACAAATGCAGCAAATGCCGTCGATGCAACAGAAGTTTTGACCTTCCAAGCCCTATTCACCCAAAGTACCTACCCAGAGTGACATAAGCGCCATTGTCAGTGCAACTCAGCTATTGGAGGGGCAAAATTCCATGCTGAACCAGATGGTGTACGATATCATCCAAGGACGTTATGGGGAACCCTCACAAACTAGTTTGGCAGACAGTCTCTCTCAGTCTTTATCTGCCTCTATGGTCGAACAAGCCCGGTTGTTCAATCTTTTGGTGGAGTATGTTAATCAAGACCAACCCCAGGCCTCCGACTCCATATAACCCCGTTCTCGACTACCAATGGATCTTAGAGAAGAAGAGAGGGCAAGTCGGGGCAACAAGCGAGTATTGTTTGAGATAGATGTAAGTGAGTGGGAAATTACCTATAAGGAGACTCGCTCGCGTGAAGGCAAACGAAGATGTGACACTAGCAAGGCCACTCAGCTCCCTGTTGGTGGAACGCTCTCGCAAGCCGCGAGGTTAAGAAATCTAAAGAAGAAGAAGCTCCGCCTTATCGAGGAAGACCAGAACAAATTTCCAAGCCCGGAGACCTTCCACCCCGTTTGTGCTACAATTGTAGACAACCTGGGCATTTCATACGTAATTGCCCAGATCTCTAGCATCAGGATCAGAACCTCGGAGCAGCTAAGTGTGCTCACGGCAAGAACCCAATTTTTCAAGGAAAGCCAGACCAGCTTAACTCTATGGGTAACATCTCCATCCAAGAACCACTTCCCCATTTCCTCTTGTAATTTCGAATCTCGGGACGAGATTCTTCTTAAGGGGGTTAGGCTGTGACGCCCAGGTTTTTATTTAGCATCATTAACGCTAATGACCGAATCAGCCAAGTCAAACCGGTCGACGCTCGTCAAACCTAGGTCAACCTGGGCCATCACCTCGAAAACCTCGCCAATGAGCCCTATTGAACCCCGTGACCAAGTCTACACACACCCATGGTCAACCCTTGGTCCAAGACACAGGCAAACCAGTTTTAACCATTGACGTCGGCGAATGTCGTCCGGAACTTTTGCCACGTTCTCCAAATTTCACCTAAACACTTAAAAATTTACCAATACGAAATTTATCCAGTTTGTCGAGGGACACAACTTTCATGTAGATTGGCATTTCAAATTTTGAGTGGAAATTGGTGAAAAACTTGGTCAACCGTCAGCATCTCCTATTCACCGAAACATGGCGACAATCAAAGTTTGGCCGCAATTTGTGCAAAATCCGTGGAGAAAAACACCCTAGAGCCTTTGTGAGAGTTGTAGAGGGTAGTGAGATCTACAACTTTCCTATTGACCACATTGTGCACTTCAGTTCAAAATTTTAGAGTTATGCACGTCCAAGCAGAGGCATGGTGAAATAGTTTCGGCCGGTCGATGCCGCGCGCGCGTGCCGCGCCCGCGCCACGTCCGCCTCGGCTTCGGGCCACGCGCCGACCGAGGGGCCACGCCTTCCCCGTGTGTTGCGCGCACCGAGGCCACCCTCGGAGTCCGACCGCCACGTGGAGCTCCCGTGGTTCGTCGCCGGCCGCGCACCCCAATAACCACCGGTCCGTCCGCCGCGACCCCGCTCGTCACGGGCGCGAAGGCCGAGGCCTAGGGCCCCGTGCCCACCTTGGTGGTCGTGGGCACGTCAGGAGGCCGTCGCGCCCATATAAACGTCGGTGCCCCTGTCCGCGGCGGACCAGTGCCCCGCTACACACCGTCGTCCCCATGGACGCGCGCCGGCGAACATCCACTCCCGCGTAGCTCCAGCGTAATTTGATAGCTTCTCACCGTTCCTAGCCTCTCCTAGAACCAACACCGCCGCCCGTGTGGGAGTCCCGGTCGAGGGCTCTCCGGAGCCGAGCTCCAGGCGCACACCGCCCCCGCCGAGCCGTGGAACCCCGCCGTCGTCCACCTCCCAGCTCCAACCGGCTCCAAGAACCGGTCCCCTAGCAACCCACGAGCCGCCTCCCACCCGCGCCGGCCGACCCCCGGCCGCCGGCCGGGCCGGAATCCGGCCGGAGCCGCGCCGGCCGACCCCCCCAAGGGCCGCATAGCGAAGCCCCAGTTAATTCCAGGGGGTTTCGTGCAAGGTAAGGGCCTATTTGTGAACCTGCAGAAAATTCATGGGCCGCACTGCAAAGTTGTAACTTAAATAGTGTATGTGATTTACTGATTCTTGTAAATTGTGTATAAAATCACAGAAAAATCAGAAAAATGCAAATTCAATTTTGTTGGATTCATTGTGAAAAATCCTACAACTTTTGTTATTCTTGCCTGAGCTAGTTCCTGATAGTTTTTGCATGAAAAATATGAATGTGAAAAACCTAGACCTGCAATATCTCAAAATCTATAAATCCTATGTGTTCAATTTTTGGTTGTGTTGTGTGTTATGTCATGACTAGCTCCTATACCAAAAATTGCACAAAGTTATGTTGTAAATCTTTTTATAAAAATTGTTTTCCATTGCTGCAGTATTTGCATAAATGATTTTTGTAGCTAAAAATAATTAGGTTTTTGCAACCAACTTTTCATACTATGTTGTTATTCCAAAACACACCTCTGGTGAATTAATCACAATTTTATATTTACCAGAGATATTTATTCTTGAATTATGCATGTTTTTCTTGGTAATTGCATAAGTCCAGTTTCATAGTAGTTCTAGGTGTATGTGCTGCATCCCTAGGTTAGTTATGGACCATATAACATGTGTGAGAAAGTTTGGATCATTTTGTTGAGTATTTATTTTTGTGTGCATTTACCTTGTCCTTCTAGCTAGCTTTTGTTATTTTCAAAAATAATTAATTTCTAGCTATCCAACGCATGCATGTTTGTCAAGAGGCTTGTTATAGGTGTTTAGTGTTTAACACACCCTTCCACTGAATTTTATTAATTAATTTCATGCATAAAAGCTATGGGGGCCATTAAGGGCTTAATAGTCATTTAAATGGGAAAAGTCACCAACTCATCCTTCATAACCTTGTGTGTGATTGTAAATCATTTTAAAGGGCTAAATTTACCCACCCACTACTGTTTGTGGAGTTAAATTAAATTATCTACATATATATGCACATAGTCACTATCAAAAGAATATTAAATAAAGAACTGATATTGTTCCTTTTTGGAAGAGTAAGCTGAATGTATTCTTATCTAGGTGAATGTGTCCAACTAATGCACCCCATGGTTGTCATTTATTGTTTGTAGTTAAATAAATTAAAAATCGACAAATAAACCCTACATTGGCATCTTGGTGTAGATCTTTCCGCCAGTAGACATACACTAGTGCCAGAAGGAGGAGACGAAGGTGCCGACAAAGAGCTGCAATACGTGGACGTAGCTCAAGACCTGGACCCAAGTCCAGAAGGGCCCAAGGCCAACCTTGCCAGCGAAGGCAAGCCCCGGATCATTAACCCCGTCTTTTAAAATTATGCAATTATGTTTGCTACGATTGTGCATTTACGTTTCAGGAGTTCAATTGAAACCCTAGATGCATGATCCCTAGGTACCTATGCTCTATCACTAGTATGTTAGGTCGATAGCTACTTGCTATAGGACCGGTACAAGTGGCGAGAATAGGTTCTTATGTTGGAATCATAAGATCTTTATAAATGGATTGCTCATGTGGTAAGAGCATGGGATTTGGGCTCCGGTCCAGTGGCTTTCGTGGGCAAAGCTTTTGAACGTACTAAGCACTTGCCGGGAATGGGACCGGTAAGCCTAGTACCTTAACGAGACGGCGCGGAAACTTTTCCTTACTACTCTTGAGTATTCACCTAACCGGCTAGCTACCGGGAAGGGGGGTGCATGTGTGAGACTGGGTGCCTCGCGGGGTATGCCAGCTAACCTTGTACCCAGGACTGTAGGCTCTGTTCCCAACCCGAGGACTTTTGGGAACTGCCTGGGAAGTTGTCCTTGCGGGGGCAGCCTACCATGTGTTTATGTTTACCTTGCAAGGTTTAAATCAATCGATTGTCGGCCTCTCACAGTTATCCGAGACTGCTTAATCAACTGGCCATGATATCCCGTAATGATGGAACTCGGTGAATATTGTTGTATGAATTAATTGCTTGTCCAATTCTTGATTGAATTAGATGGCACACTTAGAAATGGTAATCAATCAGAACTTGTGCTAAAATATTGAAAGTAAGGACCTACTCGTAGTAGCTGTTCAGCAAAAGAAACTCCACCGGCCAAAAGCCTTTCATGTCTAGAGTTTGGTGTTGTAGTTAACACCCGACGGTTAAGTCTTGCTGAGTATTAGTATACTCAGCCTTGCTTTAAAACTGTTGTTGCAGGTGATGATGACCGGAAGGGTGACGACAAGTGATGACATCACGGATGGCCTCCTGTGATGTTTACCGTTGCGCTAGTTTAATTTATTTCCGCTGTTTTCGAACTCTGAACCTTTACTCCATGTCAGGAACAATGGTTTGTAATAAAATGTTTTTAACTCGTGTTGTACTCTGGACTTGCCTTTGGGTGAGTTTTAATGCATATGTCGATCCTCTGTTTGAATCCCAAGTGATTTACCGGGTGTTAACCCGGCAACTAACGACAGGATTATACTTTACTATTGCTTAATGACCAAAGTGGATCGGTCTTAAGCGATAGTACGGTATTTTCCTAGGCGGTTGTCACACCCCTCCAGGCCGGTATGACTGCCCTTTCCAGAGAACCTCCTCGGCTGCGGGAACTCGCATCTCCCCATACCGAAACACTTCTCACAACCGCCTTACCCCTGGGTAGTGGCATACGTTGCTCAGGTACATCATGAGAATGGTGGTACCTGTCCATTTTAGTCCACTCCTTAGCCATTCTCTCCTCATGCTTCATTTTGAAGCAAAACTCACCCTTGTTACAATCTCTCCCACAATAGTCACAATAAAACCGTATGGGCTTAGGTTTAGGCTTGGGGTGGGGCTGCTCACTTGGTTTCTCCCTACTCGGCTTCTCATCCTTCTTCCCTCCAACCTCACCCTTCTTGGACCTCACAAACTTCCACCGATTTTTGAAACCCATTTGTAGGGCGATGAAATATGGGAGGATCTAGGGTTGTGTCTAGTTTATTTTTCAGTGGGTTGGGCTTAGGAGCATAGGCATTTTTGTGGAAAATTTTTGGTGGAGCTTGGATATCGCCAATCTTCTCTCCTCCCTCACCACTACACTCTCCAACCATCTCCGAACCAAGCACTTGCCCATCATAGCGCTTGTATGCCTCTATCATCGTCCTAAGCTGAGGTTCATGCCCCAACAACCAACCCATCATTTTCCTCAACTCATCATTCTCATCCTGCAAGCGATCCACATAATGTGCGAGTACCAGATTCTTCAAAGCATACAATTCACAAGTAGAGCAAGAAGTAGGAACAAGTTCTTTCAACTTGGCCTCAAGAGAAATAGTGTAAGCATGCATCTCATCGATCTTTCCATGCAAAACATGGCAAGAAGTGCAAGCACCTAGCAAAGCAGGTCTAAACTTAAGCTCAGCCACTTCAACCCAAAGCACATCTAGTTCATCACAAGTAGAGGCATGCTTATCCTTAAGAGCAGTAATATCAGCTAGGTACACAGAGCAATCACAATAGTCAATCTCATCAGAAACCACAGGTGAAGCTTTAAGCGAATCGATCTCAAGCTCTGGGTCTCTAGCTCAGCTACTCGGTTCCTAGCATCTTCTAGTGAGGTCCTAAGCTCTTTTCTCATCTTCTTGGCCTCTCTAAGCATGTCATCACGATTATCAAGCAACTTGCCAAGACGCTCGTAATCCTCACACAAGAAGGGAAGCTCGTGACGTACCTCATCCTCGAAGTTAGAGTTCGAGTCGCTCTGGTGACTCTTCTTGCTACTGGAGCTACGACCCATGCTGCAGAAGCCATCTCTCGGGTAGCAGCTCAGGCCACTCAAGTTATTGGATGACTTCTTGTTCTTGCCCTGATCACCTTCATCTTCGCCGCTACTGGAGCTCGAGGAAGAGTAGGCGGACTTGGAGTCGACGTTGCTCGCTCTGACCATTGCTCGGGCCTTCCTGCCGCGGCCGTCCTTCTTCCTCGACCGTCGCTCATCCTTGTGCTTGTTCTTGTGCTTGTGATCGCGCCTTGCTTGGTACTTGTCGTCCTTGTTTGACCAGTGCTTGTAGCTATCTTTGTATCCGTCCATGTTCTCCATCTTCTCCGGATAATCGGCGATGAAGTGTCCTGGCTTGCCACACTGAAAGCATGTCCGTGGATTCTTCCTTGTGCTCACCCGGTTCTTGTGCAGCCTCTCGAATCGTCTGGTCAGCAACACCATCTCATCCTCTCCAAGCATGTCGAACTCCTCATCTGGCAAAGTCATCAAAGAAGAGAGAGAGTACATCATGGAGGATGCATTAGCGTTAGACTTAGCACCTTTTCCACCGACAAGAGCAAGACTACTAGAGTCAGTCAGGCTCTCCTGACGGGCAGTCATACCACGATCCAGCTTAGCTGACTTGAGATTGGAAAACAACTCATTCACGGTCAAGGTGTCATACTTCTCGGACTCAAGAATAGCCTCGACATTTCCGTCCCACACGGTGCGATCTAACGAGTGCAAGATCTTCAGCTCTTTCATGATCATCGTATGGGAGCACGACCACATTATCTCTCTTGTTGTTCACCACAACCGTAAACTGCTGGAAAAGGGCATCGACGGACTCGCTGGGGAGATGAGTGAAGTTCTCGTACTCTCTCTGGTAAGTCGTGTACATCTGAGCCTGCACCTGAGCATTCCCAGCATGAGCATCCTTCAACTACTCCCAAATCCTACAGGCTAAGTCCTCCGTGTGAACTCGATCGAATTCAGACTGACACAGAGCACAAAACAAGTAGTCGACCGCATTGTTGTTGGCGTCGAACATATCCCTCGATCCTGGAGCAAGGAAGTTAATCGGATGAACATAAGCTATTTTCACCATAACATCCCAAAGGATCTGACCCTTTCCTCAGAGGAACGCAACCATCCGTCTCTGCCACATCTGGTAGTTCTTCCCATCGAAGTGCGGAGGACCCGATCCCTGTTCCTGGTACGCCATCTTTGGATCATAGACTGGTTAGAGCCATGAAAGACCCAAACCTGCTCTGATACTAATTGAAGGACCGAACTAGTGACCAAAGAGGGGGGAGTGAATGGGAGTCGATAAAAAAATCTTCTCGAAGGAGATGGATAATCCAACAAGATGAACTCGGTCGGGTACACAAAATCACACACTCTGCACACAACCTTCCGATTGCCAAAACCACGTAGCCACTGGAGTGCTACTGGTCCTACGAACAAACACTACCTGTAGCCACAGCTCCTACACACACATGGCAGCAAAAACGACTCGGAAGTTGTCTATCCAACAGGGGGTAGTTAGACCGGGTATGGGGGCGGTTAGACCTCCTGCACCTGGTAACACAAAATTCCTCCGAACCACCTCTTCCGAGCTGCAAAACACTCCATGGTTTCACCCACTGAAACCTCTGGTCAAGGCCAAGCTAGCTACCTGAGAATCTTGGCGAAAATCAAAACTTCACCCAAGGGCCTAGGGGCGGTTAAACCGGCTCACGGGGGAAGTTTAACCTCCTATACACAACAACGAACTCAAGGAAAGAACTCCTAGCAAACATCACCAAAACGAGCCAAGATTTTACCTAAACACTCCTCTGATCAAGGCAAACAAACTTACAGAGGAAAATTTGGCGAAACCAAAATTACCACCTAGGAGGCCAAGGGAGGTTAGACCGTCCCTCCCAGATAAACTGGTCGCGGGTCAACCCTCAACTTCCCATTGCCCCATCTTTTGATTCACCACACGGATTGCAGCGAATCTTCGGGGATACCTAGGTTACCTCCTGGGCAACCTCTCCCTCAAAGGAATCGAACCCAAACACTCTCAATCAAAGGGAATCGCAAATCTTGGACCTCTAGGTCATGAACTCGAGCAACTCAAAAAACCACCAAATCGAGGTCGATTCAAGGGAGTTCTTGGGGCAAGTCACCAGCCACAGAGGCACAAGGTCCTCATATGTGACACCCAACAAGAATCTCGCAAGAAATCACCCTTAAAACTCCGCCAAGAAAATCACAAGAAAGGGCTCTGAAAAACACCAAAAATGAAAACAGGAGAGGTAACACAAGGCCTTGAGGAACCACGCCGAAACATCTATACATATCATGAATGTTCACACAAGGTCTAGCTAGTCCCACTCTCTAAATCTCACATGAAGCTCTCAAGCTAGTCCTAGAATAACTAGAGAAAATAGCAAATGGAAATGACAATGGGAAATGAGCTAGGGTTCCAAGTGTTGGCTGCCATCCATCCCCTCAAATGTTTATATGGGGGCAACCAAAAGACTAAACTACCCTTACTAGATAACAAGGGATACATTCCCCTCAAGGGCAAATTTGGAAGTCTTCAGATTTTCACCATCGGACTGATGCCCAGCGACCGCAACCTTGCTTAGCCTCAATGCAAGCCTTGCGATCCGACGCGTGTCCTCCGCTTCGAAGGTTCTCGGTGGCTGCGACCCGGGTGGTCGGACCGCCCCCTGGGGCAGTTAGACCAGCCCAGGCGGTCTGACCGCCCCGCCTGGGCGGTTGAACCGGCCTCGGTGGCCACACCTCCTCATCGAGTCTTCGGCCTTGGTTTTCTTGCTCAACCAAGTAACCCAGTGGTTTTCTGGTGAACCACTGCAAACCCCGCGAACTCGATGTAGCCTCCGGCAATCACAACTCATGACTCGGCTCCCAAGTTGCCTCGACTCAACCATGGTTTTGAGGCTCATCGAAGAAACTGTCCACAACTTCGCCTTGCCGTTCTTGCAACCATGCGGCCCGCACTTGACTCCGCTGGCAACCGGGCCCCTCGAACCAAGCCTATTTGTTTTCTTCATACCTGGAGGACTCATCAGCAACGGCCTTTCACGCTTATTCTTCACCTGCACTAACACTAGTCAAGCCCCAACCTACACGTGGAATATTTAGCCAAGAGTCAGTTCAAACCACGTTGTCAATCACTCATCACACCAAGAACCGACCATCCGCTGGACCTTGAACCACACAAGTCCTCAAATACTTGATGGTTGAAACGCATAACGAACTTCGACGTCACACCCAGAAATTTCCAATTTCATGTTGTGAATAGAAAGAATAATTAAATAACAATTTTTTCATAAATTTAAAATTTTTCCAACATTTATTTTTCTTTACAGGAAATATAGTATAGAAAAAATCCATTGTTTGATTTTCTAAATTAAATAAAAAGTTATGTGTGTTGCATTCATCCCGATGCATCTAGTGGTTCTTGATTGCAAAAGGTTTCAAAAATGCGTTTAGGTGCTGTCCAAATCCTTCCGAGAATTTTCCAGAATTTTCTGGGATTTATTCTCATTTTTCTTGAGCTATTTATATTTATTAGAAGGCTCTGAAATCTTTTTCATGAGCTCGAAACACTTTATTTGGATTGTTCATGCTCCAATCTAGCTCTGGGAATTTTTTTGGAATTTTTGTGATTTTCGGAGTATTTTTCGTGCCTTTAAACAATTTCTAGGTTTTTCTGGAATTGTTTTCGCATTAAAAATAAATTCAAAAAAAAGCAAAAAAATCTATCCTACTAGAACGGGCCGAGCCCGAAGGCCCGACCCGCTCCGGCCCGCCCGCGCCGCGCCGGCCCGGCCGCCTTGCTCGCCGAAGCCCATCGGCCACGGAGGCCCTAGGCCGCCATGGCTAGGGAGGCCGGCCGCCGTCGGCGCCTTTCTCGGCGTCCGTGCCAAGCACGGCGGGCCGCGCGTGCCCTTAAAACGGCATCACCCGGCCGCCCGCGAGCCCTAGCCGTCTCGGCCCGCCCCGCCCCCCCCGCGCGCGCGCATGCCGCGCCGCTTTGCGCCGCCACCGGAGTCGAACAGCGCCGCTGCCGCCTAATCCGCCGCCTCTGTCGACCCCGGAGCCAACCAACACGACCACGAGCTTGGCCTCGTTGAGCTGGACCTCCTCTGCCCCTTCCCATGACCGAAAGTGCACTGGAGCACCGCCGGCGGCCGCCGTTGCACACCGCCAACGGCCACCCCGCGATCCGTAACACCCTAAAATTCCATCACTAAATTAATATAAGCAACAAGGTGTTTTAGTTTTAATTTTCTAAGGATTAAATAAAGTATCAAATAAATTTGGCCTTAAAAATATTTAAATATCATTTTAATAATTTAGAAGCAATAAGTGCTTGTGCATCATGATTTGAATGCATGAGTTTTGGCTGCGGTGTGGTTTTAAAAGTCTTAAAATATTTGTGAAAAAGTCCTTAAAAACAATTGTGAAATAGCTTGTGAAAATTTGTGCAAAGGTTTGAATTTAAAATATGTTTGAAAAGTTGTTAAAAATGGTTTGTGAAAAGCCTTTAAAATAGCCGGAGAAATTTGTGTTAAAAATTTGAATTTGAAAAGATGTGAAAGATTTGAATTCAAAAGGGTTTGAAATGGATTTAAAAAAAAGAAAAAAAAAACAAACCCAACCCACCTCCCTACCCCCGCGCCCACCCCCGCTTTCGGCCCACTCGGCCCACCGCCCCCCGCCTCCTCTCCCCTCTCTCTCCCTCTCGCCGACGGTGGGACCCACCTGTCGGGAGCACCCCTAACCTCCGGCCGTCCTCCCCGGCCGCGCGACCACCGGTCTTCCACGCCGCCGCCGCCATAGCCCGCGTCCCCCGCGCTCCCCCTTCTTCAATCCTCCCCATCAAGGCGCGGTAATAACCCTCTTTCACTCCCCGGCCATCAATTCCTCTCCGTTTCTCCCTAATCAAGTGCTCCTCCTTAATGCATTGAAGGCCGCCGGCCGCCATGGCCATTGATGGCCATTACTTCCGCCGAAGCCCCCTCCTCCCCTCCTCGCTCTATAAAAGCTCACCCGAGAGACCTGCGGCCGCCCCTTCACTCTCCCGCGCTCCCACACCCTCTCCTCACCTCCACATCCGCCCGCGAATCCCGCCACCGCGCCATTGCCGGCCGCCCGAAGCTCCTCGTCGTCGGTGAGCACCCCCCTCGGCCTCCTCGCGTCCCTCCCTCGCCTCCCGCTCCGCCCCGCACGAGGATCCCGGTGCCCGGGCCCCTCTTTTCCCCACCGACCGAGGCCGGAACCATGCCCTCCGCGCTAGCCCGCGATCCCATCCGCCCGTGGCCGACGCGCGCGAACTCCGCCGCCCCCATCGTCGCCAACGAGCCCCCGGTAAGGTCCGCGTCATCCTTCTCTTCCTCCCGGTCCAAACCGCACTCGAAACGGAGCCCCGTAGCTCGAGATCGAGTGAACTCCGCGATGCTCGGCGAGCCGCCGCCGTCTCCGCCGAGCGCCGCCGACTCCCGCGCCGCAGCCGCCCGCAGCCGCCGCCGCCGCCCCGATCGGGTTTGAACGGCCCGGATCGAAAAGGGGCGTACCCCTTGGATCGGTCCACCGTGGACCGGTGGACCGGTCCACGGCGTGGTCCACCGCCGACGCGGCGCTTGCGTCGGCTCCGCGTCGGCGCTCGCGTCGGCACGCCCAACCACGAGCCGCCACGTGGCACCACCGCGGCTTATCCGCCGCCCGCCCCGGTAATTTTACAAAGAGAACCCCGAGTTTCTCGGAAATTACAAATATACCCTTCCACCTATCAAAACCCTCACAATTCGATCCCGATTTTTATGTCTAGGCCCCCGATCTCTTTAGTTATTCTCGTTAAATAGCCTACCCTTGACCTTTTACATGTTAGACCTCCTAGTTTCACACATATTTATGTTTAGGTCCCCGAAATCTTGCGAAAACCCCCTAAGCTTCCGAGATATTCACAAATTAGTCCCCGAATCTTGTTTTAGCCATATCTTTTCCGTCCTAGCTCCGTTTTAAGCGTTCCTCGGTGTCCATGCGACCGTCTTTTCAAGCCCGGGAGTTCTAGAATCTTGTTTTCTCCATATCTTTTGCGTTGTAGCTCCGATTCCACCGTTTCAAGTTGCGTTAGGCTCATATCAACTAAAACTACGTGATAGGACCAATGTTGTACATGTTCATTGTTTTATATTTAAATATTAAATATGAATAAATCCTATTGCACATGCTTTTCTAATTAAAATCTAATTAGAAGTTTAACACGTGTTTTCATAAGAAAGTTAATATGATTAATATTAAATGAACATTTCTTTTAATTAAAAGTTAATTAGATGTATACCTCGGTTTTATAATCAAACTTAATTTGATTAATGATTATGCAATTTGCTTTCTACTAAAATGTAACATAGGCTATATCTCGGGTTTTCCTAATTAAATGTTAATTTGATTAAAATGAATATAAATGTGTTTTTAAATTATAATTTGATTAGAATAACACGAAATATAAAGACAAACGCCTAGATTCTTTTACATGCTTCTTTTAAAATTAAATGTTTAATTTGCATAAATCATACTTGAATATTTATAAGTAAAATTGGATTAGGCTTACATCGTCTTTTAAATACAAATATAACTTGCTTAATTATAAATAGGCTATTTCTCTGAAATAACCTATACACATGATTTTACTTAATTAAAAGATATCAAACGCATAGCTAGCTCTTGTTTGTGATCATCCAAATCTCCCGATAGTTCCGAGTGTTCCTTGTGTTCGCTTTCCTAGACCCAAATCCTCGTTTTCCCTTTAAGCTTTTCATGCTTGGTGTATTGTTTTGTTTATTGTATGTATTCTTGTGTGCTCGTAGACATCGTGTCGGCTTTCAAGCGAGCAACCAGGTTGATGTAGATCAAGAGCAAGTGTTTGAAGAAGAAGAATCTTAGTGATTAAGCAAGGAAGGCAAGTGGTCTTCTCCCCCCGCATGATTCTATTTTATCCTATGTAATTGCATGACAACTAAAGTTTATATTTATTATGATATTGCATTAAATTGATGGGAACACCCTTTTTAAGGACTTACCTAGACTTTTACCCACAATCCTTGGATCAACCCTGTTTAATAAATGTTTTTGGGTAGAATATGCTAGTTGCTCAACTTGGGTTGGATAAAAATGGTTTTCTAAGATAAAGGCTTGTATGTTTAACGATGATGCTTTTGGTAATACAAGATCATATGATTTAATCGGAACATGGAGAACCACCCAAGAAAACATGCGCAACCACAGTGTTACATGGCTCTGACCTTAGCCAATTAATTAGGTGTGCGATTGATCTGATGGCCCTTTTCCGAAAGGAGCAGAGGGGGATCCGGGTTGCAGGGGTATAGCCCGGTCCTTTTGGGGTAGCAGCCTTTGCTAAGGTGCTGACCACTAGGGAGGGTTATGGTCCGCCCGATCTGTAACTATGCGGGTCGTTAGTCTTTTGTATACCTTTGTAAAGGCTTCGTAGCGTCCCTATGCAATCACACCTCGGAAGTGTGGTATGATGCCCCGATCGCATCGCATGGTTGGGTTCAAAGTTCTTCGGAACTTTTACGCGAGCCGTGGGTAAAGTGTGCAAACCTCTCGCAGTGTAAAATCGATCGATCGGCCGTGCTCACGGTCATGAGCGGCTTGGACCCTCACATGATTAATAAACTTGAAGATGAGAATAAATCATGCTTTGGTGAAGCTCGATGAGCTTTGGGTTGTTTTGCTTAAAAGTTTCTTAAGTGGGTTGGTATATACTTACATCTAGTAATTAGGCGTTCTTTAATTAAAAGTTTGACCAACATTAAAATGCTAACTGCCGCAATACCATAGCCTATCCTTGGCGACCTTGCATCTTCCCCCACTTGTTGAGTACCAACCATAAGTGTACTCAGCCTTGCTTACCGCTGTTCAGAAGAGAACAATGGTGAAGATTTCTACTGCGACCTTGAGGAGTTCTGAGGCTTGCGTCTCCCCCAGTCAAGTGCCTGTGGAAGCGGAAGACGAAGACTCGACGTGTAGTTATCGTTTTCCGATGTTTAAGACCTTGTGTCTTCCGAATGAGTGTAGTAAGTTGTTAAACCCCTTGTTGCGTTTTTACTGTCTATGATATTACACTCATTTCGTCTATCATATGTGTGGAACTAGATCCCGGCACACGTATGAGATGCATCCGGTTTCTCTCCGGAAATCGGGTGTGACAGAGTGGTATCAGAGCAGTGTTGACTGTAGGAACGCAGCCTTAAGTTAGAAATGGTCGAAAAGTAAGGATTCATGTTCTAGAAAGCCTGTTATCCTTCAAAATTGACTTATTTTACATATAAAAAAACCAATTTAGTCTTGTCTTCTTGTTAAAACACATCGTTTTGTTTTGATCTATTCTGAGCTCGTTTCTTGTGCTATCAGCCAGATCTTCACCACCGAGATCGTCTAATTTAAGTTCTTAGATTGCCTACCCTCTTATCAACTTCGATAGAAACGTTTCTGTGAGGACGATCGTTGTGCTAATGTTTGTTGTTTGAACACATGATTGATTTGGATCTTTGCTTGTGTGAGTTGTATTGTGGAGTGATGGCCACAAATGCAACAAGAAATAAATTATTAGGTTAGTAGAGATAGTTTGGGTTCCAATCTGGGTTATCCTTATCTACCAAACAAGTTGGTTGAAGGATGTTTGAAGATCAAAGTCTAGAAGCAACAACATCAACAACCGTAAATCTATAAGCGTATACGTACATCAACGTATGAAAGGGGTTATAGAAAAAGATGGTCAATTTCTTTCGCTCCCGTTGATCTCCTCTCTACCACAATGTCATTACAATCACAAAAGATGGATATGATACCAATAATTTTACCCTCGCTCTTCAATCTGTTTCCAATCTCTTCGAGCTTATCTTTAACACACAACCGGATGGCGAGTCCTAATAGAAATCACAAAGATAAAGACAACAAAGGAAACATCAACATTCCATCTACAACCTCAACATTTGAACGCAAGATGCTAGAGCATATGGCAACACAAACTCGGACTCGCAAGCAATGACTCAAACCATGGTTAACATCCATCAAGTATATTACGAGCAAGCATCAAATCCTAAGAATTCCAACCTTGTTTTGGGTGAAACCGTCAGATTCCAACTGTTTCATCGTCATTGGACAAAGAAAAGATATCAGTCATGCAAGCTCAAGTCTTACAGAGACAGAAGCAGGACAACACGTCACCCCCTCATAACACAGAGATAACCAAAACTGGAGTTCCTGCCGGACCAGTAAAGAAGCAAGTTGTAGAAGTATGGAATCATCAAAATAATAAGAGAAGGCAGGGAGCACCAGAGTTGCGGACGAATGAACAACATGAATATATGAAGATTACGGAACATGTCAATGTTGTGAGCATTATGGTCATTCATGTCCCCAAAAAGAAGCCAGCCTAATGAGAGATGAGGCTAGACAATGTTATCATTTGGATATCAATAAGAAGATGAAGTTATGTACCCAAAATCCAGTCCTAGAAAAAGTTGCTCCAGCTATAGATAGTAATCAGATTATCAACCTTGAGGATTGGAGTATAAATTTCAATGAATTTCAACTGACGGAATCAAACAACTCAAGAAGCATGCAAGTGAAGAAAGTCAAGGCAACCAAGACAAGAGAAATGATAGCAGTTACAACCTGGGATGTGATCAATATGTGTCACCATATCCAAACCCGGAGGATATACATACAAAGTTCTGGAATACTGAGCCACCTATGTTCTCTAACACTATGGATCACCTAGAAGCTGATGAAGGGATCACAACAATTGAACAGAAACTAGACTTGGTGCAATGCAACGATAGAGAGAAAGTTTTGTTTGCATCAGGACAACTTGTAGGAGCAGCCTCAGAATGGTGGAATTCTTACATCTACGAACGTGAGCAACCACAAAGTATTGTTTGGGAAGAATTCAAGGACAACTTTATAACACACTTCATTCCCGTAAGTACGATGAAGCTCAAAAGGAAGGAGTTCCTTAACTTGAAGCAAGGGCAAATGACAACGAATGAGTATAGGGATAAATTTATTCGAGTTATCTATGTACGCACCAAGATCGTCCGAAAGTGATAAAAAGAAACGAGAACATTTCCTCAAGGGTTGAATAAAGACCTTCGTAGTAAACTAAGCTTACATGAATATTCTAGTTTGCAAGATGTCATCAACAAAGCTATTGAGTTAGAGAGCAAACTACAGGAAATCATAAGTAAGAAGAGGAAAATGAATTTTCCAGAGCAACATGAGAACAATTCACATCTTTACCATTTGACTCAAGGATCAGAACATGAGTATGAAGATCCACCACGCAATCGTCGAAACATTAAAGAAAGTGGAGATTGTTTCTACTACAAAGATCATGGACATTTTATTAGCAAGTGTCCTAAGAAACGTACTGACCGATATGAAAAGAAAGCTCAGCAGAAAAAGAATAAGCAAATCAATACCCAAGAAGCCTTGGATCAAATGGAGAAGAATATTAAAAGTAGTGTATGAGGACCCAAAGTATGATTCGAGATGGCTAAGCTTAGGAAAAGAAACAATTACGGAATCGATCCAGCTCTATTCAAATCACTTTACCAAGAAAAGAAGAAAAATCCTACAAAGGCAAATCAACAGAGTCGAGAAAAAAAAGAATGGACTGTTACATGTGGAGTTGGGTTGAGTATTCCAGCGATGTTTATAAAATGGTAAGCATCAGGTCAGGAGAAGGTCAAGACCTTCCACTTGTTGTCTGTGCTCATATTACTAATCAGCAGAATCAAGCACCACCCCCACCCCTCAACCCAGAGAATGGATCCAAAGAACGCAACAGCTTCCTTGTCACTCGGATGCGCTAATCCAAAACCCGACCGCCACTATTCAAAACATTCAAGCTCAGAAAAAAAAAAAATCGCTCACCACCAAAGCAGCACCACCAAAGACCGGTGGACAAGCATAAGGAATTCATGAGTCACATCCTCCCACATACTCCTACTCAACCGATACATTGGATGTTGATGAATGGTTAAAGACTGTCACCAAGAAGTTGGAGATGACCCAGTGTACTGATCGAGATATGGTCTTGTATACAGCAGGCTGTTTGTAAGGAATAATAGCTGAATAGTGGAATGAGTACACTGTCGCACATGCTACACCTAACACCACCACCTCGGTAGGAGTTCAAGGATCATTTTCACATGCACCACATTCCCTCCGGTGCAATCAAGCTTAAGCAAAGAGAGTTCCTCGCTCTAAAGCAAGGCAATATGTCAGTTAACGAGTATCTGGACAAGTTCACTCAGTTGTCTCACTATGCATCAGATGAAGTTAATACTGACCCAAAGAGGCAAGAACGCTTCCTGGATGGTCTGATAGGGCCACTCAACTATCAACTACAGAGTCACAGCTTCCCGGACTTCGCTACATTACTGAACAAAGCTATAGGCCTTGAGAACAAATGTCTTGGTGAACAGAATCGCAAGTTCCAATCTCGTGGACAATCAGCAACATACGTCCCCGCTTCAACTCATCACAGAGACCTCAGTTCGCTCGTGGATTAAGAAGGAATTATTTGCAAAAATTCTCAGTTGCAATGTTCAACCCGGCGATTCCAAAGCATTCCACCCAACAAACACCACACATTGCAAGTCATCATCGGGATCACTCGGTGCACCGGACGAAACAACTCTCCGCTCACCCTAATGGTTGTTTCAATTGTTGTGAATTCGGACATTATGCTAGCATCTTCCCAAATCGTAACATCTAGACTCCCCAAAAAGACAATGGTCAAAGGTTCGGACAACCATCATCTCGTATACATCATGGAAGTGCAAATTCTCACATCAATAAGGGTCAATGGAATTATGTGCGTGGCAAAGTAAACCACGTGACAACCGAACAAGCTCCGTACGCTCCCCGATTTTGTGCCGGATACGTTTTCCGTCAATCTCTCGTGCTCGCAATGATTTTATTTGATTCCGAGCATCACATTCATTCATTATTTAATAATTTGTGGCAAAGCATAATATACCTATGAGTTCCATGACGACACATTTGCCGATTGGTTTCTCAAATGGTGAAATGAAGTCCACTCATGTATGCCCACAAGTCAATCTCAAGATCAAGGGAATAGATTTTCAAGCGATCTAATAGTACCTACATCTAGTGGACTAGATATAACACTTGGAATGGATCGGTTAGGCGAATGTGACACCGATTCCGTGTGCCAAGAAGTCGAGACTCTTAACCAGCCCCCCAAGGAGATAGGATTGAGGTTGTTGCTACTGCCCTACCCAAAGAAGAAGGCAAAGTGAATGAAGATTAAAGAAAGTAGGTGAAGGAGCTATGCCTGTTGGAAGAACTCAGTGTACAAGATGGATTCAGAATAATACCCTTGGTTCTTTTCAATCTCTCCGAATCTCGGGACGAGATTCTTTTTAAGGGGGGTAGATTTGTAACACCCTAAAATTCCATCACTAAATTAATATAAGCAACAAGGTGTTTTAGTTTTAATTTTCTAAGGATTAAATAAAGTATCAAATAAATTTGGCCTTAAAAATATTTAAATATCATTTTAATAATTTAGAAGCAATAAGTGCTTGTGCATCATGATTTGAATGCATGAGTTTTGGCTGCGGTGTGGTTTTAAAAGTCTTAAAATATTTGTGAAAAAGTCCTTAAAAATAATTGTGAAATAGCTTGTGAAAATTTGTGCAAAGGTTTGAATTTAAAATATGTTTGAAAAGTTGTTAAAAATGGTTTGTGAAAAGCCTTTAGAATAGCTGGAGAAATTTGTGTTAAAAATTTGAATTTGAAAAGATGTGAAAGATTTGAATTCAAAAGGGTTTGAAATGGATTTAAAAAAAAAAAAAAAAAAAAAACAAACCCAACCCACCTCCCTACCCCGCGGCCCACCCCCCGCTTTCGGCCCACTCGGCCCACCGCCGCCCGCCTCCTCTCCCCTCTCTCTCTCCTCTCGCCGACAGTGGGACCCACCCGTCGGGAGCACCCCTAACCTCCAGCCCGTCCTCCCCGGCCGCGCAGCCCACCGGTCTTCCACGCCGCCGCCGCCATAGCCCGCGTCCCCCGCGCTCCCCCCTTCTTCAATCCTCCCCATCAAGGCGCGGTAATAACCCTCTTTCACTCCCCGCCATCAATTCCTCTCCGTTTCTCCCTAATCAAGTGCTCCTCCCTAATGCATTGAAGGCCGCCGGCCGCCATGGCCATTGATGGCCATTACTTCCGCCGAAGCCCCCTCCTCCCCTCCTCGCTCTATAAAAGCTCACCCGAGAGACCCGCGGCCGCCCCTTCACTCTCCCCGCGCTCCCACACCCTCTCCTCACCTCCACATCCGCCCGCGAATCCTCGCCACCGCGCCATTGCCGGCCGCCCGAAGCTCCTCGTCGTCGGTGAGCACCCCCCTCGGCCTCCTCGCGTCCCTCCCTCGCCCTCCCGCTCCGCCCGCACGAGGATCCCGGTGCCCGGGCCCCTCTTTTCCCCACCCACCGAGGCGGCGGAACCATGCCCTCCGCGCTAGCCCGCGATCCCATCCGCCCGTGGCCGACGCGCGCGAACTCCGCCGCCCCATCGTCGCCAACGAGCCCCCGGTAAGGTCCGCGTCATCCTTCTCTTCCTCCTCGGTCCAAACCGCACTCGAAACGGAGCCCCCGTAGCTCGAGATCGAGTGAACTCCGCGATGCTCCCGCGAGCCGCCGCCGTCTCCGCCGAGCGCCGCCGACTCCCGCGCCGCAGCCGCCCGCAGCCGGCCGCCGGCCGCCCGATCGGGTTTGAACGGCCCGGATCGAAAAGGGGCGTACCCCTTGGATCGGTCCACCGTGGACCGGTGGACCGGTCCACGGCGTGGTCCACCGCCGACGTCGGCGCTTGCGCGGCTCCGCGTCGGCGCTCGCGTCGGCACGCCCAACCACAAGCCGCCACGTGGCACCACCGCGGCTTATCCGCCACCCGCCCCGGTAATTTTACAAAGAGAACCCCGAGTTTCGGAAATTACAAATATACCCTTCCACCTATCAAAACCCTCACAATTCGGCTCCCGATTTTTATGTCTAGGCCCCCGATCTCTTTAGTTATTCTCGTTAAATAGCCTACCCTTGACCTTTTACATGTTAGACCTCCTAGTTTCACACATATTTATGTTTAGGTCCCCGAAATCTTGCGTAAAACCCCCTAAGCTTCCGCATATTCACAAATTAGTCCCCGAATCTTGTTTTAGCCATATCTTTTCCGTCCTAGCTCCGTTTTAAGCGTTCCTGGTGTCCATGCGACCGTCTTTTCAAGCCCGGGAGTTCTAGAATCTTGTTTTCTCCATATCTTTTACGTTGTAGCTCCGATTCCACCGTTTCAAGTTGCGTTAGGCTCATATCAACTAAAACTACGTGATAGGACCAATGTTGTACATGTTCATTGTTTTATATTTAAATATTAAATATGAATAAATCCTATTGCACATGCTTTTCTAATTAAAATCTAATTAGAAGTTTAACACGTGTTTTCATAAGAAAGTTAATATGATTAATATTAAATGAACATTTCTTTTAATTAAAAGTTAATTAGATGTATACCTCGGTTTTATAATCAAACTTAATTTGATTAATGATTATGCAATTTGCTTTCTACTAAAATGTAACATAGGCTATATCTCGGGTTTTCCTAATTAAATGTTAATTTGATTAAAATGAATATAAATGTGTTTTTAAATTATAATTTGATTAGAATAACACGAAATATAAAGACAAACGCCTAGATTCTTTTACATGCTTCTTTTAAAATTAAATGTTTAATTTGCATAAATCATACTTGAATATTTATAAGTAAAATTGGATTAGGCTTACATCGTCTTTTAAATACAAATATAACTTGCTTAAATAAATAGGCTATTTCTCTGAAATAACCTATACACATAATTTTACTTAATTAAAAGATACCAAACGCATAGCTAGCTCTTGTATGTGATCATCCGAATCTCCCGATAGTTCCGAGTGTTCTTTGTGTTCGCTTTCCTAGACCCAAATCCTCGTTTTCCCTTTAAGCTTTTCATGCTTGGTGTATTGTTTTGTTTATTGTATGTATTCTTGTGTGCTCGTAGACATCGTGTCGGCTTTCAAGCGAGCAACCGCTTGATGTAGATCAAGAGCAAGTGTTTGAAGAAGAAGAATCTTAGTGATTAAGCAAGGAAGGCAAGTGGTCTTCTCCCCCCGCATGATTCTATTTTATCCTATGTAATTGCATGACAACTAAAGTTTATATTTATTATGATATTGCATTAAATTGATGGGAACACCCTTTTTAAGGACTTACCTAGACTTTTACCCACAATCCTTGGATCAACCCTGTTTAATAAATGTTTTTGGGTAGAATATGCTAGTTGCTCAACTTGGGTTGGATAAAAATGGTTTTCTAAGATAAAGGCTTGTATGTTTAACGATGATGCTTTTGGTAATACAAGATCATATGATTTAATCGGAACATGGAGAACCACCCAAGAAAACATGCGCAACCACAGTGTTACATGGCTCTGACCTTAGCCAATTAATTAGGTGTGCGATTGATCTGATGGCCCTTTTCCGAAAGGAGCAGAGGGGGATCCGGTTGCGGGGGTATAGCCCGGTCCTTTTGGGGTAGCGACCTTTGCTAAGGTGCCGACCACTAGGGAGGGTTATGGTCCGCCCCGATCCGTAACTATGCGGGTCGTTAGTCTTTTGTATACCTTTGTAAAGGCTTCGTAGCGTCCCTATGCAATCACACCTCGGAAGTGTGGTATGATGCCCGATCGCATCGCATGGTTGGGTTCAAAGTTCTTCGGAACTTTTACGCGAGCCGTGGGTAAAGTGTGCAAACCTCTCGCGAGTGTAAAATCGATCGATCGGCCGTGCTCACGGTCATGAGCGGCTTGGACCCTCACATGATTAATAAACTTGAAGATGAGAATAAATCATGCTTTGGTGAAGCTCGATGAGCTTTGGGTTGTTTTGCTTAAAAGTTTCTTAAGTGGGTTGGTATATACTTACATCTAGTAATTAGGCGTTCTTTAATTAAAAGTTTGACCAACATTAAAATGCTAACCGCCGCAATACCATAGCCTATCCTTGGCGCCTTGCATCTTCCCCCACTTGTTGAGTACCAACCATAAGTGTACTCGGCCTTGCTTACCGCCGTTCGTAAGAGAACAATGGTGAAGATTTCTACTCGCGACCTTGAGGAGTTCTGAGGCTTGCGTCTCCCCCAGTCAAGTGCCTGTGGAAGCGGAAGACGAAGACTCGACGTGTAGTTATCGTTTTCCGATGTTTAAGACCTTGTGTCTTCCGAATGAGTGTAGTAAGTTGTTAAACCCCTTGTTGCGTTTTTACTGTCTATGATATTACACTCATTTCGTCTATCATATGTGTGGAACTAGATCCTGGCACACATATGAGATGCATCTGGTTTCTCTCCGGAAATCGGGTGTGACACGGTCTCTTCCCCTCCATGGTGAGCACGTCTCCGAGTTCCCCATGACCCCCTCACTCTTTTCCCCCATCTGGCCAGGGATCTAGCCTCCCGAGTCACCGGAATCGAGGACCTCCAGAGCCGCCGGCGGAAGGCCCCTCCCTGTCCTCTATTTTGGACCAAGGAGGAAGAAGACCGTTGTTTTGCAAGTAACCCCCTGAGTTTCCCTCTATCTTTTAGATCCAATTTGTGTCTTATAAATCTTCCTTATGAACCCGGTAAACTTTAGATTCCTTGCAAACAGATCCGTCCCAAAACCTTTTTCAGATCTAACCCTGAGCTTTATCAATTTTGTGAGCACTTTTGCATGTGTCTTGCAGGTCTTCTTAGCTAGCCTCCGAAGTCTATAGTTAATCACGAATAGGTCCTCCAATCTTGTTTATCTCGTAAAATCTTCATTTTAGCTCCGATTTAATCCGTTCAAGTTGCGTTAGGTTCATAATAATGTAAAGCACACGTTAGTGGTGAGTTTTCATCATGTTTTGTTTTCTGAAAATAAAAATTTACATTAATTTTGATTAATGTCTAGTTATACATGCCTTTTATAAATAAGAGTAATATAGATCTATACATCGTTTTTCATAAGAAAATTTAATTTGATTAATGTTTCTATCACATGATTTGTATATAAAAGTTAATTAGATCTTTATCTTGGTTTTCGTAAAACAAATTTAAATTTTTTAATAGTTAATTAATCTTTTCTAATTAAAATTTGATTAGGCTTTTACATCGGCTTTTATAATAAATATTAATATGATTAATGCCAGTTCCATAATGTTTTTAATAATAATATGATCTACTCGAATTACAAAGTTTCGTTTAGATTGTTCTTATAGTTTAGTTTTTCTAGATTAAATGTTTAATCGGTTAATTCATACATGAATCTTTATTAATAAAACTTGACTAGTTCATTACACCGGTTTCATAAATAAAGTTTAATATTACATTAATGTCAACATAGGGTATTTTATTTCTGAAATATCTTTTATATTTGTTTTGTTAATTAAAATGAACCTAGCTCATAGCATTGTTCTCTCATATATGCAAAACATTCATTAGACGTTCTTTTCTCAGCTCAATCTAAGTGTGATCTTTGTGGTCCTTGCTCAATCTTCCACAACCATCTCTTTAAAGAAAACCAAGCCTTTCTTCCTCTAAGCACGGTTTGTGTGCTTTAGTGATCCATCTAATCAAGCCTATCCTTTAGTGCGTTCTTTTAAAGCTTTCTTTTGATTTGTTCTTTGTTCTTAGTATACTTGTTTGTTTGCTTTGTGTATGTTTGTGCCCGATGATTGATACGCTTAGAGTGAACGTCGTTCGAGAAGTTTGGAAGAGCTTGAAGTTGAAGACATTCTGAGCAACTACTTTGGTTAAAGGCAAGTGTGTCCTTGATCTTTTGTCCTAAGAATTATATTTAATCACTCATTTCATTGCTTGCATTAATTTTGATGGGTTCCTATTAAGGATTACCTAGTCTTTATGATTATTCCTTGTTAACCTGGGTTTACATTTAGGTTGGGTAGCTATGCTTAGTTGCTATACTTAGGTTATGGTGGTTTTAATGAATGACGATGATGAATCATGCTATACCTTTATGTTATATCTTTGAATGCTTAATACAAGACCATATGTTTAATCGGAACATGGAGAACCACCAAGGACAACAGTGCAACCACAAGGACTATATGGCTCTGGTCTTGGCCGAGTAATTAGGGAAGTCTTTGTGTGGTTATTACTCACATAGTAGGTTGGGGACAGAGGAATGCTTTTATGGCTCTTCTATTCCAGAGTGGTGTTGGAACGGAAGTACTCTATGGCTGACCGTCCGTAATAGAAGTGTGGTACGAAAGATAGCCTCTATGACATACTACTATGGACTAATACGCACGGGAGGACTCTTTGTAAAGGCCTCGTAGCGTCCCTATGCAATCACACCTCGGTAGTGTGGTATGATGCTTGGCCGGCATCGCATGGTTGGGTTTAAAGTTCTTCGGGACTTTTACGCGACTTGTTGGTAACGATGTACAACCTCTGCAGAGTGTAAAACTAATCGATTAGCCGTACTCACGGTCAAGAGCAGCCTGGACCCTCACATGATAATTGAACTTGAAGATGAACTTAAATCGTTCTCTCTGGTTACGCTTGCCATGTACTTATGGCGTACCACTTATCTTATGCTTAATTGTGGGTTGGTATATACTAATACTTTATTAGTAATCAAGTGCTAATAAAACTTGACCAACTAAAATTGCTTAAATGCTTATAGCCTAGTCCACTATAAAGCCTTTGCATTCATTCTTTTCCCCACACTTGCTGAGTACGACAAGTGCTCACCCTTTCTATAAACAATGTTGCTCATAAAGAGGAAACTGCTATGAAGATGTTGCTGGTGCTAGGCGTACGCAACCCCCAGTCGATTGCCTGTGATGTTGAAGCCTTCGTTTCTAGGATTAAGCGTAAATCTCTGATAATCTTTTTTTTCTTAGGTGATACTGTTTCTGTATTCACTCATATGTCACTATATGCATGAAACTTCATCTTGGCATGCATATAGGTTTGCACTTGGTTTTCTTTGGAAAAGCAGGTGTGACATTCGATCCGCAAGCGTACGGACCACTTAAAGCCTTTTTCACCATGGGGTCATTTCCTGTCAATCCGCGGAGTAAGGGGAATACTATCATTTAATCTAACACTAATCTAGTTGATGCAAACCTTTGGATGAAAGATTAATCTATGAACTAAAGACAATCTAATCTATGAACTAAGACAAGTCAAAACCAATCTAATCTAGGTCAAACAAGATACGTGAGATACACAAGTTATGGAGAACATTTGCCAATAGATCTAGGCTACTTGAAAATGCAATCACCTGAACATGATAAAATCGATCCAATCTATCTAAACATGTGAACACAGTTTCTCATTTTCCTTCCCCTCGCACTGTCACTACGCAAAGGTAATTTGTGCTAGACCTTGATCAACACTTTATGTTGACGCGATCTACGGGAGCGACCCGAAAAGCATGGTGGTCAAACCTTAAGCTTTAAGCATCATCAACAAAGGAACAATATATTACGATCCAAACAAAAGCTGGCGATTACAAACCAAGATCCATTACAACTCCATGGACCAATGATGAATCTACTCCATCATGATGCTAAGCATGGTACCACCACAAAATGTGGTGGATGCCTCCAATGAAGATTGATCCTCGCCATCCTCCAACTTCGGTGGTGCCGCGACAAGGCCTCGACTTCCTCCTCCTTGTGGAGATCTCCTTGGGGCTTTGGACTAGGAAAATTATCGGCTCTCTGGTGGCCCTCATCCACCTCCTCTTGATTCCCCGACGGCTCTCTGATGAATGGATGTGGCAGTCGTCGGAGGCATGGACTATTTATCGACCGAGGAGGCACTAGGTCAAAGGGGAGGCCGAACCGACGCAGAAACGGCATAGGCCGGTCGGCATGGGCTGGCCAGTCGAGGACCTTTTCGGCCCAGTTCGGGCCTATCTTCCTCTTCGCGTCTTATCTTGTCATTTTTTAATTATGCCCCTTCATTTGTGTTATTTTGGCGTTGTCATCCCCGCAATCAAGATAGAGGGTCTTCTCGCATGAAGTCAGATCTTTACGTCTTAGTCCTCGGGGATGATAGGTCATATCACCTTGGTCCTTGCCACCTTTGGGAGTGATTTCGCCTTGCACTTGAAATCGAACAGAACTCCTCATTTGCTCCTTTGAACTGATTGTGACTCCATCCCTCTGGTCCATGTTTTCCTACAAAAACACAACACTTCCAAATGCACATTCAATGTTGAACTTTTTATATCATTAGTGTACCTAGTGGCAGGTTAGTTCTATCATCAAGCTCTGGCCAAAGTGTAACGAATATGTTTGGAGCACCAAAATTCACCATCAACAACCGTCACAAAAGGTCTCACATTGTATGACAGTTTACCATTTTTCATCACAAGGTACATTTAGCGATGGTCGATATGTGACAACACCTATGACGGTGGACTTTCGTCACAAGATACCTTTTATGACAGTTCTATACTTTTCATGACCATATCATTTTGTCATGGAAACCAAATTGTTTTGTAGTGCTCGCATCCATGCGTCGCGTGTGGGTCCTGCACATCCTCCGGCTGTCGGAGGTGCAGTGACGGCAGGCAACTGGCAGCGCCGGTGGCGGGTGGCCCCTTAAGGATGGCCTCATCATCGACGGTAGCTGGACCTAGACCTTCACCAGAGGCAGGGATGACGCGATATCTACAAGGGGGCATGGGGAGGGACGAATCGCAAGAGGCACTAGAGGTTGGCTACGACAATGGTGGTGAATCAGAGGAGGGCGGTTGTGGGGGAGAATCGGAGGTGGGCGTGTAGGGTTGTGGCGGCGGCAAGAGGCACCACCTTCTTGCTCTAGCATGGAGGAGGTGCTGGATCGCTTGAGGAAGGGGAGGCGCCAGAGCGGAGGTTCATGGGCGGGATGAATAGAACATATTGAAATGTTACTTTTATGTAACCAGTTGTATTGGTGGGTAATTATCTACTAACTCCACACCTAAGTTTGTATTTGGTGGTATTGGAGCATCACAAGATGTTCTCCAAAACTCTGCCTCTATTTGTACTACAGCTCCATGGAGTTGGCAGCTCCATAGAGTTTTAGAGTTGAGGGTAGAAAATAGGTTAGAGTTGTTGGAATTGAGCTCTAGAGCCATGCCAAACAGCCCCTTAGTAGTCACAGTTTTTGTGACAACATCTCCCATAACAAAAACTTTGTTCTGGATAATGATTATTACTAGACACAAGAGGGATGGACCCTGATTATGCTTTATCAGAATGAAAGGGACAATTTGGTGTCTAGTCAGGTCAATAACGTGCCAAGTGTTGATGCATATTCCCTTCCATCACAAATATATATGACAAGTAGTTTGACATCTATACTATAAAGAGAGAAAATAATTGAAAACCTTCCTCAACTAATTTGGGTCCGCCTTACCCCTCAGGCCGGACCCACCTGTCAGGTTATAAGATGACAAAAAGTGGAACAACCTTAGAAATTGCAATTTGGGAAATGTTTCTGCCAAAAAGCTAATTCTTTTCTTACCCATGCCCCACGTACCCACCCCTGCGTACCTGCTGGGCCCACCCACCCTAACCACGTGCCCCCAGGTGTCACCACGCGATCTCCCTGCCATCTGACTCCCTTCGCCAGCCGCCTCCTGTCACAACTGATGAAGTGTGACAATGAAAGATGGAAGGTGAAAGAGGCGTCCGCTCATTGGAGAAACGTATTTTGTAATTTTACGTTTTAATTGTTGCATGTTGACTTTGTAGACGTGGTGTCGGGGTTATAACCCAAGGCAAGAACTCTATAAAGACCATGTTTAAATTAAATATAGAAAGAACAAAAACAGGTAAAGGAGCTCGTCGCTCCTCCCGGTCCTCTGGGATTCGATCCTGCTTATGCGTATCTCACGTCAGGCCGATCTCGTTGTCGGCCACGGGGGAGTTACAATTGGTATCAGATTCGGTTTTTCCTCAACACATAGTTGTGCTCACGAATCCGTCTGTCATTCGTCGCAATCATGCTTGGTCGAGTGAGATCGGATTGTGTGTCGCGCAGAACCGGTCACGACCCTCAATTTACATATAATTATGGCACACATGAGTCGATTTGTTGAAAAGCATCAACTGCGATCCCCATGTGCTTACTAGATCTCCTTGACGGCATGGGTGGCGGTGCTGAGTGGAGGAGTTGGTGGCGGTAGACTAATTGGCGATTTCGGTGGTGAAGGTGTCGATAGACTCGATTGGAAATTTGGTGGCGCAGGTGGTGGTAGACTGAAGACTTGGTGCAGAAGATGGGCACCATGACGAACATCTCATCACGTGTTCCAGGAATCGGTGAGTGTTCACGGTATTCCTTCAGCTTTGAGCGATTCGGTGTGTGCCTCTCTCATGTGGGGTTTCCTCAAATTGCACTGAATTCTACTTTTCTTGAGGTGTGGACATCACAGCTCCTCCTAAGCCCTCGGTACAGACCATTCTACTCATCAACAAGATGGAGGAGTGGGAGAAGAAGAATGATACATGTTGGGAGCAGGTGATGGATAATCTAGATCTGTTGTTTGCACAAGTGGGAGACAACAACACACATCAACAGAAGTTGCAAGAGCATGTGAATATGAGTACCAAGGTAGTGGAACAAATGCTAAAGGATCAGTAGCTGGTGTCACAGCAGATGCAAGCAACGGCACAGTTGTGGCTCAGTTATCTCTCGGTCAAGCTCGAAGTCAAGAGAAGCAACCCCATAGCTCAACATCTTCAGACACATCTCAGGAGGAGAATCCATTTCATACTAAGGGAAGGTCCAAGTATGGAAGACTTCACACCCATAGAGCTGGTAATTACACTGACAAACAAAATGCACCTCCACCGTATGCATGTACCCAAGCTAGCTTTTCCAGTGTTTGATGGGAAGAATCCTAGAATCAGGAAGGATAAATGTGAGAGTTACTTTCAGATTATTAATACAACAGATGCCATGAAACTAGTGATTGCTTCAATGCACATGGAGAGTAATTTAGCTAGGTGGTTGCAAGTGTATAAACTGAACAATGGGCTAGGAACTTGGGACTATTTATTAAGGTTGTGGAGATCAAGTTTGGAGCAAATGAGTACATATTTGCTCTACAGGAACTCATGGAGTTGAAACAAACTGCAACAGTTGAGGAATACATTGCAACATTTGAGGGCCTGCAGTACCAGTTGACCATGTTAAATACTGGGGTGGGTGACATGTTCTTCTTGACAACTTTTGTAAATGGTCTAGCTCCAGATCTCAGGACAATTGTGCAATCTCTAGTACCTGAAACTACAGAGAGAGCAATTATATTAGCCAAAATACATAAATAGGTATTGGATAAAGCTAAAACTAAGAACACCAGAAGCAAAACCTTTCTCAAACCTAGGGTGGCAATTACAGAAGTGAAGCAAAGGGTTTAGCTGGAGGGAGTACATTGTGGAAAGAAAGACAAGTGCTGAACTATAGAAAGGCCAATAACTTGTGTTTCCACTATGCAGAACCATACACTCCGGCACATGCAGAGGTCTGTACTAAAAGACCTAAAGCTTAGGTGAATGCATAAGTGGTAAATGATTTGGACATGCCACTCTCTGAGGTGGTAGTTGCTCAATTGGAGTTAGAAGATTCTCTGGCAGCAAAGTTTTGCCACTTATCTATCAATGGCATATATGGGACAGATGAAGGGGAAGCATTAAAAATTAGGGCATTGGTGAGAAATCAAGCGATGCTTACTCTAGTGGATAGTGGCAACAGTCACACAGAAGTTGTGGGAAGGTCGACGGTGTCGCTTTCGCACTTGAAGGATTTGATGGGATCGCTAAAGACGAAACGGATCTCATTTGGCGCTGGCATCTTCATGATGATGTAGGTATGGTGCAGGATGGACATAAACCTGGCCAACATAGGTCGGCCAACGATGGCGCAGTAGGATGAGCGGAAGTCTGCCACCTCAAACGTTAGGTACTCCGTGCGGAAGTTGTCTTCTTTGCCGAAGGTGATTGGCAGGCATACATGACCTATGGGGTATGCTGCCTTGCCAGGCACAACCCCACAGAAGGGTTCGTCGCACATGGTCATCTTGGAGAAGTCAAAGTGAAAGGATCTTGATGTCGCCTAGAGGGGGGGTGAATAGGCGAGTCCTGAAAATCACCAATTAAAACAAATTTATCAGTGAAACCCGGATACTCCAGACTTTTCTCCAGAGTCTCTGGAAAGTCTGGAATCTCTGGAAAAATCTCCGAAGTCTCTGGACTGACGCCTTCGCAGCGGAATGAACACACTGCCCAAAACCGGTGCCACTGGTTTTGCAAATCCGGTGCCACCGGGTTTGCCTGGCAATGACTCCCCTCTTCTTCTCCTTCTTGTTTGCTTGTTTGGCTTGAACTTAAACTTGATGAATAGCTTAAGGATCAGTTATTTGATGAATGTGGAGTGCCTGCAATTCACAAACACTAACAACCAAGTAGCTCCACCAATATGACAAAGGCAAGCAAGAATAGATATAACAATGTAAATGCGAGGTAACCAACAGGGGACACAAGGATTTGTTTTACCGAAATTCGGATTCACCACCGTGTGAATCCTAGTCTCCGTTGGGTGCTTCTCCTACCGAAGCCGGGTTGCATTCAACCCTTTTCCCGATCCACTAGATAGCTTCTTCCCTTTCGGAGGCGAAGCAAGACCTTCACAAACTGTCCCACAGCTCACCACACCTTGGGAGCTTGTGGGCGACGCCTAGCCGTCTAGGAGGCAATCCTCCAAGAGTAACAAATGCTTCACACAAGCTTGACGACGTCCAACAGTGCTCAAGGGATACAAGTGCTCTTGAGTTGCTCACAAAGGTTTCTCTCTACCACCCAACTCACTAGATCTAGCAAAGATCAAACAACCTCACGAAGAGGGGTTGGGGAGAGCTAGAATGGCTTTGGCTTAGCAAGGAATAGCAAGGAAGCACTCTAGCAACCTCAGGAACAACAGCTTGCAACAGTAGAGGTTGAAGGGTATAAATACCCGACACTCCAAAAACTAGCCGTTGGAGTTAAAACCCGGAGTCTCCGGGAAAAACCCCGGATACTCCGGACTCCCCAAAACTAGCCGTTGCAAACTCCAGTGAAAACTGGTGCCACCGAGTTCCCAAACCCGGTGCCACCGAGTTTTCAAAAACTAGCCGTTGGGTCGGCTGACACAAAACCGGTGCCACTGGTTTCCCAAAACCGGTGCCACCGGGTTTGACACAGGGTCAGACCCGAAGATGTGTACGTGTGGTTTTTGTGTCTCTCTCAACTCCCATGGGTTACTTGAGCACTGAGACATTATCAAAACTCCTTGTGATGCATCCCTCTTGATAGTACGGCGTACCTATACTCAAGATCAAATATAAATGAAATAAAAGAACTCTTGAGCTTCTTCTTCAAGAATAGCCATACTTGATGAATATATCCTCCTGAGAGATCCATCCATCAATGTGTCATTGAATTGAGCACTTCTACCTTGAGCTAGTGACTTTGATCTTTATATAAGAATGAAACCCAATTCTTGATTAAGTCACCCTTCACATGACTCAACGAATATGTAATGCTTCGTCATTGCTTCACTCAGTTAGGCTCGACTTGATACCTCGAAACTTTCCAAGCTATAGCCACTTCACCCTAGCCAAGCACATGGTCCACGTCACTACTTGGCCAATCTTATCTTAGTACCTCGTTGCTAATCCCTTGCTTGATTTCTTCATCCATTCGTTGCCAATTTGAGTTAAGCTTTGATTCAATCATCAAGAGTGGAATTATATTGAGATCATGCTTTCTTTTAACTTAAATATCCCCTTTCATTGTAGCAAGCTTCTTCCTTCAATGAGAGACCATCTAATGTTCCAAAATCAATATGCCTTTTTCTTAACCTTCATTAGCTTGTCATATACCATCTATATGCTTCGTGGGATCATATATATCAAATATCATGACATTCACCATTGAGTCAAGCCATTTCACAATATGAGGCTAAAACCATGCCTCAACTTATCTTGTATACACATAGCTTGTTTTCATCATGTAGATAACCAATGTCATATATTATGCCTTGTCATTTATATGATACAACCTACTCACATGCTTAACAAGGACATTAGATCTTTAATCGAGTTGTCAATCAATACACCAAAACCCACTAAGGGCCTAGATGTCTTTCAATCTCCCCCTTTTTGGTGATTGATGACAACCTCGATTAAAGCTTACAAAAGATATTCAATAAAGCTTAAAAGAATAGATTTCGGTTGAGCTCCCCCTTAATATGTGCTATGAGTGGAATTCATAAGAATTGGCTTTAAATGCCATTTTGCACATTTTCAAGAAAACATGGAGCTCCCCCTAAATCTCAGCAACAGTGGGGTGCAAAACAAGTGTGTGAACATTTAAACCATGATGCATGCAATAAATAAGCACTCCAACACACAGAGCAAGAAAAGGCAGTGCTGTCTGGACAAACCCGGTGCCACCGAGTTGCCAAACTCGGTGCCACCGGTTTTGTCCAGGCAGCCCTATCAAGAGCAATACATCACCCATATAAAATCACACTAACATGCAATTTAGTCTTAATAAGCATGAGAAGGTTCAACACACATTTTAATACACATAACAAAGGTTCTCAAGTCCAATTGAAGCTAAAGAGAATTTATTACATGGGCCTGTTGCATCCAACAGCCAAAACCGGTGCCACCGGTTCTGGAAACTCGGTGCCACCGAGTTTGCCTGCCAGAAGGGATACTGAGACACACCAAAACCGGTGCCACCGAGATCAGAAAACCGGTCCCACCGGATTTGTGCAGACAGAGCAGAAAAGCAAGCTTTTAATCGACAAACTCTCTCCCCCTTTGTCATTAATCACCAATAAAGGTCTTGGGGGGTCTTGGACAGCTGCTCATGGTTCTTCCTCTTCATCATCTTGGGACGGTTGCACAAACTGACTTGGAGGCATAAAGGGTGGTGGTGGCGGGAATGGAGGATAGTGAGATGGCATTCCTTCATATGGATTGACTGAGCCAAAAAGTGAACCATAGTAGTATCCACCTGCAGCACCTGAACTTCCTTGTGTGGGAGGCATGCTAGAGGATGTGCCTTGGCCTTCTGTGCCCATGAACGGAACCTCTGAATAAGATGATCGAGCACTATACACTCCTCCAAAGGTGGGATTGTAGTATGAGTTTCCATAGGCTCTATCCCAATAATCCTTGTTGGTTGCCGGATCAACTTGTTGTGATCTTTCCCAAATGCTCTCAAAGGTCTCCGGGTCACTTTCTTCCTCATCGGATGGTGCATGTGGTATGGGAGGCCTGTTTGTGGGAGAGGGGTTTTCATACATGTGCCTTAACATCCTAGAGTCCCTCTTTCTAAGCTGTCTCTACTTGTGAACCGCATCATTTGCTTTCATGCAAGACCCAGACCAAAAGTTAAACAGTTTTCTAAGTGGGGAAGGTGGCTTTTGCACTTGTTGCTGCCCACGACCACGCCCTCTACCAAGTGAAGGCCTTGCTGCCCTAGACGGTGCAGCAGCAGCAGTGGGCTGTTCGGGGACTTCTTGGCCTCCAATATTCCCTTGTGCCCTATCCAAATCTGCTAGTGAAGGTCCCACAACATCATTCTTCAAGTGGAATGGCTTATGCTCATGACCATAGACAAATGTGTAGTTTGTGATGGTCTCAATAACATGCATGAGATAAGGAGCATATCCACAACTCTTTTGTGGTGAGCCGGAGATGGAATGAATTTCCTCCCAAATGTAGTCCACAACACTAAACTCCGGCTCACTAGGACACATGTGCCTTAGCAAATCTCTTCCATAGCTTGACACATTTGATTGGTCCCCTTCCCTAGGTGCAAGTGTCTTTCTGAACATGCGGTGCAAGTATGCATAGAATGGTAGCATGCCATTGATTCGTCCAAAGTTCCATTCTTGTCCCGGGATGTACATGAACTTCATGTCTACCTTGTCCATGTCATGATCTCTATGGATCTTCATCCTTCCAAGATCTTCTTCATCAAAACCAAGTAGATAGGCAAACTCAGTGATAGTGATGCCAAACCATTTTCCCTCGGTCATCCAATGCACAATTTTGTCATTCTTCCAAGTGGTGAAGTAGCATGTGGCATAGAATTGTGCAATCGCTTCACTGTTCCATGACTTGGCAAAACCCATGATATCATAGACATTTTTCTTTTTGCACTCCCGAATAATTTCAGCTATCTTTGCATCTGCGCATGACCGATAAGAATCCCCAATCAATGTATTCTGAGCGGGCAATGGGGAAGTCCTTCTTGATGATGGCACTAGCATAATAATCTTGATGAAATTTGGTGCCAAACCGATAATCCAAATTCCTTCCACCAACAGTCAAAGGATTCTTTTCCCTTTCCTTTCTGGCCCTTTCTGTCATACCCCTTCCCTTATAGTTGACTATGTTGCGGCGCTCAGGGTCAACGGGTGGCCTCATTCTCACATTGAAGTGAGTCACAGCACCACTCTCAACGGGCTGTGGTCCAAGAACTGAGATGCCCTCATACACACCATCACTGTCATCATCTTCGGTGCCCTGACTGTGCTCATGGCTAGCTGTGCGGATGTTTTTGCCCTTCCTCTTGCGCTGAGCTGCTGCTGTAGGTGACTCCGGAGGGGATGGCTCCTGCCTGTACGGGCTCTCCTCATCATCATCACTAGAGATTGACTCATGCTTAGAGTCCTCAATGCGCATAGCACCTCTAGGGAGATTAATTCTGCCTGCTGCCCTTTTAGACCTTCTAGGTGGCTCTGGAACATCTTCTGTGATCTCATGAGCGCTGCTAGCTCCTTCTCTTCTTCTGAACTCAAAACTTGCATTCTTCGTTCTAGGTTGTCTTCTCCCATACACCGTGTCAAACCTCGGATCTCCCGACATGGTGAGAGAGCTGCTGCAGCCTAGGAATGGAGGGGAATCCGGTCCAACCGAGTTGGAGAACTGAGATCTTGTCCCAATCCTTGAAATCCTTGGAGGAATCCACAAATCGCCAAGAAATCGCCTCCTCTCCCTCTCCTTTTACTGTTCTGAGTCGTGGGTGAGAGAGGGGGGTAAATGGAGTGAAGAGATGACTGTAACCGGGTAAGTAACGGGTATATCCTGTGCTGCCGACAGAAACCGGTGCCACCGGTTTTGGAAAACCGGTGCCACTAGGTTCTACTCAACCCGTGGGCTTTTGTCCATTAATCCATCTCTGCACTCCCTTCTCCTTTCCTCTTTCTTTTTCTGACTTTTATATTCAATTTTGCACAACCCTTAGTCTCATATATGGATTTTGAGAGATTTTGATGAAATGAGAGAAATCCAAAGTTTGCAATCCCTTGAGATAGAAATGAGTAGCTTTTTTCGAACTTGGGATGAACTTGCCACTTATGGTCAGCCAACAATCAAACATGAGCAACAATAACCATAAACAACAAGACACGATCTAAAAGATCAAGACTCAAAAATTTTGCAAAAAGCACACCACCTACTCATGCTAGTGAGATTTTGAAAGTTTATCCTAAGTCACAAAGAGCATGCAAAGATTACTAGCCAAGATAGGTCTTAGCATATTTAGCTCATGCCTCTACTAAAATTTTCAGCCACGGTTAGAACACCAAATTTCCAACAAAAATTTGTGAGGCATCAACTAAATATCTTAAAAGCTCATCACTACCACCAAGCAACAAATCAAGGTGATGCTAGCTACCTTTGCACACCAAAACTCACACTAGCAAGAGTAGGGCCTAGATGCCCAAATTAATAACTTAAATTTAGGATTCATACCTTTGCCTTCATTTTGCATGATTTCTCACTTAGAGGAACTCACATAAATTAGCTTGCCCTTTTTATTCTTTCAATAACATTCTCTTGTCACTTTTGATGAGAAATACCCAATGTGTGCTAAGATGACAAGAGAGCACAAATATTAAAAGCACAAGCTCTAGTCTCACATTGGATGACTCTTTGAGAGTGGAATGGAAGTAAGTCACCCAACATGAAACCTCATAGCATGGGCTAAACTCCTCAAAGAAATGGTGCACACATGGATATGTGGATGGAAGGGACATGTGCACTACCTCAGACACATATGTCCAAGTTAAGGAATTTAAACCATGCTATGGTGAGTAGCCAAAGATAAATGTAGTCCAATCCAAAATAAAGAGAAAGAGATACAATTACAAATATGGATTGGTGACCTCCTTGTCAAGTGGCTTGCTCACAACCAACACCTTTGCCATAAGAATCATTCAAGTGAAGAGTATAGATAAAACATTGAGAAATTTCACACTTGAACTACACACATGAATCCTTGCAAGAGATGTTAGTACCAAAAGACACAAAATGTGAAGTGAGCTCCCTCTAAATAGGTGCATCAAGTATTTGAATCTTGAGAAGTGCACTTTTGGCTTAATTAAAACACTAGGGTAGCAGGCTCCACATTTCGGTCAAGATTCACAAGCAAATAAGAATATGTGAAATTAGATCAAAGGTGTCTCACAAACTATATTTGCTTAGTCTCCTTTTATTTTTGGATCAAGAATAATGTGCCTTGAGGTATTTGCAAAGATTTCCTTTCCAACCCTTGCTGATCCTGGGAAACTCGGTGCCACCGAGTTCACAAATCCGGTGCCACCGGATTCTTCCAGAATTTGGCACTTTTGCATTTCTCAATGGTTGATTATTCTTTTCTTGATTTCTCTTTGCTCCCTTAGCTCACATAAGTTCTCCTGCATGCAAAAGTCACTCAATGCTTCTAGATGAAGCGGTTAATAGCATCGAATGGTATTTAACATAATTTTGCCAAAGAGAACGTATGTAGGTTGTCCACCTCATATGATCAACTAGCACAAGAGCAAGTTTTGCATATGAGAGTGAACAACAACAGTGAGAGGTACTTATCATGGGAGAAGCATTTGAATAAGATTTCTTTGACTTATGTCACTTGGCCCTTTTCTATTGATGAGTCATAAAATTTCTCTTGATATATAAATGAATGAATATAGATATCTTCTCCAGTGAGCCAAGCCCCAATGCTACTCCAAGTAACTGCAAAGTCCTTTTAAGCATGTTTTGGTACCCAACGTGCATTGGGTCCGACAAGGTTAGTGATCAAGGACTTAGGTACCCAAATGGCCTTTGTGCCCTTGCTTTGTGAAATAATCACTTTGGGGGCACTAGATTCGTTCAAGTTACTCCTAAGCTTCTCATTACTATAATGAACATGGTTGAGCTTAGGATTCTTACTATTGGGACAATCTTTACCAAGATGTCCCTTTTGACGACAAGTGTAGCAAATTTTGTGCTTGATGTTGCCATTTCCCATTGCACTTGTCGCTGAGCCATTCTTCTCTCTGAATTTTGCTTGAGCCTTCAGAAATCCCTTGTTGAGCTTCATATGGGGTTTCTCAGGTGAAACCGGTGCCACCGGTTTGGCAAAACCGGTGCCACCGGATTTCCCTAAGGGAATCTTTGCTCGGTTGGTGCAAGCTTCAATCTTGTGCCCTTTCTCATGACAACCAAAGCATCTTCTCTGAGCAAGACTTCTTTGCCTCTTTGATTGGTTTGAGTTGTCTTCTTGCTTGAATGAGCACATGGATGCATAATGTCCCATGTGTGAGCACTTGTAGCACTTGATATGATCTAGCTTCATCTTGTCCTCTATATTGTGATCATTGATTTTGTGGCTTTGTTGTGAGATTGATCTAGTGACGATTGTCCTCTTCTCAAGCTTCTTCACCATGGGTTCACGGTTATCTTGAGAAGGTTGCACCTTTTCTTTTCTCTTCAACTTAGCCACCTCTTTCTTGAGCTTTTCGACCTCTTGCATAAGTTCATCATTTTCTTGAGCAATGAAGTCATCACAAGATTCTGCAATCACACATTCATACCAAGAAGGTTTGCCTTTTGGGCCACATGGGTTAGCACAAGATATATCTTTTTCAATTTGAGTACAAGTGCTAGTGGTAAAATGAGGTGTGTAGGATTTAAATGAGTTTATCAAAACCTCATTTGCCACTTCTAGCAAGGTGTGTGATTCTACAAGCCTCTCATGAGAATATTCAAGTTCTATGTGAGATCCTTGTAGTTTCACAAACTTGCAAGTGATTTCCTCAAGTTGGTCCTTGAGAGCTTGATTTTCCTTTTCCAAGGATGCTGCAAAGGATAGAGAGTTAGTAGCACAAGCATATGCCTTGGTAATGTCCTCCTTGCACTTTCTAGACAAGACATCATTTGACTCCTTAAGCTTCTTCAAATCTTCTTCAAAGGAGTCACGATATGCTTGTTGTCTTGTGAGCTCATCTTGTTGTCTTCTTACTCTCTTTATGAGATCTAGCACATTTTTCTTGTCTTTCTTGGTCATCTTGTCGAGCTCAAAGTTAAATTGCTCAACTTCACTTCCCTTCCTCCTTCTACCTTTAGTCACTTGAGACTTGGGATCATTAGCACATAGTGAGGAAGTACTAGGGACTGTAGATACCTCATTATTATTATGCGATGCTGCTCTGAGGTCCAACGAAGCAAGTTGGTGTTGTTCACTGCCAAACCCGGTGCCACCGAGTTCTGAACTCGGTGCCACCGAGTTTGCCTGGTCAGAGGCGGTGGTAGCTATGTTGTTGCTCTTTTGCTTCGTGGATGAGGTCTTTGAAGGAGAGATGCAAGATGTTGATGTTGAGCACTCCTCCTCTTCATCTTCACAATCGTCATCATCGGCACTAGTATACATGTCTTTGAGTGCCACCCAAATATGATGTGCATCATCGCAAATGTCTTCATTGTTGAAGATGAATTCTCGAATAACCTTGCTCACATTATTGTACATGAGGTTAGTAATAGAGTAGTTATGGAGCACACTTTACTTTTCCTCCTTTGATAGATTGGACGTGTCCTCACTATCAAAATCCTCGGGAAGGATGCTAGCAACCACAACTCGCTCAAAAAGAGGACCCCAAGTATTTAACACATGAAGAACATGAGCAGACCAAGAATCGTAGTTTGAGCCATCAAACCGAAGAGTCTCAAACGATACCTCACAAGAAGTCGACATCCTTTTAACTCCAAGCGGTTAAGCTCGAATCGGAGCACCAGGCTCTGATACCAATTGAAAGGATCTTGATGTCGCCTAGAGGGGGGGTGAATAGGCGAGTCCTGAAAATCACCACTTAAAACAAATTTATCAGTGAAACCCGGATACTCCGGACTTTTCTCCGGAGTCTCTGGAAAGTTCGGAATCTCTGGAAAAATCTCCGGAGTCTCTGGACTGACGCCTTCGCAGCGGAATTAACACACTGCCCAAAACTGGTGCCACCGGTTTTGCAAATCCGGTGCCACCGGGTTTGCCTGGCAATGACTCCCCTCTTCTTCTCCTTCTTGTTTGCTTGTTTGGCTTGAACTTAAACTTGATGAATAGCTTAAGGATCAGTTATTTGATAAATGTGGAGTGTCTGCACTTCACAAACACTAACAACCAAGTAGCTCCACCAATATGACAAAGGCAAGCAAGAATAGATATAACAATGTAAATGCGAGGTAACCAACAGGGGACACAAGGATTTGTTTTACCGAAGTTCGGATTCACCACCGTGTGAATCCTAGTCTCCGTTGGGTGCTTCTCCTACCGAAGCCGGGTTGCATTCAACCCTTTTCCCGATCCACTAGATAGCTTCTTCCCTTTCGGAGGCGAAGCAAGACCTTCACAAACTGTCCCACAGCTCACCACACCTTGGGAGCTTGTGGGCGACGCCTAGCCATCTAGGAGGCAATACTCCAAGAGTAACAAATGCTTCACACAAGCTTGACGACGTCCAACAGTGCTCAAGGGATACAAGTGCTCTTGAGTAGCTCACAAAGGTTTCTCTCTACCACCCAACTCACTAGATCTAGCAAAGATCACACAACCTCACAAAGAGGGGTTGGGGAGAGCTAGAATGGCTTTGGCTTAGCAAGGAATAGCAAGGAAGCACTCTAGCAACCTCAGGAACAACAACTTGCAACAGTAGAGGTTGAAGGGTATAAATACTCGACACTCCAAAAACTCGTTGGAGTTAAAACCTGGAGTCTCCGGGAAAAACCCCGGATACTCCGGACTCCCCAAAACTAGCCGTTGCAAACTCCAGTGAAAACTGGTGCCACCGAGTTCCCAAACCCGGTGCCACCGAGTTTTCAAAAACTAGCCGTTGGGTCGGCTGACACAATACCAGTGCCACCGGTTTCCCAAAACCGGTGCCACCGGGTTTGACACAGGGTCAGACCTGAAGATGTGTACGTGTGGTTTTTGTGTCTCTCTCAACTCACATGGGTTACTTGAGCACTGAGACATTATCAAAACTCCTTGTGATGCATCCCTCTTGATAGTACGGCGTACCTATACTCAAGATCAAATATAAATGAAATAAAAGAACTCTTGAGCTTCTTCTTCAAGAATAGCCATACTTGATCAATATATCCTCGTGAGAGATCCATCCATCAATGTCTCATTGAATTGAGCACTTCTACCTTGAGCTAGTGACTTTGATCTTTATATAAGAATGAAACCCAATTCTTGATTAAGTCACCCTTCACATGACTCAACGAATATGTAATGCTTCATCATTGCTTCACTCAGTTAGGCTCGACTTGATACCTCGAAACTTTCCAAGCTATAGCCACTTCACCCTAGCCAAGCACATGGTCCACGTCACTACTTGGCCAATCTTAGCTTAGTACCTCGTTGCTAATCCCTTGCTTGATTTTTTCATCCATTCGTTGCCAATTTGAGTTAAGCTTTGATTCAATCATCAAGAGTGGAATTCTATTGAGATCATGCTTTCTTTTAACTTAAATATCCCCTTTCATTGTAGCAAGCTTCTTCCTTCAATGAGAGACCATCTAATGTTCCAAAATCAATATGCCTTTTTCTTAACCTTCATTAGCTTGTCATATACCATCTATATGCTTCGTGGGATCATATATATCAAATATCATGACATTCACCATTGAGTCAAGCCATTTCACAATATGAGGCTAAAACCATGCCTCAACTTATCTTGTATACACATAGCTTGTTTTCATCATGTAGATAACCAATGTCATATATTATGCCTTGTCATTTATATGATACAACCTACTCACATGCTTAACAAGGTCATTAGATCTTTAATCGAGTTGTCAATCAATACACCAAAACCCACTAAGGGCCTAGATGTCTTTCACAAAGTCCATCTTCTTCAGCATGTCGGTGTTGATGATGTTGAGGCTCCTGCCTCCGTCAACAAGGGTCCTGGCAGGAAGGCTCCATCCACTATGGGGTTAACAACCAGTGGGTATGTCCCGGGGTAGGGTATGTCCACCAAGTGGTCTTTCTTGGAGAAGGTGATGCGGAATTCTAACCACTGTAGAGGTTGTGGAGTTTCCGTGTTGACAAGGCCAATCTCCCTTGCGTTGGATCGTTGCTGTTTGTTGCTCTTTGCCGCTTGGCGGCCGTCGACGATGAAGTTGAACTATCGGTTGGCGTTCTGGAACACTCCCACTACATGAAATACACCGACTAGTGACACAGAAAAGGGTCGTTTCTCGTCATGAACCACGATTAATGATGCCGGTTGTTACGGAAACGCTCCATCATTAATCGAGCATCACAACCCGCGATTAATGATGAGACCTTATTTCGCAGCGTCATGAGTTTAATGACACGTGCAAAATCGTATATACAATGCGTCATAACTTTGGTCCTGTAGCTTTGCCACGCTGGACAGAATCTGATGTGGCATCCGATGTGGCATGCCAATTGTGACAAATCCTATGCGTCATAAAACAAATTTGGCCCGTTTGTAGCTGGGTTGAGCCCAAAACTATTCCTGTAGGCAGATGTTGTTCATATATACCGAAAAAGATTTTATTGGGCCCAATTGTAGCTTTTTTAGATGAAATTTGATTAGGGCGGGCCCATTTTGGTTGGGTCGAGTGCAACAGGCGTGCACATTGTTGCGGCCTTCTTTGTCATGTTTATTTGAAAAAATTGACTTTTGGCCCAATTAAAATTGGGCTAAGCCCATTGAAGGAAAATATAAAATTAACTAATCATGCATGGATTTCATTTCAATTCTGATCCTTTCTTGAATAATTTCGATCTAGTTGGCAAAATAGTAATCCACACATATTTCTTTGTGCAATAAAACAAATTGTTTTTACTATCAAGCACGACCATATTGTTCATCACATATCACAAACTATTACAAGATAATAGTATCACAAGGAACATTGATTAACAAAGCTAAATCCAGTCCATAATCACAAGAGAAAGTGGAGATTTGATCTAATGATCTTAACCTCTTCATCTTTTACTGCTAAGTAGTAGACGAAGGAGGTCCTCATTGTGTTCGATTAGCTTTTGCAACCTCTTAATCTCAGCAGACTGCATTTTCAAAGCTGATTCTGATTCTTCAGTCTTCTTCTACAAGCTACATAACTCTTTCTGGTGAGCAACAAACCGTTGTCGAAGTTGTACCCCATCCTGATTGGGAGCGTCAATTTGCTCTTCATCAACACTACTACATAAGGATTTGGTATCCATTCTTGAGTACTCAGCTGCCTGTGTTTTAATTTGTTCGGGAAGAAGCATCATTGACTTGGTAGTTTCCGTCTAGCAACAGTGAATCCCAAGTCAAATTAGTATCTTGTAATTGATTCGAACTAAGGAAACAAAGGTGTTAAGTTTGTTACCTTGGAGCAGGTCTGAATAGGAGCGACTTCAGATGTTGACCCTTTGGCCCGCTGAAACAAGTACAAGAACAAGAGGTAAGGGTTGAGATCATTCGCAATTAGAAGCAAAGTAGGTGTTAAGTTTGTTACCTTGGAGAAGATCTAAACTAGAGCGACTTCAGATGTTGACCCTTTTGCCCGCGGAAACAAGTACATGAACAAGAGGTAAGGGTTGAGATCATTCGCAATCGGAAACAAATAAGGTGTTGAGTTTGTTACTTTGGAGCAGGTATGAATAGGAGCGACAACACATGTTGACCCTTTGGCCCACTGAAATATTCAAGAACGAGAGATAAGTGTTGGGATCATTAGCAATCGGAAGAATAAGTTGACTTGGAAGAATGTATTGCAATAGGGAAAAGAAGATCCATAATCACCCAAGCATGCAATAACAGTATTCGATGGAAAAGATCATGGGGAAGCAGCCCAACAATTTCATTTACAAATTTCTACAAACCAAAAATAAGTTGACTTGGAACAATCTCTTGCAATAGGGAACAGAAGATCCACAATCACCCAAGCATGCAAAAACAATATTCAAAGGCAAAGAGCATGGGGAAGTAGTCCACCAATTTCATCTACAAATTTCTACAAACCTCAAATGAAATGACTTCTAACAAACTCTTGCGATAGGGTACAGTAGATCCATAATCACCCAAACATGAAAGAATGTTATAGAAAGCCAAAGAGCATATGGAAGTAATCTAATTGAATCGATCAATACTGGGAGGAGACAGTAGACCTCACGAATAGGATGGGAAGACGGTGCCGCTGCCGAATGATGTCTCGATTTAGCAGCCCGACCTTGCGCCTTCAACACGATGTTTTATGCAACTGTTGCAGATCTGCGGCTGCCAAGGTGAGCCTCGTGGGAGCCGACGGAGCAACGAGTTTGAACCATCTTGCAGCTTCAAGGATGTTGTTGAGGAAGGTAGCCGCTTGTAGAAGAGGAAGGTCCCCGCTCGTGGCAGAGGAAGCCGTCGTCGGTAGCTAGGCTGTCGTTGCTGCTTCCGTCGCAGATCTAGGTCTCTTCGGCGGTCGAGGAGAAGATCGCCTAATTTTGGAAAATTACCAGTAGGAAATTGGGAGACCTAGTTTCCCTCTTTGTTTTTTATATAAACGAGGAGGACCAGAAGGAGGAGCGGGGAATCCAAAATTTCAAGTCCCCCCTTTGTGGTCCAGATCGGGAAATGAAAGACTTTGGATGATGGACCCAAACGTTAGTGACCCAAACGAAAGACCACTTGGGTATCAAACCCAAACGTCATTTACCTTACGCAGAGAGGCAAGTTGTTGACTGGGTTGTCCATGCCACCATGGATCATGGAATGGACAAACGCACACATGATTGTACTCTACTCCGTGTTCACGTTAGACGGATGATCCAATTTTTGCATTACAAATGTACTCACTGCAACAAAATAATGCACCGTTTCAACTGTTTATTACATGACTAAAAACACTTAACTAAAACAATAAACCACAGGGGACCCAGAACAACCCTTTAGGTAATCTTCAACAAAGATTGTGCATAAATTCGGGATGATCAGTGCATACAACTGCACCTCATATGTGAGTATTTTGTGAAGAAAGATTCACTCTAAGAGAGACATGCACTTCTCCTGCAATTGTGTGTAGTTAGCCTGAATTGCCCATCGTAGAAATGAAGTCACAGTTTCCTCACTTGCCATGTCCCACATCTTTGACGCACAGTACAACTTTAACCTTTCGACTTGGTACATGTCGACGACCAAGTATAAATAAAGCCATGCATTGGCAGGAGTGTCCCACTAATCAGCCTCCTCCGGGAGTGATCCTTCACTAGCATATTTGATGAGGATCGAGAAGCTATCAGGGTGTGTGTCAATAATTGTATCAGTTTCAGAGCTAGACTCCACTCCTGGGCCGTAGAGCATTGCCTCCATCACGCAAGATACTTTCGCCACATCGGCACGTATCGCTCGTATCACCCGGCATTCTGCACCTACATGGAACATAATTTCCACAGGGGCTTGGGATGCAACGCTTTCTCATATGTTTCTTTGCACTGATGGAGGTGGAACTTTGATGCAGTTGTCCTCTAGTACTGAGACAACACATGATATATGTATGCAATCTTTACTGGATGTCATGCGCTCAATGCATGATGCTCCACCAGACATTCAAATCCTCTTTCTTGTAAATCCTGATTCATGAACCAAACTTCTTTTGTAGCTTGAAATCGAAACGTATCATCTTCATCGTTTGGGTCTCCAGCCATCGCGCGAAAAATACTCACACCTACGTGGAAGCAGTCATAGGCTTGGCAAACAATAACATAATGTGACTGTATCCCCATGTGTGATTGTTTGTATTCATATCAGTAGCGAGACATTTACCATTTGGGATTTATGCAGAGGAATGAGGATGACGGCAATGTCATCTGGAACATCTGTCCACTGATGATCATTCATACCTGTAGGATAGGAACATAGCTTCCATTGACGGCCTCCCACCGTGAATGTACCAGATCCCTTAAACTTGCTCCCAGTTCCCACTACAAGAAAACCAACTTTCTAGGACGATAACCCTCATGACAGGCAAAGTTTTGTCATATAATGTGTCATAATATGACAGAAGAGTCTAGTCCGTCATAAAATTAGGAACGCCGAAATTATTTGTGACAACTCTACTTTTTTGGTCACATAAAGGTACCAAATATCGTCACGAAATGTATGACGCCAGGAGCTGGTTGACGGTAGCGTTTTTATGACGACCTGTGCTATTTTTATGTGACGGCTATGGAGCGTCACTGTGAGATTTTTCCCATCTGTAATAATATACCCCCAAATATGACGCCCCCAAAAATTTGAATGGATTTTCCATGTATAAATATTCGCACAATTTTGAGTTTCAAACTGTGTGAAGTTTGAATTTGAAAGGATTCAAATTCAAACTTAAATATGATCTAAAACTATGTTGAATAAAAACCAAACCTATTTTCAAACTCTATCTAACTCTAACATCTAACCCATCCTGCTAACTAAACCAAGCGGACCACCATCTCTAGCTTAGCCCAGCTCGACCGCATAGCCCAGCTAGTAGCCAATGCAGCCCAAACACCAAGGGCTGCTAGCCCAACTTCTGCGTCCCTCTCTCTATCTCGTTGACTGGTGGGACCCATCTTTCAGCGTCCCTTGTTCCTCCATGTTCTACCTCTGTCTGTACCGCTCGTGTGCGTCTGCGCGATGGGACAGGCTCGCCGGCCAAGTCTACCCTCGACCGGCCGCGTGCCCGTCGCCCTTCTTCGTGCACCTCTCCACCGCCTACGTGCCCCAGCGCCCTTATTCGTGCACTCCGCTAGGGGACTTGTCCCCTTTGTCCCTGTACTGCACCCTCAAACCCTAAGCATGAGCCGACCGATTGCGGTCATGTCACCGCCATGACCTGGGCACCATGGATGTCCGCGGGGCAAAATCACCCTTACACTGTGTCCACTGCCCCCTGTAAAAGCCGCTCGAGCCCTTGTGGCTAGCTTTCGCCCACGGGCACGTGGAGCCAAGCGAAGAACACAAATATGATCAACTTTCTCCTTTTAATCTGAAATTAAAATTTCTATTTGGTTTTTCTCTGTCATATGAACTCCAAATTTGGCATTTCTTTTCCCAAATTTTACAAAAATCACATTCTTTCATTTTATTGCGTTTTTTTGTAATTTGATTATTGTTTCTTTAAATTATATTCATATGGCTTATTTCCATCTATTTATGTAGAGAGTATAAATACAGGCTTTTGCATAAATGTTACTAATTTAACTTTATAATTTCTAATTTTATGGTCAACATAAGGTTGTGTCCAAAATTTAGATGCATATGAGTTCAAATTTATTATGAGGTATTCAAATCTCAAAGTTTCACTTTGAGTTTTAAGAAACTATAAGAGGGATGTATCCTTTTGTGAACAATGTATGGTCCTACTTTCTTGAAATCACTTAAATTTTGCATTGCAAGATTGTGGACCAAAAACATGAAGTTATGCCAATCTGTAAAATTTTCTAGCCAAATTTAGATATATTGTAATTATTATGCTGTACTTTTGAGACAAAAGTTTAATTGTTTCCTTATAACTCAAATTGAATTTGTAATCAATCTCCAAAACAAGGCCTAAGATGGAACATAGGAGCCTAAATATGATTTTTGTGAAAAATTTTCAGTCTTATTGGAGGAACACACAGGTCAACTTGGAAATAGTTTTGATGAGCACGTAGAAATTCATATAAATGATAGAAAATAGAAAATCTAATTCAAAAATTATGAAACTCATAGATTAAGACTTATATGTTGTTTAGTACATGAAAAAATTGTATTGGTGGTATTTAAGGTAACTAATTTTTGAGTTGTTTTCAAATGGTGTATTATTTAAGTATTTAAAAAATAAAAAAACAACTTTTTTGCACAACAAGTGGCAATGTAACTTCCCAAATGTTAATAGGAGACTAAAGGTAAGTTTGTATCCAAGTTTGATGTGCATATGAGTAAGAAAATACTTTAGAGTGTATAAACTTCAAAGTTTATGTTGAGTTGTGTGAAAGAATGTGAGAGATCCAACTATTTTGTGAACAATGTACACCGATTTTTAGCAAAACCTAATCAAACTTTTATGTCAACCTTTTACATCTATAAAATGATTCCATACCAATTTATATAATTGTTGGAGGAATTTAATGTATTTATTATCATTATTTTTATAATGACATTGCTAGTATAGGTTTGAATGATCCATATAAAAAATTTGAACTTTTTTCAGGATATAAGGTATAATGGAATAGGCACACTTTAATTATATTTTTGGTTATTTTTTAAATAAAATTTGAGATACATGTAATTCAAATAGCAATTACTTTTAATAAATAGAAAAGAAAAAGAAAAATGTTCAATAGACAAGAAATCAAACTTGGCCCATTTTACTCAATCAGCCCAACTAATTTTAATCGTCCATTGTCCATTTGATGGCTAAGATCGCATCACATGATATAAAAAGGATTGAAACCCTAACCCTTCAGCCCCCTTCTCACAACCAACCCACACCTGACCGCCCCCTCTGCAATCGCGACACACCGACGCCGCCTCCCCTTCGACCCATCTGCGCCAGGCCGGGGCAAGCGCCCATCTACAGAGATGGTGGCCGCGCCGATCCCTTCGTCCCCGCCTGTGTTGACTGCTCCATTGTCAGGGCCCTACCGTCGAAGCCTCCCGGCAACCGTGCGCAACCCCAAAGCCCATGCACCTTGACCTGTTTGCTGGAGCCATCAACCGTTGCCGCCCATGGAGATGACTACCGACATCCACCTGCGTCGCGCCTCTCTTCCTCCCGCGTCATCTTGTGGCGTAAAGCTCTCTCGATTTGGTTTATACATGTGTTTTTATTTAGTTTGTTTACTGATGTTGACCAAATCGAATTGGAATCACACCTAGGGTTTGAGCCATGGCCTCAACCGCTGGAGACAAGGGGAGATCCAGTGGTGGCGGATTCTCCTCCCCACCCAGCGATAAGGGGGCTGAGGTCCATGAGGCCAAGGCGCGGGTGCTGTGGATCTGTTGTGGCGGTTCGTGATGCCTCCTCTAGGTGGCCTACCTTGGTGGACTCGAGGTATGACTCGACCAAGCACCCGTATGATCTTCGTGGACTCGAGGTATGAGTCGGTGTCGATAGCAGAGGGGGCGACCAGATGCCATGGCTAGAAGTTATGCCTTGGCGAGCCCTTCTGTTTTCTGAATTGATACAACCAGTACTTTTCAAGCTCTATTACTTCAGATCTCAGTTGATCTTTAATGTCATGAATGTTTTTGTATATGTTTGAACATTTCGATGTTGATCCTGACACTAAAATATATTCTAAATGTTCCTTTCTATTGGATTAAAGCAGAAATTTTATTGCCAATCATTTTGTGAGGTAGGAATGATGCCTATGTGTTCCATTGTAAATGAACATTGCGTTTCTATTTACTCATATGTGAGAAGACTGTAAACATGAATTCCTAATGTTTATTGTATGACTTGCACACTACATTAGTTTACGAAGTAAAAAAGAACTACCGTGTTTGTGGGAGGCTGAATGTGCTTCATTATATCTAATGTTTAGTTATGTCACTTGCACACTAGATTAGTTTGAAGTAAAAACACTAGGTAAGAAAGTGTTCTGTCACTTTTCAGTCACTATTGTGATTATTGAAAATTCGGCTTGTATCCTCTTTGGTCTCTATTTTGTTCTGCAGTGAACTATTTGTCTAGTTAGTACAATAAATATGCATGCCTATATCCTTGCTATTGCTTTTTTGTTAGGGATCCTTGTAGTAAAAGCTCCTACTATTCAGAATGTATGCTGTTTATTCACTACGCCACCTTACTTTATTTTGTACTTTGCTGGGTCTTATGGAAATATATTGTTAAACAAATTTTCATCATTTAATATTAACTGGAATGCCTTTTAGTAAGGTGGTATGGTGGTGTCTCTTCTAATCTTATCTGTATACTGGGTTCAGTCTTAAGTTTAAAACAACAGTTGGCAAAATTTGATTTTTAGGAATGTAATTTGTTTTCTGCAGGTTGACACACGAAGCAGTAGTGGGAGCTGGATCACAACACTACCTGATTTGCTGGGAGAAGAGAGCCGAATCACAACACTACCTATTTGTATATAATATGTTGTAATTCTGGGCTCCAAACATTATCTTTTGTGTTGAATGGTTGTTATAATAAATGTGCTCACTGTAGTGGGTGAAATTATATGGGCTGAAATGTTTATTTCCTGTAAATTTGATGGGCTTTCTAGAGTGGGTAGGAAAATGGTCGTCGTTTAAAATTTGTCCCAAAACAAATGGGCCAGCATCACTGAAAAAAATGGGTCAGGAATACCAATATAAAAAGACAAATGGGCCAGCATCATTAAAAAATAAATTGGCCAGAATGCCAATATAAATAAATAAATGGGCCAGGGATGCCAATATATGACGGTTTGACCAACATTATATGACAGTTATAAGTGTCATTTAATGTCAACAATATATGACGCAATAACGTACCGTCACAAAAGGTCCTCACATTATGTGACGGTTTACCATTTTTTCGTCACAAGGTACATTTATCGATGGCCGATATGTGATGATCCCTATGACGGTAGATTTTCGTCACAAGATACCTTTTATGACAGTTTATGTACTTTATATGACCATATCATTTTGTCATGGAAACCAAATTTTTTTGTAGTGTCCATCTGCTGTCGCTTCCTGGCTTGAGACTGAGAAGTCGACTTGCATGGAAGGAATCATTTTAGCATCTAAAGCCATTAGCACAAATAGCCTGCAATGATCGTCTCGTGCCTAAACTATCTTTTGTTATAGTGGGAGTGAATGTGTTGTTCCGAAACGTCCATTTGTGAACATCAGTTACCACCCGAATGGACGCGTCCCTTTAGTGCTGGTGTGGCCACGTTCGGGTCAAGAAATACCCGGTTCTAGTGCGGTTCACAATGATCGACACGTCCGTTCAGAGGAGGTGTGCACACAAGTTCGTTGGTTAACACCCGATGCCAGTGCTTAACTGCAATTCTCAATGATCGACATGTGGATCAACTTGTGATAGCGTGTTGTTCCCAAACGCCCATTCGAGATGCCCTTCTATGCTTATATGCATGTTAATATTACACACACACAAAATAAAAACCATATATTGCTATTCCAATTCTAGCTTATTCCGTTTTGGTCAACAAGTTCATCACGTTTCTCAGTCTCCAAGGCTTGCAGGAGTCATCAAGTGCGAATCCAGGCCATTCCTAGACCTTTACAGTCATGACTAACACAACGTACCTGATCGAGGAGGACTTGTCAAGTCATCCCACACCCTGCATGTTGCAATGCAAGGACCATACGGTCCATTTGATTACAGCACCCAATCTTGTTCTCCAGATGCAATTTACACCTAAACCATTACATAAATAAATGGTAGAGTTGTCTCATTGTTGATGCGGTATGAGCTGATGCAGAGAGATGGCCATTAGATGCATCTGATTCGGCATGATTTTTTCGCACGACTTCATTTTTCTCTAGAGAGGAAAGTCTGGAAGTAAACACATACTACCTAGACACGTCGAGCTCATCCCGTGATACCCATCATCCACACATGTAATCAATGCATGCCACTAAAGATTCTGACCTAGATAGATTCCTATCACGCGTAGGCCTGACTATATTTCGAGCATCTCATGTTTCCAAAGTAACTTTAGCAATGCTACATTGAGCTCACGTGACCGCTGTAGTCCTCGATAAATAGGCAGCAAAGCGTTCTTGAAAGGCAAGGCCAACACTCATCGGTTCTCCGTCTTGCATTTCTCTACTTCAGTCAGATACAAGGGGTGGGATCATTGTGTTGGCTAATCTTGTTTACTTTATGCATGCATGGTATCGAGAAGGTCACATTGTTAGATTATGTAGGGTTTGTTCTTAGTTTGTGTATGCAGTACGTGGGGAATCGTCGGACAAGGAAGGGACGGAGGACGAGACATGGAGGGGTCGGGGAAGGGGGAGCTGTCGAGCGCAATAGCACCTCAATGCCACCCGGTTCAGCCGCTGCCATCAGCACTACAACAACACCCGGCCCCAATGGCACCTCCACTTCCGCTGGTATCGGCACCTCAGCAGCACCCGACCCCAATGGCACCTCCACTTCCGCTGGCATCGACACCTCAGCAACACCCGGGTGTGATGCCACCTCTAGTTCAGCCACTGGCAACGACAGCTTAGGATCAGTTGAACCTCATGGCACCACCTTTTCACCCACAGCCCAGGCCGCCACCTCTGTTGTTGCTCGTTGAAATGCCACCCCCGCGGCCAGTGCTCATTGAACAAGATGAATCGAATGACCTGAAATGGTATGTGTTGCTTTGGCTTCACCAGGGCGGGCCTGCCCGTGTTTATTATGAAGGAATGTGGGTGTGCCCTTTTTGCCACAGGGGTCACAAGCAATGGACCATTCGTGACCTGCTGTTACATGCGCATAACATCGCCGTTTCGCCTGCCTTGATTTGGGATACAAGGGCGAGACATCGTTTTGCTACACTGTGCATCAGCTGGATTTTCATGAGCTCGTTATGGTAGTAGTATGAGCTGTGATGATAGATGATAGTAGTATGTCGTTCAGAGTATGATGCTATAGGTTGAACTATGGTGGATCGATGCATCCTCATGTGTAATCAATGTGTATGCATGCATTTGTGTCGTTTGTATTTGGATTGTGTTGTTTCTAATAAAAATGGTAATGTGTGTGTACTCCCTCAGTATAAATTCGTTGTATATGGAAAGTCCACTCCATTGATTTCTTAAATATCGGAAGAACACAGACGAAAGTCCGGTTTGTAGTTTTCGATCGGACCGGATTAAACTGTCACTACTACGCAATAAGAAAACCAACATCTTACAAGGAAAAAACAGTAGTAGTAGTAGTAGTAGTAGTAGTAGTATTCAATCAGACTAGATGAATAGAAGGCGAATATTTGTTCCGCTTCTTCTATTCCTACTTCTACTAGTAGCAGTTACCACTAATCCACTAATCAAGGCGCCACTCTTTGTCGATGGTGCACCTGACGCCTTGTTGCAGCTGCTCACAAACAAGGATGACACTCTGTTGCCACCGCTCGTGGAAGATAGTGGCGGACCTCCCAGGGCGCCGCCCGCTGATGAGGTCGTCCCTCCAATGTCACTGCTCCATGGTGGCTAGTCGAGCACGGCCTTGGCACCACTCCATGGCGGATGATGACGACCAGTTGACGATGGCCTCTGCTCGGCGAGGATGGCAGAGATCGGCTGCCGTCGACGAATGAGAGAATATGACGGCGCTTAGAGACGACAGTTCCCCGGCGAGTGGTGGTGCTTCCATGCCCCTGACCCCTGGCACCTCTTGCTAACTTGCGAGGGGTGCGAGGTTTCAGAGGCACATGATCTTGGATATCATTTTGTTCCACAAACTCTGAATTATCAGAGGATGTGTCAACCACCACCTGAATGGGCCTCCGCTCTGCCTCCCCTTCATCAAACCACTAGAGATGCTCCCTTTCATCAGAAGAGGATGAGGATGTGTCTTGCACCGCACCTTTAACAGACAATGGCTTCATGGGGAGACGAAGGGAGCAATGTGTGAGGATGGGGTTTTTTGTTGGTTGCAAGAGTTCGTAGAGGAAGAGGGGAGATGTACGAGAATGGGGTTTTGTGTTGGTTGCAAGAGTGGGGAGAGGTGAAGAGAGCGCTGGGAGGAAGGGGGTATTTATGGCTAGAGGAACCCATTTAGCCGTTATTGAGAAAATTGCTCCCGAAAATATTAGAGTAATTGTGGGATCCGTTCTGGTCAAACTAATGCAAATTTAACCAAATTTACAGTAAGATGTGTTAACACTTATATCTTCATATAAACTTATCAGGAACTGAGAATTGCATTCTTTTGTGGACGAAGGGAGTACGTTCTGAGGAAAGGGGGAAGACTGTTCAGCGGAATGTTAATGGACCACAAGAAATAATAGTAGTCGAGAAGGTCCTTTTAGTATACATCAGTATACCGGACCTTCTGGACTACCTTCTCCACTCATTTGTTTGTGTTGGAGCTGTAACTCCTCCATTGTTCTACCACAACCTTGTTCTTTGGCTATCCTATCAATGATGCCTTGTCCCTAGGCAAATCTTATTCCTAACATTGTTGTGAGCGTAGCCAATAAGATCAGTGATGCAAGAGATTTCATCATGTTCAAAGCTGTCTGCAAGGATTGGAACTACGCTCGTTTAGGTGAGGCATTCCTGTTAGACCCTTGGATTCTGAAATCTGAATTTATCGTTGAATCTGGAGCAGTGACATTCGCATCTGTTGCTGATATACGGCTTTTTGAGGTCTCCTTTCATGCATTGGCTGGGAAAAAGACTAGATTGATTAGTTGCGGCGGATCTGGAAGCCTAATCACCTTAGATTGCAGAGATTGGTGCAACGCGCTCATGCTGAATCCTTTGTCTCCTCGGAAGCACATTCGCCTACTCGACCTCCAAAATGGAGCCAAATGGCCACTCTCCAAGCTTGTATCTTGTGCCTTGAAACAACAGCTGGTGTAGAGTCATTTGTCATTATTACTTCCTTTTGGCCAGAGAAATCTTTTGCAGCGCTTGGGTCATTGCCCATTTCCATGTGGCATTTGGGTCGCCAATTCGATTGGACGATTTCTGGTGTAGTTCTTCTGAACACATGTGGATCTACTTGGGGCAAGATCTTCCAGCACCTCCCCATCCTATTGGGCTTCAGTTGTCATGGGTTATTGGCATGGTAACTCTTCTCTACTTGAAGGTGAAGACCGATAGTTTTTTGTTGTTCTGGAGGATAAAGAAGGTGAGGTGGTAGAGTTAACTTTGCATTCATTCGTCTGGGACATTTGGCAGCCTATTCCCTAGGAGAGAACTCCTGAGTTCTGGAATAAGATCATCTTGTTTGGTCCTAGCAAGTGCATTATTACAGAAGAACATGCCATTTTCGGTTTGGCTGATCTGAGGGCACATCAAATTTACTTCCTACGAACATATCATCATGATGAAAAGATTGAGTACTAGATGAGGACATCACCGACCAGGCGCCACCTCCTCCACTTGGAATAGTTACACGGGCTCGTGCACGGGAGCTAAATTACGTCATCATGCTAAAGAACGATGGCCCAGAAGACTAAACGACGGTCCACTAAAATTTCGGGCCAGAAGATTCAAAGACCATCCACCCGGAGGCCCAAAAGGGGCCCTAGGGTACTGTTCACGTGCGCGCTACAGTACCGCGGTACTATTCACGCCGCCGCGCTACAGTAACGCGCGTGAACAGTAGCGCCCTAGGGGTCGCTTGCCCCTATTTAGATAGACCCCTCTCTATTTTTCAGACTTGAGTTTTGTTTCACATCTAGCTTTAGCTACACCAGACCACGCACAAATACGTGCTGTCCTCTGTGATTCAGAACTCCACCTTCGAGTGATATTAAGATTGCTCACCTCAAATTCTTGTTCGTTCTTCGATTGCGTACAGGAATTGATCTTCGTGATCAGGCTGATCTTGCACCGGCAAGGTTGGTAGCCATCGGGAGTTGGTTTAGCGATTGCATTGGCGCTTCGAGTCTCGCTCGTCGCAGTCGGATCGTGAGGGTCAACAACCACCAGATCGAAGTTATCTCCACTCACCGAAAGATCGGGCACTCCCCCTCTATCAAGTGGTATCAGGATTCCAGGTTGATCGGTGAGTTTATCGAGTGTTTTCATTACCCACAGTCCACAAAACCAAAAAAAATTATCAGGTTAGATCTTTGTCCCAGCACCCCTTTGAGCCTCGCACTTTCTTTCAATAATCTGCGTTGTTGAATTTGTGTGCTTTGCGTTCAATTGTTGCTGGTTACATTGTGTTCAATTTTTTTTCCGTTCTTCCTACCGCCGCCGCCACCACACGCCTTCCTTTTTTTCCCTCGCGCTGTTCCTGCTCGCCACGACGGGCAGGGCATATCACGGCTCATCCCGTGAGATCCTTTCCTTTCCTTGGCGTGTGTGTTTTGGAAACCTATAAAAAAACAGGACACCGTGATTCCCACGTCTTTAACCCACCATGCACCGCACCCTCCCCTCGTGCCTCACGCAAGTTTCCCAGCCGAACTGGCCGCGCCTCGGCCCTCGACCACGCGCTGCGACGCCCCGCCCCCCACGATCTTTCTCCATGGGTTGTTGCTAAGTAAAAAAAGGAAAGGAAAGTCCAAAGAAAAAGAGAGTAAAAAACAAAAGCAGAGAGATAAAATTAAAAAAAAAGACGAGAAGGCAAAAAAAAGGAGGCTTACTCTAGAGAGAGAGTATCTTATTTTTACCGAAATACCCCTGTAGTTTCAGAAAAAGTGTGTGTCACAACTTGCTGTTTACGGTCCTCTGTGTTCATCTCATCAGTTTTGAGGACCCCCTGCAAAAAAAGTAATTAATTAAATATCTGTAAAAAAGCCGTTTGTTGCCCCTCTTCACCACCTTTGCCCCCTTTCTTGCATCTGTCTTGGCTTCCCTTGTCTCCAGCAACTTTTATATGTTTTAGCATACTTATTCAGCTTTGCATTATTGTTAGATTGTGCTAATCCTTGATTTGAGTGCAGCCTACCCAAAACTCCACATATTTCTACGATGAGCAGATTTTGTTTCTCCAGGCAATCGCTGAAGGATCAGATGGCGACTAGAGAGGGGGGGGGGAGTGAATAGGAGCCGGTAAAAATTCTTCCCAAAGAGCCCGGCCTATGTCCTACTCAAATCTCGGTCACACACAAGCGATGGATCGAATCACGCACCAATCGCCAAGACCACAAGGTTATGGATCAACCTCTAGTCCTAGGAACGATTCCTTGAAGCACACGCGGAAGCACGAAAGAAGGGGGAAGGGAATCGAACCAAGAAGCAAAGCACACGAGCTCGCGGACCGTCCGCGCCGGGAGGGGCGGACCGTCCTCAAAGAGCCGCGCGGACCGTCCGGCCGGGTATCGCGGACCGTCCGCACCCGAGCCGCGGACCGTCCGGCCCCGAGCCGCGGACCGTCCGTTAAATCACACGTAACGACCCAAAGCCACCCACGAGCCACGGACCGTCCGCGGGGAGCACGCGGACCGTCCGCCAAGCACCCGCGGACCGTCCGCCCGACACCGCGGACCGTCCGAAACTCCGTCCAACCGAAAAACAAAATCGCTATGGATCAAAACGAAAGACGAGCAAGAACTCGAAGAACACGGGACGAACACGACCCACGCGGACCGTCCGCGACCTCCCCGCGGGACGTCCGCCGTGTGCGGACAGAGCAGAAACAGCCCGACCCCGAAAGTCAACTCCCCTAAATCATCATCGGATTTCCCAAACGGTTGAAGCTATGGAGACAAGGGTTTGGGGACTTGAAAAGCGTCACACAAGGATGCTATAGCCCAAAAATCTTGCCTCCTAACTCCCTAAATCACCGGGAATCGCGAATCCTTTGAGCACCACCAAAAGCTAGAGCACCGAACGAAAACTCACGAATCGAAGTAGTTTCCCGGCGTTTGAGGGCACAAGATCAAGCACAAAGATGCACAAGACATCTATCCATGTTTCCCTCAAAGAAATCCGGGAAGAAACTCACTCAAATCCGCGGATTCACACCGGAAACAAAGCCACGAAAATAAGCACAAAAAGCCACGAAAAACAACCCCGAATCTTCTATACAAACCAGGAAAGATTCACAAGGTCTAGCATGCCGCCCTAGCATCCATCCCTCTCAACAAATCTCTCATGAAGCTCTCATGCTAGCCTAGAGAAAAATGGAAGAAAAATAGCTACGAAAATGAGAAAGAGGAGGGAGCAAATGAAACCCTAAGTCGCGGAGAGAGAGAGCCATCAACACACACTCATGGCTTATATATCAGGTCCCGCCGAGTGGTAAATGACTCGACTACCCCTAACTACACTACTGGCGATACAACCCACGTAGGGGCATTTTGGTAATGTTTGTGGGTCTTGCCATCGGACGGCCACGCCTTTGCCGCACCCCGCGTCCTCCCGACGCAAGCCATGCGATCCCGCCGCGTGTCCTCCGCCTCGAAGCTTCCCGACACGCCGGATCCCGTCTCCGTCGTGTTGGGCCCTCGGACTTGGTTTTGAGGCCCAAACCAAGAAACCGTCCGCCGATGGTTTTGTGGGCAAACCACCAAACCCCGCGTGCCCCGGTCCGGCCTCCCGCCAAACCACTTGACTTGACCGCCACCGTGCACCGGCTCACTTGTCCATGACTTCGTCTTGCTTATGTCGCCACCATGTGGCCCGCACCCAGTCCCGCTGTCCACCGGGTCCCTCGAACCGAGCCTACTTGTCTCTCCATCTCCCGGAGGCCCCTCAAGGCTGAAGACCTTTCGCGCCCGTTCTTCACCTGCAACAACACGAACTAGGCCGCAGCCTACACCTGCGCACTAAGCCAAGAGTCAGTCCAACACCCGTTGTCAATCACTCATCACTGAGGAGCGGTCATCCACCGACCACTGGGACGCTCCTGGTCCTCAATCGCTCTTCTAATCTTTCGCGAGTTCCACCGGTTGGTTGCAGGTCGCCCCTGTGTGCGTGGTAAGAACATATAAGAATTTGATAACGGCATTAGTTTGAGCGCCTTTGTGAGCTGTTCCACCCCTGTGTTGGCGTCCGTCTTTGTTTCGTGTTTGCACTAACCATGTCAGGCGACGACGACAAGACATAGCTGTAGGACTTGCGCACAGAGCTTGATGGTCTGGTCACGGACCTCAAGACGATACATGAGAGGATGGACTCCACGGTCACTACGGCCAACGAGCGGTTTGAACAGCTCGACCTCACGCAGATGGCCACCAAGACAACACTCGACACCATCGTGTCACGCCTTGATGCATTGAACACGGTGGTCACTGATTTGGTGGCCCAAGGATGTGTTGGTGACGATGAGCCAGAGGACGCTGACCGCCGTGGCAAAGCTCGTCGTGTACCACGCTGCTCCGGTAATGATTCCTTTTCTAAGATTAAATTTAAAATTCCATCTTTCAATGGTAAATATGATCCTACTGCATATCTTGATTGAGAGTTAGAGGTTGAACAGAAATTTTCATGCCATGTTATTGCTGCAAATTCTCAAGTTAAAGCTGCTATTAGTGAATTTACTGAGTTTGCTTTAATTTGGTGGCGTGAGTATAAATCTAAACATCCAACAACCGTTCCGACCACTTGGGATGAATTGAAAGCTGCCATGCGACATCGATTTGTACCGTCATATTATGCTCGTGATTTGCTTAACAAAATGCAGCGTTTTCAACAAGGTTCTCAGTCTGTTGAGGACTATTACCAGGAGCTACAGAAAGGTATGATTCAGTGTGGGTTATTCGAGGAAAACGACGCTGCTATGGCACGTTTTCGTGGTGGTTTAAACCGGGAAATTCAGGATATACTTGACTATAAAGAATATGATGACATGACTACATTATTTTCATATGCTTGCAAAGCTGAACATGAAGTGCAGGGACGCCGCTCAAAGCCATTTTTTAACTCTTTTCAGGGTGAAGCTCCACTTCTGGCTCCGGGAACGCTCCTTCTACACCACCTACCTCCACGTCGACATCTCATGATAAGGCAGCCAAAGCCGCCGGCACTACTCCATCCACAGGCACCGTTCCTCCCACAGGTCGTACACGGGATATCACTTGTTTTCTTTGCAGTGGACGTGGTCACATGGCTCGGGACTGTCCCAACACACGCACTTTGATCATTCGTGACGATGGTGAGTACTCTTCCGCTAGTGATTCTGAGGATAATCAACATACTCTGCTAGCCACTGACTTTGCAGCACAGACGGATGTCCATGTCAACCCAGATGACGCCGATAGGTATGAAACTCTTGTTGTGCAGCGTATTCTCAGTACACAAGTCGCTTCACCGGAAACGAATCAGCGCCACACTTTGTTCCATACGAAAGGTGTTGTGCAGGAGTGGTCGATTCGCATCATCATCGACAGCGGGAGCTGCAATAATTTGGCTAGTACTATGCTGGTCGAGAAGTTGTCGCTCCCCACTCGTAAGCATTCAAACCCATATTACAGTCAATGGCTTAATGATGGTGGCAAAATTAAAGTATCACGATCGGTGCGTGTTCCTTTTTCTATAGGTGCTTACTCTGATTATGTTGATTGTGATGTTGTTCCTATGGAAGCATGCTCTTTGTTACTTGGTAGACCATGGCAATATGATACTGATAGCTTGCATCATGGTCGTTTGAATCATTATTCTCTCTTGTTTAAGGGTCAGAAAATAATTATCCATCCTATGACACCTGAACAGATTATTAAAGATGATCTTGCTAGAACTGTTAAAATTGTTAAAGTACAGGCACCATCACCATCCACTTCTGATAAATCTGAAATTAAGTTGAATGCTCCTGTTCTACTTGCTACACGTGCTGATTTTGATGATATTCGAGATGCTCCTTTGCCATGCTATGCACTTGTATGCTCTCGTGTGCTTGTTTCCCTTGAGGATGCACCATCTTTGGATATTCCGTCTGCGGTTGCTAACCTATTGCAGGAGTATGCTGATGTCTTTCCCAACGATTTGCCACCGGGTCTTCCACCGCTTCGTGGTATTGAGCACCAGATCGACCTCATTCTCGGCGCCCAGCTTCCAAACCGCGCTCCGCACCGTACAAACCCGGATGAGACAAAAGAAATTCAGCGCCAGGTGCAGGCATTGCTTGATAAGGGTTACATTCGTGAGTCTCTTAGCCCTTGCTCGGTTCCTGTGTTACTTGTTCCTAAGAAAGATGGTTCATGGCGTATGTGTGTAGACTGTCGTGCTATTAATAACATAACCATTCGTTATCGATACCCTATACCACGCCTTGATGATATGCTAGATGAGCTTAGTGGTGCCATTGTTTTTACTAAGATTGATTTGCGTAGTGGTTACCACCAGATTAGAATGAAAGTGGGAGATGAATGGAAAACGGCTTTTAAAACAAAATTTGGCTTATATGAATGGTTGGTTATGCCGTTTGGTTTGACTAATGCTCCCAGCACTTTTATGCGCTCGATGAATGAAGTTCTGAGGCCCTTCATAGGATTGTTTGTCGTTGTCTATTTTGATGATATCTTGATTTACAGTAAGTCTATGGCAGAGCATTTAGAACATTTGAGTGTTGTTTTTGACGCGTTGCGGGCTACCTATTTATTTGCTAACATTAAAAAATGCATCTTCTGCACACAACGTGTCTCATTTCTTGGTTATGTTGTAACCCCACAGGGTATTGAGGTGGACAGCAGCAAGATTGACGCCATTCGGGAGTGGCCTACACCGAGGACGGTTATACAGATTCGGAGTTTCCTTGGTCTTGCAGGGTTCTACCGCCGTTTTGTCCGTGATTTTAGCACCATTGCAGCACCTCTACATGAGCTTACAAAGAAAGATGTGCTTTTTTCTTGGAGTGATGCACATGAGGTAGCGTTCAACATGTTGAAAGATAAGTTAACCCATGCTTTTCTCTTGCAGTTGCCTGATTTTACTAAAGTGTTTGAGCTTGAATGCGATGCTAGTGGTATTGGACTAGGTGCTGTTTTGTTACAAGAAGGTAAACCGGTTGCTTACTTTAGCGAAAAATTATGTGGTGCTAGCTTGAAATACTCAACTTATGATAAGGAACTTTATGCTTTAGTGCATACATTACAAACATGGCAGCACTATCTTTGGCATCGCGAGTTTATCATTCATTCTGATCATGAGTCTTTGAAACATATTCGTACCCAAACAAATTTGAACCGTCGTCATGCTAAATGGGTCGAATTTATTGAGTCTTTTCCTTACATTATAAAACATAAAAATGGGAAGGATAATGTTATCGCTGATGCTTTGTCTCGTCGTTATACTATGCTGTCACAGTTAGATTTTATAATTTTTGGCTTGCAAACTGTGAAATATTTATATGTGGACGACGCTGATTTCAAAAATGTTTTCGCTCATTGTGTTACTGGGAAACCATGGGGAAAATTTCACTTGCAGGACAGGTTCCTGTTTCGCGCTAACACGCTGTGTGTTCCAGCTAGTTCGGTTCGTCTGTTGTCATTGCAGGAAGCGCATGGAGGCGGTCTCATGGGGTACTTTGGCGTCTACAAGACCCATGAGGTGCTGGCTGCCCATTTCTTTTGGCCCCGGATGCGCAAAGATGTTGAGCGCGTTGTTGCATGTTGCACTACTTGTCAGAAAGCTAAGTCACGTTTGAACAATCATGGTTTGTATATGCCTTTGCCTATCCCCACTTCTCCTTGGCTTGATATTTCGATGGATTTTGTTTTGGGGTTGCCTAGAACTAAGAAGGGGAGGGATAGCATTTTTGTGGTTGTTTATCGTTTCTCTAAAATGGCTCATTTCATACCTTGTCATAAGACTGATGATGCTAGCAGTGTTGCTGCCTTGTTCTTTAGAGAGATTATTCGGTTGCATGGTATTCCAAATACAATAGTCTCTGATCGTGATGCTAAGTTTTTCAGTCATTTTTGGAGATCACTTTGGAATAAGTTGGGAACTAAATTGCTGTTTAGTACAACTTGTCACCCTCAGACTGATGGGCAAACTGAGGTGGTTAATAGGACTTTGTCAACCATGCTTCGGGCTGTTCTAGATAAAAATTTGAAACGTTGGGAAGATTGTTTGCCTCATGTTGAGTTTGCTTATAATCATGCGACACATTCTTCTACAAAGATGAGTCCTTTTCAGATTGTGTATGGTTACATTCCTCGGGCGCCTATTGATTTATTTTCGCTTGATGCTGAGGACGTCCCGCACATCGATGCGGTTGCACATGTTGAACAAATGATTAATCTGCATGAACAAACTCAACAAAACATTGCTGCTGCTAATGCTAAATATCAGGTTGCTGGTAGTAAAGGTAGAGAACTTGTTACTTTTGAACCTGGTGATATGGTTTTGTTGCATTTGCGCAAGGATCGTTTTCCTACTTTGCGTTGTTCTAAACTGATGCCTCGTGCTGCTGGTCCTTTTAAAGTGCTAACTAAGATTAATGATAATGCTTATATCCTTGACCTGCCTGCGAAGTTTGGTGTTTCCACTAGTTTTAATGTTGCAGATTTGAAACTGTACGCGTGCGAAGATGCGGAGCTGCCATCGAGGACGACTTCAGTTCAAGAAGGGGAGGATGATGAGGACATCACCGACCAGGCGCCGCCTCCTCCACTTGGACCAGTTACACGGCCTCGTGCACGGGAGCTAAATTACGTCATTATGCTAAAGAACGATGGCCCAGAAGACTAAACGACGGTCCACTAAAATTTCGGGCCAGAAGATTCAAAGACCATCCACCCGGAGGCCCAAAAGGGGCCCTAGGGTACTGTTCACGTGCACGCTACAGTACCGTGATACTGTTCACGCCGCCGCGCTACAGTAACGCGCGTGAACAGTAGCACCCTAGGGGTCCCTTGCCCCTATTTAGATAGACCCCTCTCTATTTTTCAGACTTGAGTTTTGTTTTACATCTAGCTTTAGCTACACTAGACCACGCACAAATACGTGCTGTCCTCTGTGATTCAGAACTCCACCTTCGAGTGATATTAAGATTGCTCGCCTCAAATTCTTGTTCGTTCTTCGATTGCGTACAGGAATTGATCTTCGTGATCAGGCTGATCTTGCACCGGCAAGGTTGGTAACCATCGGGAGCTGGTTCAGTGATTGCATTGGTGCTTCGAGTCTCGCTCGTCGTAGTCGGATCGTGAGGGTCAACAACCACCAGATCGAAGTTATCTCCACTCACCGAAAGATCGGGCACTCCCCCTCTATCAGTACTGGATCTACAAGCAGGGAATAAGTATTGTTCCAGGCATCAACACTACTCTGGCGATCCGCATTAAGCAGGCTCGTGGGGATTGGATTTTGTCGTGAGGAACATGGTTGTTGCCTTGCTATCCGTAATGAGGAACTTCAATTGTTGTGAGAGCCATGTGTGGTTCGAGGACCGGTGGTTGGTCACTTCCTGGTGTGGACTGATTCTTGGCTAAGTATTCTGGGTGCAGGTTGCGGCTTGACTGGTGTTGGTGCAGGTGAAGAACAAGCGCGAAAGGTCGTTGTCGGTGAGACCTCCGGGTGTGGAGAAGACAAGTAGGCTTGGTTCAAGGGACCCAGTGGCCAAAGGAGACAAGTGCGGGACACACAGTGGCAAGAACATCAAGATGAAGTCGTGGAAGGTTTCTTGGTAGAGCCACAAAACCAAGATTGATCCGGCACTACGTGGGAGCCGAGTTATGAGTGGTGACTGGCAGAGGCTACCGAGTTCTTGGGGTTTCTGGTGGTTCATCAGAAAACCACTGGGTTCCTTGGTTGATCCACAAAGCCAAGATCGAAGACGGAGGTGCAGCAACATCGGACTGGTCTAACCAGTGAGGAGCACCGGTCTGACCGGTGTGCGACGACGCAGTCCGGAGACTTCGAAGCGGAGGACATCGTCGGGATCTCAAGGCTTACGTCGAGCCTATGCAAGTTTGCTGTCACTGGGCATACGTCTGATGGTGCGAAGACATTGTTTCCCAAAGTGCCCTTCGAGGGAGTGTATCCTAGTGTTAGGACTTAGGGGTAGTTTCATTTTTCGGTTGCCTCCATATAACTCAAGTGGTGAGAGGATGGCAACCATCTCGTGGAACTCTAGCTCATTTTGTTTTGCTATTTTCCCCTTCCAATTTCCTTTGGAATTTCTAGGACTAGCTTGAGAGCTTCATGGTGAGATCTTGTGAGAGGGGAGGATGATCGGGTGGCAAGCTAGACCTTGTATGAACCTCATTTGTATGTATAGATGATTCGACGTGGTTCCTCAAGGCTTGGATGTGTCTTTCCTGTTTCTTCTTTTTGGTGATTTTCGGAGCCCTTTCTTAGCGAATTCCATGTGGTGGATTCGAGGCCTTTCTCTTTGGGATTTGTTGGGGGAATGTATGCTTGAACCCTTCATAGTTCTTTTCCCTTTGATTCCCGTCCCAAATTCGTGAGCGAAGGGGCTCGATTTTTTGGTTTTTGTCTCTAGGGTTAGAGGCATTCTTGGTGGGATTTCTTCAATTCCTCTCGATTTAGCAAGTTTTTGTAGACCAAATCTTGGCTGTGAAGTGCCCATGAGGTGTTCCTACTATCCCCAAAGTCTTGTGGAAATCCGTGGAGCTATTTGGGAGATCGGGAGTTGGTTTTGGGGGAGTTGACCCGTGGGCGCTGTTCATCCCGAACTACCCGACCTGACCGGTCTGACCGGTGCTGCTCATCAGCCTGACCGGTGCAGAGGCTATGTGGCATTTGCCTCGGATGAATGTCTCGTTGAGTTCCCTATTGTCTCGTGATGCTGCTGTTTCGAGTTTGGTCAGTTTTGGAGCTTAGTAGGTTTGTTTGGTGGATTTTGGATTTCTTGGCTTGGACTAGTCTGACCGGCGAGCTAAACTAGACTGACCAGTGTAGGGGCCTTCTGTGGAAGTTCTTAGGTTTTTCCAGGTTGCTCCAGCAGGGACCAGTCTGACCGGTGCTGCTCACCGGTCTGACCGGTGCAGTCTAGTCGTGCTAGAGTTGCTTGTTCCGCTGCGTTCTTGAGTAGGTGTAGGTGGTTGTTGGTTCCTAGGACCAGTAGCACTCCAGTGGATGCGTGGTCTTGATCAACTAATGTAGTTGAGTCGGAGACGTGTTTTAGAAGCTGTGTTCGTCTTGTTGGAGTTTCAATCTCCTTCAAGAATAATTTTTATTGGCTCCCATTCACTCCCCCTCTCTGGTCGCTAGATTGGTCCTTCAATTGGTATCAGAACCGGTTCAGTTCTTCATTGACTCTAACCAGTCTAAGATCCAAAGATGGTGTAACAGGAACGGGGATCGGGTCCTCCACACTTCGATGCATGGGAAGAACTACCAGATATGGCTAAGGCGGATGGTAGTGTTGCTCTGCGGAAAGGGTCAGGACGTTTGGGACGTTACGGTAAGCACAACTTATGTTCATCCGATTAACTTCCTTGCTCCAGGATCAAGGGATATGTTCGATGCCAGCAACAAGGCGGGCGACTACTTGTTTGGTGCTCTGTGTCAGTCTGAATTCGATTGGGTTCACACAGAGGACTTAGCTTGTAGGATTTGGGAGCTGTTGAAGGATGCTCATACTGGGAATGCTCAGGTTCAGGTTTGGATGTACGCGACTTACCTGAGAGAGTACGAGAACTTCACTCATCTCCCCAGTTAGTACGTCGATGCCCTTTTCTAGCGGTTTATGGTCGTGGTGAACAACATGAGAGCCATTGTGGCCGTGCTCCCATATGATGATCATGATAGAGTTGTGAAGCTCTTGCACTCGTTGGATCGCACCTTATGGGATGGAAAGGTCGAGGATATTCTTGAGTCTGAGAAGTATGACACCTTGACCGTGAAAGAGTTGTTTTCCTAGCTCAAGTTAGTTAAGCTGGATCATGGTATGACTGCCCGTCAAGAGAGCCCGACTGACTCTCATAGTCTTTCTCCTGTCGGTGGCAAAGGTGCTAAGTCTAACGCTATTGCATCCTCCAGGATGTACTCTCTGTCTTCTTTGATGACTTTGCCAGACGAGGTGTTCGACACGCATGGAGAGGACGAGCTGGCGCTGCTGACCAGGCAGTTTGAGAGGCTGCATGAGTACTGAGTGAACACAAGGAGAAATCTATGGACTGCTTTTAGTGTGGCAAGCCAGGACACTTCGTTGCCGACTGTCAGGAAAAGGAGAGCAAGGACGGCTACAAGCACCAGTCAAGCAAGGACGACAAGTACCGATCAAGGCGCGATCACAAGCACAAGAACAAGCATAAGGACGAGCGAGGGTCGAGGAAGAAGGACGGCCACGGCAGGAAGGCCCGAGCGGTGGTCTGGGCAAGCGACATCGATTCCAGCTCCGCCTACTCTTCCTCGAGTTCAAGTAACAGTGAAGATGAAGGTAATCGACACAAGAACAAGAAGTCATCTGAGAACTTGAGTGGGCTGAGTTGCTACGTGAGAGATGGCTTCTATGGCATGGCTCATAGCTCCGGCAGCAAGAAGAGTCACCAGAGCGACTCAAACTCCGACTACGAGGATGAAGTACGTGATGAGCTTCCCTTCTTGCGTGAGGAGAATGAGCGTCTTGGCAAGTTGCTTGATAATTGTTGGCGCTCCTTAGTCTCACCACTAAGTAATGGGGCTAGGGAACATCAGGTGGGAAAACTCACGATCACAGAAAGGTCCGCAAGTTCACGGATTACCATTGTAGCACTTCACTTGGTGGTATTCGGGTTGTGGTATTTATATTTTCCCAAGGGAGGCACGACGGCAAAGATGATCGAATAAATGGTGGAGAATAACCAAGACTTGGTAAAGAGCTATAGCGAGGGATAAAGAATAAAGATATTTGGGGATAATTTGACACGCGCTAGGAGATCTAGATAAAAGAACTAGAGAGGATAGAGAGCTGGGAGGACAACAAGACGAGAAAGGATCCAGTAAGGAATCGGATGCTCGTTAGCCTAAGAGGGGGAGGGGGTGAATTAGGCAACTTAAAACCTTAACCTATGGCTTCACTAATTTTACACAAAAGTAAACTAGAACATACTATCTATATGTGCAACTAAGGTTGTTCTAGTGTGAAACTCCCGTCCCAAAACAAGGTTTGCAACCTATAGCCATTCCTAGCATGATACTACTCTAGGAAAGTAAAGGCAAGCAAAGATTGCAATAGAGTAAATGCGGAAATGTAAAGGGGATGAGAGGAAGCAAACTCTTGACAGACGATTTATCCCGTGGTATCGGTAGGCACTAAGCCACCCCTAGTCACGTTGTTGAAGCACTCACAACAGAGTATTGCTTCCCGGTCACCAAGTCTCTCCCAAGAGCACCACTTGACTCGCCACAAAGGCTAGCCACCTAGGCACCTGCCAAGCTCCCATGGTCACCTTGATGTCGCCTCCACTGAGGAGCTTCTCCACCAAGGAAGGGGGTCTCCATGTCCCCCGCACAAAGTGTCCTCGCCACTCCACACCAAGCTGGAGGGTCGATGACGATTGCCGGTGAGACACTTAGGCCCCAAGGCTTCCGGCGAACCTTGTACAACTTGATCCACTCAAGAATCACCTCACAAGGTTGGCACAACCATGCACTCACTCAGCTCTAAGCTAAGCCTAGCACTAAGCACATATAGAAAGCATATGCAAGTCTAAGGATGAGCAATTAAGCACTTGGATGGATTGGATATGATCTTCAATGTGTCTTGAACTCCTTTGCACTTCCAGACAATCCAGCAACCTCAAATGGGTGAGCGGAGGGGGTATAAATAGCCCAAGGCATCAAACTAGCCGTTGGTTAACGTCCACTGAAAAAGGTACCGTCGGATGATCCGACGCTATATTTTCCAGGGCGTCGGTTCATCCGGTGCCCCTCCCACGTCACTTAGCCGTTGAGGTTCTCTGACACAACTGCTCCGACGCTATGCACCGACGGTGCGTCGGATCATCCGGTGCTGAAGACCCTGCGTCCAAGTCGCCTCTGTTAGCTTCCAATCGACCGTCGGATAGACCGACACTACCTCTTGACCAAGGTGTCGGATCATCCGGTGCTGAAGTCTTTATCTTGGCGCGTCTCTGTATGAATTCAAACTGAGTGTCAGATAGACCGACGGTGTCCCCACTCAGACCGTCGGATCATCCGGTGCTACTGTCTTCGCTACTCTTCCTCTGCAACTCGTCTGACGCATCTAGAAATTGGACCGTCGGTTCATCCGACGGTGCCTAGGGTTTCAACCAGTGTACCAACTCGTCCGACGATTGCACCAACGCTTGCTATTTGGGTACCGTCGGTTCATCCGACGGTGTCTTTTTCCTTCTTTTTTTCGCATCTTCAACTTGGATCTTTTCTTCAACTTAACATACTTAACATACTTAACATGCCATTACTTATAGCCTCCAAAAATATACTAAGTCCTCAAATTTGCTGTAAGTAACCTAACATGTCCATGGTATGTTAACTTGTGGTATGACATGTTAGCTTGGGCATGGTATGTTAACTTGTGAATGGTATGTTAACATGTGGTAACATCCATGGGACCTAGGAATGCCTACAAAGACATGCTAGGCAATGTGGTTAGTCCCATTACTTGTGTTAGCATGAATCACCAAAATCAACTCGAACAAATGGCAAATGGGGCCATGTTCGCTACAATCTCCCCCTTTTTGGTGATTTATGACCACACAAGCAAAGCAAGCATAAATTTGCAAAAATTGACAATTATAGCCACTTACACTTGCTTGGATGCTTACCATCATCCAAACTCCCCCTAGATCAACCTTCCCCCTTTTTGATCTTCTCTTCCTATGTTCACATTCTCCCCCTTTGGTCTCATATCCTTGAAACCACTAGCTTGCTTTGGTCTCACATTCTACCCCTTTGGAATAAAATCTCTAGAAAGTCCAAAACAAAAGGGCTCCAAGGAAACTAGAAAGTCCTAGCAAACATAGCTGAAAGAGAAATGTTAAGTACAAGGGAGAAAGTCGCATGAGCCATGATCCATATGTATGATATCAATGAAGATACTACATGCAAGAATGACTAAGGTGGATCACAAGCTTATGAGACTAGCATGATACAAACTAAGCTCCCCCTAAGTGTGTGCACAAAAGGATACCACTTGTAAGACGAGGGCAGTGAGAAACAAGTGCACAACTACAAACTTGAAAGACAAGGAAGCTTAGAGCATATCATGCAAGGAGGTAGCTTAAAGGACAAGAGATAAAACAAATGGGTTCTTGTTACATTACCACTTGTAGATATCACTTGTAGTCTTCTAATTGTTGCATACCTCCGGGGGGGTTGTTCCTCTCTACCTTGTTGGCACCACATTGAGATGATCCTCTTGGAGATGATATCACTAGGTAACACCACTTGAAAGAAGCTTGCATAGAAGACACTTGGGGTGCCACAAGGATTAGAAATGTATGAGTACATTGCCTTTGAACTTATATAGAGACATAAGCTCGCACGGGCATGACTCAATAGCATGAAGCTCATATTGCTATATTCACTCTTTTAGAGATGTTAGATCACATTGAGAGTGAAATAGCATTATCTTAGAATGAAGCACCGCACCGGAATGCGTCACCAAGGGACTACATAAGATAGGCTTGAAACAATGTTAGTCCCATAAGCAAACCATAGGATGAGCTCCCCCTAAAAGTGTGCATTTAGTGTTTGAATCACCAACCAAATGTATGCAAATTGTTTATGACAACAAAGGGGAAGCTAACCCTATAGCTTGATCATGATGCAAAGAGATATATATGAAAACATGCACCATGAAAGAACAAGTGTAGCTTTCCTACACACTAAACAATCCATGTAGGTTGCTCATGGGTTAGCACATGACACAAACAACCTACCATATGTAAACATTGCAACAAATGCAACCTAAACAAGGCAATGGAGCTACAATGATACAAGAGATAGGTACTAGTTTCCATTACCTCAACCGGGGAACTTGGGCAACACATGCCCAACTCGCAAGATTGGCTTCTAGGCTTGAATCTTCTCATCTTGATTGTGCCAAGCTTCCCAAGTCCCCGCTCACAAGGCCTTCAAGTGTCCTTTGGAACCCAAACCATTTGAGGCCCCTTCATGATGATGCTGACTTCCTTGGGCACCCAATTGGGTTCGTTCCAACCCCGCTCCTCCTTCATCTTCCCAACCTTGTGTGCAACCACCTTGCCATTAGCCTTCTTCTTGATGACGTAGGTGTTGCTCTTAGTCTTGTTCTTGCGGTCGGGCTTGGTGTAGATGAGGGAGCTCTTGATGGTGGGCTTCAACTTCTTCTTTTCGCCCTTGTCCATCTTCTTGACAAATTGAGGGCATTTGTAGAACTTGTTCCATTCTCCATGACACTTGTAGCAAGTCACGATTGCACCCTTCTCAAGCTTTTTCACCATGGGATCACGGTTATCTTGAGAAGGTTGGACTTTGCTCTTCATGTCTTGAGAGATGTCCACTTGTTCTTCATCACTCTTGCCCTTGCCCATCAAGCTTGCCAACCTCTCTCGGAGCCATTTCACTTCTTACTTGAGCTCATCATTTTTCTTGCCTATGAGACAATCACATTTTTCTACAACAACATTCTTATTGCAAGATGGTGAGCAAGATTCATCAATTAAATAAATGCAAGAAGTTGAAGCATCTACCTTGGAGATAGGAATTGCACAAGGGATAGATGATTCATTAAGCTCAAAGGAATTACTTGTTTTAATCTCATTCTCAATCTTAGATTTTAGCTTATCACACTCCTTGCTAAGCAATTTGAATTTGCACAACAATTGTTCATAAGTTGTAGCAAGGGTTGCACTAAGATCATTGGGAGCATTGAGTTCTTTAATTTCATTAGCTTGTTTCTCAAGAATTCCTTTTTGCTCATGGACTAGCTCAACAAGATCATCAAGAGAGGTGGTGTCGGATTCGTCATCACTAACATTGCTCTCCATACCTTTGGCCATAAGGCACATGTGTAGTGATGACGGAGGACCTTGCATGAAGCGGGTGGTGAAGTTCTTTCTTGATTCATCACTTGAGGTAGAAGAAATTGATTCTCCACCACTTGTCCACTCACGGACGGCGATAGTTGCTTCTTGCCTTGGTCTCCTCTCCTTGACCACCTTTTTCTTGGGCTTGTGCTCGATCTTTGTGAACTTGATGTGTTGATGATGACGCCCTTCTCTCAAGTGGATGTTGTAGCCGTACATGTTGACTTTCTTCACATACTTGAAGATCTTCTTCACGTACTCGACCACCATAGATTCAACCTCTTCATCACTTGAGGAATCTTCATCGTCACCATCATCACCATCATCCTCGCTTGAGCTTCCATGAATAGCCATCCTACTCAACATCTTCTCTTGATGGCTTGAGAGAGCATGGCTTGTAGTTGGAGAGGATGGTTCTTGGGGCTTTTCTTGGGGCGCCTTCTTTGACTTGGGCATTAGTTTAAGCTCATGTGCCATGATCTTGCTCAAGATGTGAGATGGCTTCAAATCTTCGAGCTTCTTCTCGTAGATGATTGCCTTCACCAAGTCATAATCGGGCTTCCAGAGACTTTGAAGGATCTTGTGGTTGATGTTCAAGTCCGTGATGTCCTTCACACCTAAAGCATTGATCTCATTGACAAGAACATTTAGGCGTGAGTACATAGATTCGACATTTTCATTTGCAATTTGCTTAAAGCTATTGAATTCCTCAAGGAGACAACCGTAGCGTTCATTAGCAACTTCTTTTTTTTGGGAGACATTAGCAACTTCTTTTGAACCCTCATTTTGCTCCTTGATGGTTTTCCATAGCTCATGAGCATTTTCACAAGTACAAACTCTATTGAAAATGCCTACATCTAGTGAGGACAAAATGATACTCTTGGCAATTACATCAAATTGCTTTTCCTTCCTAGTACCATTTTTCATGCCCCCATCGGTGACTCTCCAAACATCAAGGTCCTTATCTTGGAGATAGGACTCCATGAGAACCTTCCACCGAGGGTAGCCCGATCCATCGAAATGTGGAGCCAAACCTATGGTATCCACCCCTTTCATTCCTCTATAGAGCAACTCACTAGGCGGTGAAGCCTAACCGTTCTAATGAGCCGATTTTCACAATTTACCAATCGAATTGGTGTTTCCTTGTGAAGGAAGTGAGTCCCAGCTCTAATACCACTTGTAAGGAATCGGATGCTCATTAGCCAAAGAGGGGGAGGGGGTGAATTAGGCAACTTAAAACCTTAACCTACGGCTTCACTAATTTTACACAAAAGTAAACTAGAACATACTATCTATATGTGCAACTAAGGTTGTTCTAGTGTGAAACTCCCCCAAAACAAGGTTTGCAACCTATAGCCATTCCTAGCATGATACTACTCTAGAAAAGTAAAGGCAAGCAAAGATTGCAATAGAGTAAATGCGGAAATGTAAAAGGGATGAGAGGAAGCAAACTTTTGACACACGATTTATCCTGTGGTATCGGTAGGCACTAAGCCACCCCCAGTCCAAGTTGTTGAAGCACTCACACAAGAGTATTGCTTCCCGGTCATCAAGTCTCTCCTAGGAGCACCACTTGACTCGCCACAAAGGCTAGCCACCTAGGCATTTGCCAAGCTCCCTTGGTCACCTTGATGTCACCTCCACTAAGGAGCTTCTCCACCAAGGAAGGGGGTCTCCATGTCCCCCGCACAAAGTGTCCTTGCCACTCCACACCAAGCCGGAGGGTCATTGACGATTGCCGGTGAGCCACTTAAGCCCCAAGGCTTCCGGCAAACCTTGTACAACTTGATCCACTCAAGAATCACCTCACAAGGTTGGCACAACCTTGCACTCACTTAGCTCTAAGCTAAGCCTAGCACTAAGCACATACACAAAGCATATGCAAGTCTAAGGATGAGCAATTAAGCACTTGGATGGATTGGATATGATCTTCAATGTGTCTTGAACTCCTTTGCACTTCCACACAATCCAGCAACCTCAAATGGGTGAGTGGAGGGGGTATAAATACCCCAAGGCATCAAACTAGCCGTTGGCTAATGTCCACTGAAAAAGGTACCGTCGGATGATCTGACGCTATATTTTCCAGGGTGTCGGTTCATCTGGTTCCCCTCCCACGTCACTTAGCCGTTGAGGTTCTCTGACACAACTGCTCCGACGCTATGCACCGACGGTGCGTCGGATCATCCGGTGCTGAAGACCCTGCGTCCAAGTCGCCTCTGTTAGCTTCCAATTGACCGTCGGATAGACCGACACTACCTCTTGACCTAGGCGTCGGATCATCCGGTGCTGAAGGCTTTGTCTTGGCACGTCTCTGTATGAATTCAAACTGAGCGTCGGATAGACCGACAGTGTCCCCACTCAGACCGTCGGATCGTCCGGTGCTACTATCTTCGTTGCTCTTCCTCTGCAACTCGTCCGACGCATCTAGAAATTGGACCATCGATTCATCCGACGGTGCCTAGGGTTTCAACCAGTGTACCAACTCATCCGACGATTGCACCGACGCTTGCAATTTGGGAACCGTTGGTTCATCCGACGGTGTCTTTTTCCTTCTTTTTCTTCGTGTCTTCAACTTGGATCATTGCTTCAACTTAGCATACTTAACATGCCATTACTTATAGCCTCCAAATATATACTAAGTCCTAAAATTTTCTGTAAGTAACCTGACATGTCCATGGTATGTTAACTTGTGGTATGACATGTTAGCTTGGGCATGGTATGTTAACTTGTGAATAGTATGTTAACATGTGGTAACATCCATGGGACCTAGGAATGCCTACAAAGACATGATAGACAATGTGGTCAGTCCCATTACTTGTGTTAGCATGAATCACCAAAATCAACTCGAACAAATGGCAAATGGGGCCTTGTTCGCTACAGATCCAAACACGATCTATCTATTCTTGTCAACTCTAGGCAAAGGGGCTAAAGGAAAGAATAACCAAGGCAAGCTAACTCAACAAGCGCTTATAGTCCTGCAAGGGCATGCAAATTTGTGCCCTCAGACTGGGATGATAAGGGAGGACTACGACGCGCTGAATCCTACCGGTCCGAACTAATGTGGTGGACTACAAAGCCCGTCCGGAGCTGTCACCTCCTTAGGGTACCACAACTATTCCATTGCGCGGGACACCAATCTAAGACTAAGGTAAGCTCTGAGCACCGTGCTCACAACAAACCAACGAATCCTCCCCAGGTACCGCAGTCTCTCTCTCCCGTGAAACACCGGAGATCAAGGGAAGAACAACCACAAAACTATAGGGTTCAAGAGAGCTATGCTAACCGAGACTAAACTAACTTTAGTCTAAACCATAAAATAAAGCTTCAAAGCAAAGTAAAAGTTGAATGTAATGACTCGAAAAGTAAGATTGAAAGATAACTTAAATTGTACTTGAGTCTAAACAAAGAAAGGATACAAGAGCAATACCGGAACTCTGAAGAAGACTCCATCAGAACCCCGAGACTCGCTCGACTCGACTCTAACTCCCAAGCTACACTAATCCTACTCTAAGTGAACAAAAGAGTGGAAATGAGATGCTCCAGTACTGTGTGTTCAATCCAGCGAGTGTGAGGCTCCTTTTATAGGTAAGTGAGGTTGGTTTAGTGTGTGGGCCCATTTTCATAGGTGCGGGCTGATGAGGAGGTGCGGCCGACCCTATGATCCATCGCCTGTTGACTTGGACGCTCCTGAGGCGGTTGAAGGTCGGTAACTTGAGTTAGTTTTGGTCGTCACGGCGGTTGGGAGGTGCGGCCGGCCCGCCTCTAAGCTGTGGGATGAACCGCCTTCACTCAGTGACACTCAGGATGGTATTGGAATGACGGTTGTGGCGGTTGATCAGTCGCAGAGGTGTACCCATTGATCCAAGTGATCACAGCTTCATCCATTCAATCAAACTAACGTTTCCTTAATAAATATTGTTCATCCAAGTCATGCACATGGGGAAAGAAGTGATTGGGACCGAAGACGTGGCACGGGGCAGGTGCGGCCGCACCTGGCAGGGCCGGCCGTACCTGCCAGGCCGACCACACCTGCAGGGCCGACCGTGCCTGGCTCGTGTGGCACATTGGTTCCATTTCCCCCTAAATGTGTACCTGTCCATAAAAATTGCAACACAACTCGTGGAACTTAATTAGTATAACAAATGTGCATGAAACTTGTTGTATACTCCTCTTGAACACGAGGTCTTGACAGTCAAATCTTTGTTGTATGGACCGTCAACAAACTCCCCCAATAAAAACATTTGCTCGTCCTCGAGCAAAGCCTAGACTTGGCCTCGGTGGATCAGGGGTTGCTTGGTGTTATCACTCGGCAAGTACCTGCGCACAAACTCCGTGCTCTTCTTGTAAATTTGAAAAGGTTGGTATAGGAGAAGCTTAGCCTTACTTTACCTGTGGGGTTTTTAGCTTTCCATCTTGCCTTGGGAGTTGAAAAGTAGAATGGGTTTTGACTTTGCATCTCTTACTCTTCTTCTTTTCTGGATCCTATGTCGGAGTTTTTGAAAATTTTGCAAAGAAAGACAAGGTTCCATGGATGGTTCACTCGATCGCTCAAGTGGTATTTGTTACCTCACCAAAGGCTTTAAGCGAGCGTCAACTTTCTACTTCTATAGCTTGTATGTGGAGCTTTGTGTAGGATAAGTATGAGGCTCACTTGTGGCACATGATATTGTTGAGCCAAAGACCAGATCCAAGAAGAAACTAGTCATGCAACTTGATCAAGATGTGCAAGTGTGTGGAATATTTTTGTTTGCTTTTATAAACACCCCCTTCTTTGAGATTCTCCTCTTGCTTTTATTTTGGAGGTGGGTCATGCTTTCTTTTTCTCTTTTTCTCTATGCTCTTTGATTGGAGCACATTTTTTCTATGCTTCTTGAGCATATTCTTTTTTTTCCTATGACCCCTCTCTCCTTTTGCAAGATTACAAGAAGATAAATCTGTTTGAACTTTGGAGTATTTATTTTTGGTGGATGGATGACATGTTTTGCGTAACTCCCGGTGTAGGAGTTAGTATGTATATGTGGGTGTACGTGATCTGGATTAGGGAAGCATGAAAAGATTCTACAAAGGGTCACAACAATTTGGCAAAATTCAATGGGTCACAAGAAAGCATATGTAGAAGGTTTGAGCATTGATATCGAAGTATGGCTTTGGTTGGTAGTATGACCATTGAGGAACTTGCTTTGTTTTATTTTCAAATAGAAATCATCCAAGATTTTCACCATACTTTGAGATAGAGAAGATTAGCATTGTCGCACCATATCATACTAGTCAAAAACCCAGATTTGGTCATAGGCATTTGCTTCCCACAAAGTTTTATTTTAGGCTTTCGTCTCAAAAATACCAACAAATTAAAAAAGGCATAGAGCACAAAGATATGCACTAGGTTCTTGCAAAGTTTTAGCATAGCAACCATTCATCATTTCCAAAGTGAGGGTATAGACAGGATTCCAAGCACATGGTTGAAGCAAAGATTTCTTTTATTCAAAAGAGATAAACAAGATGTTAAAAAGTAGTTTGGATGGCATACCTTCCTTGATTGAAAATGGGGTCTCCCCCAAGTTAGATTTTGGCTCTCTGGTTGGCCTGTCTTCATTTTGGTGATGGGATGAGCACCTGGATGCTTGTAGTTGTTGTCTTGATGGATTTGTAAAAAATCATAGGTACGGCCGGCCCTACAAAATTTTCACCAGGCACTCGTGTTCCCTCCTGTAAACATCCTGTATAAAAATTTTGTCGAGGGGAGGTACGGCCGTGCCTTAGGTTCGGTCGTATCACCGAAAATCTCCCCAAACTGCTTTTCTAAGCCTTGTTTATTTACTAAATGCAATGATGCAATGATCAAAATCTAAACATGATTGATGCACGAAATAAAAGGATTGAAAGGGAAATATGAGATAATTACCGGTTTACCTCTCGGTGAGGGCTCGTAGTTTTGAGTCCGTGAGCGGGACTCCTCCAGTTGCTTAATTGATCTTGGGATCGTCCGGTCCTGGAGTGGAAGACTCGAACGATGCTCTCTTCACATGCCACACCTTCTTTGTTTTCTTCAGTGGTGATGAAGTAGGTGGAGCTTTGGCGGGGGTGTTCTTGAATTTTGTCTTCTTTTCCCCCTTAGCTTTGTTAATTGCCTTTGACTTCTTGGGTTGGTGGCGCCTGTTGGGTACTTTGTCTTTCTCCCAATGCTTCCTCATCATTGTAATGAGGCTATCCACCTTGGGCTTGGTCGGGGATACCTTTTCTTTCTTGTATTGGTGTCGTGGTTTCCTCCACCCTCTAGCTTCCTCAACTTGCACTAGATAACATTGCTCTTCATTCGCTTGGAATTTGAATTTCATCCTCCTTCGCCCTATGCGGAATCGGATCTTCCCGGCCCCGACATCAATCCTTGCATTGACATCTCTTAGGAATGGTCACCTGAGAATGAGAGGTATTTCTTCTTGTGTGTCGAGGACCACGAAATCCGCAAAGACATACGAGCCTCTGACATTCACCAAGAGATTTTCTACTATGCCCTCTGGATATTTGATCGATGATTCCGCAAGTTGGACTTTCATCGTCATCGGAGAGATAGCTGGAAATCCTAACTCTTCAAACATGTCTTTGGGCATGAGGTTGACACTCGCTCCAAGGTCACAAAGAGCATTTTTGATCTCTTGGTAGTAGATTGTGCATGTGATGCCCGGATATCCATTGTCTTTCTTGTGCAAGACTGCTGATTCATCCCATGGGTCTCGGATTTGATGTATAAGCTTCCCTACATGATTAGGTGCATATGTCCTCCTAGATGGCTTACCCCATCCGGTGGATATGGTGCTAACATGCTCTCGGGTAGGCTGAGGTTGCCCCAGGATTCCACCCGACTCAGAAGAAGATAAAGAAGTAGCAAACTGAGATAGTTGAGTTTCTATCATTTTATTAAAGCTAAGCTGATTCTTCATGGTAGAGGTGAAGGATTCTATGTTGGAATTAAGATTTTCAAGAAGTTTCTCATTGGCGGCTATCTTCTTATTTAAACTTTCATTAATTCTAGCTTGACCAAATACAAGATCTTTAATGGAAGGCTGATTATTGAAAGAGTTAGAACAGTTACCTCCATTTTGATTGTTGAATGGGACGTTGGGCCTCGAGTTCCACCCTTAATTGCTATAGTTGTTGTTGCGGAACCCGTTCTTGTTGCCATTGTTGATGAAGTTGGCTTCTTCCCTTGTCTCGAGACAATCACTACAAGGTTTTCCCCCTATTGCAACAATTTCCTTAGGCAACACCACTAATTCGGTTGCAATAGAGGGGTACTATTGCACCGAAACGGTGATTCGGTTGCAATTTGTGTGTCTATTGCAACATAAAATTTGTGTTGCAATATTTATTTTTTGTGTTGCAACAAGTTGACGCTAATGCACCCATTTTTAGGATTTCTGTTGCATTTTGTTGGAAATAATGCCACCCCATTATTGTGTTGCATTAGCATTCCTTGCGTTGCAATAGAAAGTTGTTGCAGCCACCATACTAGGGATGGTTTCGTTTGAAAAACTATGTCGCAACGTAGAATTTTGGTTGCAAATATATCTTTGTGATGTTGCAACAAGTTGGCGCTAATGCACCCATTATTCAGAATTGTGTTGCATTTGGTAGGAAATATTGCTACCCTATTTCTGCGTTGCACTAGAAATTTGGGTGTTGCAATATAAACTTGCTATGGCTACCATACTAGGGTTGGTTGCGTTTGAACGGCCTTAAGCAACGTCTTATTTGGGTTGCAAATATATCTTTGCGTTGTTGCAATACAAGGAAGGCTATTGCTTCATTTATAGCCTCAAGGAGGAATATTGTGTACGTATTGCCACAAAATTTGTTTTGATGAAAAAAATCTGCTATGGGGTTGTAGCGAAATTTAAATTGCGATTTAATAAATAAATTTTATTATGAAAAATCTGAATTTTAACAATATGGTATAGACTATATGTACCATGAAAAAAAGAGAGGATTTGTTTAGATGAAAAAATTGTGTGCTATGGGGATGTGGGCTAAGCCAGACCACAATAGGCTCAACCGGCGAGCGTAAAGCCCAGCGAGCGGGAGCCCGAGTGGACCGGCCAGCCCATTAAGCCCCATAGCGCAAGTAGCAAGCATTAGTTGATGATGGTAATACGGAGTTCGAAAGCGCAGGCACGCCTCTCCTTTTAAGTTGGGATACCCCCTTCTCAGTTTACGGGGTGGCACTAAAGGTACTGGAGACTAGGATGTGAAAATGTCAAATGGGCCGGTGAGAGTAATAAAAACAAGGATATGCCGGCCCAAATCGTCTATAACTTTCAGCTCCCCCACCCCCAATACACTTTTGCTCCCAACCATCCCCCTCGTCCGCTCTGACCATCGCGTCCACATCGAGATGCCCCGCATCGCGGTTTCCCCTGAGGCAAGCGGCGACAGTGGCCGGAGTGGCCGCATAGAGCCTTCCCAGACCAACGGCGGGCGCGGACGAAGGGGCCGCAGCGCCGTAACACAGCCGAGCGGCCGCCACGGCGGCGGGGGGCCGCATCGAGGGGATCCTGGAGAGCGGCGGCAGCGGACGGCGGGGCCGCACCGAGGGTTTTCAGGCGAGAGGCGGCGGCGTACGGAGGTGCCACTACTCCACCACGCAGAAGCGAGATGCACACGGGCAGTTCAAGTGTTCCACACCACCTACATCGTCGTCCTCCGGTATGGTCGGCGGCACCCCAACCCTGTCGTCCTCTGGTACGGACGACATCGCCACCTCCTCGTCGTCGTCTGACGGCCTGCATCGCCAAGTCGATCCATCTGGTAAGGGTAAGCAGGCCCTAGTCGGATGCAAGCGTTCCTGAAGAGAAGTGAGGTACACTACCCTACCCTCTTTGATTTTCAAGGAATCGTGTGACTCCTTTTGCAATTAGAAAAATGTTAGTAGTTCATAGTAATCAAAATTTCATACTAGATAATGATAATTGTGTTTTTGTGTGGATCCATCTCACCCCATACTAGATAATGATAATGATAATTGGCTTGATTTCTTGCCATCTTTTGCTGTGAATCTGACCTGTGTACATTTGATCATATTACTGAAAACAAAGCCAGCCAAATGAACGCAGGCTGTCCTATTTAGTAGGTTAGACCTTTTCTGGCAGGTAGTAGGGGGATCACGGGTAAACTGGTATACATTATGAGTCAAGAGATTGAATAAGCTGTTTTAAACTGAAAAATAGCAAATTGTTTTGTTTGGTCAGGCTAGTGAACACTGCTAATCAGGTGAGGATCATCATTCCAGACTCGGATGATGAGCAGGACAATAGCAAGAAACCGTCTCCATCGAAAGCTTCGGGATCATCGAAAAGAAAGGTGCATTTTTTGACTATTTTGCTGCATTGGCCACAGCTGTTGTAACACATTTCATGTTAGTAACTTGTGTTTGTTGTCTGCCATAGCAAATGCCCTTGTGCCAAATGTTTCAACAGCTGAAGGAGCGCTATGATGATTTGCGGGAGCAGATTGAGAACCTAAGCGTCGACATTGCTTTGGAACGCGGAAGACATGGAGATGACCCCGAAGGAATTCATGGAGACCGTTGTCGACAAGTTAGAAGTGATGGCGAAGAAGATCCGCAAGCTTCGGGATAAAGTCAATCGCAAGTAGTAGTAATCTAGCTTAGTACGTAACATAACCGGGTCCTAGGTGAATGTTATGCGGATCTTTGGTGAATGGTCTAAGAATGGATGTGTATGTGAAAACATCTAAGTATGCCAACATCTAAGTAATAACTTTGAACCTTTATATATGCATGTTCGTATGTCTATGTGTTTGGATCCGGATGAGCCCTTGCAAAATATTTGAACTTATGAGTGACACAAATTGAAATCCGTTGGGTCTGTCATGCATATTTGGACTAACCATCCGTCCGTTTTCGAATTGCGACATGCTATTGTTTATGCTATTCATGTGTATATTCACAAAGCATTGTGATCAACAATTTGGAGACTCTTCACTAGAACTCCTGAATTTTGTGTATTATTGTTAGCCTCTATAGTAGCCGATCAGAAAAGATAAATAATGAATAACGCATATGTTGAAAACCCGGGGCACATAATGTGAACCCTGAGAAAGGTCATACTACGTACAACCTCAGAAATATTGAAACGAGGTATTCCTTGGTTGTACTAAAATTTTGTCTATCGTGTATGTATTGCCACGATCAGATAGGGGCTCTTCCGATCTGGACTATTCCAAAATTCCGTCTTCGACAACCTGGTTCTTGTTGCGGAGATCTCCACGAGGGCCTCTAGGGGATCGATCTCCACGACCATCTCCACGTGATTCTTGTTGCGGAGATCTGAGTGGCGCTACGACCATGGCAGGTACGTACCGATGTCTTGATCTCGTATATATATTCAATCGTTCGCTGCATATATATGCATATTGGTATATATATCATGATCAAGGTCGATTGAAATATGAACAATGCAGATTAACTAATGGCATCAGACGAAGATCGCAGTTGGATGCGCTTGCCTCGACACTCAGCGGATTGGCAGAACAATTTTCGATTTTTTTTGCAAAAATTTACGGCCTCATCAGCGCGCGGTGGATCTATTGCGTGTCCATGTAATTTGTGTCAATGCATGATCAGACATTCCACCGTGCTTCCCATTCAAATTCATTTACTTAATAGAGGGTTTGCTGATTTTTTCATCGATGCTGGTAACATTCAAGACCAAACTAATACTTCATCTCAGGGTCCTGTGAATCAAGATGTTACTGCTGATCTCAATAATCATGATGCAGTACCTACAGCTGATGATACAACACATTTATTTGTAGAAGAAGATGAAGAAGATGGTTTGGATGATAACCCTGCTTTGCCACCAATACTACGATTAGAAACATTATCGGTGGCACTATACATCATGGACAAACCGAGAGATAAGGAAGAGGCGGATAAGCGAGCGAGAGATCTTTTTGAAACTATTAGAGCGAGGCAAAGAAGGAATTGTATCCAGGATGCAAAAATGCAACGAAGGTCTCTTTTATTGTGGAGCTTTTTCAGATAAAGTGCATGTATGGCTTAAGTAACTCGTCATTGGAGGCCATACTTAAGCTCTTTGGAAAGGTTCTCCCTGACCGGCATTGTATTCCTGACTCCTTGGATAAAGTGCAAAGGGTGATTCGAGACCTGGGCTTGGACTATGTCAAGATACACACATGCGAAAATGATTGTGTGTTATTTTTTGATAAATACGCAAATGCTGGAAACATGTCCCATTTGTAAGGAGTCAAGGTGGAAAGTTGTAAATAAAACCTCGATAATAATTGCAGTGCAGTGGGTGCTACTTCTGTTAAGAAGCGGTTACCAGTTAAGATCCTACACTACTTTCCTCTTATTCCTCGGCTGCAAAGAATGTATATGTCAAAGCAAATGTCAAAGGATATGCAGTGGCACAAGAATGAATTGGTGAATGATGGGAAAATGCGTCACCCTGCTAACTTAAAGGCATGGAAGCATGTGGATTCAGAGTTTAAATGGTTTTCAGAAGGAGGAGGTCGTAACGTTAGGCTGGGTCTTGCTTCTGATGGGTTCAATCCCTTTAGCATGCAAAGTCTTACGTATTCCATTTGGCCTGTCATCCTGGTTCCTTACAATTTGCCTCCATGGATGTGTCAGAAACAATCTAACTGGATTTTGTCAATGTTGATTCCTGGTCCAAAATCTCTTGGAATGGATACTGATGTATATTTAAGGCCCCTGATACTGTAGCTCAAGGAGCTTTGGAATAATGGTGTTAAAACAAGAGATGCAGGGACTAAGAAGAATTTTAGATTGTGTGCTATACTTCTTTGGACAATTAATGACTTCCCAGCCTATGCTATGCTGTCTGGTTGGAGCACTAAAGGAAAGTTTGCATGTCCATACTGCCACAAACATACTGAGTATTTGTGGTTGAAATATGGGCGGAAGCACTGCTACATGGCACATCGACGTTTTTTGGCCCCTGACCATCCATGGTGCAACAATGCGGTCAGCTTCAACAACAAGGTCGAAACCAGGGAGGCACCAGAACCACTATCTGGTGCACAGGTACTCGAGCAGTATTCTACTTTTGAACAAGTAGAATTTGGAAAGACATTGTTATAAAAAAGGAAGCGTGACGAAGACAACAGATGGCACAACTGGAGGAAGAAGAGTATTTTTTTGAGCTCCCTTACGGTCTTCTTTGCTCATCAGGCATAATTTGGACGTGATGCACATTGAGAAAAATATATGCGAGAGCATACTAGGCACTCTACTTAAATTGGATGGCAAATGTAAGGATGGGGAGAATGCTCGGCTTGACATGGAGCATCTACGGATACGACCAGATCAGCACCCTGTGATTAAAGATGATAAGTATAGCTTGCCATCAGCCTTGTACGAGTTAGATAAGAATGCTAGGGAAAGTTTGTGTGAATTTCTATATGGAGTGAAGATGCCTGATGGGGTTTCCTCGAATATAAGAAGATGTGTTGATGTGAAGTCACGTAAGGTGTCAGGCTTGAAAACGCATGACTACCATCTAATTCTACAAAAACTTTTACCCTCAGTGGTGCGTAGGATTTTGCCAGAAGCTGTTGTCATTGGATTGATTCAGCTTAGTAATTTCTTTGATGCACTATGTTCAAAGGAGTTGGTGGAATCAGAATTGGACAAGCTTAGCTGTTCAATTAGGGAGGCTGTTTGTCGACTTGAGATGATATTCCCAACTGCATTTTTTGATATCATGATCTATTTGCCTGTTCATCTAGCTGAAGAAGCTAAACTTGGGGGGCCAGTGTGTTACAGATGGATGTACCCAGTGGAACGGTACCTACGCACTGTGAAAGGATATGTGAGGAACAAGGCTCACCCCGAAGGTTCAATTCTTGAGGGATACATACTCGAGGAGTGCCTTACATTCCGCTCAAGATTCTTGGACGTGGACACCAAAGACAATCGTGTTGATCGACATGAAACGATTCTTGTTAATGAGCCACCATCTGGTTTGAACATTTTTCAGAAATGGATTACAAGAGGAGAGGACAGACGGTTGAAGAAATACCACCAAATGAGTTTCGGAAGCTGAGGCACTACATAATTTGCAATTTTGATGAAGCTAGACCATATGTCGAGTAAGATGCACTACTCAAGATCATTATTGCTTTTAATTTTAAATATCAAACTAACGGTAATATTCTTTTGTGTGCAGCGAGCATTTGGAAGAACTGAAGGCACATGGATCCAGAAATCTTGATAAGCGACTGGAGGCTCAACTCGTAAGATGGTTTGAAAGCAAGATCACAGGTTTACATGCTAGAGGGGAAGTAAGTTCAGATTTGTTTGCACTTGCTCAAGGACCGGATCCCCGACCTCGTACATTGAATAGATGTCATATCAACAATTGGCTTTTTCGTACCGTTAACATCGAGAGAACCCTTGTGACACAAAACAGTGGTGTGCTTGTCAAGGGTGAGGCAGAAGGCACAAATTGGTATGGGGTGATTAAAAGAATGATCTCACTGGAATTCCCTGGACAAAAAGAAGTTATTCTGTTCCAGTGTGACTGGTTTGATGTGCCTCTTGTCACAAGTACCAACAGAGGCAAAGGATACAGTAAAGATAAATATGGGGTCATTGACATCGATACTACTCGACACAAGTTTAGCAATGAACCCTATATTCTGGCAACACAGGCAGAACTGGTGTTTTATGTGAATCTGGTGAACAAACCTGGTTGGAGCAGTGTTATTTCAATGAAACCAAGGAACTTGTTTGCCATGCTTGAATTAGATCTCGAGGACTCACTTGCTATGGGTATCGAAGGTATTAATTTGCTCGGTGAACACCAGGTTTTGAAAAATTGGTCTAGATCGGACAAGGAAGGCACAACCGGCGATGTCTCAGTTATTAATCAGGTTCGGGCCGAGGCGGTTGATGAACCAGACGATGAAGTATTTGATGTTGATGATGAACATGATGCAAATGACACGTACATTGACGATGGAATTGTTGCACCAATAGTTCAAGATGCCCAAGATGATGAGTTTTTCAATTGATACTTACTCGACCGTAGTCATGACTTCTATGTTGCCATTATTTACTACTTCTGGAAGACTTTTGCATAAATGTTAATATTAAAAATATGAATCTAAAAATTGGTATTGGTATGACAAACAAAAATAGGGGGCTGTAGGGCAGGCCAGGTCACAACAGGCTCTACCGGCGAGCGTGAAGCCCAGCGAGCGGGAGCCCGATGGGCCGGCCAGCCCAACAAGCCCGGAGGTTAGTAGAGAGGAAGCAGTGTTCAGAGGAGTTCGGGATGGCAAGCACGCCTCCCCTTTTAAGTTGTGGTGCGCCCGCTTGAGGTAGCGGTGTGGCACTAAAGATTATCTTGATGTCTTCCTTGTGCGGCGCTTTCCACACACCGGAAGTAATAAGGACAAATGGGCCGGCCCACTCTCGGACCGCAATCCTTTTCTAACAAAAGTGCACATTGTTAATTTGCATATGTCTTGTTCCTTTTAATATGTTGATATAGAAAATAAAAAATTGACTCACAAATGATAAAAATTAATCTTTAGTAAATCAACAAATAATTAGAGTAATATGGAAATTATCTGTCAAAATTGCCCAAATAAACAAGGCCTCTTAGTTTCAATCCATCACTGAATTACTAGAAATATCTACACAGATACTTGTTCCGAAAACCCAGAAATTCTACTTGCTACTTTTGGTTAGTACATTTGTTACATGATTCTACAAATTAGCATCTGGCAGAAATCGGTAACCATGCTTGATCTCAAGCTGATTAGCAATCTCAAAAGACAGAAATGCATCCTTGGAGGCGTATTTCACCTGCCATTCGTGCAACACCCTCAAACCCCAATGCTTGTGGTCCACTTTCTGTCCTTGTACAGAGGTAGCTCCAGTACAAAATTTCCAATCTTCTCTAGTGAAGACCTGTAACCAATTTGGTACAGATGGCTATACTTGTCATCAACGTCAGAAACAATCAGTTGAAGGTCTTTCCAATTAGAAATCTTGATGCCGCAGTCCTCCTGTAGGCGTTCAACATCATTGGTGATATGCGCTCCGACAAAGATGTGGCCTTCCTCGCTGAGAAACTTGCTCAGGACATCACGAAGGTTGTAGCCGGCATGGTGCACCTAGAAAATTAGGCAGCGCGACCCGACACACAATTGCAACAATGCGAGCTTGTACCCGCCACTGCGAAGCTCAATCCACTCGGTGTCCAATCCAACGAGCAAACGTTCTGGAGGTGTGCTACCTTTGATTTCGTTGATGTACTCCGCCACTACTCCCGCGTCGCAAGTGACGGTGGTCTTGATGCTCGGGTACCGCTCCTTGAAGAATTCAACCTCATGCATCGTAGTTGGGGGCGGTCCCTACTTCTCCGAAAGTCGTGGACGGACGACGGCGGGGCGCCATTCGTCCCACTCCCAGCCGCTGCGATCTCGAACGTCGGCTGGATCAACGGCCTCCCACGGGTTCACGGCAACACTCTTGCCACCCTGCAGTCCCAATCCAAGAAAACAAAGTTCCGAATCTTCAACCTCGTGACAAATCCACGACTAGAAGAACTCATTGTGCCTTGTAGGACTAACCTTCGAAGCGACGCTCTCTGCTGACGCGGCCGGGATTGCTCCGCCCGCATCACCTAGGTTACTGTGGAGGCCGGCGGCGGCGGTTGCCTCTACGGCATCCCCCTTCGTTTGTGGGGCGCCACCGTCACCCGATGCGTCGCTTCGGGTCATCGCCGCCGTTTGGAGGTCGCTTGCGATGGCGGTTGCCGAGATTGCAAGCTTTGGGGGTCGCCGGCAATGGCGGCAAGCAAGAAAACCCCTTCTCCTTCGATAAGAAAGTTGGGGGGCGGGGTAGGGAAGAGGCTAAACTAGTATATTCTATGCTATCGTTTCGGCTTCATATACAAGTCAAATCGACGTGGTGGTTGCCGAAGCAATGGGCATGGCAAGATTTGAAGACAACCGACAAGACGAAGGGGCGGCGGTTCCTAATTAACTGCGACACGCACGCGCGCCTGGGGAGTCGTCGTCTGGCCGCAACGCTTCACCTGCACCGGATAGTTGCATGCAAAATCACACTAAGGGTGTGATGTCTGAAAAGGTTTGCGAAAAGCTCTGTATCGCAAAGTAGATCCAAGCTATGTATTTAGTTTTAGATTTCATCTACATTTACTACTCCATGAATGTGCACCATTAATGACAAATATTAAAGTAAGTTATTTTCAAAACTACTTTCACAATCTGTAGCTAAATATGGATTAAGTAGGTTCATTAGATTCGTCACACAAAGTTACGCTTACACGTGAAAAGGTTTTACAAATAAATTTTATTTAGTGTTCCATTTATGAAAGATTCTTGGGGCTAATTTTATTTAGATGCGAACGGGAGAAGGAACGCAGCACTGCGCCTCGCGATCTCCCACGCGTTCAGTCATACGTACACTACTTGAGTACCCTGGACGACCGATCAACAAAGCTCCTAGCCTCCTACTGAGCACGCGTCAGGTGCTGTGACAGGTGACAAGACGGCACGGGGGGCCGGAGTTTGCTTCGTACACCCGACCACGCCCACCCCGAAGCAGTGAACAAGAAATTGCAATGGCACAAACAAGGAACAATGCGACGAAGTTCGATTTCCTCGGCCACGAGGGGCCAGTACAGATTAATCTTACAAAGGTGAGTTACAGGCCGCCAATGTCGGCGGCAGCGCCGTCGCGAAGCATGTCGTCGATGTCAACCCCCGCGGCGGTGGCATCGGCCGCAATGGGGAAGTGCAGCGCGTAGTGCCGGTGCTGATCCGGCGGTAACGGCCACTCCGGCTGCAGAGCAGCCAAGGGAAACTCGACTTGAATGTCCGCCGTCGCGAGCGCGCGGGCGGCTCCCCCCGCGCGCACCGGCACGCACCGCCTCCCCGGACACGCCGGGGAGCGCGCGAAGACGGTCGGGCGGCCGAGTCGGCGGAGCCCCGGGCCGACCACCGCGACGGCGACCTCCGCCGCGCACGTAAGGTCATCGTGGCGATCCTCTAGATCGTTCAGGCGGCGCGCAGCTCCTCCGCCTGCTCGCGGCGGAAAGACGCCTCCGCCTCCTCGGCTGACGTAAGAAACAATGGCGACGAGTCAAACAAGAGCCTAGTGGGCGGCGTGCACTGACGGAATACAGGAACTCACCAAAGCAGCGGGCCTCCACATCGGCCTTGGCGCTGCGAACTTCGGCTGTCTCCATCTCAGCCGCCTGAAGGGCTGTATGCATCGCATCCCGGGTCCCCTCCAGGTCCCGTACCATGCGCAGCGTGTCGTCTAGACGACGTCGCGTCCACGCCAGTTCCTCTGCCGAGTCCCGGGCCTCCTGACGAACGGGGGCGTCACCCCGAGACGAGGAAGAAGACAAGCTCCAGGATTCCGACGAAGAAGATCCACCGGACGGAGGCGCCGCGCCGGCTGAAGGACCCGGGCCAAATGTCGCACTAGGAAACAGATGAAGAATGACAACATCAGATCTTCGGCAAGCACAGGAAATTATGGAGACAGGAAGACACTCACCCCCGGCGAGAAATCAATCGACGGAGACGCGGCGGGACCGACAGCGACGAACCACCAGGAGCCTCTTCTGCGGGGCGCTTCTCTCCGGCCATCGCTGCGCGCATGGAGTCTAGGGGGAAGACGAGCGGCTACTCAAGATCGACGAGAGCGGCGCGGTGCAAAGGAGCGGGATTGGAAAACACAGCGAGGCCCCGCGGTTATATAACCCGCGTCAGGTGAAGCGGTTCCTATTCCATTTGGCAACTGCATTCGTACCACTGCCGTGTGGGGCCGACAGATCAATGACTAAAAGGCAGAATATCCCATTGCATAAAATCTCCTCACCGGGGAATTGAAGGGACGCGACCCCACTCACTCGGCGGGGTGGGGCGGTTACCAAGGGTCAATGACGGGTGTACCCAGCCACTTGTTGGCCCACAAATCAGTCTTTAACGGAAATTTGACTCTAGGTGACCCCATCTGTGGACAGAGTTGCGTGTCCCACCTGTCGGTAGGATTGTTGCGCCAAACTGTCGGCCTGAACCCGCGAGAGATTTCCCCATTGGACAGAGTTGTGGGCCCCACCTGTCGGCGCCCAAATTGGAATGTGTTCTTGAGTTGTTCATATTCATAATGAACTTGATCATTTGTATCATTTAATCATAACTTCAAAGTTGTTTATATTTGTCAAATGACGTCCAAATCAGGAATTTTTTTTCCTACATTCTTATGACAACATAATCTAGATCATGGTGTCCACTGCATATCGTGTCACAGCGTCTGAGCAATCAAAATTTAAAAATAGAACATTTCATAACTAGATTCAAGATTTTTCAATCAGTAGACGACGTCAATTTGAAATGAGATGAATACCAAAGTTTCATAGCTCGTCGAGATGAACAATCTTTATATTTGTCGGATTTTGATTTGACGAAGTGGTACTACAGATTGTTCGTTAATCCAAGGTTCACTCTCATTGTTTAAGAAACTTGGTTGGAGACATGTCATTTTTGTTCTACGTGATCGTACCCCTTCTTCAAATGAGAACCCAACCAATATAAAGATTGTTCATCTCGACGAGCTATGAAACATTGGTATTCATCTCATTTCAAATTGACGTCGTCTACTGATTGAAAATCTTGAATCTAGTTATGAAATGTTCTATTTTTAAATTATGATTGCTCGTACGCTCGTGACACGATATGCGGTGGACACCATGATCTAGATTATGTTGTCATAAGAATGTAGGAAAAAATTTCCTGATTTGGACGTCATTTGACAAATATAAACAACTTTGAAGTTATGATTAAATGATACAAATGATCAAGTTCATTATGAACATGAACAACTCAAGAACACATCCCGATCTGGGCGCCGACAGGTGGGGCCCACAACTCTGTCCAATGGGGAAATCTCTCGCGGGTTCAGGCCGACAGTTTGGCGCAACAATCCTACAGGTGGGACCCGCAACTCCGTCCACAGATGGGGTCACCTAGAGTCAAATTTCCGTAAAGACTGATTTGTGGGCCAACAAGTGGCTGGGTACACCCGTCATTGACCCTGTGATTCCGTGTCCTCCCTATGAAAGCGCAGTTTCCTTAAAACCCAATGAACCCTGCGACCCCCCAAATTCAATCTACAACATGATCTGGAGGCGGCGGTTCTTTTCCATCTCCCCTCATCCTCGCCGGGGATAACAGCGTCGCACATCCAATTACCCACCGCGCGTGACGAACTGCAACCACTCCATGGAAAAGATCTCCGCGGCTCGCTACGAGGCGTCGTCGAGGCTGCCTGGAAGCTGCCGACGGAGCTGACGATTGACATCGTCTCCCGCGTCGCTGCGCAGTCAGAGGATGCCATTGTGGATCTCCGCAACCTGCGCGCAACATGCAAGGCAATGTGCATGGTGGGCGGCGCCGCCACGGTCGGACGACGCCTAGCCCTGAAACGCGTCCTACGGCGTCGATTCTACCTCGGCCACGAGTATCGCGCGGCGCTCGTCAACACACTGGCCAACGTCGGCAACCCGGAGGCCTTGTTCCAGAGCGGCTTGTGCCGCGCAGTACTGGGGAACACACGTAGCGTAATCACGCCGTGCCTCGACCAGCTACGGCGCGCCGCAGAGGCGGGCCACAGGGAATCGATGTACGCCCTCTCCCTCTCCTCTACAGACCCAACAGCGGCGAGGCCGCCGACAACGAGGCCAATCGGCTCCTGCGCTTGGTCGAGGCACCCTAAGAGGGGGCGACAGTGCTTCCTTGGATAAATTTGACTTATACAAAACGCCGCTCCAGGATCATTGCGTCGACGTGGGACTACCTGCTTACAGATGCGAATGCGATTGCCGTGTCGCCGGTGCCGGCGCCCGTACCTCGCCACGACGATTTGCAGTGTGCGGGTCGCGGGTGTGGCGACCACGTAGGATGGCATGCTTGGTACTCGTGGCGTAGGTTCTGCAGCGAGGAGTGTAGGATCCGAAACGAGTGTGATTGGTTCTTCTACACACTCAAGGAAGCGTTAATGATCTGAAAGAAGGTATAAAAGTTGTGCTTGCTGATATTTCTTGATAAATTTGTTCCACACCTGATGCACCCTAAAAGGCATTCGGGATTTCAGTTTACATGTTTGCATTCTTTCAGTGCACAGGATTTCAGTTATCAATTGTTCTGACAGTTCGTTTAATGCTTTCTTCATTTTCAGAAAATTTATCTGCCACTGACGAGGGACCTTGCAGAGAGGCTCTGGTGTCATTTCAGTCACATCTTTGAAGAAATCCAGCTAACAAACACAAAGCATGTCTCTCAAGTTGTGTCTTTCGACTATGTATGTGTCTTTACAACTGTGTCCTTGTAGAGCATGTTTTTGATGATCCTTAGTTGGTGTGGTGTCAACGTGACTTGGGTAGCTAGCCTGTGTAAACTCGGTTGTCATAAATCTTACCCATTGCTACCCGATCTTTATGTTTGTTACACATATTTGTGTGATGCATTTTACTCTGGTACAAATTTGATAAAGAGTTTATGGTAGTCTGCTAAAGTTTATACAAATATGACATTCGTAAATTTACTCTGACCACATCAAAAAATGTGTAACCAATATATAATAACTTTGTGGTAAACAAGAAGTAAACTTTGTGGACCCACCCGTCAGCTGGCCACACCAAAACGCATCCCTCAAATACGCCAACCGTTCAGAAAAAATGGGTAACCGGCAATTTGGAATGTGGCGCCAGTTTTTTCCCATCTGAATTATTTAACTTTCGCCCAAACTACCGCGCAACCATGACTGGGGCCACCACGCCGGGTTACAAGAGTAAAAACTCGCACGTCATTACTTTCCCTCCTGAATCCCCTCGCAAAACAAATCTACATCTCGGTCAGTTAGGGGCCGGGTAGACGATACGACTACCGCCGCCGCCGCCAAGCTGCTTCTCGCTGTACACGAGGATGCCGTCGTCGAGGGAGCCGGCAAGGGTGACCCCTACGTCCTCTGAAGCGTAGCGCACACCGTCGTCGGCCATGCTACCTAGAATGTTCACAACAACCCCTGGTGCGGCGATTGGTGAACCTACCGCCACCATGGCCCCCAGGCCTAGGGCGACGGGGGCACTCTTTGGGTCATCATCACCTTCGGGCGACGATGAAGCACGCGTCGACGTGGACATAGATGCAGACCCTGATGTTTTACCTTCATCTCAGGATGAGACGACCGAGGCCAGGTACGCTGTATCGTGGTTCGATCTTCTCCTTGTTCGTACTGCTTCCAACATCTCATGCATCTGTGCACGCACTGGTACCCTAGATTTCATGCATTTGATCACGCGATTTGCACACCAAATTTCATCACATGTTATTGATATGACATCGAAATGAATGCGCACATCATTAGATGATCAGTCTTGGACCGTATATATGATTGAGAAGGGTATAGATGGGGAGCCAGATACAACACATACTTGTTAGCCTCGTGGTTCACAAATCACCCTACAAACCATAAACGACCTGGAACAAAAACTAGGGTATAGGATGAGGGACATTGTTTACTACAAGACTAGAATTCCTGACTCTCCCGCGGAAGCAACACTCACTGAGATCGACTACGACGTCGACGTAGAAAGAATGAAACAGATTCACGAGGAGGAGATGGTGATGAGATTAGTTATCTCCAGAGAGCCAATACCTATAAACCATACCATGGCCATAACACCTTTGATATCTAAAAGTGCTTACATACATGCTGATGATGAAGAAGAAGTAGAAGAACGTGACTTAGATGAATACAAACTTTGGCTAGCTGATTTGCATCAAGAGAAGAAAGCCTTGGGTAAGATATGCTTCAGCCAAATATTTGTGTACTTATACTCCTGAATTTGCATGTTCAGTCACATGAATGAAATTAATTATGGATTCTATTTCATAATTAAAAGACATTTTCAGGGATGAAACAATCCATACATAAAGAGAATACCTGAATGTTGCAGGACTACTTGAAGACATCGGTAATATCCCTCTCCTAATTTGCAAGCAAATTACCATTTTTTCTCAGACTACAAAATATGATCGGTCATCATATGCCACTAAATTCTCTGCAGAACGGTACGTGGACCCCACCTTCATTTTGCAACACAGGAATGAAATGAACCCAACACCCGCAAGTGCATCCTCCATCTCATGCTCGGCGTTGGAAACGGCGGGGAGCAAGGATGCGGTAACATGTGTTCCATAGAAATTACTGTCCGTGCATACGGTTATTTTTTGGGTATTATCACATGCATGTTGTTCGCATGGAATAGGCTCACAAAAAGTTAAGAAAAGAGGACACGATCCCGTAAGAGCATTGACGGTAATCGCCAAGAGAATCAAGGCGGGCAAGCGACGGTTGGACATTCAATTCTCTAAACATGGAGGACCGGTAGGTGATAACTACCGCTCATTCGTTGATGAAGTGGTCATGTATACAAGGAAAAGGGCTCCTATCATTGGAGTGAAATCATGGAAAAATGTTAGGGAAGAAGTCGAAACGCAATAGCAAGCGATGTATTGGTAATAATAGATTTTGCTTTTCGGTACAATTCAAATAAAAACTAACATATCAACTCACATAATATTTGAATGCTATTGTGATTATATAACGAGCAAAGTGGGACATGGAGGATAATCTTTGAATCAAGGGAAAAGATATGGGCCATTGCTAGGGAGCGTTACAAAGGATGGCGTTCAACTTTCGGTGCTACGGCCAAGACATACAACGGCTACCACCGAGAGAATGTTACATAAGCCTACGAAAATTAGATATTGTTGAATGGCACTATCCGTTGAAGTATTTCGATCTTGCTAAATTCAAGGTTTGTTCCACATTGTTAATTACGATTTCTGACCACTACATTTTTCATTCAAATGGCGATGTCTGAGTCTTTAAGATTTTTGTTCATAACTTTACATTGTATAGGAAGGGAGCACACAAAATTCTGTGATTCGATGCCAACAAATGACAAGACATTTGTCAGGCGCTAAGCCTTATTCTCAGTGCAGCTATGAGAAGGTAATAACTGGAGAAGCACATCTCCAATCTGTCTTGCAGGATGAAGAACATTAATTTGTTATTTTCTTGGCATAACAGAGAGACCCAGAATCTGGTGAAGAGCCATATGATATGGAACTTTGATGGATAACTCACACTAACCAGGGGTCCTGGATAGACGAACAATCTAAAAATGTCTATGTGAGTTCTCAATGAATTAGTACATACATTACTATACATAGTCTTATGCAACTATAGAATGCAACCAATCTCTTGTTCAACTAACTCCTCCACCTGTGCCTTGCAAATGTTAGGACACCACAAGCAGTGTTATTGCTGAGGCGGAATCAAATGCAGAGAACAACTTTGTTTCTCAAAAGGAAAAAAATGAGATGTTCCAAAAAGCCTATAAAGAAGTCACGAATTGCAAATCAACCAAGTTGCATGGAAACGGGTACCTGGCAAAAAACCCAACTAGGAGGCAGCTGCTCAATGCGGAGCGCGAGGAACAAATTCGTAGGGAAGAGCTACAGCATGAGGAACACGTCGAGCTCATGGATGCTTTTGGGCAGCTACAAGAAAAAATGTCAGGATGGGAAGAAGAAAGGGAAGCAGAAAGGAGAGAACATGCACGCCAACTTGAAGAAAGTGAAAAGAGAAGGCGAGCGGATCTACAACGACTTAGGCAAGAGTTACTATCAATGCGCAAGCATCAAATGGACGATCACAAGTTCCACAGTGCTGGTCAAGCTATTTGCATAAATGGGTTTCTTTCCTTGGGTTCTATATATGAATGTTTGTATCCTTTCGTAGGTTGACCAGCCAATATCTCGTGCAACCAAGCCCAAGCAACAATGTCACTGAATCTGCCGACGTGGCGGCTGTTGCATCAATCACCCAGCAAAACAACCTTGTCGGCCGAATCCGGAGACAACGTGGCGGCGGAACCATCAATTCCTACATGCGGGAATGTACAACCAGACTCCAGGAATGTGCTCTCGTGTACTCGGGTTGTTCTCGAATTCACAACTTTTTACTAGTACATATCATCAGTTACTGATGAAATTACGCCTAATCTTGTCCTTCCAAATGATTGGTTCATAGGAGAAGGAATCTGAAGAAGTTCGAAAACAAGTATTTCGCAAAACCAGAAGCACTAAAGGTGGTGTTAACAATCCTGAAACACAATCCGCCGTTAGACAAATTTCTTCTCAACAGCTATAGGTACAAGTTGCACAAAGGAGACGACAAAACACCAAAAAGACATGTGGTGAAGCTTTTTTCAACAACTCTTACTACTGTGAATGTAATTCATGTTTCAGCTGTCAAAGTGTGTTTATGGTTGTGGTAATTATTTGATGTCATTATGCTATTTTTATGAATCAGAATCAATCTTTGGTTTGCTATATGTTGTTGTTTCACAAATTCCAATATTAGAGATTAATTGATGCTAGCTTAAAAATTTTGTTGATTCTTTACAGGTGATGCGACCTCCTTGCATTGAACCCCCTTTCTTTGATCAAGTGTTGGGATCATCTCCAAGTCACAATTGGCGGACCAAGTTCTTCATGTCCTAGCAAATTTGTCTACTATGTGTTGAAACAATGTCTTGTGCCAAACTTTTCGGTATTTAAGTACTTCATGAGTCATGTAATTAACTCGGTGGATGGTTCAATGTTGGTTAATTAACTATAGATGCATAGTTATATTTATCTGTGATGTTAATTAATGTTGCAATTAGTGCTTGCTACATAAATGAGCGTGGCAGAATACACCATATGTTGCAAATGATAAATCATGATATCACAACCAGTGTTTTTCGTTGCCAAAAAGTAGCGTGGCAATAGTAAGGTGCACTTGTAGCACCCTTAATACGAACGTGGTAATAAGAAATTCAACTTGTAGCGACACAAAAGGAACGTGGCAATAGTATGGTGTACTTGTAGCAACCCTTAATAGGAACGTGGTAATAAGAAGTTCAACTTGTAGCAACACAAAAGGAACGTGGCAATAGATAGTGCACATGTAGCAACCCTAATAGAAAAGTTGTAATAAAGACTTTAACTTATGGCAACCAACCAAATTTCGAAGCAATAATAGAGGACCACATATTACAACCAATCAAATTACGTGGCAATAGAGGATACCACCTATAGCAACGTAACCAATATCGTGGCATCAGAAAATACTACCTATCGCATCGAAATCAACTTTTGTGGCAATAGAGGAGACCACCTATAGCAACTAACCAATTTCGTGGCATCAGACAATACTACATATTGCAACCAAATAACTTTCGTGGTAATAGACGAGGTTCAACCAATAGCAACCAAAGTCAGTGCGTAGCAATACTATAACTTGCAACGAAATAGAAACGTTGCAATTGCACCTTTGGCAACACCACAGATGTGTCGCAATAGTACACTTTGCAACCAGAACAAGTGTTGTAAAAAACCTAATTGCAACGTTGCGTTACGTTGCAACAAAAAAACTTTGGCAACCACTAGATGGACAACGTCGTAATAACCTAATGCAACGTGGCTTTTCGCAGCCCACGGTCCACGGAACAATTTGGTTGCAATTGTGTCTATTGCAACCAAATATGGCATATTGCAACACATTTTGTGCGTTGCTTTAGGGGGAAAATCTAGTAGTGAATCATTGCCCGAATGACCCACATAACCGCAAACCTCACACGTCATGTGTGCTTCCATGATCTTGGCGGTTTCCATGTTTGTTGATGCCTCCAATTTCTTCATTAGGAGGTCCATCATAGTGGTGATCATGTCGATTCCATCAACTTGGTGTACACCTTGGGTACGGGGTTGGAGACGATCTCTATCCCATCCTTGATTTGCCACCATCTTTTCAATTAATTCCTTAGCGGCTGGTACTTTTAGCGAGAAGAAGGCTCCTTCAATAGTTGTATCTAGGTGCTCATGGGACGTACGCTTGATCCCGTGATAGAAGATCTGAATTAAGAACCACCCATGCATGCCATGGTGCGGGCACACAGTGATGTACTCCTGGAAGCGTGCCCATGCTTCCGGGATACTCTCATCATTCTGCTGCTGGAAACCCGAAATTGTTGCGCGGAGGGCATTGGTTTTGCCCACTGAGAAGAACTTTGCGAGAAATGCATTTGAGCACTTATCCCATGTGTTTATGGCATCTCGCCCCGCATAAAACCATTTCTTCGCCTTCCCGAGCAATGGGAATGGGAATAGGCGAAGGCGGATGGCATCATCCGTCACTCCACGGATAGTCAAAGTCCTACACACCTCCAGAAAATGCTGGAGATGTGCATTGGCATCTTCATTCAGCTTGCTGGAGAATGGATTGGCTTGCACAATGCTGATCAATGCCGGCTTGAGTTCAAAGTTCCCGTCTCCCACCGTTGTGGTTGGTCCGGTAGGGACATTGGTGTTGGAGGGGGCGGCAAACTCGAGGATCGTCCTCTCGGCCATTGGTACTGACGAGGTGCTGTCTACGCGATCGACAGTGTTCATCTCTTGAGTCGAGAGAAACTTCTGAGGGATGGTGACACGGGGTCACACTGTCCTCAAAAGTGACTCTGGATTGTCGTTAAAGTTGGACGGTGTTGGGGAAAATGGCCTTCGGAAGCATTTTACCACGTCCGGCTGGGCTGTCGTTTTCGGCCCACGCGCGGCTTCGGCTCTACAGAGGAAGCTTTGCGATGGTGATCTGACGGAAACGCTGATGCTGCTCGAGTTATGTGAGTTTTGTTGTGCAGGAACAACCCAACCGAATGGTGCTGGCCTTCGGTGCCGAAAGTGCGGACGATTGACTTTCGGCGCCGAAGGTATGGAGGAGCTAGAAGCGCCATGCGTCGGATGCGCCTCGGCTCGGGAATGGAAGCGGCCTGGGCGAGATGTCCCGAAAGACCCGACGCGACCAGGGTGAGATCGTGGGCTGTTTCGGCGCCGAAGGTGCGGTGCGCCACGATACGTGGCAGCTCCAAACGTGTAAAGGGGGCACCGTACAAGGCAGAGACAAGAGGCGCCGCGTGTAAAGGTGTTTGGGCCGTACGAAGACACGTTGGAGGCCTGTACGAGCGGGGAGTTACTGTTATACCATTGTAAAGTGTTTAAAGCCGTTTGTTAGGAACGGAAAAGGTGTAATTGAGGTAGATGATCATGCCCAGGGGTCTCCTATAAATAGTGAACCCCTTGTAATGAAACGGACACACATTAATGAGAAGAGAGCACCGAAGGCACCTGCAAGTCTTTCGGCTTTTGGTTTGTTAAGAGTCTCCTTATTTCCTTCCTTGTTTCATGTTAGTAGAAGTAGCAACGCAAAGGTAGACGAGGGGTAGAATCGAGAGGGAAGAAGCGAGTCTAAAGTTTCTCCACCCGCTTCCGAGGGAGGCCTCCGACCGCCTTCCTCCAAAGGGGAAGGGAGTTACCAAGTGGCTGTTGTGTCAGCGTCCACCTTCGGGCATGATTTCCACCAACAGTTTGGCGCCCACCTCGTGGAAGAACCCAGGACTGCATGGCGAGGACGCGATCGCAGGCGCCGAAGCTACCATTGCTCAGGCGTCAACTCCTCCACTAGCGCCAGAACCCGTCAACCCTTCGGCTTCGGCCATCCTGCCTTCGGCGGGGCCCGGTGCCGGGCCGAGCATTCCGGAGGTCGAGCACATCGCCTCAGGGGTGTTCGAGGTCAGCCTCGAGGGGATGGGGGCTTCGGCGCAAGACATCGAGGCGCTCCGAAGGATCCGAGCTCTCATCGCGTACAATACCGTGGCGGCCCATCAAGAGCAAGAGATGAGGCTGTCTTCGTCGCAAGCGCAGCCGTCCCAGCAGAAGGACGTGGCTCCGCCTCATGCCGCTCCAGATACCGTCGTCTTCAACATCAGACAAGCTGAGCGCTACCTTGCTCTTCTTTAGAGTCAGATTGCTGGCACGTCGCAGCCGCAGCAATCCATCCCCACGCCGATTGCTCCAGCACCGACGCCCGCTGCGCATGCTGCGCCGGCGGCTCAGCAGCACGCCTGGCACACCCTGCAGGCCATGTAGGCTCAGCTGGATCAATGGAGACAGCAGAAGGATGCATTTGAAGGGCAAAGCATCGGCCATCGGCAGGAGAGGGTGTAGGCGCTGGAGCACTTCGCGTCGGAGGACGCACTGCTTCGCAACATCGTCTCGGTATCCCCACTTTCGGTCGAGCTCGAGAGCGCGCCGTGGCCCCGTCGCTTCAACGCCAACACCCTACCCCAATACGATGGGGACTACGACCCCAAAGAGTTCCTCATGAAGTTCGAAGCGGAAGTGGAGTCCAACGGTGCCGATGCCACAACGAAGACAAAGGCTCTTGTGCTGGCCCTCAAAGGAGAGGTTCAGTAATGGTATGCAAACATACCGAAGGGGCACATAACATCCTGGTTTCAGTTGCGAAACAAGCTGTTGTCCAGTTTCAAGGGCATGCAAGTCGAAGAACTAGATTCCAATGACCTCGTCAACATGTGTGTCCAGGGAGATAGGGAGTCACTGCAAGAGTATATGCATAGGGTGGTGAAGTTGACAGCGCGTGCGCCCAGGGTGTCCAAAAGCAGCACTATCGACGCCATCATTGGGGGCATGGGAGTCGGAAACTGCCAGGATGTGCTTGACAGAATCAAGCCGAAGTCTCTGCAAGAACTGTTTGAGGTAATGCAAGAATACTGCAAGTCCGATAAAGGCTGTCGCCGAAGGCTCGATAGAGCGAACGCAGCGAAGAAGCAGAAGCAACAGGGGCAGTGGGACCAACCGAAGGGGTGGCAAAATCACCCGTCGAAGTAGGCTAAGCGTCAGATCAACAATGTATCTGCGCCCCCCTGACCAGAACCAGAATCGGAACGGCGGTGGGCACAAAGGTGGATACAAAAATGGCAGAGGGCCAAAGCCGCAGCAGCAAAACCCGCCTTAGCGGGGCGGCGACGAAAGGTTTTTCTGTTGGCTCCATGGGATGGGCGCCCAACATCACACCCATCAATGCCCTTCGGCAACCAAGAAGAAGTTGGAATGGGAAGCTGAGGAGAAGGCGAAGGCAGCGGGCCTGGCTGTGAATCACGTCATGAAGTGCCAAAACATGGGGCGGTTCAAGGCCCTGCCGCCACCATATCACCACCAATCTTTCCATCCTTCGGCGCCCACGCAGGTGTTCCACCCACCGCTGTCGTACACTCCTTCGGCGCCACAGCTGGCGCCGCCTCCACCCATGCACATGCAGCAACCGTCGGTATTTGTGCCTTCGTGGCCAAACCCGGCCATCCACCATCAAACGCATTACACCCAGCCACCTCCGCCACCTCCACCAAAGCAAGAGGCACCTGACTCTAGAAGCTCGGGAATGATGGGCATGGTCAACATTATTAATGCAATCTCGGGCGGCTCCAATGAGCTGGTGCACGAGACGAAGAGGCAACAGCAGGAGTATTACCGAAGCGTATCGCACATTTGCTCCGGGAAATACTTCCATTTGCCATGGTCCCACATCCTAATAACTTTCACGGCAGCTGACATCCAGCTGCAACACTACCCTCACAATGACCCTCTCGTCATAAGAGCAAACATTGGCAAGAACACAAAGTACTACTTCGGTAATGATGTGGGAAGAGTCCTGGTGGACAACGGCAGTTCAGCGGATATATTGACCTGGCAGTGCTTCTCCGGAATGGGTTTTAAAAAAGAAGACTTGAAGAAAGCGGAGCACCCACTGTACAGCTTTGGCAACAAGAGGATCGAAGCCCTAGGCAAGATTGACGTCAATGTAACTTTCGGTCAAGATGCCACCATGAGGACGGAAGTCATAACCTTCGATGTTGTTGACTTTGTGTACCCGTATAATGCCATCTTTGGTCGTAACACCATCAACAAGTTCGCAACAGTCATCCACCAAGGGTACCTGCTGATGAAGATACCAACGGCAGTGGGGGTGATTTCGGTGTATGGTAGCCAGGAGGAGGCTCGAAGGGCCGAGCGCAACACGTCAGTGCATAACAGGCAGGTGCTTGTTATAAACGAAGACGAGGGCAACGAAGCCGTGGTAGCAGAAGAGCAGAGGGCCGAGGCCCAAATGAGACAGTCCATGAAAGGGGCCGAAGCCGAGCGCATGAAAGCAGTCGATGTCACGAGGACAGTCCCTTTGTCCGCGGATGTGGCAAGCAGGACCGTCATGATAGGTACCGAAGTCAGTGCCGAGGACGAAGGCAAACTTCTGCAGTTCCTTCGTCACAACCAGGATGTGTTCGCTTGGTCCAAATCGGATTTGACGGGTGTCCACTGTTCAGTTATAGAGCACGCCTTGAACACCGACCCGAAGGTCAAACCGAAGCTGCAGAGGCAGCGGCCAATGTCAGACGACAGGGTCAAGTCTGCGGAGGCCGAAGTGCAGAAGCTGCTTGATGCAAGAATCATAAGAGAAGTGCAGTACCCCGTGTGGGTGGCCAATGTGGTGATGGTGCTGAAGAAGAATGGGAACATGCGCATGTGTATCGACTTCACAGAACTCAACAAGGCGTGCCCGAAGGACCCTTACCCGCTGCCAAGGATCGACGTTATCATTGATCAGGCAGCTGGATGTGACATGCTGAGTCTCCTGGATTGTTTTTCTGGATACCACCAGGTGTGGATGCGAAGGGAGGACGAAGCTAATACCGGGTTCACGACACCCTTCAGTATTTTTTGCTTCGTTAGAATGCCAGAAGGCCTTCGTAACGCTGGATCAACTTTCAACCGCATGATGAAGCTGATTCTGGGTAGCTAGCTGGGGCGCAATGCCTCGTCTTATGTCGACGACATCGTCATTATGAGCGAGAAAGAGAAAGATCATATTGCGGACCTGACCGAAACCTTCGATAACATGAGGCGGAACGGCCTCAAGCTTATTCCAGAGAAGTGCATCTTCGGCATTCGAAAAGGGCAATTGTTAGGGTGCATGGTTTCCAAACGGGGCATACAGGCAAACCCCTAGAAGATCGAAGCATTGCGAAGAATGCAACCACCGAGTAGCAGAAAGGAGGTCCAAAGGCTCACGGGCTGTTGACGGTGAAAATCCGTCAACCTAGCCATGAGTAACTTCGGTGTTGGCATAAGTTTTATACCTTATCCATTGGTACTAACCCTCGCGGTATAACAAGTTCACTTGTGCATGTCGGTTTTGGAGTTTAGTGTTTATGCAGGGTTTTAGCGCTGAAAGCAAGACTTTCGGGATAAGTTCATCAAGCAACTTGTGACAAGACCTTAAAGCCCGTACAAGTCATGCAATGAAGCAAACTTGCCTCCAAGAAGCCAGGGACTCAACCTGAGAAGATGACAAACTCCAAGGACCTAACCAGAAAAGTGTCGAATCTTGTGAGACAAGGAGCTACGTCCAACTCGGAGAGAAACAGACAACAAAGGCCTACATGCAGAAGGGGGAAGCATCTAGAAGACTCGGGAACCGACACCACATGAAGGAGGCCGGGAACTGGGCCTGGATGGGCCCAGGCCGGCCGGCTCAGCCCAGTCCAGGGCCCAATCCCTCCTCCTTTGACCTAGCCGCCATTCGGAATACTTATAGCCCCGGGGTCGAAAGCCACGCATCATCCAATTCGTCAACGACCGCCGAGGAGAAGAGAAGAGAGGGACACTATCCCGGAGAGGAGAGGGTCGAGTTAGTTGACTAGGGTCTCCCTAGCCGACGTGGGAACCTTGCGCAGAAGACCACATCGGAGTTCCCAGAGCTAGAAGCAAGATCAAGGTAGGATCCCGGTGGCGATCTTGTTTATGTATCATTGTATTAGTTGAATTATCAAGTTGAATCTATTTCTAGCGATCAAGAGTTTCTTCGATGATTTCATTTTTTCGATCGGCTTTGCTTATTCTAGATCTATTCTCGAGATAGATCACATAGGGTGTTCTTGTAGATGCGGTGGCTAGAGGTACACGCCGGATCTTCCGAAAGAACTCGACTTGTCCTTGGACTCGCCCTAGACTACCCGCATGAGTAGGGATACGTTGTGACAGAACGGGGGTTCCGAAAGGTGGGCGTTTTCGGAGTCGGACGGGAAACCACAATTTAAAGAGGCTTCTAATAAGATTCGATTTGCTATTTCTTCTCTTGCTTGGAACTTCAACAAAAGGCTTAACCCGATCTCTCTAGATCGGTTTATCTACCCTATCTATCTTTGCTATCTCTTGTCTTTAGTAGATTAGATTAGTTTTGTGTTCTTTATGTAGATGCATTAGGGTTTCTCTTTATCGAAGATTGAAGTTGCTTGGCTTTACTAGATCACCTTTTGCGTCACACATTGTTCCACGGATTTAATACCTTGGGTTCACCACTCGAGGGAAGCAGGGTCCCTTGACTAAGACGGGAGACTTGTCCGCTTGCAAGTCTAAACGAACTTTGATACAACTATTAACCGTCAACAAGCCCCTTTTTCTGGCGCCGTTGCCGGGGAACAAGTGATCAAGATTTGATTTTTTATTGCCTTTTTGTGATTTTCAGTTTTAGTTTTTCTTTTTGCATCTACTAAACTTTGATCATCCTCAAAATAAATCTAATCTAGTTTGTCTAACCCTAGTTTTCATAGATTTATTTTTACTTTCTAGTTTTTGCATATTTTGTTTATTGCTAACCCTAATAGGAGATGGATGGCTACCTCTCCAACAAACCTGATAATTTTGTGGATGATCCAGAAAACTTTACAGGCTAAGGAGACGCGAAGCACATCAAGCTAAAAAGCTGGATTTTGTAGATTCGAAGTCGGAGGACAAAGGATCGAAGGAATCTCTGAAGAATTCACCACCTCAAAGTCCTCGGGGGAATCGACTTCCACCGATGGGTGACCAACCGCAAGAGCGCAAGATTGGGAGCTATGCACCCCGGACATCGTCGACCTACCAATCTTGAACCTTGAGGAGATCGGAAGACCGTTCGAGATCAAGACCTCAACAATCTGCATGGTGCAACATTCACCCTTCACCGGTAAAGAGGATCCGAACCTTCACCTCCAAGCATTCATTCAACTATGTCAGACTTTCAACATGGATGGGGTGACTCAAGATCAAATGAGGGCAAGGCTATTTCCGTTCTCACTACTCGGGAAGGCTTTGCAATGGTTCCACTCTCAACCGGCGGAGACGGTGCAAAGTTGGAACACGTTGATGAAGGCTTTCATGAAGGAATACTACTCGCCGTGTAAAACTCAAAGTTTGCGTAATAAGATTGCCACCTTTGTTCAATATCCTACGGAACTATCTCGGAGGCATTCGAGCGCTTCAACGAGTACACTCGGGCGGTTCCACATCACAAGTTCCCGAAGGAAGACCTCGTGCAAAAGTTCTATCAAGGGCTCACCATGGCGTCAAGGATGATCATCGATGCATTGGCGGGAGGATCTATCATCGATCTTACACCGGCGGAAGCTTTCATTCTATTCAAGAAGGTCGCGGATAATGACACATGGGTGTCATCCGGGCGCCTACATCCGGTTCAACCCACGGGGAATGTCAAGGGAGTCTTGCAAGTGGAGAAGGAGAACATACTTGAAGGAAAGATTGATTCACTCATGAGGAGGTTGGAGAAGATGGAGATAGAAAAGAAAGAGGCTCAAGACTTGAAGGCCGCCATAGCAAGATCCACATGTGAAGAATGCGGAGAGTATGACCATGTCCACAAAGATTGTCCGGAGGAAGCCAAAGTGCTCGACTACATGAGGAAGGGAGAATTACCGAACTTCTGCTACGGGCAAGGTAGACCTCAATTTAATGCAAGCTCATCCATTCCGAATTCGGTTCTGCTTCGTATACAATTGAAGGAATTCATGGACGAGCAAGCTAGGATCAACAAGGACACCGTCCCCAAGTTCAAGACCATAGACAAGGTGTTGGAGAACATCGATAGCAAAGTGACGGAGGTCGGGAGCTCCAACCATCAAGTGCTCAACATGATGAAGATGCTCGAAACGCAAGTGGGACAACTTGCCAGGCGCCTCACTAATGATGAAGGGAAGCTTCCGGGACAACCTAAAGGTCCCGAATCGGCAAAGGCCATTCAAACACGTTTGGAAAAGGAGACCGAAGATCCGGAACGTCCTGCGGGAGCAAGGAAGCTTAAACCATCCGCCGAGGTGGAGGAAGTTGCTAAGGAGAAGGTTACGGGGATCGTCACCGAAGAGCCCGAATTTGAGATGCCGGAAGAAGACACGAGGATACCACAACTCAAGCCACGCTACTTCCGAGGTAAACTTGACAACCACTTTGAGAAGTTTGTGGAGGTTGTGCGTAGACTTAGCATCAACATGCCATTATTAGATGCCCTACAAGTACCTACATATTCTCGTTACTTTAAAGACATACTTGCAAATAAATATCAGATAGCAACACTCGGGGTAGATCATGTCAAGATGTCCGAGGAGTGTAGTGCTGCTATTGCTAATGGGCTAGTGAAGCAAAAGGACCCCGGATGCCCCACTATTCCATGTTCCGTTGGTTCATTCAATTTCGAGAAGGTGTTGTGCGACCTTGGAGCTAGTGTGAGCGTCATGCCTAGGGATGTGCTCGAGAAGCCACACCTACCATTGGAGCCTACGGTTATGTGTTTGGAGTTGGGAGATAACTCCATTCTCTATCCCTTGGGCATTGCCGAAGATGTACCCGTGAAGGACGGACACCACTTCATCCCCGTCGACTTCGTGGTGCTCGAGATGGGAGAGAGGGAGAAGCCGCCGCTCATCCTTGGGAGGCCTTTCCTCAAGACCGTGGGAGCCACTATTGATGTTGAAAAGGGGGAGATCATGTTCGACATTAACGGAGAAAGGAGTTCTTTCAAGTTCCGACCACGACTCGAGGCATGCAATATGATTGGAGTTAAAGATGTTCCACCTCATCGTCGCATTGTTAAGGAAAAACCAAGGAAAAAGGAAGGGCTGAAAAAGAAGAAAGAGCCGAAGAAGAAGGACGTAAAGAAAATCAAGGAAGGTGTTGCATCCGTCAAGACAAAGGATGAAAAGCCGCCTGTGAAGACCAAAAAAATGACTAAGCCGGAAGATAAGCCCATGCCCAAGATGGTGCGGAAGTGGGTACCCAAGATTGCAACGCCCGCAAAGAGCGTTGATCCTAAGTAATCAAGTGAAGAAGTCTATCTATGGACTATAAACGAAGCGCTAGGCGGGAGGCAACCCGTTTCGTCGAGTCAAGAATAAGCTACCGGGAGGACAAATCGATTCCAGGTTTTTCAAGCCTTTTTAATAATTCAGTTTTGAATTTTATTACGCAAAGACATTAGACTTAGAAGTGGTTTAACGATATTAGAGACATAATTCTTGGTTGAATATTTTGCTTGATCGTGAACCCTTTACATGAACCCTCCTATGTGTGTATTTGTTTCTTTTCAAGAAACCACAACTAAATAAATTCAGAACCTAACTCAACCATTCATCCTTATTATGATGTTGTGGTTGACTTGATTTTCATGCTAAAAACACACGAGTAGAGCCACGACTTATACCTAGGTGTTAATTAAATTTCAGCACGTGGTAGGACTCGTGTGGACCTAGAAACTAAACTTTTGGTTGGTTTAGAAATCTATATCCTTGGTTTCTCTAAGTTTAGAATTTTTCTAAGCCTCATTTAATTTTGTTTTATTCAAAATCTCTCTCATTTAGCCAAAATTAGAACCTAAACCTATGCCCCCATGATCAAGTCGGGAAAAGTTTGCACTCAACCAATGAAGGCAAACTATACCGTGAGACCAATATCAACATAGTCGGAAAATATTTTCAACTTACATTTGTTTTTAATGGTTTAAAAACTTCTCTAAATTTATGCTTGAGCTCTTCGATAGCTCTGAAAATATTTTTAATTTTCGAAATTAGAGGAGTGCTTAGCCTTAAACATACTTAGAGGGAGGCATTCTAGTTTAAGTTAATCATGCATGCACCATTGGATGCTCTTTCATCAACTCTGATCAAGACCACATGCAAAGAACAAGCATGGGTGGGCAGCAAGCATAACTTTGCAGGAAATTCACGGTGACATGTGAAGCAAGTGGAGCAAGGGAGCATGGACATGACTCAAAGCATGAACCATCAAGTGGAAGGACCAATAATGCAAGAAAAGGAGTGGACGGGAGCGTTTGGGCGGTGTAACTCGTGAAGCACGCGGGCAAGAAAGTCATGGAGGAGAAATGATCACGTTGGGAGAAAACGGAGCCCTGGGGAGGCACGCGGCCACCCAGGCCGGTCAGCCCAGGCCGGCCGGCCTCCCCTACAAAAGGAGCCCCTCAGCTCTCGTCTTCTGCAGGCAAGCATCCCTCTCCTTACTCAGTTTGTGTGCTCAAGTTCTTGTGCCCAGAACCACCGTAGACATAGACAACCTTCCCAAGCTTAATAGCTCAAACAATTCACACCCTTAATCCACTCAAAGTCAACATTCAGAAGTAAGTTTTTAAGTGCCTAGTTACCGGTTGCAACCTGGAATTTTAGTGGAGAGAAGAGTGCTGCAATCATGTGGAAGAAAACCACAAGTCTCTTCACCAAGAAGAAGGGGTCATCGTCATCCAAGCCTTCTTCAACGACGTCTTCGAGGAGGCACTCGGTTTCCGAGTCTCCTCGGAACATGGAGGAGGACACGGCACCGCCAAGGAGGAACGACGCTCTCCTCCTCGGTGGCATGAGGGCAACAAGAAGCTCGTCCATGAGGTTTACCGAACCTCAAGGGCGCACGGAGGAGCCGCCCGTCCCACCTCGACGATCGACCCATTCATCCGCGCCACCTCCCTACACTCCGCGGTATTCCACATATGGCTTCATCATATTGTCGGAGGAGGAGGAGAAGAAACTCTCTCGTCTTGAGAAGAGGCTTGTGGCCAACGTCAACTTCAACGATCAAGCACTCAACTACTTGGGTTTCGGCACGAACATATATATTATATGTTGGGGTACCTTGGATGGGTGCAATTCTCCAACGGGGTGTCAGCAAACACCCACAAGGAGTTTGCCTTGGAAATCTTGATGACTATTGCACCTATCCTTGATGATGGGGTGCAAAGTTTATCATTCTGTTTGGAGGGAATCCAACAAGTGGTTCCCTGCGAGTATGTTAGGGAGCTACTTGGGTTCCCAAAGGGAGCTCCGGAGAAAGTCGACGTGCCAAACGGCTTGTTAGATGGATTTTGGAATTTGATCTCCGGAGAAGCTCACCAACAACGCAATTGCATCCGTAACCCCATTATCCAAGTATTCCACTCTTGGATGAGCAAGAGGATATTGGGGAGGATGAGGGAGACGAAGGTGACCGACACGGAGTTGAATTGGCTCTACTCGTCTTTAATTGCCAAGCAGCCAATATACCCCTCATACCTTATGATCAACCGATGGTGTTGTGAGGCAACATCGGGATCGGGAGATATTGGTTCGGGGTGCTACCTCTCTATGTTGGCCATCTCCCTAAGGCCGGGGATCACAAGAAACCCTGAACATCTTTTGCGTGGGACCTCTCTCGGCCTTGAGTATTTGAAACAAGGTAAATATATTAGTGGAGATGAGAGAGGAGGATTTCATGTGGCCAAGGTGAACCTACCCCTTCCGGATGCAAGGCTTAGGCTTTTCATTCAAGGGAATGAAGATTGGTTGGAAGAGGGACTCCTTGTCCCGACAAAGAAAAATAAAAGAGGAAGAATCGTAGAGGAGGGATCCTCCTCTGCACAAGCGGGTGGTGCACAACCCAACTATGTACCACCGTTTGGCGGGATTCCTACTCCGCCAAGATATTACGGAGGGCCACAAGTGCAAGCATGGGGGGTGGTGCACCGTTATCCCCACCAAATTATGTGGTGCCCAACGTAACCTTCGCAGAGCCCTACGCACAATATCCCCAACCACGACAAAGCATGGCCATAATTGGAGGGTATGTTGCGAGAAATATGCAAAACATCGCATCCATCCAAACCAACGTGGCTCAACTTGGTGAGGGCAATGCAAATATTGCCTATGAACTTGGACGCCTTCACCTAGTGCAGCCGGATCAATTCATTGGAGGGGATGTCCAAGCCTACTATGAGCAAGGGTACAACTACCAAGATTATCAACAACAACCACCGGCGGAAGATTAGGAAGAAGGAGGAACTTTAGTTTCCTTTTCTTTTCCCTTTCTCTGTAATTTTCAGCTTTTGTTTGCTTGTATTTGCATAATATTTTTCAGTTTTCATTTAAATTTCAGCAAGTGTGTTTTTTTATTTTCAGCATGTATTTCAGTTTGTTTTCATCCTTAATAAAGACACCACCTTGTTTACACCATTAGGAAAGTTACAAAATTTGTGCCATGTTGATATATGATTATAATTGCCGCTTTGTTTATCTTTGTAACTGATTTATGCATGTTAATGCTAGTGCTCTCTTAAAATATGAATCTGAATTTATCTAAGTGCTAGCTTATTCTTTAGTGGAGGTTATGATTAAAATAAAGACCCATAGTGTTTTGTGCGCTCTCAAGTTATAGATAGATTGAAGATGGTTTTTATGCCCAAAAATATTGCTAACCTTGTCATGAATAACACTTGTGTGTTGCTCAACCTATCCAGAGCCTTATATATATATTTGAGTGCATAAACCTTAGTGTACAAGATTTATTTTTGAGTGAGTTATTACAGGCCATGATTTCTCTGGCCCGAGACTAAGAAGCTGGTCATCCCATTTTTGCGTATCTATCTTTTTGCTAGCCTTTTATCTGTGCATTGTGTATCCCCACATTGGAGATCTCACAAACCTTGCCGGATATCCACCCTTAAAACCAAATATCATCTTTTGTGATTACCTCCTTGACCACAACCTATCGTTGAGAATGGATCATCAATTCAAGGAAGATCGCAAAACGGTGCCAACATTGAAGAATTCAATTATCTCTCCAAGGAAATAAATTCCGGTACCTACCTTATTTATCACCTCTTTGCTCGAGGACGAGCAATGTCAAAGCATGGGGGATAAGGTAGGTACGATGTAATTTTAGAGTTCAAAGGGGAGCAAATAAAAAATAAAAAAATCAAAAGAAAGAAAGAAAGAAAGAGAAATATGAGAAAAAGAAAAAATATCTGAGTATGTGTAAAAATAAAAATAAAGCAAACTCCCAGGTTCTTTAAAGTGCATTAGGAATTTTAAGGCTTCAAGATTAAAAGATCCATGCTCATTTTCCAACCATGTGCAATCCGATAACAAGTACTTCCTTTGTGCCTCGGGATCACCCTTTGCCATTTGCACATGTCCATCCATCTCAAGTGTGTGTATTTTTCTCTTTCCCCTCCTTGATATACATTATTTTCCAATGACCTTTTTGACGAGTCTTGGTAAGACCATGAGAAGCTTGTCTTGTTTTGACAACACCTCATTTATAAAATCTTGGTAGGACTAAACTTTCCCAAAAAGCTCCATATAAAGCTTATCACACATATATGTTATGAGAGGGAAAGGAGTAGAATATATAGGCTTGAGAGACAAGATGAGATGAGATTTCATGAGCAATATGCAAGGTGATTTAAATTTGTGAACTTGGTTTAGCTCTTTTTCATCTAGTTCTTAAAATTCAAAATTTCTGAGATCTATTTAAAATTTGGGAGCATGTTTATACTTGTGGGATAAGCTTAATTAAGAATCTACCCTCCGTAGAGATGAAGGCTAGTACATTATGGAACTTTAACGAATGAAAATTTCGAGAGCATTATGTTTTCTCATGTATGATCAAGTGCAAGGTTTAAACATTGATGGGCAACGATGATATCCATCGAAGTCTTACTCGAGGACGAGCAAGGTTTAAGCATGGGGGAGATGTTGACGATGAAAATCCGTCAACCTAGCCATGAGTTTACCTTCGGTGCTGTCATATGTTTTATACCTTATCCATTGGTACTAACCCCCGTGGTATAACAAGTTCACTTGTGCATGTCGGTTTTGGAGTTTAGTGTTTATGCAGGGTTTTAGCGTTGAAAGCAAGACTTTCAGGATAAGTTCATCAAGCACCTTGTGACAAGACCTTGAAGCCCGTACAAGTCATGCATTGAAGCAAATTTGACTCCAGGAAGCCAGAGACTCAACCCGAGAAGATGACAAAATCCGAGGACCTAACCAAAAAAGTGCCGAATCTTGTGAGACAAGGAGCTACGTCCAACTCGGAGAGAAACTGATGACAAGGGCCTACATGCAGAAGGGGGAAGCATCTAGAAGACTCGGGAACCGACACCACGCGAAGGAGGCCGGGAACTGGGCCTGGATGGGCCCAGGCCAGTCGGCCCAGCCCAGTCCAGGGCCCAATCCCCCCTCTTTTGACCTAGCCGCCATTCGGGCTATTTATAGCCCCGGGGTCGAAAGCCACGCATCATCCAATTCGTCATCGCCGCCGAGGAGTAGAGAAGAGAGGGACACCATCCCGGAGAGGAGAGGGTCGAGCTAGTTGACTAGGGTCTCCCTAGCCGACGTGGGAACCTTGCACGGAAGACCACGTCGGAGTTCTCAGAGCTAGAAGCAAGATCAAGGTAGGATCCCGGTGGTGATCTTGTTTATGTATCATTGTATTAGTTGAGTTATCAAGTTGAATCTATTTCTAGCGATCAAGAGTTTCTTCGATGATTTTGTTTTTTCGATCGGCTTTGCTTATTCTAGATCTATTCTCGAGATAGATCACATAGGGTGTTCTGGTAGCCGCGGTGGCTAGAGGTACACGCCGGATCTTCCGATAGAACTTGACTTGTCCTTGGACTCGCCCTAGACTCCTCGCATGAGTAGGGATACGTTGTGACAGAACGGGGGTTCCGAAAGGCGGGCGTTTTTGGAGTCAGATGGGAAACCACGATTTAAAGAGGCTTCTAATAATATTCGATTTGCTATTGCTTCTCTTGCTTGGAACTTCAACAAAAGGCTTAACCCGATCTCTCTACATCGGTTTATCTACCCTATCTATCTTTGTTATCTCCGGTCTTTAGTAGATTAGATTAGTTTTGTGTTCTTTATTTAGATGCATCAGGGTTTCTCTTTATCAAAGATTGAAGTTGCTTGGCTTTACTAGATCATCTTTTACGTCACACATTGTTCCACGGATTCGATACTTTGGGTTCACCACTCGAGGGAAGAAGGGTCCCTTGACTACGGCGGGAGACTTGTCCGCTTGCAAGTCTAAACGAACTTTGATACAACTATTAACCGTCAACACGGGTAGAATAGCATCGCTAAACCGGTTCATCTCTAAGGCTGCTGAGTGAAGCCAACCCTTCTTCAAGGTGCTTCGCGCGAACTCAACTTTTCAGTGGGGCACAGAGCAACAACAAGCTTTCGAAGATCTCAAGAAATATCTAAAAGAGGCAGCAGTCATGACTAAACTGTCGCCAAAGGCTGAGCTGTTGCTGTACATTGCAGCAACCGACACAGCGGTCAATGCAGTGCTTGTGGAAGAACGGAAGGAAGCAGATACTCTGAAGTAGTTTCCCATCTACTATGTCTCCGAAGCTTTGAGCGGCTCAAAACTTTTCTACTCCGAGATGGAGAAGATGACATATGCAGTTGTGATGGCAAAGAGGAAGCTTCGGCATTATTTTCAGAGCCACAATGTATCAGTCCCCACAGCTTTACCTCTTCAAGACATGTTTGAGAACAAGGAGTCCACTGGGAGAATGGGCAAATGGGCCACTGAGTTGGCAGAACATGTCATAAACTTTGTTGCTCGCAGTGCGATAAAGTCTCAGGTCCTCGCTGATTTTGTGGCCGACTGGACGCCTTCAGCGCCGAAGGGGGATGCGATGGCGCATATTGCCACCTGGGGTCAGCGGCTACGGCAGTCCTCAAGTCTCCTTCTGGTATCAAGCTTCGTTACGCCTTGCGGTTGAATTGTGACAACTGCACAAACAACATGGCTGAATATGAAGGGCTGCTGCTCGCACTTTGGAAGGCTAGGGCGGTGGGGGCAAGGAGGCTTATCATCTTGACGGACTCCGAACTCGTAGCCGGCCATATTGGGAAAACTTACAAGGCAAAGAAGCCAGACATGATGAAGTATCTGCAGGCTGTACGAAGCATGGAAAAGTTCTTCATTGGTATCACAGTGCGTAGTTTTCCCAGCACTATAAAAAGGAAGCCGATGCTATTGCGAAGGCAACCGCTTTGCTCGAGCCTATGCCCCTGGATGTGTTCTACAAAACAACAACCATAAGATCTGCTACTGACAAAGCAACGCCCTCAAGTTTGTGAACGCCATACAGAGTGAGGACGCACCCCAATAGTAGCAGCGGTCAGGGGCTACTATGAGGCCGAAGACAGCATCGCCGATAAGAGAGTGGCCATCAGGGCGAGGAACTACCACATCATTGACGGTAACCTGTACCGAAAGGGGGTGCGCACCCCACTGCTAAAGTGCATATCAGTGACCGAGGGCAAGCAACTACTCCATGAAATCCACAGTGTCATGTGCTCACATCACCTCGGCACGAGAGCCTTAGTGCAGAAGGCTTTTCGCCAGGGTTTCTATTGGCCTTCGGCGGTCGCAGATGCACACGACATTGTGCGCCAGTGTCCAGAGTGTCAGCACCATGCGCCTTACAGCAAGTTCACATCAAACGAGATACAACTGATACCACCAGTATGGCCCTTCACTCGATGGGGTATTGACATCGTCGGTCCGCTACCGACAGCACCCGAGAATTACTCCCACGCTGTGGTGGCGGTGGAGTATTTTTCCAAATGGGTAGAAGCAAAGCCATTCTTGAGCATTACTTCGGCGACAATACAGAAGTTTTTCTGGCAGAATATCGTGTGCCGCTTCGGTGTGCCGCACGAAGTCACCGTGGACAATGGCAAGCAATTTGAGAGTGCCGACTTCAAGGAATTCTGTACCTACCTGGGCACCAAGTTGTGTTTCGCTTCGGTCTACCACCCGCAGTCCAATGGGGCGGTGGAACGGGCAAATGGAGTAATCTTCGCTGGTATAAAAAGGAACATCACCGATCTGCTAAAAAGCAAGTGGGCCGAAGAGCTGCCGAGGGTGATCTGGTCCCACAACACCATGACTCCTAGGACCACGCAGTTCTCGCCATTCAAGTTATTGTACTGAGAGGAGGCCATGTTGCCCGAAGAGCTGTGTTTGGGCACTTGGAGGGACATCCCTTCCAGCGACGAAGACCTCAAAGCTTCGGTCCAGAAAATTGAGGAGGTGAACTTTCAAGCAGCAGCGAACCTGTCGTCTTACCAAGAAGAAACCCGGAGGTGGAAACACAAAAAGATCAGGCCGAAACTCATAGGGTCGGGGGATCTAGTGCTACACAAGATACCGAAGGGAAGACTGAAAGGCAAGATGCACAGGAAGTGGGAAGGCTCGTTTATAGCGACTGCAACATCGAACGAAGCAGCATTCAAGTTGTGTTGGTTGACCGGTGAAGAAGAGCCTTACACATGGAATGTGGACATGCTTCAGAAGTACTTCGTCTGAAGTCGCCGTGAGCGGCCATTGTCGTTTGAGTTTCAATAGTTCCTTTTTTCTCTTTCGTTGTGTAAAGAAGTTTGTAATATATGTACATTAAGTAGGGGGGACATACTCTTTTCCTCACGGGAGAGGCTTCGCGGTTCCCATCTGGACCCGCGAAGTGTGAGGTTTTTAATGAGGCGGACCCATGTATCCTATTTCTGACATGTAATATAAGTCAGGTTTCCCCCAGCTTTTCGTGTCCAAGATTTTTTCTTTCGAGTATGCTTTCGCAGCGCTGACGAAGCTATGCTACCCCCGTGAAGGGGGCATAGTCATCGAGGTGGCCTTCGGCGGGGTAAGTGACGGCATGGGCACGAGCTGCATTGAGTGCGCACAGGCCGCGCCTGTCACTTATCGTCGTGACCGAAGATGAAGTCCGCTTGATGCGGCATAAGGGCCCCGATTTGGCCTAAGTAAACGCATGCCGGGGGCGTCGCGTCGGTTCCGATATGACCGAAGATGAAGTCCGCTTGATGCGGCGTAAGGGCCCCGATTTGGCCTAAGTAAACGCACGCTGGGGGCGTCGCGTCGGTCCCGATATGACCGAAGATGAAGTCCACTTGACGCGGTGTAAGGGCCCCGATTTGGCCTAAGTAAACGCACGCCGGGGGCAGTGCGATCGGTCCAGTAGAGACCAGAGGAAAAGTCCGCTAGACGCAACGCGAAGGGCACGACATGGCGGCGTTTCATTTTGACACGGCTAAAGGACAGACCTGTCCAAAAGAAATGCGAGGGTAATGTCACTAGCCCGAGCCAACGCTACCCTTCGGATATACACGGTAAATTCACGATAAGTGGCGCAAAAATGCAAGTGCAGGATCGAAGGGGACAAGTGGTGGTTACAGGCACCTTCACTTTGTTCCTATCATATTTTGAATATACAATGTATTTTGGTACAACAATCCGACATTACACTTTGACACAACAATACAATCACAATGTGTTTCTTCACACGCATACACTATACAAATCGGTTGGAGCCGCGCCGCCCCAGCATGCCGCGAACACTTCCGGGGGGGAGTTCCGAAGTAAAATCGCTTCAAGTCTTCACTGCATCACATGGCGCGACGCGGAGCCACGACCAGTCAGTGCCTCTTGCCGAAGCTCGCTGTCGGTGGGCATCCGTCCTGCACCGAAGACAGGATCACAGTCAGTGCGCGAGCGCTCACTCTGGCTCGGTCCTTGTAACCACAGGGCCGCCCGACGAAGCATCAGGAATCAAATATACATATTCGGGCAGCCCGATGACACCCTCCTCGACCGGCTCTGGTTTCGGAACGACCCCTTCGGTCACGAAGGGGTCTACTAAGTTTCGCCTGGCCGCTCTACGGGCGGGTCGCTCTCTAAGGATGGCCTCTCGGCGCGAAGGGTCCCTCGAAAACTCCGGAAAGAAATGCTTAGCGGCCTCGTTGTGGAGATGGTAGCATTTTGCACGATACAATAGAAACTCCGAATACGACATGCTTGGGTGGTGGATACTAAATTTAGTCCACATGTTTGGGGCAACAAAAAAAGAGTTCAAGGGCAAGGGCGGGTCACTCGCACCTTCGGCCCCCTGCGCAGGCACCACCGAAGGGACATGCGCAGAGACACCTTACATTAGTGTTTAATACAACTGCGGCTCCAGAAGAGAATGTATCATCTATTTACAAAACTAGGCCTTGTGCCCTTCAGACCTCGGCTTCGGCGGTAACGACTGGAGTCGCGGCTGGCTCGGCGGCCGCGGGCTCCGGAGGGCCTTCACGCTCGGGAGAGCTGGCGGCCAGCAGCGTGGCCTCGAGCTCTGTGACATGCGCCATCTCCGAGGCCTCGCCCCCAGCGTTTTCTTCGGCGTCGGCGGCGGCGGGGACGACCTCGTCAGGCGCGGGGGCGGTGTCCTCTCCAGGTACAGCGACAGCTCCGGAGGGGGCAAGAACAGGCGTAACATTTCCCATGGTTGCCTCGGCGCGCTCAACTTCGTCCGACAGCCCCGTTTACCCGCAAACGCGTACACCTTCGGACGCCGGCTCTGTCGCCTCTTCGGTAGCATGGGCGACGTCGCCGGGTGCGTTGGTCCCGTCGTCCTCCGTGTCTCCGGCAGTAATCAGGGGTACCCCGGGCATGGCGATCCAATCGCCCTCCCTGATGAACCGGGGCTCGGGAAGACTGCCACCGTATCGAGATCGCAGGCGCGCGAGAACATGCGTGTTAACGGTGTATTTTGGTACACCAAGCATGTTCATCACACTTTAGTTTGGATTTGATTATGGAACTAACCCACCACTAGGCACACTAATCATATAACAAGTTCATCTATGAGCATGCATTTGGAAGTGTTGTGTTTATGTAGGAAAACATGAACATAAAGGACAGATTCGCAACAAGTTCAAAGGAGCATTTACGGAGTCTTTTTCGTGTTCACGAGCTTGACAAAATCACTTCCAATGGTGGAAAGGACCGAAGAGCTACGAGGAACACCCCCGGGGATTGAAGAGTAAAAGACCGAACTTCATGCGTGGAGAACCTCCATCTTGGACGCGAGGATGACATCGTCAAAATCATGCAAGTGGAAGGGGCCAAGTGCATAATCACCTGAGAACCCACGGGAGCGAAGGGGCGACCGAACCGGGACGAGATGGGCCTGGGCCGGTCGGCCATGGCCGGCCGGCCTGGCCCACTCCGGTGGTCGGTTCGGCCACCCTTTCCTTGCACCCGAAGGATCTTCAACCCTAAAACCCTGGAGGCGCCGCCATTCGACAGGGGGAGAGCCATTCGCACCAGGAGGCCATCCACAAGCTAGAGAGATAGGAGGGAGATCTCCGGAGGGAGATCAATCACCTCGAAGGAAGCACCATCACGTGGAGAAGAAGGAAGACACCGTCGGAAGGGAAACCATGATCAACGGTGCTATGTCTAGCACCTTGATGGGGTAATCTCCTTATTCGTCCATGGGTTGTAATCGATCTTGAGATGTAATCATACTTTGTCGGATTATCTATCTATCATCTTGTGTTGAATATACTTTAATGCTTAAGGTTAGCTACCGTGCCGGAAAGGAAGTAGAGCTCCAATGCTTCCTTGGATCCATTCAATACGCTGTGTCCATCATAGGTCCAGTCATGAATACCTTCGTGTAGTGACAGCACGAGAGGAGGGAAAGGGTGAAACCGTGGTCACAACCCCGATAGATTAGATTGGTTCTCATGTCTTTAAGGGATTGCATGTTCTAGTATCGTAGACCCGTGGGCGAGTGTCTTTTATCTTGATATCTTAATCATTCTCTCTACTGTAGTTTAGTTGTTTTCTAGTATAATTGTAGTTAGGGTTTGAGTAGCTAGTGCGTAGAAGTAGATTGAACGCTTGTAATCCCCTTGCTCTGCGGATTGACAAGAACCTTGGGAATCCCGTGGTGAAAAAGGTGTGGGGTCCGTACGCATACGGATCGTAGAGGGATGCATCTTTTATCCGTCAACAAGCCCCTATTTCTGGCGCCGTTGCCGGGGAGCAAGCTAGTTTACATCGTTTGATTTGCATTTGACTTAGTTTTATATTTTAGTTTATCTTTTATTTGCTATATCTAACATATATTATCTAGAAAACCACCTTGTTTTGTTTTTGTTTTTGTTTTTATCTTATTGTCTAGATGGCGTTCGTCAATCAACCCGTGGAAGAACCAGAGAAATCATTAAGGGATTACGCTAGCCCTTGATGTGAAGACATAAAAGTACAAGAGTCGGATTCGAAGCTCGAAGCGACCAAATATGAAATTAAATCGAAGATCATCAAGATGGTGGCGGCAAACCCATTCGAAGGGACGGTTACGGAGAACCCATATAGACACATAAGGCATTTCACGACGCTATGCAACATGGTGCGTCAAGAAGGAGTTCCTGATGAATGGTTCAAATGGAATCTCTTCACCCTACTCACTTGTCGGCAATGCAAAGACATGGTACTCGCTTGTGTCCTTTGATGTTGAAGGCAATTGGAACAAGTTGACAAAGAAGTTTTACGAGAAGTTCTTTACAATTAACAAGGTTCAACATCTAAGGAGGCATGTGATCACTTTCATGCAAGGAGAAGAGGAAGGGATAGACCAAGCCTGGGATAGGTTTAATGAGTTAATCGAACAAGGACCAAGACTCGGCTTCTCCGGTGACATACTCTTGCATACATTTTTCTTTTCCCTAACCCCTAGTTGCATGCAACTCATCCAAATGTGTGCAGGCGGGAATCTCATGGAGAAAACACAAACGGAAGCCTCCCAACTTCTACATAAAATTAGTAAGGCAGCTGCCATGCAAAGTGATTGGGAAACAAGACTTGCGGAACAGTCGAAATATAATTTAAGAAAGAAGAAGTGTGCTGAATTTTCTAAAGAGGCAACCCCGGAAGTCCAAAAGAGGAGCCAATCCCGGAAAAGCTTGAAGAGGAACACATCAAGTCAAGAACTACCTCGAGCGTTGACTTTGTCGTACCAAATGAGACAATCAAGAGAAGCATGTGAAGCGCGAAGCCACTAAGGGAGTTCGAACCAATGGATTGGGTTCCGATCGATTACGGAGAAGTATTCGACAAGAGAAGACCGTTCCCTAATCAAAAGGGAATGGCAAGAGCATTGGAAGTGGATTTCCCACCGAAAAGTAAAGCGGAAGAATCATACGACCTTGAAACCACTGGTGAGATCTTTTAAAAGCTCTTTGGAAATGATGAAGTGGATCTGGAACACATAGCCGAGGTGAAGAGAATTATGGGAATCAAGCTCGAAGCATCACCATACGCTTGCCTCACCGAAATTTACGCGATAGGATCCGAAGAAGAAGAGAAGATGGCACCACGCTTGAGTTGTGAGATCAACGGAGTTCAATGTAAAGCGTTATGCGACAAGAGAGCCCAAGTAAGTGTCCTATCTTCTAAAATTTATGATAAAGTTCAAGACCACAACCTAGACTTAGCTCCAACATCAACGAAATTAATTATGGGAGATGGTAGAACTATTAAACCTCTAGGTATTGCTTGCAACATGAAAGTAAAAAACTCTGGAAAATGTATACCAACCGATTTCTTTGTTATTGATGCTTACCATAGTAATCATGATCACATAATCTTAGGTAGGCCCTTTCTTAAGTTGGTTGATGCCGTGTTAGATGCTGGAGAAGGCAAAGTAACAATGAACCTTAATGGAACAAAGTACACATATAATTTTCTTCGCGTTTCTAAACACCCTACACCCTTTCCTCCCAAAGAAGAAGAAGTAGAGGAGATAGATAGCCTTTGTTTTGTTTAAACCCTTAGAGACCCGCTGCAAAGAGCGATGGAAAATCAAATTAGTAATCAACAAGATGAAGAACTAGAAGAAGCAACAAAAGGCTTGGAACCACATGATGGAAGCGTGGAGGAGGGGAAATTCGAAGATATAGGAAGATTAAACCCGAGGAGCCACAAGCGCCCGAGGTTGACCTTAAACCTTTGCCCAAAGGATTAAAGTATGAATTTTTGGGTCCAGACAAGACCTATCCAGTCATCGTGAGCAACGAGTTGAGTCCCGAAGAAAATGAGAAGTTGCTGATTTTATTAAAAAAACATAGGAAGGTGATTGGATATTCGATTAATGATCTCAAAGGTATTAGCCTAGCCTTTTGCACTCATCGTATACCAATGGAAGACCAATGTAAGCCCGTAGTGGACCACCAAAGGAGGCTAACTCATGCCATGCGAGAGGTAGTAAAGAAAGAGGTCGTCAAGTTACTTGATGCCGGAATCATCTACCCGGTTCCGCATAGCGAATGGGTGAGCCCGGTACATTGTGTACCAAAGAAAGGAGGTTTGACTGTGGTGAAGAATGAGAAGAATGAATTGATACCACAAAGAACCATGACTGGGTGGAGGATGTGTATTGATTATCGTAAGCTTAACAAAGCGACAAAGAAAGATCATTTCCCCCTACCGTTCATTGACGAGATGCTCGAGAGGTTAGAAAACCACTCTTATTTTTTCTTTCTCGATGGGTACTCGGGGTTCATACAAATTCCCATTCACCCGGACGATCAACACAAAACAACGTTTACATGCCCTTACGAAACGTTTGCATATAGAAGGATGCCCTTCGGCCTATGGAACGCTCCGGCCTCTTTTCAACATTGCATGATGGCCGTATTTTCGAAATTCATCGAAGAAATTGTCGAGGTGTTCATGGATGATTTTTCCGTTTATGGGAAGATGTTCATGGATTGCTTGGCAAACTTGGAAAAGGTCCTCACGAGGTGTGCAGAGGTAGACTTGGTGTTAAATTGGGAAAAGTGCCACTTCATGGTTAAGCAAGGCATAGTGCTCGAACATGTTATATACGAGAGAGGCATTGAAGTGGACAAGGCTAAGGTAGAGGCGGTTGAGCAACTCCCACCTCCGACGGATGTTAAGTCCTTAAGGAGCTTTCTAGGCCATGCCGAATTTTATAGAAGATTTATTAAGGACTTCTCATAGATCACTAAGCCTTTAACGCATCTTCTTCAAAATGATGTGGCTTTCGACTTTGATGAGAAGTGCCTAGCGGCATTCCGGACCTTGAAAAGTGCGTTGGTGAGTGCTCCCATTATTCAACCTCCGGATTGGAGCAAACCTTTCGAGATCATGTGTGACGCAAGTGACTATGCCGTAGGCGCGGTTTTGGGTCAAAGAAAGGAAGGTCGAGTTCACACCGTTTACTATGCTAGCAAAACTCTTAGTGGGGCGCAATTAAATTATGCCACTACGGAAAAGGAGTTGCTAGCAGTAGTATTCACTTTCGAAAAATTCAGATCTTACATCGTGAACTCGAAGGTCATTGTTTACACCGATCACACAGCCATCAAGTATCTCGTGGCTAAGAAGGAAGCTAAACCACGTTTGATTCGTTGGATCCTTCTTCTCCAAGAATTTGATGTTGAAATTCGTGACAAAAAGGGTGTGGAGAATGTTGTGGCCGATCATTTGTCTAGGATGAATCGTGGACAACATGATAAAGAGCCCATAGAAGATAAGATGAGAGATGACCACCTCTATCGAGTGCTTGATAAAGACACTTGGATGATCGATATCATTCGAGCAATTCGAAAGATGCCTCTCGATCATCTAGATAAAAACTCTCAAAAGAAGATAATCTCCGAAAGTAGGAAATACTTTTGGGATGCACCACACCTCTTCAAACTTGGCAATGATGGAGTGATGAGAAGATGTGTGCCAAGAGAATAAAGGGTAGAGATTTTGAGAAAGTGCTACTCGGCGGAGTACGGTGGACACTATAGCCATTTTCATACCCAGGTAAAAGTATGGTCGAGCGGATTCTATTGGCCGAAGATGCATGAAGATACTAAAAGATATGTTGCATCATGCCCCGAATGCCAAAGAACCGGAAACATCTCTCAAAGGAATTCTATGCCCTTGAATTACAATCTACAAATCGATTTATTCGATGTATGGGGTATAGACTTCATGGGCCTTTCAAAAACTCATGCGGATATGAACATATTCTACTCATGGTTGATTATGTATCCAAATGGGTAGAGGCTATGCCATGTCGTAAAGCTTCCACGGAGGAGTCCATTACTATGATCAAGAACGTGATTTTTCCTTGTTTCGGTACACCGAGAATCCTGATAAGTGATGGAGGAACTCACTTCACCGGGAAGAATTTCAAAAAGTGCTTGTCCAAGTTGGGGATTGAACATAGGGTTTCTACGGCCTATCACCCACAAACCAACAGACAAGTGGAAACTTTAAATAGGCAATTAAAAAGCATCTTCAATAGAACCATAGAGAAGGGAGGCAAAGATTGGTCAAATAAAATAGACGGAGCTTTATTGGCTTATCAAATGGCGTTCAAGACACCGATAGGTATGACCCCTTATCAATTCGTCTATGGAAAAGCTTGCCACCTTCCGGTTGAGTTGGAACATAAAGCCTATTGGGCGATTAAAGAGATGAACCTCGATCTCGATGCCGCGGTGGTGAAATGAAGGATACAAATAAGTGAGCTAGAGGAGATGAGGTTGAAATCATATGAAAATGCAAGCATATACAAAGAGATAATCAAAAGGTGGTATGATAAAAGATTGAAAAAAGTGTTTAAAGAAGGAGATAAGGTCCTCCTCTACAATTTGAGGTTTAAAACCTTCAGAAAGAGGAAATTGCAAAGCAAGTGGGACGGACCTTATGTTGTGCATTCGGTGCTCTCCAACGGAGCAGTAACCATTATGGATATAAAAGGCGATCAATTTATGGTGAATGGTCAACGACTTAAGGTTTACTACGAACCTGACATTGTGCCCCTTCACCATGTTGATGTCTTCAACATGGCATAAGGGCCCGAACGTCCGGGCTAGGACGAAAAACAAGGCATGGATTTTTGTAAATTTTTTTTAATTTTCTGGAGTTTCTCGCGAAGATTTACTGGGCCTACTTTTCCCATGGGATAAGGAGGCGAAAAAAGGGCGGTGCATGAAAAACCGGACCGGCCTGGCCCCCGAGACAGGGTGGGCCAGCCGGCCCAGTCCGACCGGCCCGGTAGGGTCCCGGCGGCGGACGTCCCCGATTTTTGCCCGAATTGCTCCTTTTTGACTTCCTTCTTCGGTCAGAAAATTTTAAGGGAAGTTTCAAAAATTAAAATGGGGTTTTCTCTTCGGACTATTTATTTGGTCGAATTGGGAGCTCAGGAATCAATCCCTTCTAGCAATATTTTGCACCCACGCAGCAGCCATTGTGTCCCCAAGGAGCTTAGAGTTGAAGCAAGAAGCCAAGGAGCCATCGATGGAGGAGGCAAAGCGATGCAAGCTCAAGCTACCCGTCGAGATCAAGAGGACCGCCCGCATCCGTTGCGGAGGGCGTGTCCCGACCGAAGCTATCGCATCTCACAACACTGTCGAATGAGAGAAGGTCCCTACACCCGTTCGAAGGTCGGCGCGCATCCAAGGCATGAAGCGGAAAGACTACAAGGAGGTGTCGCCCGAGCCTAAGGATTATGGGGGTAGCAACTACTCCGACGATCATAGCCCGAGCTCGTGGGCGGCCGCCGGAAGAGATGATAACAATCTTTACATTTGGGATGAGGTGCCCAAGGAAAAGACTCCCGAAGGCCCCAACGACGGCGGTGATGACGGCGGCGACGACAATGGTGGTGGTGATGATGGCGGCGACGACGGTGGTGACGACGGTGGGGACGATGGCAATGACGACCCGTTCGGATTGCATCTAATGTGTTGTGCTGCTTGCCGTCACTCCATCGCAGATCTCTACGCGTCGGTCGACGAATGTCTCCAAGCCATGGAGGCGATGAAGCAGCGTTTGGAGGATTTGGAGCGCGTAGTTGAAGACGGCTACAAGTTCCTTAACCGCAACGTGCGCAAACTCTCTGGCATGGTCGGGAACATGAGAGGAAAGTGGTTCAATACTTGCGGGAAGTACCACTAGATCTAGTTTTTCCCCTTAGGAATTTTGTAAGATACGACGAGGACGTCGTATATTTTTAGCGTGGGGGAGAGCTAGCTAGCTAGCCTTAGATTTTGAGTTTCAAAATTTAGGTTCGGTTTAGTCTTCAAGAGAGTCTTAGAGTTTAAAGAGTCTTAGTTTTCGAGTGTGTTTTTAAGTTTTTGCAAGTTTGAAGTGTCTTAAATTTGTGGTGAGTCAAAGAAAATCAAATAAAAAGAGTCTTTATATATTTTGTGTTTTGTGTGATGCTTATCTTTATTCACTTGTTTGTTTATCTTTGATTCTTGATATATGAACATAAGTGTGTGGTTCGAAAAACGTTTACCGTGGTGCTTAGTGGACTTGCTACTACTAAAAGTACCCATACCGCACTTCGATCTTGAGCTTCACATATTAGTTGTGCTATCTTCAATGCAAAAAGTTGGAGGATTTCACTTCTGAAAATTATCTAAAAACCCTTGTAATAAAGGTTAGCAAAACCTCTTTTTCCAAGTTGAGAGTAAGAAAAAAAATCCTATACAAAGCCAATTTATTTTTTGCTCCACCATAAGTGTGATTAGCACGATGAGTTAGGCTAAGATTCTTCTCTCTTGGGAGTTTTAATTTCAAGCAATGATCATGTGCTTGTGCTTATCTATTGTTGCTAGCCTCGTCATACATTCGGTAACGTGACTTTCACATCGGAAGTCCCGTACATCACCGAATTCCATACCCAACCCTATACATCTCTTTTGTACATTGCATTCCTTGAACACAACCAATTCTCAAAGTTTCGTCTCCTCTCTAGCATGGATTATTTAAAATTTCAGATTGTATGCATGCAAGAAAGAGAGGAGTCGAGAGCTTTGAAAAGTTGTTAAGAGAGGGAAAAATAAAGAGAAAAGTATGAGTATGGAAAAGAAAGAATGAAAGAATGAAAGAAAGAAAATAATATGTGAATGAAAGAATAAAAAAAAGAAAAAGAGAAAAGAGGAGGTAGCGATACAAATATGAGAGGGATGAATCAAGTGAAAGAAAAGAAAAATAAAGTGTATGGAAGGATGTCATGTTATTGAGAGACGAAACTTTCATTCTTTTCCAGCCATGTGCAATCCGACAACGAGGACGTCATTGGTGCCTCGTAGTAATAATTTTCTTTTGCTCTTGCACATGTCCACCATTCTAAATCTTCTTGTCCTTGATATCCCTACATATGGTTAATTCTCATGATCATTGGCTTTGAAAGGTAAACAACCATTAGAGGAAGTTCTTAACTTGACGATACTTGTGTTGATTACACTAGCCCTACCTATAGCTCCACTTTACATGTTATATGAGAGACTTATGGGAGGTGAGAGTTTTATAAAATTGGTTTAGGATAGCCACCTCATATGAGTGACTTGAGAGAGCTTGGAGAAAGGTTTTTGTTTAATACTTGTTGCAGGAATTTTGTTTGAAAAATCATAAAAACCCTCCGATGGAAGCAAAGAAGTAAGCATGGGTGAAATTGAAGACTTCGAGTGAAGAGTTTGGGTTGTGGGGTAAATCTTGACGTGGTAAAGATTCTAAATGCCCATGTTTATGTTTGATGATCATTACTTTATGTTTATGTATTAAAGATGAAAGGATTGACTAACTTGTGAAGAAGGATTAGCGGTACACGATTACAACACTTTGGACGAAGTTCTTTTACGAGTACTTGCTCGAGGACGAGCAAGAGCTAAGCGTGGGGTAGATGTTGACGGTGTATTTTGGTACACCAAGCAGATTCATTACACTTTGGTTTGGACTTGATTATGGAACTGACCCACCACTAGGCACACTAATCATATAACAAGTTCATATATGTGCATGCATTTGGAAGTGTTGTGTTTATGTAGGAAAACATGGACATAAAGGGCGGATTCGCAACAAGTTCAAAGGAGCATTTACGGAGTCTTTTCGTGTTCATGATCTTGACGAAATCACTTCCAATGGTGGCAAGGACCGAAGAGCTACGAGGAACACCCCCGGGGATGGAAGAGTAAAAGACCAAACTTCATGCGTGGAGAACCTCCATCTTGGACGCGAGGATGACATCGTCAAAATCATGCAAGTGGAAGGGGCCAAGTGCATAATCACCTGAGAACCCACGGGAGCAAAGGGGAGACCGAACCGAGCCGAGATGGGCCTGGGCCAGTCGGCCATGGCCGGCCGGCCTAGCCCACTCCGGTGGTCGGTTCAGCCCCCCTTTCCTTGCACCCGAAGAATCTTCAACCCTAAAACCCTGGAGGTGCCGCCATTCGACAGAGGGGGAGCCATTCGCACCAGGAGGCCATCCACAAGCTAGAGAGAGAGGAGGGAGATCTCCGGAGGGAGATCAACCACCTCGAAGGAAGCACCCTCACGTGGAGAAGAAGGAAGACACCGTCGGAAGGGAAACCATGATCAACGGTGCTATGTCCAGCACCTTGATGGGGTAATCTCCTTATTCGTCCATGGGTTGTAATCGATCTTGAGATGTAATCATACTTTGTCAGATTATCTATCTATCATCTTGTGTTGAATATACTTTAATGCTTAAGGTTAGCTACCGCGCCGGAAAGGAAGTAGAGCTCCAATGCTTCCTTGGATCCATTCAATACGCTATGTCCATCATAGGTCTAGTCATGAATACCTTCGCGTAGTGACAGTACGAGAGGAGGGAAAGGGCGAAACCATGGTCACAACCCCGATAGATTTGATTGGTTTTCATGTCTTTAAGCGATTGCATGTTCTAGTATCGTAGACCCGTGGGCGAGTGTCTTTTATCTTGATATCTTAATCATTCTCTCTAGTGTAGTTTAGTTGTTTTCTAGTATAATTGTAGTTAGGGTTTGAGTAGCTAGTGCGTAGAAGTAGATTGAACGCTTGTAATCCCCTTGCTCCTCGGATTGACAAGAACCTTGGGAATCCCATGGTGAAAATGGTGTGGGGTCCGTACGCTTGCGGATCGTAGAGGGATACGTATTTTATCCGTCAACAGTGCACTTGTAGCCGAGGCCCTATCTGCAAGACATCAAGGGCAACACGATGGCATCGTCATGAGTCGACACAAAAGGTAGAGTTTTAGAGCAAAAGTAAAGGGTATTTCGGCGAACCTGAGCACTCAGTCGAACTGATTCGTCTAGAGTGAGACGGGACCCGCGCTCGGCGAAGAAGATGTTCATGAAGTTCTTGGTGAGGTTCTTGGCAAGCACAGGGAGTTGCGCCACGTCGAGTTCCGCACCGGTGGGCCACTCAAAATTGTCTTTCGTCAGACGCCGAAGGTCGCTTTTGCTGATTGTCTTCTCTGAGGAGGGGCGGTCCGCAGGGACCAAAGAGCAGACGGAGTAGGCTAGCGTGCGAACCCCTACCGCGGCTTCGAGCTCACCGAAGATCTTCGTATTCATGGTGATGAGGTCGAAGCAGGCTCTCACCCACTCGTAGAATGCCCCAACGGTGCACCGGGGGAACGAAGTCGGCGGCGCATCGAGATTGCACTGCCCCAGCACTCCAAAACTTCTAAGCGAAGGGTCTCAGCGCTTCGGATATGCTCTGCTCGGTACTGCTCCATCACGTCGCTCAGCTGGTTCGTCTCCTTCTGCGCTTCAGCCAATTTGGCGTCCTTGTCGCGGAGTTGAGCGTGCAAGTCCTCTTTGGTGCTGGCAAGGGTCTCCACGTCAAGGCGCAACACTTCCAGGGCAGCTTCGGAGGTTCTCACTACGTCTTCTTTCATTTGCAGAAGCTGTCGGTTGCGCTCCTGCTCAGCGGCCAGTCGCCCCTCCAACTCCGCCACCCGATTTTGCAGTGAGGTAACTGCGGCAGCTGATACCTCTTTGGCGTCTTTGCTCTCTTGCTCCAGCCTTCGGGAAAGGCACCAGGATGCGACGAAGGCTTTTAGGGACAGGTCCCCGCATGTAGTGGTCAGTTCGGCGGAGCTGAGCTTCCCGAAGTATTCTTCCTCGTGGGGAATAGCGAAGCTCAACCCCGCCTCTTCTAGGAACTTACTTTCGTGGACGCCGCTTGTCAGGCCCAGGAAGCGGATTTGTTTTCCGCCAATCAGCTTGGCTTCGGCGGGGATCTGAAGGGGGACAGCGGCGGCTCGGGGCTCCTCCTTTGTCACCTGGTAGCTGCTGCTATTGGGCTCTTCCTCTTCGTCTTCCTCCGCCGCGGCAGCAAAATCATCTTTTTCGGCGCCCGTGGCCGAGGGGGAAGCAGATTGTTCGGTGCCCTCAGACGATGAGCTGGATGAGCTAGTAGAAGTGGAGCTGGACTTGCCTTCGTCTTGGGGGACGTCGGGACCGAAGGCAGTAGGACTGCGACCGCGAGGGGCGTCACCAACAGAAGACATAATACGGACCTCGCTGTCATCGTCACTGTCCTTCTCCTTCGGGCTAAAGGGCATGAGCAGCGGCCCGCCGACTCCTTCACCAGCCTCCGCCGAAGGTGCCGCCGAGCGCAGCGGCACGGCAGCAATCACGTCGTCGACGACGCCGGTCTCAACGTCTACAATCCGGGTCCTCTTAGGTGATGGGGGCGAGTCCGCCGGTCGGCCGTCGCGCTTCTTCCGGGCATTTCCCTCGGCGGCGGCGGTGGCCACGGCGGGAGCATTCCTCTTGCCAGCCCTCTTTGGAGCGGCACGCGGCGAAGTCGCCGTCTCATCAGCACATGCTTCGGCGGCGGCGAGTGCAGCAGCCTTCCTTTCGGCTGCTTCGCGGTGCTTGGCAAACCCAATGCGTTCCGGCGCATTGACCTTGAAGAACTCGAACACTCAGTTTGTTCGAGATCCGTTGAGCTCCGCGACCGTCTCTTTGTATTCCTTCGGCGACATAGGGCTGAGGATGAAATCACCATGGGCCTCCACCTTCCTTTTCTTCAGCACTGCAAATCGGCATTTTCGAACAATCAATACGCAAAGCATCGGAAACACGAGAAGTAGGTAAAAGGACACCGAAAGATACAAGAGCACTCACAATTGGAGGTGAAGCCAAAAGCCTTCGTCCAGTCGGGGCACAGGATACCGCCAATGTCATCCGCCCAGGCGTCATCGGCCACAGCCCAGCCGTCCACTAGCGGGCACACCGGGATACTGCGATACTCCTCCACGATGTCGCGCGTGCTGTATTTACACGCGAACCGGCGAAGCATCATCACAACCTCATCGCCTTCGGGGCTGAAGGATCAGATGGCGACTAGAGAGGGGGGGAGTGAATAGGAGCCGGTAAAAAAAATTCTTCTCAAAGAACCCGGCCTATACCCTAGACAATTCCCGGTCAGACACAAGCGATGGATCGAATCACACACCAACCGCCAAGACAACAAGGTTATGGATCAACCTCAAGTCTTTGGAACGATTCCTTGAAGCACACGCGGAAGCACGAAAGAAAGGGGGGAAGGAATCGAATCAAAGAACCATGCTGTCAGCCTCGGGCGGACTGTCCGGCTAGGTAACGCGGACAGTCCTCAAGGGACACGCGGACCGTCCGGCCGGGGGCCACGGACCATCCGTTAAAGACAACAGAACCACCAGAACCGACCCGAGAAAAACGGACCATCCGCGAAGACCGGGCGGACCGTCCGCGCGGGTTCCGGACCGTCCGCTACTGAAGCTCAGACCGTCCGCGAACCAGCTGCAACGAAAACCTAAAACCAAACCGGATCGAAAGCAAAGGCGCGCAAGAACACGACGAACATGCGACGAACACGCAGCCCGCGGACCGTCCGCCACCTCCCCGCGGACCGTCCGCGCTGCACGGACAGAGCAGAAAACTGCTCGACCCCGAGGGTCAACTCTCCCAATCCATCACCGGATCTCCCAAACGGTAGAAGCTATTGAGACAAGAGTTTAGGGACAAGTTGAGCGTCAAACAAGGATGCTATACCCCAAAAATTTCACCTCCTAACTTCCTAAATCACCGGGAATCACGGATCCTTTGAACACCACCAAAAGCTAGAGCACCGAACAAAAATCCTTGAATCAAAGTGGTTTCCCAGCATTTGAGCGCACAAGATCAATCACAAAGATGCACTAGACATCCATCCATGTTTCCCTCAAAGAAATCCGGGGAGAAACCCACTCAAATCCACGGAATCACACCGAGAACAAAGGCACAAGAACAAGCACAAAAAGACCACGAAAAACACAACTCCGAATCTTCTATACAAACCAGGAAAGATTCACAAGGTCTAGCATGCCGCCCTAGCATCCATCCCTCTCAACAAATCTCTCATGAAGCTCTCATGCTTGCCTAGAGAAAATAGAGAAGAAAATAGCTACGAAAATGAGAAATGGGAGGGGGGAAATGAAACCCTAAGTCGCGGAGAGAGAGCGCCATCCACACACACTCATGGCTTATATATCAGGTCCCGCCGGAGTGGTGAATGACTCGACTACCCCTAACTTAACTACTGGCGATACAACCCACGTAGGGGCATTTAGGTAATGTTTGTGGGTCTTGCCATCGGACAGCCACGCCTTTGCCGCACCCTGTGTCCTCCCGACGCAGGCCATGCGACCCTGCCGCGTGTCCTCCGCCTCGAAGCTTCCCGACACACCCGGATCCCGTCTCCGTCGTGTTGGGCCCTCGGACTTGGTTTTGAGGCCCAAACCAAGAAACCGTCCTCCGATGGTTTTGTGTGCAAACCACCAAACCCCGCGTGCTCGGTCCGGCCTCCCGCCAAACCACTTGACTCAACCGCCACCGTGCACCGGCTCGATTGTCCATGACTTCGTCTTGCTCGTATCGCCACCATGTGGCCCGCACCTAGTCCCGCTGTCCACCGGGTCCCTCGAACCGAGCCTACTTGTCTCTCCATCTCCCGGAAGCCCCTCAAGGCTGAAGACCTTTCGCGCCCGTTCTTCACTTGCAACAACACGAACTAGGCCGCAGCCTACACCTGCGCACTAAGCCAAGAGTCAGTCCAACACCCGTTGTCAATCACTCATCACTGAGGAGCAGTCATCCATCGACCACCGAGATGCTCCTGATCCTTAATCTCCCCCTTGATGAGTGCATTGACAACACACAACGCGAAATGAAATTCAGAGAAAGAAAGAAAGAAAGGAAAAAGAAAGAAAACAAAGAAGCTCAACTCATGACTAAAACCAAAGAAAGGCAAAGAAAGGTCACAAGCCAAGCAAAGCACAAACTCCACACTAAAAACAGCAAGAAAGCTCCCCCTGGACATGTGGATGCAAACTTCCAAATTTTAGCTCACCTCTTCTGAATTTGCATTAAGCTCACCTCTTCTCCCCCTTGTTGACAATGTATGAATCAAGGTGAAAATGCAGAAATATAAAACAAAGCATATAAACATCTACATGAGCTTCTCAAATAGGCCAAATCTAGTGTCAAAGGCTAGAAATGAGACAGAGATCACATATATGAATCATAGCATAGTCCAAGCATTGCCACAAGTAATATATGAAAATACAAGCATGTGACAAGGCAAAATTTTCAGATTTAAGCAGTTTTACCAAAAGAAGGCTCGCCTCACATGTAAAAGTCTATCCATGTCACACTCAAGCCATAAACATGCATACCACTCAGAGATCATACAAGGATATCAAATTCTCAGCAAAAGATCATTGTAAACACCCATAAAGCAAAGCATGTCATGTCAAAGCTCATGAGCCATGTGTCCACTTCGAGGAGACTTCTCCACTGGTGAACATCATGCAACATGTTTTGCACCCATATGTGAAAGATAAGACATTTTAAGTATAGACATGATGGATGGAGCATTTTTCAAGCATACACACTTCTTTTCATGATTAATTCATTTCATGGTACATGAAGTGCCTTTGCGGCAAAAAGAAGCTTATGCTCCCCCATGAATGCAACATAGGCTAAATATTCACAATGATATTCGGCCTTTGGCCCGAATGCACGAAAAAGGCATCCAAGCACAATCTAAGCATAGAAAGCATAGTAGACCAAAACGTGACATGGATACACTACTACACATGAGTGGAGCACATTTCACCAAAAATTAGTCAAGATTAGCATTTATTTCAAAAGGGGCTATCTCACCATACATATATCTCAAATATTCCAAGAGCATAGCCTCACATCACCATTTCTCCACATATATGACCAATATCTCACAAATAGCCAAAGAGACTCAAATAAGGCATATGAAAGAAGCTCATCATCCTAAAATGCAATATGATACAAATGCAACCTGATATATGACAAGATGGCTACCCTACCATGGTTTGTACATCAAGAAAAGCATGTATATACATCAAAGTAAACATGGTATTATACATATGGTACAAAAAAGGAAATCCCCCAAGAATCATCTAGAAAGGGCAACAAACCCCAAGCTCCCCCCGCAAGCGCACAAATGTAGCTTGGTTGAGAGGCTTTGTAAAGATGTCGGCTAGCTGATCTTGGGTGGGGACATGACTCAACACAATGGTTCCTTTTTCCACATTGTCCCTCAAGAAATGATACCTCACTTCTATGTGTTTGGTTCTGGAGTGAAGCACTGGGTTTTTAGCTACGCCTATGGCATTGGTGCTATCACAAAGAAGTGGGATCTGGGTGCACTCCTCACCAAAGTCTCTCAAAGTGTATGAATTCCACAACGGTGGGAACAAGCAACTCGCGGGCGCAACATACTCCGCCTCGGTGGTAGACCGAGCTACACTAGACCGCTTGCGGGAAGACCATGAAACCAACGAAGACCCAAGAAATCGGCAAGTACCGAAGTAGACTTCCTCTCGATTCAACAACCGGCCAAAATCCGCTTCGGAAAAACCATGAAGAGAAAGAGTCGAGGAAGAAGAATACCAAAGGCCAAGACCGAGGGCGGATCGTAGGTACCTGAAGATCCTCTTGACGGCCTGTCGATGTGATGTCCTCAGCGAAGCCTGAAAACGAATGCACAGACACACACTGAACTGTATGTCTGGCCTTGTCGCCGTCAAGTAGAGGAGGGAGCCGATCATGCTCCTGTACTCCTGCTGGTCCACTGGTTCTCCGTCTTCGTCCGCATCCAAAGTGGCCGTACTCCCCATGGGAGTCGACATCGGCTTCACATCTTGCATCTGGAACTTCCTCAGCATGTCTTTCGTGTACTTGGTCTGGTGCACAAAAGTTCTGTCCTTCACTTGCTTGATCTGCAGCCCGAGAAAGTACTGCAACTCGCCCATCATGCTCATCTCGAACTCCCTGCTGATCTCATCTGCAAACTTGGCAACAAGGTTATGTGACGAGCCACCAAAGACAATATCATCCACGTATATCTGCACAATCAACAAGTAATTTCCATGCTTGAGGAGAAACAAGGTTCTATCCACGGTACCCATCACAAACCCTCTCGCTCGGCGAGAAAACCTCTCAATCTCCCATACCAAGCACGGGGCACCCGTTTCAACCCATACGAGCCCTTTTCAACCCGTACACACCGTGTGGGTACAACTCGCTCTCAAACCCGTGTGGTCGCTTCACGTACACCTCCTCCTCTATGACCCCATACAGAAAGGCACTCTTCACATCCATCTGAAACAACTTGAACCCTTTAGCCACGGCAAAGGCTAGAAGGATCCGAATTGCCTCAAGACGGGCCACAGGAGTAAAGGTCTCCTCATAGTCGATCCCCTCCTTCTGACTAAACCCCTGAGCAACAAGTCTGGACTTGTTCCTCACAACCATCCCATTCTCTCCCTCTTTGTTCTTTCAAACCCACTTGGTTCCTATAGGATGGCAATTTGGAGGTGGTTCAACTAACTCCCACACTTGGTTCCTCTCAAAGTTTTCCAACTCCTCATGCATAGAATTGACCCAGTTTGCATCAGATAAAGCGTGTCCAATGTCCTTAGGCTCAAAGGTGGCAACAAAAGCAGCATGAGCGAAATGAGAGGAATTCCTGGACCTTGACCGTGTAGTACGTTCGTCGATGTCCCCAATGATCTTCGACAGGGGATGCACTTCTTGAATCCGCCGGGGAGCCTCACGCCTCGAGACTACCTCCCCCTCAACTTCGGCTTCTCTCGCCCGGTCCTCTTGTCGCACCGTCGTTGTCCATGAAGTAGACGGTCCACGCTCCGCCAGGTGGTCGTAGGGGAAGTAGTGGGTACACACTCGGCTTCGGCGCATGGTTCTCCCCATCATCATCTCCGGCTTCATCCTTCTCCTCTTCAAAGAGGTCCTCGGCCATCTCCTCTTCACCTGCACATTCAAAGCCAAGAGAGGTACATGGCATTGTCTCGTCGAAGGTTACCTCGCAAGTCTCCATGATTTTGTTAGTCTCAAGGTTAAGCACCCTATAGGCTCTAGAATGATTAGCATATCCAAAGAAAATACCATCACTAGACCTAGCTTCAAACTTGTCGAGTTTTCCCTTCTTAAGAATAAAGCACTTGCAGCCAAAGACTCGGAAATGACTCACCTTGGGTGCCCGACCATGCATCAGCTCATAACAGGTCTTTTTCTTGAAAGCTCGCAATAAAATCCTGTTGGAAACATGACAAGCCGTATTGACCGCCTCAGCCCAAAACCTCCGAGGAGTCCTGTGCTCATCGAGCATCGTCCTAGCCATCTCACAAAGAGTCCGATTTTTCCTTTCCACAACTCCATTTTGAGGGGGCACATAAGGGGTCGAATACTGATGTTCAAGACCTAGATCACGACAGAAGGCATCAAAACGAGAGTTCTTGAACTCCGAGCCATTATCACTGCGGATAGCTCGAATAGCATTCCCATGCCTCTCGTTTTTCAACCTCACGATCAGATCTTGAACAAAGCCAAATGTCTCACTCTTGTCTTCCAAGAAAAACACCTAGGCATAGCGAGAGTAATCGTCCACCACAACAAGGACATACCACTTCCCACCCACCGAGCGAACTCGAGCTGGCCCAACAAGGTCCATATGCAACAGCTCTGTCGGACGCTCGGTCATGACATCGGCCAGGGGTGGAAGGGGAGTGGCTACCATCTTGCCATGCCTACACGGAGCACAAACCAAATCCTTCTCAAGCTTCAACCTCGGCAATCCTCGGACAAGGTCAAGACCACTCAAGCGGGAAACCAAATCAAAGCTCAAGTGTCCCAACCGCCTATGCCATTTCCACAAATCAGAAGAAGGACCAGCCATCAAACAGCGAGCATGACCCAAAGAACGAGAGAAATCAGCCTTGAAAATCTGACCCTCGGGGATGATCATACAGACAAGATCACCTCGAGAATCCAGCAAACGAGACTCGCCAGACTTGAAACGCACCTCAAAGCCCTCATCAAGCAACTGAGAAACCGAAAGCAAATTGAAACCCAAAGACTTCACAAGAGCAACCCTCTTCAACGTTACCTTGTCACTCACATGCACCACACCCTCAGAAATCACCCTTCCTCGTCCATTGTCCCCAAATGTGATGTACATCTTTTCCATCACTGGGGTGAGGCTGGAGAACCACTTCTTATCTCCGGTCATGTGTCGAGAACATCCGGAGTCAATCAACCAAATGTTCTCCAAGCCTCCTGCCTATAGTCAGAAACAAGAACGAGAATGAGCTAACGACTCGACACTGGGGTTAGCACAAAGAAAGTTGAACCAGTGTCAAGCCATCTGCTCAAAATAGGGGTTAGCAAACATCATTCCCTTGCCACCAAACTTCCCATGTCCCATGGAAGGAGTACGAGCACCACGAGGGGGAAAACGTGGTCCGTAGTTCCTCTGGAACCCAAAGCTGCGATCATCTCCCCTAAACCCTTATTGAGGACGAGTAGGAGGACGTCCAGCAAAACTACCACGAGCCCGACCAAACCTCTCACCAGCACGCACACCATCATCTCTCCTAGCAAACCTCTCACCACCACCTCTCTGTGGGAACCTACCACCCTGAGCTCCAACTCTACCAACACTCTTCACACTTCCCACACCCCGTGGAAGTGGCACTCTAGGCTCAGGAATACCATGAGACTGGTGATACCTGTTCTGGTTTGCTTGCTCCCTAGCAAGCCTTTCATCCCTCTTCCTCTTGTAGCAAAACTCTGCAAGATGCCTCTCCTTGCCACAATACTCACACCTGAAGGGGATGTGCTTTGGTTTTGGCTCTGGCTTCTCTCTAGGCTTCTCACCCTTCTCACTCACAAACTTCACGGGTTTCTGGAAGTCATTTGTTTTGGGTGGAAATTTGGGTGGATCTTGGGTTGTGTCAAGCTTGTTGCAAAGGTGGTTGGGCTTTGGTGTGAAAGTGTTCTTGGGTGCTTTTGGAAGTGGGACTTGAATGTCTCCGATCACCTCAAACTCGGGGTTAGACTCAACACACTTCTCATACACACTCTCCCCACTGTTCTCTCCCACTTTCTCACCCAACTTCTCAAAACCCAAACCACGACCATCAGCTCTCTTGAACTCCTCAATCATGATTTTCAATTGAGGTTCCTGCCCAGACAACCAACCCAACACCTTCCTCAAATAGTCATTCTCCTCGTAGATGACATCCAAGCGGGAAGTAAGTTCAAGATTGCGCAAAGTAACTTCATCACAGCTAGTGCATGCATTGACAACAGGAGATTTCAAAGAAGCTTCAAAAGTGCTAATAGTAGAACGAGCATCAACAAGCTTAGCATGCATGGAAGGACATGATTTACAGGCACCAAGGAAAGTGGGTCTAGCCTTAAGCTCATCATACTCAGTCCTAAGAGCATCTAGTTTAGCCAAAGTGGAAGCATTCTTCTCATTAAGCAGCTTGATCTCATTCAACCATGCATCACACTCAAGACACTCAACATCATCAGGAGTAGCAGGAGCAAGTTTCAAAGAGTAATTCTCAAGTTCCAATTCAAGCACCTTAGACTCTAACTCTCCTACTTTCTCACTGGCATTCTCAAGTTGAGCCCTAAGATCTTTCCTCACCTTCTTAGCATCTCTCAACACACTATCCCGATTGTCAATCAAGCCATTCAACCTAGTGATCTCAACAAGCAAAGAGTCGGGGTCACGATTTACCTCATCCTCCGAGTCGGAGTCGCTGTCTTCCTTCTCGCTCTTCTTGCTGCTTGAGCTCTGGGCCATGCCACAAAAGCCTTCAAGCGCCATACAGCTCAATCCACTGAGGTTTCGACTTGCACTCTTCTTGTCCTTGCGCCTCCCAACGTCTTCATCTTCACTGCTTGAGCTTGACTGCGCGTCGCTGAGCTTGAGTCGACGTCGCTTGCACCGGCTACCATGGCTCTTGCCTTGTCCTTCTTGTAGCCGCCCTTGCTCGGTCACCGCTTGTCCTTGTCCTTGCTCCTGGACTTGCTGAAGTGCTTGCCCTTGGAGGAGTACTTGTCTTCACGCCTCGGGTGCGCCTTGTACTCGCTCATCTTGTACTTGTTCTCCTCCGCTTCCGAGCACTCGGCGATGAAGTGGCCACGCTTGCCACACTTGTAGCACATCCCTGAGCTCCGCCTTGCATTCCTTCGACTCTCGTGTAGTCGATCAAACCTTCTTGAGAGCAAGGCCAGCTCCTCCTCGCCCAGCACATCAAACTCCTCATCTGGAATAGACATAAGAGAAGACAAAGAAAACTGTCGACAGGAAGGGTTAGCTTTGCCCTTTGATCTGCCCACAAGAGCAAGACTATGGCCAGTCGAGCCCTCATGCTTGGATTGCAACTTCCTGTCAACCTCAGCAGACTTGAGCTTAGAAAAGAGGTCATCCAACTCAATAGTCAAATATTGCTCAGACTCCTTGATGGCCTCAACCTTAGCACCCCAAACATTTGGGTCCAAGACATGCAAGAACTTCAAAGCTTGATCATGCTCAGTGTAAGGGAAATCCTCAACATTAGCCTTCATGTTGTTCACGATGGCGGTAAACCTATGAAACATCGCATTAATGTCCTCACCGGGAAGTTCAGTGAAGTTCTCATATTGCATCCGGTAAGAGACAAAGAGGCGAGCCTTCACATGGTTATCACCACCATGAGCAACCAACAACTTCTCCCAAATTTGCCAAGAAAGATTCAAATGACGAACATGCTCAAACTCAGGATCACACAAGCTCCGGACCAAGTGATCAACGGCTTTTGCATTTGCCTCATACTTGTCCTTAGCACCGGCATCGGTCACCATAAGAGTATGGATGTTGACCGGAATAACATAGGTCTTGTCAAGCACAATGAAATCCAACAACTTGCCACGATGAAAGATCATCATACGAGCCGCCGACTTGTGGCAACCCTTGCCATCGAAGTGTGGCGGACCGCCCTGCTCAACGTACGCCATCTTAGGATTCAAGACTTGTTAAAGTCGCAAAGAATCCGGCACCAAGCTCCGATACCAATTGAAGGATCAGATGGCGACTAGAGAGGGGGGAGTGAATAGGAGCCGGTAAAAAAATTCTTCTCAAAGAACCCGGCCTATACCCTAGACAATTCCCGGTCACACACAAGTGATGGATCGAATCACACACCAACCGCCAAGACAACAAGGTTATGGATCAACCTCAAGTCTTAGGAACGATTCTTTGAAGCACACGCGGAAGCACGAAAGAAAGGGGGGAAGGAATCGAATCAAAGAACCACGCTGTCAGCCTCGGGCGGACTGGCCGGACAGGCAGGGCGGACTATCCGCAAAGGCCGCACGGACAGTCCGGCCAGGTGCCGCGGACAGTCCGCAAGGGACACGCGGACCGTCCCGGCCGGGGCCACGGACCGTCCGTTAAAGACAACGAACCACCGTAACCGACTCGAGAAAAACGGACCGTCCGCGAAGACCATGCGGACTGTCCGCGTGGGTTCCGGACCGTCCGCTACTGAAGCTCGGACCTTCCGCGAACCAGCTGCAACGAAAACCTAAAACCAAACCGGATCGAAAGCAAAGGCGCGCAAGAACATGACGAACACGCGATGAACACGTAGCCCGCGGACCGTCCGCCACCTCCCCGCGGACCGTCCGCGCCGCACGGACAGAGCAGAAAACTGCTCGACCCCGAGGGTCAACTCCTCCAATCCATCACCGGATCTCCCAAACGGTAGAAGCTATTGAGACAAGAGTTTAGTGATCAGTTAAGCGTCAAACCAGGATGCTATACCCCAAAAATTTCGCCTCCTAACTTCCTAAATCACCGGGAATCACGGATCCTTTGAACACCACCAAAAGCTAGAGCACCGAACGAAAATCCTTGAATCAAAGTGGTTTCCCGGCATTTGAGGGCACAAGATCAGTCACAAAGATGCACTAGACATCCATCCATGTTTCCCTCAAAGAAATCCGGGGAGAAACCCACTCAAATCCGCGGAATCACACCGAGAACAAAGGCACGACACAAGCACAAAAAGACCACGAAAAACACAACTCCAAATCTTCTATACAAACCAGGAAAGATTGACAAGGTCTAGCATGCCGCCCTAGCATCCATCCCTCTCAACAAATCTCTCATGAAGCTCTCATGCTAGCCTAGAGAAAATAGAGAAGAAAATAGCTACGAAAATGAGAAATGGGAGGGGGGAAATGAAACCCTAAGTCGCGGAGAGAGAGCGCCATCCACACACACTCATGGCTTATATATCAGGTCCCGCCGGAGTGGTAAATGACTCGACTACCCCTAACTTAACTACTAGCGATACAACCCACGTAGGGGCATTTAGGTAATGTTTGTGGGTCTTGCCATCGAACGGCCATGCCTTTGCCGTACCCCGCGTCCTCCCGACGCAGGCCATGCGATCCCGCTGCGTGTCCTCCGCCTCGAAGCTTCCCGACACACCCGGATCCCGTCTCCGTCGTGTTGGGCCCTCGGACTTGGTTTTGAGGCCCAAACCAAGAAACCGTCCTCTGATGTTTTTGTGTGCAAACCACCAAACCCCGCGTGCTCGGTCCGGCCTCCCGCCAACCACTTGACTCGACCGCCACCGTGCACCGGCTCGATTGTCCATGACTTCGTCTTGCTCGTATCGCCACCATGTGGCCCGCACCTAGTCCCGTTGTCCACCGGGTCCCTCGAACCGAGCCTACTTGTCTCTCCATCTTGCGGAGGCCCCTCAAGGCTGAAGACCTTTCACGCCCGTTCTTCACCTTCAACAACACAAACTAGGCCGCAGCCTACACCTGCGCACTAAGCCAAGAGTCAGTCCTACACCCGTTGTCAATCACTCATCACTGAGGAGCGGTCATCCATCAACCACTGGGACGCTCCTGGTCCTCAGGGGCAGGAGGGGTTCTTCGCGTAAGACTCGTGGAGGGGAGGCAGCTCCTTCGTGGCCAGAGGGTGAGACTCTCCGGGGGACGGAGGAGTCACTGTGTGGTAGAATGAGTGTTGCTGCCAGTCCGAAGGCCATTTGTTGTTGTGGGCGGTCACAGGGCTCACCACGCCGTACTAGTACAAAAAATTCAGACAGCCAAATTGGCAGTCCTTCTCGACAGACTGGTCCCCTTCTTCTTCAAAGACTATCCGTCGTTGGTGGTGGACTTGATGCGTCGAAGCAAACCCCTTGGCAGAAGGCTTGATCTTCGTGGTGCGACATATCCACATGTACACCGACAACTGAAGAATTGCGTTGGGGGTGAGCTGGTGCAGGTATATGTCGAAGTACTGCAGGATGTCGACAACGGCGGGGTGAAGGGGGAACCAAAGCCCCGCGTATAGGAGATCGCGGAAGAGGACAACCACATTGTCGCGAGGCCGCGGTACGGTTTCTCGGCCAGGGGCTCGACCGGTCCCAACCATGCGGTTCTTCACAAGAGAGCCCACATCGGTACCGTCAATCTGGCTTCAGTTGAAGGTGTACGTCTTCGGGATCTCCTTTGCGACTGCATCGCGTCTTCGCTTCGGGGCCATGAATGCGATCTAAATTCAAAGTAGAAGAAAAGCAGTGGGGGCGAAGGAAATCTTACGGCAGAGCCTTCAGAGCTTTCACGTTTCATGGCTGTAGATCACGGCCGTGCGGTGGGGCAGCCCTAGGGTCAGTCCCTGTTTTATAGTGCATCAGCTCTCGATAATCTCGCCGGCAGCTGGCAAATTTACCTTTTTACCCCGACGATCACCCCTCACAACGGTAAAGTTTCCAAAGGGCAGAACGCGGATTTTACTCGGGCCGCGTCAGCGTGGGCCGTCCGTGGGAGTTCGAAGCCCGTTTTTCGCCCTATGAAGAGTTGGTCGTAAGTTCGGCCCATCTTGAGGATGGGACGGCCCTCACTGACGAGGGGCTACTGTTGGGGAAAATGGCCTTCGGAAGCATTTTACCACGTCAGGCTAGGCTGTCGTTTTCGGCCCATGCACGGCTTCGGCTCTATGGAGGAAGCTTTGCTATGGCAATCTGACGGAAATGCTGATGCTGCTCGAGTTATGTGAGTTCTGTTGTGTAGGAAAAACCCAACCGAATGGTGCTGGCCTTCGGTGCCGAAAGTGTGGGCGATTGACTTTCGGCGCCGAAGGTATGGAGGAGCCAGAAGCGCCATGCGTCGGCTGCGCCTCAGCTCGGGAATGGAAGCTGCCTGGGCGAGATGTCCCGAAAGACCCGACGTGACTAGGGCGAGATCGTGGGCTGTTTCGGCGCCGAAGGTGCGGTGCGCCACGATACGTGGCAGCTGCAAACGTGTAAAGGGGGCACCATACGAGGCAGAGACAAGGGGCGCCGCGTGTAAAGGTGTTTCGGCCATACGAACACACGTTGGAGGCCTGTACGACGTGGGGAGTTACTGTTATACCCTTGTAAAGTGTTTAAAGCCGTTTGTCAGGAATGGAAAAGGTGTAATTAAGGTTGATGATCATGCTCAGGGGTCTCCTATAAATAGTGAACCCCTGGTAATGAAACGGACACACATTAATGAAAAGAGAGCACCGAAGGCACCTGCAAGTCTTTTGGCTTTTGGTTTGTTAAGAGTCTCCTTATTTCCTTCCTTGTTTCGTGTTAGTAGAAGTAGCAACGCAGAGGTAGACGAGGGGTAGAATCGACAGAGAAGAAGCGAGTCTAAAGTTTCTCCACCCGCTTTCGAGGGAGGCCTCCGACCGCCTTCCTCCGAAGGGGAGAGGAGTTACCAAGGGGCTGTTGTGTCGGCGTCCACCTTCGGGCCCGATTTCCACCAACAGACGGTTGGTAGAAACCGGTCATGCACTACTCTGTGTAAACGAGAGTAGAGCAAGGGTAAACCCTCTTAAATAGCGCTTCACCGAACCTTGATAATTCTACCATGATGTTTAAATGATATCTTATGCCTATTTCCTCCCGTGCAAAGGCGCCAAAAATGCTTGTTGATGCTCCTTAGCCTCACCACTGAGTGTGCATAAACGGCGACAACGACAGAAATGCTTGTTGGTGCTTACAAGTGTCGATGCCGGGTTCACACCTCTAGTAACGGGGCTAAGGGACGTCAGGTGTCACACCCTGAAATTTCCAATTTCAGGATGTGAATAGAGAGAATAATTAAATAACAATTTTCTCATAATTTAAAACTTTTCCAACATTTATTTTCTTTATAGGAAATCTAGTATAGGAAAAAATCCTTGTTTGATTTTCTAAATCAAGTAAAAAGTTGTGTGTGTCGCATTCATGTCGATGCATCTTCGTGCTTCATGAGTGCAAAAGGTTTCAAAAATGCGTTTAGGAGCTGTCCTAACTCTCTGGAGAGTTTTCCAGATTTTTTCTGGAATTTATTCTCATTTTCCTTGAGCTATTTCTATTTACTAGAAGGCTTTAAAATCTTTTTCTTGAACACCAAATACTTTATTTGGATTGTTCATGCTCCAATCTAGCTCTGGGGATTTTTTCTGGAATTTTTATGATTTTCGGAGTATTCTTCGCGCCTTTAAACAATTTCTAGTCTTTATTGGAATTGTTTTCGCATTAAAAATAAATTAGGAAATTAAAAAAAAAACTATCCCTTTCCTATCTGGGCCGAGCCCGTAGGCCCGACCCATCTCAACCTGGCCCAGCTGCCAGGCCCGATGGAGCCCGTCCGAGCCCAGCAACCAAGCTACTGCTCTGGTGTCCATGCCGGGCGCGCCGCTGCCTCCTTGGCGTGCGCGCCGCGGACGGCTCTTGTGCCCTGCCCATATAAAGGACGAGCGCTACCTCGCCTCGTACCCTAGCTTGCCTGCACCGCGCCTCGCACCCTGGCTCCACCTTGCATCGTCTCCGCTGCAAGCTCGCCGGCCGAGCCGAGCGCCGCCGCTCAATTCGTTGCCCACGAGCACTTCCGGAGCAAGCGGATGTCGCCAGGAGCTTTGCAACATCGAGCCGCGTCCAGCGAGCTTCTTCCCTTCGCCAGTGGCCCATCGGAGCACCACACCGTCATGAAGATCGGCCGCCCCGAGCTTGACCGCCGGCGCTGTCCGCCAAGAAATTCGGCCGCTACCGTCGCAATTCGCCGCCGGTAAGCACACCATCGTGATCCTCTCGTCATCCTCCCTCCGTTTTGCGCCTTGGCCGAGCCCTTAGCTGCCTGGGGCCCTGGCAATTGAAACATCCAAGAGCTCCTGTACGCCATGAGCCCCAGTCCGTGTTCCTGTCCGCAGGTTGAAGAGATAAGGTCATTTTGCGGATTAGCCCCTGGAGAATCATGTAATCTTTAGATCCAATCTTGTGTCTTGTACCTTTTGTGGAAAACCCCCTACAGAGATCCCACTTTCACACATAAAGCCCACCCATGCCCTTTTATAAATCTAACCCTGTTCTTTTATCTTTTCACGAGCACTATTTATTGTGTCTCAGGATTCTTGGTTGCTAGCCTCTGATATCTATAGTTAATTGCAGATAGGTCCTCCAATCTTGTGTTCTCCATGTCTTGCACGTTTTAACTCCGTTTTTATCCATTCAAGTTGCGTTAGGTTCATAATAATGTAAAGCACGCATTAGAGGAGTGTTTTCATCATGTTTTGTTTTCTGAAAATAAAATTAATATTAATTTTGATTAATGCCTAGTTATGCATGACTTTTATAGATAAAAGTAATATAGATCTATACACCGTTTTTCATAATCAAATTTAATTTTATTAATGTTACTCTCACATGCTTTTGTAAATAAAATCTAATTAGATCTTTTACCCAGTTTTCCATAAGTCAAATATTAATTTGCTTAATGATTAATTAACTTTTATAATGGAAAGTTGATTAGGTTTTTACTCTGGCTTTATAAATAAATGTTAATTGTGATTAAAATCAATGTAATGCTGTTTCTAATAATGACATGATCTACTGACAAAGTTATGTTTAGATTATTCATATAGTTTAGTTTTTCTAAATTAAATGTTTAATTGGTTGAATCTTTATAAATAAAACTTGACTAGTTCTTCACACAGGTTTTTGTAAATAAAGTTTAATTTGCTTTAATTCCAACATGGGGTATTTTATTTATGAAATATTCTTACATATAATTTGTTAATTAAAATAAATCTAGCTCATAGCCTTGTTCTCTTGTATGCAAATAGTTCGATAGACGTTCCCTATCAGCTCAATCCAAGTATCTCCTTTTGATCAAGTCTATCTGAAGCTCTATACCTTTCTAGTGCTAGCTCAATTCATGTGCAGCTAATCAGACCTTTCCCTCCCGAGCACAGTTTGTGTGCTTTAGTGATCCTTAGAATCGATCTTTATCTTTTAGTGCGTTCATTTAAAAACTTTGATTTGATTGATGTGTTGTTCTTAGTTGTACTCATGTGTTTGCTTTGCATGTTTGTGCCTCATGATCGATGCGAATAGAATGAACATTGTTCGCGAAGTTTGAAGAGCTGGAAGTTGAAGCCATTCTGAGCAACTACCCTTGGTTAAAGGCAAGTGTGTCCTTGATCTTTTGTCCTAAGAATTATATTTAATCACTCATTGCATTGCTTGCATTAATTTTGATGGGTTCCTATTAAGGATTATGACTAGTTTCTTTTCTACCATTGCGTTGTATAACTGGGTTGTCTAATTAATCTGATGGTAGATATTGCTTAGTGTTGGGGACAGCCCTAGGGGTCCCCTTTAACAACTGGGGGATCCCCACTTAAAACCCGCAACAAAGCCAAAACCGAACGCTAATCATGCAGGATGCGGCCCGCACCGCGGAGGCCTCAACGGCCCACCACGATGGCCCACTCGAAGACCCCCTCGAGCAGGCTCTGCCTCGCTCGAGGATGCGCGCCTCCCTCGGGCGGACTCCGTCCCGTTCGAGGGGGTGCGCTTCCCTCGAGCAGGCTGCCCAGGAGGGAGCCCATCCCCATCACTGTGGGGGGGGGGGGGGGGGGGGCCGTGCGGCACGGCCGGTGCCGGTCCCCGTGACGCCGTGCACCTCGCTCCGTGTGCTAACGCGCCAAACCCTCGAAGGGGGGCCGGCTGCACCCTCGATTTGCTTTCTTGTGACCTTACAGGGTTAGGTGGAAGCACTAGGCCGGTGGGACGCCATCCCTGCCACTGTTACGGTATGGCTGCCGCCCCCGCGCATACGGGCGCACGCCAGGCGCTGTGGCAACGGCTCCAGCACTGTGGAACGTGTGGGAACGGGACGCCACCTTACTTGCCACTGTGCTCCGTACGGGCCGACGTCAGCGACTCCCTCGAGCCTACCTGAAGACATCCCAGCCGTCTGCCGCTCTTCTACCCTCGAGGCCGCCACTGTTCGGGTACAAGATATGTCATGATGGCCAGATCGCTGCAAGATCGCCTGGGCGGCCGCCTACTCTACAGCGTAGCACATCACGCTCCCGCACGTAGCTAAATAGCACGGCGCGCATGTGATTCGCTCCTTCCTTGGTCTATAAAAGGAGGACGAACCCCCTTGCCGCAGGGGAGACGGACAGCGGACTCAACACACAACTCACGAACAACAGAGCTCAACACGAGGCAAGTTGCACCACGCACTTGCCCTCCAATACTCCCACAACATCTTCAGCCACTAAACCAGGGACTTGGAAGCCACGCTTCCTCTCCCGCCTTGCTTGTAGCAGCCCCACTACAGGCACCCCCGGTGCTGAGCAATATAGTGCCTTGAGCACGCCACTGCTGGACGTACGGCCAACCGGCCGGAACCAGGATAAACTCTGTGTCTCTTATTGCTTAGCATCGACCATTGAGGGATAGACCTCGGCGCTTATCACTGGTTAGTGTCGGGACCACATTCCGCACCGCACTTAGTTTGCTCAACTGGGTTGGTAATAATCAACATGGTTATCCATTTATGCTCTATGGTCCTTTATGTTAGTTTTTATTGCAAGACCACTTATGATATGTTAATTGGAACATGGAGAACCACCCAGGAAAACAGTACTTCCACAAGAACTAAACGGGCACTGGTCTTGGCCAATTAATTAGGAACTTTGGCTTGGGGTGATCTTACCTGATAAGGACAAGGGATCGGCGGTATTGCGGGGTATGGACTCACTCTAGCAGGGGGTTGGGTGAGTTATTCTTTTTATGGTGGGGTATTGACCTGCTAGGGGACTTTATACCTTGCCAACTGATCCGGACCTTCTGGGTCACTACTTGTTGGAGAACCTTTGTAAAGGCCATGTAGCGTCCCTATGCAACCACACCTTGGTAGTGTGGTATGGTGCTCGGCCGGCATCGCATGGTTGGGTTGAAAGTTCTTCGAAGCTTTTATGCTGTTTGTGGTGAAAGTGTACAACCTCTGCAGAGTGTAAAACTAATCGATTAGCCGTGCTCACGGTCAAGAGCGGTCTGGACCCTCACATGATAATTAAACTTGAAGATGGACTTAAATCGTGCTCTCTAGTTATGCTTGCCATATTCATATGGTATTTCTACCTTTATGGTTAATGTGGGTTGGTATATACTTATACTTTTTTAGTAATCAGGTGCTAATAAAATTTGACCAACTAAAAATGCTAAATGCTTATAACCCAGTCCACTATAAAGCCTTTGCATTCATACTTTCCCCACACTTGTTGAGTACGACAAGTGCTCACCCTTGCTATATACGTTGCTCAGAAAGAGGAAGCTACTACATGAAGATAACGTGAAGATTTTGTAGAGTTCTAGGCGTACGCAACCCCCAGTCGATTGCTTGTGGAGTTTGGTGCCTTCGTTTCCAAGATATAGCGTAATACTATGATAATCTCCCTTTTTCATACGTGATACTATTTCTGTATTCACTTATATGTCACTATGTGTTTGAAAACAGATCCTGGCATACATATAGATATGCACTTGCTTTTGTTTGGAAAAACAAGTGTGACATCGGGGGTAAAACACATGATCACAGAAAGGTCCGCAAGCGCACGGATTACCATTGTAGCACTTCACCCGGTGGTATTCGGGTTGTCGTATTTATATTTTCCCAAGGGAGGCACAACGACAAAGATGATCGAATAAACGGTGGAGAATAATCAAGACTTAGTAAAGAGCTATAGCGGGGGATAACGAATAAAGATACTCGGGGATAACTTGACACACGCTAGGAGATCTAGATAAAAGAACTAGAGAGGATAGCAAGCTGGGAGGACAACAAGACGAGAAAGGATCCTAACACGATCTATCTAAGGGGCTAAAGCAAAGGATAACCAAGGTAAGCTAACTCAACAAGCTCTTCTAGTGTTGTAGGGGCATGCAAAGCCGTGCCCTCAGACTGGGATGAGAAGGGTGGACTACGACACGTTGAATCCTACTGGCCCGAACTAACGTGGTAGACTACAAAGCCCGTCCGGAGCTGTCACCACCTTAGGGTACCATAACTATTCGTTGCGCGGGACACCAATCTAATCCTAAGGTAAGCTCTGAGCACCGTGCTCACAACGAACCAAAGAACCTTTCCCCGGGTACCGCGAAGGAAGATCTCTCTCTCTCCCGTGAAACACTTGAGATCAAGCGAAGAACGACTACAACACTATAGGGTTCAAGAGAGCTATGCTAACCGTGACTAAACTAACTTTAGTCTAAACCAAGAATAAAGCTTCTAGAGCAAAGTAAAAGCTGACTTTAATTGACTTGAAAAGTAAGAGAAAGATAAGTTAAATTGTACTTGAGTCTAAACAAAGAAAGGATACAAGAGCAATACTGGAACTCTGAAGAAGACTCCTCCGGAACCCCGATACTAGCTCGACTCGACTCTAACTCCCAAGCTACACTAATCCTACTCTAAGTGAACAAAAGAGTGGAAATGAGATGCTCCAGCGCTGTGTGTTCAATCCAGCGGGTGTGAGGCTCCTTTTATAGGTAAGTGAGGTCAGTTGAACGCGTGGGCCCATTTTCATAGGTGCGGCCGGATGAGGAGGTGCGGCCGGCCCTATGATCCACCGCCTCTTGACTTGGACGCTCCTGATCCTTGCTCCTGAGGCGGTTGAAGGTCGATAACTTGAGTTAGTTTTGGTCGGCACGTCGGCCGGGGAGGTCTTTGCCGCCGCCCACCTCTAAGCCGTGGGATGAACCGCCTTCGCTCGGTGACACTCAAGATGGTCTTGGAATGACGGTTGTGGTTGTTGATCAACCGGAGAGGTGGACCCATTGATCCAAGTGATTACAACTTCATCCATTCGATCAAGCCGACGTTTCCTTGATCAATCTTGTTCATCCAAGTTGTGAACACGGGAAAGGAAGTGATTAGGACCGAAGACGTGGCACGAGGCGGGTGCGGCCGCACATGGCGGGCCGGCCGCACTGCTAGGCCGGCCCGCACCTACGGGGCCGGCCGTGCTTGGTGGTGTGGTCGTGCCTAGCTCGTGTGGAACATTGGTTCCATTTCCCCCTTTATGTGTACATGTCCATAAAAATTGCAACACAACTCGTGAAACATTATTAGTATCAAAAATATGCATGAAACTTGTTGTATACTCCTCTGGAACCCGAGGTCTTGACGGTCGAATCTTCGTTGTAAGTACCTTCAACAATAATCGTGATGATATTATTATGGAGGCCAAGAAGATAAGGAAAGAGCTTAGGGCTTCACTAGAAGATGCTAGGAAGCTGTGTTGCTAAGCTAGAAACCCGTAACCTTGATGCTAAACTTGAGATTGATTCGCTTAAGGCGTCACCGTGGTTTCGATGAGATTGATTCTTGTGATTGCTCTGTGTACCTAGCCGATCTTCTTGCTCTTAAGGATAAGCATGCCTCTACTTGTGATGAGCTAGATGTGCTTAGGGTTGAAGAGTTGAGCTTAAGTCTAAACTACTTTTCTAGGTTCTTGCACTTCTTGCTCTGTTTTGCATGGAAAAATTGATGAGATGCATGCTTACACCGTTTCTCTAAAGGCCAAGTTGAAAGAACCTGTTCATACTTCTTGCTCTACTTGTGAATTGCATGCTTTTAAAAGTCCGGAACATGCACATTATGTGAATCACTTGCATGATGAGAATGATGAGTTTAGGAAAATGATGGGTTGGTTGTTGGGGCATGAACCTCGGCTTAGGATGATTATAGAGGCATACAAGCACTATGATGGTGAAGGACCAAATTGGGCGACCATAGAGGGGGAGTGAATGGGAGCCGATAAAAATTCTTCTCCAAAAACTCGACATCTATCCCAAAGTCACTTCCAATGACCTCTACACAAATTTGCGAAGATCACGTAGTCACAACGGACCTACCGACCCTAGGAACAAACCGAGCAAGCTTAGAAGCAAAGCGAAGCACAATCTAAGAAGCCTAGGCAAACTCCACCGAAAGGTACGGAGTCTCTGCACTTTTTCCTGGAGTCTCCGGGGTTTCCGGAGTAACATGTCCGGAGATTTCGGGCTTTTCGCGGAGCAAAATTTCAGCCTTCGAGATGGAGATGGAAAAAGGCAAAACTCGATCAAACGACTTAAAAAAATCACAAGATTTGAACCAAGGATTCTCAACACCACAAAGAAGCTTTTCTCAAAGGATCTCCCCAAGAAGATCAAGTCATTACCACTTGGAAAAATGATTTAGGCTATGAACCCTAGATAGAGACCTCTTCCCTCAAAACCACCGATCTCTCGATTCGCTCCACGGATTCGCACAAGACTTTGGGGATACTAGGAGTACCTCATGGGCATCCCCACTAGTAGGGAGAGGGGCTTTAGTCCTGGTTGGTAATGGGTATATGTCTCCGAAGTTCAACGGGACAAATGCTCGGAGACAAACCCCCCCCCCCCCTTTAGTCCTGGTTGAACCAACCGGGACCAAAGTAAAGGGGGGCACGCCAACACCGCCCCCACTCCTGTCACTCCTGTTTTTCCAAAGAAAACCAAGTGCAAATCTATATGCATGCTAGGATCAAGTTTCATGCATATAGTTGACATAAGTGAATAACGAAACAATATCACGTAAGAAAAAGGGAGATTATCGGAGGTTTACGCTTAATCATGGAAACGAAGGCTCCAAACATCACGGGCGATCGGCGGGGGTTGTGAATGCATAGAACCAGCAACATCTTCATAGCAGCTTCCTCCTTCGAGCAACATTGTTTATAGCAAGGGTGAGCATATGTCGTACTCGGCAAGCTGTGGGGAAAGATGTAAATGCAAAGGCTTTATAGTTGATCAAATTTTATTAGCACCGATTACTAATAAAGTATAAGTTTATACCAACCCTCATTAAGCATAAGATAAGATGCACCATAAGAATATGGCAAGCATAACCGAGAGAGCACGATTTAAGTTCATCTTCAAGTTCAATAATCATGTGAGGGTCCAGCCGCTCTTGACCGTGAGCACGGCTAATCGATTAGTTTTACACTCTACGAGGTTGTACATCTTTATCCACAAGTCGCGTAAAAACTCCTAAGAGCTTTGGACCCAACCATGTGATGCCGGCCAAGCATCATACCACACTACCGAGGTGTGATTGCATAGGGACGCTACGAGGCCTTTACAAAGAGTCCTCCCCGTGCATATTAGTCCATAGTAGTATGTCATAGAGGCTATCTTTCGTACCACACTTCTATTCACGGACGGTCGGCCATAGATTACTTCCGTTCCAATACCGCTCCGAATAGAAGAGCCATAAAAGAATTCCTCTCGTCCCCAAACTACTATGCGAGTAATGACCACACAAAGACTTCCCTAATTACTCGGCCAAGACCAGAGCCATATAGTTCTTGTGGTTGCACCGTTGTCTCGGGTGGTTCTCCATGTTCCGATTAAACATATGGTCTTGTATATTAAACATCACATATCATATTGGAACATATAACAAAAGAGTAATCATGTTGTTTATTACCAACCCGAGTTGAGCAAACTAAGCAAGATCTACCATCAAGATTAATTAAACAACCCGAGTTATACAAGGAAATGGTAAAAAGAAACTAGTCATAATCCTTAATAGGAACCCATCAAATTTAATGCAAGCAATGCAATGAGTGATTAAATATAATTCTTACGACAAACAAAAGATCAAGGACACACTTGCCTTTAACCGGAGTAGTGATGTTGCTCGGAATGTCTTCATCTTCAAGCTCTTCCAAGCTCCTCGGGCAATGTTCATTCTAGTCGCATCAATCACCGAGCACAAGCATACAAAGCAAACAAACAAGCATACTAAGAACAAAGAACCAATCAAAAGGAAAGCTTTAAAAGAACGCACTAAAGGGTAGGCTCGATTAGATGGACCACTAAAGCACACAAACCGTGCTTGAAAGGGAAAGGCTTGGTTAGCTTTAAAGAGATGGTGGTGGAGGATTGAGCAAGGACCGGAGAGATCACACCGAGATAGAGCTTGATAATGAACGTCTAACGAACAATTTGCATCTATAAACATAAAAGACTATAAGCTTATGTTTGTTTTATTTAGCAAAACATATGTATAGGGTATCTTCATAAAGAAAAGTACCCTAAGTTAACATTAAAGCAAATTAAACTTTATTTGCAAAACCGGTGTAAAGAACTAGTCGAATTTTAATTACAAAGATTCATATATAGACTATACCAATTAAACTTTTAATTTTAGAAAAACTAAACTATATGAACAATCTAAACGTAACTTTGTGAGTAGATCATGTTATTATTAGAAACAGCATTACATTGATTTTAATCACAATTAACATTTATTTATAAAGCCGGAGTAAAAACCTAATCAACTTTTAATTATAAAAGTTAATTAATCATTAAGCAAATTAATATTTGACTTATGGAAAACTGGGTAAAAGATCTATTTAGATTTTATTTACAAAAGCATGTGAAAGAAACATTAATCAAATTAAATTTGATTATGAAAAACGGTGTATAGATCTATATTACTTTTATTTATAAAAGGCATGTATAACTAGGCATTAATCAAAATTAATATTAATTATATTTTCAGAAAACAAAACATGATGAAAACACTCCTCTAATACGTGCTTTACATTATTATGAACCTAACGCAACTTGAATGGATAAAAACGGAGTTAAAACGTGCAAGATATGGAGAAAACAAGATTGGAGGACCTATACGCAATTAACTATAGATATCGGGGGCTAGCAACCAAGAATCCCGAGACACAACAAATAGTGCTCGTGAAAAGATAAAAGAACGAGGGTTAGATGTATAAAAGGGCGTGGGTGGGCTTTATGTGTGAAATTGGATCTTTGTAGGGGGTTTTCCACAAAAGGTACAAGACACAAGATTGGATCTAAAGATTACAAGATTCTCCGGGGGCTAATCCGCAAAACGACCTTATCTCTTCAACCTCCGGACGGGGAACACGGACCGGGGCTCATGGCATACGGGGAGCTCCTCGATGTTTCAATCGTCGGGGCTCCGGCGGCTAGGGGCTTGGCCAAGGCGCAAAACGGAGGGAGGATGACGAGGGGATCACGATGGTGTGCTTACCGGCGGCGAACTACGACGGTAGCGGCCAGATTTCTTGGTGGACAACGCCGGCGGTCAAGCTCGGGGTGGCCGGTCTTTGTGACGGCGTTGGTGCTCCGATGGGCCACTAGCGACGGGAAGAAGCTCGGCCGGACGCGGCTCGATGTTGCAAAGCTCGTGGCGACGTCCGCTTGCTCCGGAAGTGCTCGTGGGCAACGAATCGAGCGGCGGCGCTCGGCTCGGCCGGCGAGCTTGGAGCGGCGACGATGCAAGGTGGAGCTAGGGAGCGAGGCACGGCACGGGCAAGCTAGGGTACACGGCGAGGTAGCGCTCGGCCTTTATATGGGCGGGGCACGAGAGCATGTCCGTGGCGCGCACGCCAAGGAGCGGCGGCGCGCCGGCATGGACACCGGAGCGGCGGCTTGGCCTGCCGGGCTCGGACGGGCTCCATTGGGCCCGGCAGGTGGGCCAAGTGGAGATGGGTCGGGCCTATGGGTTCGGCCCGGATAGGAAAGGGATAGGTTTTTTTTTTAATTTACGAATTTATTTTTAATGCGAAAACAATTCCGGTTAACGGTAGAAATTGTTTAAAAGCACGAAAAATACTCCGAAAATCACAAAAATTCAAGAAAAATTCCCGAGAGACACTTTGGGACACGAGCAATCCAAATAAAATATTTGGAACTCATGAAAAAGATTTTAAAGCCTTCTAATAAATAGAAATAGCTCGAGGAAAGTGAGAAGAAATTCCGAGAAAAATCCGAAAAATGCTCGGAAGGATTTGGACAACACCCAAACATATTTTTGAAACCTTTTGCACTCAAGAAACACTAGATGCATTGGCATAAATGCAACACTCACAACTTTTTATTTAGTTTAGAAAGTCAAACAATGGTTTTTCCTATGCTATATTCCCCATAATGAAAAATAAATGTTGGAAAAATTTTAAAATTATTAGAAAATCGTTATTTAATTATTCTCTCTATTCACATCCTGAAATTTTAATTTCGGGGTGTGACAAATCTACCCCCCTTAAAAGGAATCTCGTCCCGAGATTCGAAAAAGGCTTGCAAGAGACAAGGGTGTGACAAATCTACCTGTCGGTGTTTTAGACCGGCAACCTACTAAGGGGAGTACCCGAAGTAGATGAATGTGGTCTCGACGAGATCGGTAACTCGAAGGAAGAGACAAGCGACACACAATTTAGACAGGTTCGGGCCGCGAGGTGCGTAATACCCTACGTCCTGTATGCTGCGTAGCTCTGGATTGATTGGGCACGATTACAGGAAGGCGTAATTGTGCGCCGTGAGATGAGGTTGCATGAGATTGGATGCTAGAGAAGGGTCCCTGCCTCGCCTTATATAGTCCGGGAGGCAGGGTTACAAGTCGGAGTAGGGAGAGAGTACTAGTCGAGTACGTCTAGGAGTCTTCCATATAGTGTAGGATATGTACAGCTTCCCAACCGAGTACTTCTCCTCCGTAGTCCTTGTGCTCCACGCCATCAGGTGCCGTGTAGCGCAAGCCGGGTAGTCCCAGGGGCCCACCGAGTAGTCGGTCCTGGTACCCACCGAGGCAGTGGGCCCAGGGAGGTCCATACGACAAGCCCCCGAGTACTTTGTAGTCGAGAAGGATAGCTTCAAGTAGTCTTGACGGCCTTAACGAGTAGTCCTCAAGCGTCCCTGAGTGCTACAAGTCAAAAGTCCTCAAGAGTAGTCGAAGCATCCCGAGGCTGGAATGTACTCCGAGTCGATGTTTGAGCAATCCCGAAGTCTTCTCGAGTAGTCCCAAGCGTCCTCGAGTGCGCCCTCGAAGGTCTTCAAAAATGCCCACGTTGTCTTGAAGCCGAAGGGCGATATGGAAGTGCGATTGCAAAATCGCACTCCATATGGAGTAGACCTCGAGCCTTGGGTTGAGTCGTAGACTACGGGCCGAGGGTCCATCCGAAGTCTTGGCAAGGAAATCCCGAAAAATCCGGAGAGAAAAAACCGAAGGACACGTGGCACGGAGCCCCCAAGCCTTGAGTCGAGTAGTTCCTCCCGAATTGAAGGGTCATCTTGTAGAATGTGTCCCGAGATGCTCCTGAATCTTGTCTTTTCCCGGGTAGTCGAGTAGAAGTAGCCGGAGCCCCCGAGGTGAGGCGCATCGACTAGTAGAATACGAAGGGTCACGCGCGGCCGCTAAGTCGGCCGAGCGCGGACTTATCCATCCGGCCGTTGCGGAGCCATTTTGACTTATAAATAGAAGCCAAAACCCTTAGGGTTTTCCACCCATCGTTGTTGCGGCCATTCGAATAGATCCGCACACGCCGCCGTCGGCGTAGATCCGATCACGCCACCACCCGGAAGCGCTAGGGTAGCCCCCGAGCGAATGCTCGTGAAGACTCCGTGTACTTGGGGAATGAAGCCATCGCCGTCCAAGTCTACGAAGACCGCCCGGAAGAAGAGGGGCCGCGACGAGGCCGCCGGAGCCGCCGCGGGGCGGCGGCGCGGCCGATGTCTCCACCGCGGCTAGATCCAAGCCGCGAGTGGAAAAAGTCGAAGACGAAGACCGAGGATCTCGCCGGCTCTCCTCAACGACGGATTTATCCGTGAGAAGGAGGTGGACGGTTGGAGGGCCACCGCCGGGGACCCATACCCCATGGAGAAAAGCGAGGATAAGATTCCGATGTTCGCACGCTTCGCGTAGCGCGGACTCACGCCGCCGCCGCCGATTTCTTCAAAGGCCTCCGCCGGGGTACTACGGCGTCGAGTACCTCAACCTCAACCCCAACGGTATTTTCCATACCGCAGTCTTTGTCCATTTATGCGAGGCGTTCCTGGGGATCAAACCCCACCGGATCTTGTTCGGAAGTTTTTCGGGTGAAGCCGCGGCCAAGCGCCGGCAACCCACGAGTAGTTGGTGGAGCGGGGATTCGGATGCGGGAGGATGCGACGGAGCGCACCTCTCGTACAAGCTCATCGACTCCAATCGGGACTAGAAACCGAAATGGTTCTACATCACGAACCACCACCCGGATCGCCGAAGCCGAGCGGGAAGCGACCAAAGCATCGCCCGTGGTGGAACACCGAGCCCACGATGCGGGGAGGGGATCCGGCTCCCCGAGCCGGCGGCGCGCATCAAGGTGCTAAGAGATGCCGGGCCGAGGGCCGAGCACGTGGCCTTCGGCCCAATGAAGGGGAGGGTGCGGCCGGCCGATGGCCCGCGACACCCGGGCTTCGAGTACACCGGCGACGACGATACGTCGCGGATGCGGGAGGCGAAGTCGACAACAACGACATTGTCGACAGGTTGACGCGCATCTTCAAGGACATGCCACCGTACACGGCGTGCCCTATCGCAGAGTACTCCGCCGCGCACCCGCCAAAAGAGGTAAGTAGTCGTACCCCCCAGTCGAGTACCCATTGCCTTTGAGTAGTCGAGCTGATGTCTTATGTCTTGCAGGACGACTTGAAGAAGTTCATCTCCGAGCCGCAGCCGCCTCCTCAGGAAGTCGAGATCCCGGAGGAGGGAAAAGCCAAAGCCAAGGAGCAGCGAGAAGTCGGCGAAGGAGATGACACCGTCCTCGTGGAGGACACGTCCGACGAGGACGACGACGAGGAGACGCTGCAGGACCGCTTTCAGCTGCGGTCGCGGTTCAGCCGTCCCGGCTTACCGCACGTGCCCCTCGTGCAAGATTTCGAGGAACTCGAGAAAACCACAAAATCGATGACCTTCCCAAGGGATTGTTGGGGCAAAATCACCTCGAAAGGAGGCACGAGGTCCTAATCCGTGATACCCAACAAGAATCCCACCAAGAAACGCCTCCAACAAACCTCCACGAAAATCCCAAGAAAAAGCTCCGAAAATCACCGGGGAGAATATCGAGAAACAAAAGGACACAAGATGAACCACGCCAAAACTTCTATACATGCCATAAAAGGTTCATACATGGTGTACCAAGCCGCCCGAACATCCTACCCTCTCTCAAGATGAATCATGAAGCTCTCATGCTAGCCTATGGAAAACCTAAGGGAAAAGGGAAAACTGTAGAAGCAAATGAACTAGGGTTCCAAGATTTGACTGCCATCCCTCATCTCTCAAGTTTATATAGGGTAAACTAAATGACTAAAATACTCTTACTAACATAATAGTAAATACACACCCTCGAAGGGCAATTTTGGAAGTCTTTATCGTAGCACCATCGTACATATGCGCATCCATCGCAAGCCCGCGTAACACCAACCAACCCATGCGATCCGCCGTGTGTCCTCCACTTTGAAGCTTCTTGGCGCCGCGACCTAGAAGGTCGGATCGGCCCGGGCGGTCGACCGCCCCCACCCGGGTAGTTAGGCCGGCACGGGTGGTCACCCCTCCTCCATCGAGTCTTCGACTGGTTTTGTGGATCAAATAAGAAACCCCGGTGGTTTTGTGGTGAACCACCGCAAACCCCGCGGACTTGATGCACCCGAACGCCAATTGCCACTCATGACTTGGTCGCCATGATCTTCCCGACTTGACCTTGGTTTTGAGCTTCAACCAAGAAACTCGTACATGAATCCGTCTTTCCGTTCTTGCGACCATGTGGCCGCACTTGATCTCGCTAGCCACCGGTGTCCCTCTAACAAGGCCTACTTGTCCGCTCCACACCTAGAGACACCCCGGCATAAACCTTTTGCGCATGTTCTTCACCTCGCACCAAGACCAATCAAGTCGCAACCTACACCCGCAATACTTGGACAAGAGTCGGTCCACACAACGTTGTCACTCACTCATCACACTAGGAAGCGACCATCCACCGGTCCTCGATCTACACGGGTCCTCAATCTACCCATTTGAAGGACCGATTAGGCGACCGCAGAGAGTGGGGTTTGGGGTGAATGAGAGTCGATAAAGATTCTTCTCCGAAGTGTCGAACTTGACTATGTCCCAAAATCACACACGATGATTTCCACACGAACTTGCCAAGGTCACGTAGTCACAATGGACCTACCAACCCTAGGAACAGGCCCCAACTCAAAGCAACACGGAAGCACAACTCAACAAGCGAGAGACTTAGGCATTCTACGATTGCCTAGGAAATCTACACTTTAGAATTCCTCTCAACTCGAGCACCGATAATAACGGTGGTGTTAAGTTCCGGCTCTTCAATGAAGAGCACAACTTAACTTGGGGGCAATTGAGCATAGCCCTAGACTTCGACTTAAACTGCCGCTAGAGTGGTCTAAGCACAAGGGTATGAAAGCCTTTTCAAGGGAATCTTTACGGAAGAAGATCTCGGGGAAAGGATTGAATCCCGCTCCCCGAATCAACTTGATCCATAACCCCACTCTTCGCTTCCTCTACCGGTTCATCTCGGGCATGATTGCCCCATGAGTTGAGTTTAGGACGGTCGGGGTGGACGAGCCGCAATGCTCGTTTGCCATTATTAATAAGATCAAGCTTGCTCCTGTCGTTTCGATGGTCGAGCACCGGCGCACCGTGGCCACAAGGATCCGGCAAGATTGAGATCACCTCTTTGGTAACTCAAATTTCCACGTACCTCGGAGCGCTAGCGAGAGCTCAAGTCACGTATTTGGACACACCCCACGAGACCTTCAATGAGGAACATTTTGTACAAACCCACCTATTGAAGCGTGTTGAGGGAGAGCCGGTTATGCTTTATCCCCATTTTTCCACAACCATCGTCCTCCCATGCCCCGAGCTTGTCTTTATCCAGTCAAAAGGTTTACTGCGAACCCGGCATACGAGGACAATGAGGAGACTAATAGGCCCTCACGGCACAACATCTCCGGGCCGGACCAGCCACCCGATCATGCACTCGCGAGCGATAGGAACCTCATCCCGAAAGCACCACACAGCAAGCACCGACGCTCCGGCGGGCAGGGACCCTCTAGTAGGCACCGGCGAAGGCCGCCACAATCCGGCGGAAGTTAGCCCCCTAGTGCCTCTACCGCTCCCGGCTCAACACACTCTCGGTCGGCCCGCTTTGGGAACCAACCAACCTACGACACGAGGTACCTGTATAGTTACCATGAGGAGCAGTATGGCATCTTAGACTAGGGCCTCTTCAACATTGATAATCGTCTTCGTAGTCTCGATGCACGTGCCGAGAGGATAGAGTAAGGCCTCCATGACACCGCCCGGGCGGCGACGAAGAAACCGACGGTCATCTATACTCCCTTACCACTACCACACGGGAAGGTTTTCAAATAGTAAACAGTCTTTTCGGGTCATGGAACCCATATCAACAACCACCCAACTACTAGTCACATTCGGAAATCAGCTTGGGGAAAATAGATCCCCATCCGGGGTAAGTCCCAACTAGTTTTCCTTCCTTTTGTTTTAGTTGTTTCTCCTTTTTCTTTGTTGTAGTGGTTTTTATCTTCATGCTTTTCAAAAAAAAAACTTTTGAAGTTACCCTGTTTGAAGTTCATTAGTCTTGTTTGGGAAGTCTTTCATGGTACGGCCAAACCATGAGGTACGGCCGCACCTCCCTCGACGAATTTCTTGTGCAGAATAATTGCACGTAGAGAAGTGAATACTTGGAGTAAAAGTAGTAGGATCAGCCAAACCAACCGGTACGGCCGTACCTACGAAGATACACAAGATTGTCCAAGCAACCATAGCATCGAGCCTCCAAGTGTTCCACTTAGCATCATCAGGTAAGACATTTCATCCAGAAAAACAAGAATCAGCTTGGGGGAGAACCCCGGTCCCATCAAACAAGGTACGTTCATCCAGTCCAATCCCAACTTCACTCGGAATAAACAAAGGCATTTACTTTCATCATGCGCATGAAATCATGTCTATACACCCTCATTTGAAATAATGAAAAGTTGCCTTGTTAAAACTTTGCGAGAACCTAGCGCGCACTTTGTACTCTACGAGCTTTTGAATTTTTTGGTATATTTTGAGACATGAGCCTGGAATTAAACTTTGTGGGAAGCATATGCTTATGGCCAAACCTAAGTCATTGACTAGTATGATATGGCGTGACAATGTTAATCTTGCTTTATCTCTTAGTATGGTGAAAACCTCGGAAGAATTTCTTTTGAAAATAAAACGGGGCAAGTTCCTCGATGGTCATATTACCTACCAAAGCCATATGTCAATATCAATGCTCAAAACTTCTACATATGCTTGCTTGTGACCCATTGAGTTTTGCCAAATTGTTGTGACCCTTGGTACAATCTTTTCATGCTTCAATGATCGAGATCACATACACCCACATATACATGCTAACTCCTACACGGAGTTACGCAACACATGCCATCCATCCACCAAAAATAAATACTCCAATGGTCAAAGAGATTTCTCTTCTTGTAATCTTGAAAAAGGAGAGAGGGGTCATCAAAAAAAAGTATATGCTCAAGAATCATAGAAAAATGTGCTCCAATCAAAGAGCATAGACAAAGTTAAGAAAAAAGAAAGCATGACCCCCCTCCAAAATAAAAGCAAGAAGAGAATCTCAAAGCAAGGAGTGTTTAGAAAAAAACACAAAAATATTGCACACACTTGCACATCTCGATTAAGTTGCATGACTAGTTTGTTCTTGGATCCGGTCTTTGGCTCAACAACATCATGTGGCACAAGTGAGCCTCATACTTCTCCTACCGGCAGCACAACATACTCAACTTTTGTGGTAGATCGGGCTACACTTGATTGTTTGGACGACCAAGAAACAAGTGAGGAACCCAAAAAGCTGGCAAGTACCCGAAGTTGATTTCCGATCGACACGACACCCCGCAAAGTCGCATCCGAAAAACCAAGAAGCGATAGAGAGGAGGTCATCGAGTACCAAAGACCAAGCTCAAAAGTGTATCGAAGATACTCGAAGATCCGCTTGACGACTGCCGATGTGAAGCCCTTAACGACGCTTGAAAAGGAGCACACATACGCACACAAAACTAGATGTCCGGCCTCATCGCCTGTCAAGTACAAGTGGGATACGATCATCCTCCGGTACTCCTTCTAGTATATGGGCTCTCCATTCTCATTTGTGTGTAGTGTTGTAGTCGTACTTATCGGTGTCAACGGGGGCTTTCGATTCTCCATGTTGAACTTCTTGAGGATGTCCTTCATGTACTTGGTTTGATGCACAAAGGTTCCCTCCTTAGCCTATTTGATCCGAAGGCCGAGGAAGAACCGTAATTCTCCCATCATAGACATCTCGAATTCTTTGCTCATGTCCTCTCGCAAACCTTGCAACCAAAGAGTGAGTCAAGCCACCCAAAGACAATATCATCCACATACACCCGAACAATTAGGATATCATTACCCTACTTGAGAAGAAAAAAATATTTTCTACCTTGCCCATCTCAAACCCCATGCTAAACAAGAACCCCCTCAACCTCGCCATACCATGCCTTGGAGCTTGTTTCGGCCCATACAAGGCATTTCACAACTTATGCACTTGGTGGGGAAACTCAACACTCTCAAACCCAAGTGGTTGCCTCACATAAACCTCTTCCTCCAAGAACCCATTAAGGAAGGCACTCTTCACAACCATTTGTTTCAACTTGAATCCTTTAGCCATAGAAGAGGCTAGAAGGATCCTAATCGCCTCCAAATGGGCTATAGGAGCAAATGTCTCTTCATAGTCTATCCCCTCCTTCTGGCTATAACTCGAGCAACCGGCCTCGATTTGTTTCTCACCACCTCACCATTCTCACCACTTTTTTCCACACCCATTTTGTCCCAATAGGTTTGCGGTTTGGTGGTAGCTCCACTAACTTCCACACCCGGTTTGTCTCAAAATTCTTTAACTCCTCATGCATGGCATTCACCCAATTAGGATCGGAGAGTGCGTGTCCAATGTCCTTCGGCTCAAAGGTAGCAACAAAAGCTTAATGAGCAAAGTGAGAAGCATTTCAAGACCTCGACCGTGTCATATGCTCGTTGAGGGAGGATGATCAACTTGAATGCACCTCGGTGCCTCTTGCTCGGAGACGACCTCCCCCTCAATAACGGCTTCCACTTGATCTTCTTGGATCGTAGTCGGTGTAGGGGATGGGCCATCTCGCGCCGTAGTCGTCATAGTGGAAGATGCCCATACACAATACTCACAATGGAAGGCGATTTGTTTTGGCTTTGGCTTTGGAATCTCTTTGGGTTGTGGCTTCTCCTCACTCGATTTCTCTCCCTTCTTGCCAAAGAACTCATTCCCCATTTCCATGGAGGGACAAGAGCTTCTTGAGTAGCAAATTGGTCTCGACCATCTCCTTGTTGTTTCGCTCTATAATCTTCTTGTACTCCTCCGGCTCCTTTTGTGTTCTTGCCCCGCTCGTCCTCAACATCTTCAATTTTCTTCTTGAGGTCTTCAAGTTCACCTTGAACAGTGTCGCTTCTTGCCGCAAGTTGCTCACGAAGGTCACTTTCATTTTATGTTCTAGACTTGGAGGATGTTGGTGTTGTTAAGCCAACACTCTTCGGGAATTGATTTGAGCTGTTGCGGGATAGCACCTTGGACATGACCCGCACACTTTGGATGCTTGGCTCATCACCTTCGGGAATAAGTTCAACCCTCAAAGCTTCCATATCGGATCGAAATATCATGAAGATAAAATAGTTAAATGTAAATGCCTTTGACCAACATCAAGATGAGAAATGATAATGATTGCTATAATTAGAGGTTGGGATCTGTCACAAGATATTAAGAATGCAATAGTATATGTCGGACAATTTGATTTATGAACGAGGTCAAATTATTGCGGGTCAACCTATGTTTGAAAATAATGTTCACAACCGGATGGAATGCCATTAAAATTAAATAGCAACTAGCTAGTAGGCATACAATTTTGAAATTACAAGTGCTTCTCTTGCCGGGTAACTCGGGCCATGTTTAGAGCTGGTGTGGAAAGTCTTGAAGGCCTCACCACGTCTACTTCTTCGATCGATCTAGTCGGGTTCTACCATGTTTCTTTGCTTCTTCGTATCGTGGGAAAAATCACGGCAAAGTAGTCTCGGATGAAATGGAAAATAATTACTTTAGTGCAAATGTGCATGTTACTTGTAGTAGGTAATGTTTTACTTACATATGCATGTAAGTGTGACACATAGCGGCGAGAACCCGTAGCCCGACGATATTTGACTTTATTGCGGTTTTGCTTGTTCTTTTCACATGTTTTCTACAAGAGATTGAACATGTTAGAAGATATCATAGGTTCAAAATAAGATACTTTGCAAAGTGATAGTGAATCAACAATAAATGACATGATACCCATACCATGTTCTTTGGATCGACCACTTTGCAACAAGTGCCCTCCATTCTCCATCACTCATGTAGCGAACAAGAGAAGTTGTCCTAATCTCATTTGTAGGTACACCATTGATTGAAGTATGTCTTCTTGAGTCGATAACATTGGTTTTTTATCCCGGAGCGCATAAAACCAAATCATAGATACCTTTGTTGGCCCATGGTTTGTGTTAATGGCCAAGCAACCTTAGGCATATGAGAGTCGGATATTTAGTAAGCGAAATAAACTTAAGGTCTAATATTTTGCATATGGCTACAAAAATGCACTTACGGCTAGCTATCCCTCAAAGGTTTTGTAGTGTATGTCGTCTCTTTTGTAATCTTTCCAATGTGGAAGGATAGGAATGCTTTCCCGAACGACGACGCTAGCCTCCGAAGCCAACTTGGCGGCTTGAATAGCTTCATGAGGCATTTTTTCCCTTCGTGAACAAGTATGGCTAGTCTCCTTCCCATAGCTTTGGTCATCCTCGTCTAGCCGTTTTTCCATAATAGCTGGTCCGAGCCTCCTATGACGTCGCTGTACATGACCCGCAAAATGAAATAATCATTTAATTAAATCCTTTTATTTCTGCTAATTAGCAAAATAAATGTCATACTTGACTAAAAAACTTGCCTTCAGCAATTGTGTTCTCATTAGCAGCAGCTCCAATGTCTTGATCTACAACTGCATTGTCATCACCAGCTGTTACATTGCCTTCCTCTGATGTTGAGTTGTCATGACCGGATGTTCCATTGGCATCTTCTGCAGTTGTATTGTCATCGAACCGACTCTAGCATCATGCACATGAAGCCTTTTTGACCTTTCTTTTTCTAATTCCGAAGGCGGCACATTGGATTGAGTAGCAACCCCGACTCTCTTACTATTCCTAACTCCGTGCGCCATTGCGGGAATAGACTTCTTGATCTTTGAAGAGAGGACTTTGTGACTACGCCGTGAGGGAACCGTGGGAGAAACGACACGTAATTCATGTGCATTAATAACGAATATGAAGATGTATGTATCAAAGAATGTGCATCTAGAACCTACAACATACTTTACATCGAAACATTTAATTGCAATGCAACTATGGCCCATTCACTACTTTGAGGATAGAAGAAGCACCTCGGTTGCCTTGGGTTGTGGCTGCTCATTAGATTCGGTGTCATCATCATCGGTACTATCTCCTTGATCATCCTCATCAATGAGATTCTCCGATGGTGATGAATCTTCATTATATGTTCCCTTGTTTAATGATTTTTCCCCTTCTTTTGTGCGATTGTTGCAAGGAGTTATTAAATTCAAAAGCAAGTGTATTCAATCCGATCTCTTCAAAGACCTTTTGATTCTCCGCCACTTGTTTATCTCGGATTCTCTCATAATCCTCGGCTATTGTAGGTTCTTTGAAGGAAAAGAAATTGGGTGTATTAGAAAATTTAAAAGGCTTGAACTAATAGGTAAGAGGTAATAACACTACTTTGATACGTGGGACTTTGAGAGATAGGGATAGGTGGAGGCGGCATAGACACAACTCACACTGGGACGAGGAACCACCTCACCAACGACGATGGGTCGTGTGATGGCGGCGGCGGCTTATCCGGTTGGAGGAATAGGGAGGGGGAGTCCGGGTCGGTTTGACGAGAAGTGGGGGAGGGTGGTAAATAAAGGTGGATTTGGCGCAATTTTTTCGGGGTTCAATGCACCGAAATGTTTCGGCGCAATTGTTGGCACCCTTTTTTTTAGCCCGATGTCTAATAAATAAAATTATCCCTCGATTATTAATGAACATACGTATATAGCCCAATGGTTAAGTGAACTCACCGGCATCCTAGAGCCCGGGGTTCGAATCCTAAGGGACCCATATTTTTTTGAACAAATCTAATATTGTATTTTTTAAGCAAGGTTTGTTTCTAAGTTGTTTATCTATTTTTTGCAATTTTTGAGACAAAACCTCTTAGTTTGGATCCATGATGACCCTACCAAAGTGTCACATGATTTTGATATATTCATCATGCATATACCTCACATGTGGTGAGATCTCTCACATAGGCACATAGGTCGTAGTGAGACATGTATGTGAAAGTAAGGACGTGCACTTGCCACTTCGTCGAATGATTTGAATTATTTTTTGTCATGACTATACAATAAATTAGTGTGTGCTTGCCAGATTTAAGATTTTTTAGCTAGCTTAGGGTATTTCAACATTTATTCTTTAGTAAATCAACCAAAAATTGCAAAAATAGGAAAAAATGCTCGAAAATTGCACAAATGCACAAAACCTCTTAGTTTGGATCCATGATGACCCTACCAAAGTGTCACATGATTTTGATATACTCATCATGCACATACCTCGGATGTGGTGAGATCTCCGACATAGGCACATAGGTCGTAGTGAGACATGTATGTGAAAGTGAGGACCTACACTGCCACTTTGTCATAATGATTTAATTTTTTTTGTCATGACTATACAATAAATTAGTGTATCCTTGCAAGATTTAAGATTTTTTTAGCTATCTTAGGGTATTTTTAACATTTATTCTTTCGTAAATCAACCAAAAATGCAAAAATAGGAAAAAATGCTCTGAAAATTGCACAAATGCACAAAACCTCTTAGTCTGGATCCACGATGACCCTACCAAAGTGTCACATGATTTTGATATACTCATCATGCACATACCTGACATGTGGTGAGATCTCTCACATAGGCACATAGGTCGTAGTGAGACATGTATGCGAAAGTGAGGACGTGCACTGCCACTTTGTCAGAATGATTGAATTTTTTTGTCATGACTATACGATAAATTAGTATGTCCTAGCAAGATTTAAGAGTTTTTAGCTAGCTTAGGGTATTTTAACATTTATTCTTTAGTAAATCAACCAAAAATTGCAAAATACGAAAAAATGCTTTGAAAATTGCACAAATGCACAAAACCTCTTAGTTTCGATCCATGATGACCCTACCAAAGTGTCACATAATTTTGATATACTCGTCATGAATAGGGGAACATAATGATTTGGATATGCTCTGAAAAGTGAGGCATGTAGTCAAATGAGTGGGTTTTGTGGTTTTACCTTCAAAAAATCATTTGAATCGTATCAAAAGAATTCACACACTAAAAAGTTCAAAATAAATGAAATACAATATAAATATCAAAAGAAGGAAAAAAAGAAAAAAAACCTAACAAAAATATGGCTCCCACAGGATTCGAACTTGGGAGCTATGGCATTAGAGGCAGAGCACCATTCCATTCGCCTAGCTAGGGGGGGTTCATCTCTGTTGTGTCCTCAATTGTATCTAACACGTCAAAGGGTCGCCTTTCACCCCAGATCTATTAAAGTTGTTTCCCCCAGATCGTCATCCAATTCGTCCCCAATTTCGTCACTCCCATTCCCACCTCGTCACCTCCACTTCCACCACCGCGTGCGCTATCACCACCACCTCGGACCCCTCGCGCCGCCGCAGTCGCTGGTGGTGGCAAGATGATTAAGGGGATGATCAAGAACCGCAAGTAGTCAGCCCGCGCGAGCAACCAGAAGCGGGACATAGTGACCGGGAGGTACACCTAGGCTCCCCATGGCGTGCTGGTGCGCCGGCCCTCTGCCGCCTCCGCTGGCGTGGGGGGGCAGCGTCCTTGACGTCTCGCCAGGGTTCGAAAGGGTCACCCCTAATCCCACTCGCACCGGCGGCTCGACATTATCGCCTGCAAAACCTAAGGTTCAATTTCATTATGTTCCCCTATTCATCATGATGGTTTTTTGCATTTCAATTAGATGACGTCGACTAGTTTTACTCCACGTACTCATCAAATTACTCAGATGATTTTCAGTAATTTTTAGGTTAGGGTTTGATGTTGTTCAGATGTAGCAGTTATTCTGATGATGAACAGTTCTATTTAATCGCGCTTAAGTTAATTCCATATTTTTAGTTAATCTTGTATGTTATTCCAAGTTTTTTAGTTAATCTATTTTAGTGAATCTGATATACAAGATAATCAGATGATGTTGATTTTTCTAAGTTCATGTACACACTGACAAAACTGAGCTGTGTTGTTGTGCATCTATAAATTCAAACTGCCATATGTGTAGTTCAAGTACTTATTGACTATATATGGCATAACTTTAAATTTTAACTGTCATATTTGAATTTTTTTAGTTGAAGTACTCACTAACTATATATGGCATATCTTTAAATTTTAACTGGCATCTTTAATTTTTTTAGTTGAAGTACTTACCAACTATATTTGTGTAGTTTCATCTTGAAATTGAAATGGGCATAACTAAACTGTCTTGTTCAATTTTCATCAGTACTTGAGCATTACGCTTACTAATGCAGACTGCAGATTGCATCTGTTGTGATTGAAATGAAAATACAAAAGAATTGTGCTTATGAAATTTCAGGCCATCGCACGCGGGGGGCTCTCCACCAGCGTTGCAGAGCGCGCTTTGAGAGAAAGCGAGATCCGCAAGAAGAAGGTCTGCCTGAAAACCCAGTACATAGTGAGCTACTAGTAGCGCTTGCCCTGCTGAGTCTACAACTGAAGAATCTAGTGGGGAATTTTATGTGAACCCAATACAACAGCTGAAGGGGAAGGAGAAGAAGGTAAGTTTCCTGCTGTTGCAGGTTTTGAGATGACCTGATTTGATAGAATCATTTATACCTTATCAGTGCTCATTTTCAAAACAGATGGACTTCTAGGAGTTACAGAAGGAGGTGACCACGTCACAGGAGAACATCATGCTGCTGGAGGTTGAGCTCAACAGGGAGAAGAACAGGTACACTAGACTCCAGGGTGCACTCAAAGCTGCATCTGACAAGGCAAAGAAGAAGACGAAGTGCATTCCAGAGTGATGGTTGCTGCACTCAAAGCTTTTGAATGTTTGGCTAATCTCCATGGGCCATAGGAGGAAACAAGTAGTGCATGTGAAGAATGAACCTATATGGTTGCTTTTGCTTGTAATTAGATATGGTCAGTGCAATGTGGCTAGGTAGTAGTGTCCTTTGTCGCCACAAGACTAGTAACCTATATAGTTTGTAGTGTCCTATGTGGCATCAAGACAAGTAACCTATCTAGTGGAAATAGATCATTCAACATCCTTTCCACCATAGCCTTAGGAATGTGATGGTTCTTGAATGCAGTTTTGAATTTTGCCCAACTAATCTCACGCCCATTCTACTACATCATCTTGAAATGATCCCACCAAAGCAGTGCCGGACCGCGAAGATATATAGCTGCAAATTTAACCTTTCGCTACTCAGAGCAAGGCCAAGTGAGAACATCCAACTTGGCCTCAATTGCACGCAGCCAAGCATCAGCCTATAATGGTTCCTCCGCCTTTTGAAAAAGCAGCGGTTTTAGTGTGGAGAACTAAGCATAAGTAGCCACTTGGGGATCACCATCTTGCTGATCATTATGCCGTTGATTCATCTCCTGTTGATTATGTAGGATCTGGCTCATCATATCAGCTTGAGCAAGGAGGAAGCTCTCCATAGGTGTCATGTTCAGTGGGGGAGGTGGTGGCGGCGGATTGCTGCCACTAGCATCACCAAACCCATGGTGAGTACCACGCGTTGATCCACCATCTGAAAAGTTCGTAATGGAGGTTAGCCACATATCCATAATCTTGCCAATAGAAGCAGAAACAAGAAGAACATGTGAAAATTTTTCCATCCAGGCACAAATTTTCCAGCGGGGACAGCAACACGCTCTGTCGTAGAAAATTCATATCTCGCAGCTCGATTATCAAATAAGGCTCAATTTTAGTCTGAAGTAGCAAAACTTCGTACACTACAACTTTTGTATTCAACCGAACCATGAATTTTGACGTTAACATGCCCGAAAAATTAAATTCCATCTGTCTACCCATACAGAATTTCAGACAACAGCCAGTTACAAAAAATTCATATCTCCTAGATCGTAAAAGTATTGAGGTTGAAATTTTACAAGCATACACACAAGGAAATTTCCAACAACTTTGTTATTCATTGCACAGCCCAGTTCTGAACATCAAGAGGTTCAAACTTCCCATTACATAACTGCTGCACCCAGATAGCAGCATTCAACTAGCATACTTGATTACAACACATGAGCACAACCTTAGCAAGTCTTCATTCTAAGTTACATAGTGGTCAATTGATAGCATCAGTCTACCCAAAAGAATACTCTTCCTACATCAGGCTATCCCATTCACGGACCAAAATTAGGCTACCTGTATGAGTATGAACATAACACTATCAACTGACTAGTGAGCACCACCACAACTCGAGGCAGCGCTAGCAGCAGGTGACCCAATATCCATCGGGTCCAGCAGTGGATCTCGCTATCGTCCACCATGGACTGAGCGTTGTCCGGGTCACCCTCCTTAGCACCGGGGGCTGGTGGTGGAACAGGCTGCTGCAGGATCAGGTTCATCTCATTGGCAGCCTCCAGGACCTGGTCCATGGCCTCAAGCTGACCATCCATGTCCACTAGTGCCTAGAGGTCAACAAACCTCTCATCCTTCAGCTGCTCTAACTCCTCTCGCAGCTGCTCCCTCTGCTCTTGCAGCCCCACAATGGCATGGACACGATAAGTGAGCACGTTGACCCACTGAGCCTCACGTGCCACCCATTTGGCCTCACGGGCCTCCAGCTATATAACCCTCTGTCGTGCCTCGGCAAGGTCCCGCTCAAGGCCCATGTAGCCAAACGACAGGGAGCACAAGTGGTGGGTGTGCACTCCAAACTCTCTAGTGGAGCCAAGAGCAGAGGTGGTCACCGCAGTGGAAGCAACACTGCGGAGAGCCTGTAGACGATACAACGCACCCTCGTGTCGAACCATCTCCTGCAGCGCGTCGAGTGGGAGCATACCGGCAAGAAGGTCGGCTATGTGCCCCATACGGTGCCTCCACGCGGGGTCCTCGGGGTCCACAGTCGGTAGAAGTCCCACCAGCGAGGTAGACAACTCGTCAGGGTGCTGGTCGCAGAAGGAGTTGAGCACTCCCAAAGCTGCCACCTCCAGCGTCTCCATCAGCTGGACGCTCACGACGTCTGTGCTCGGGTCGGCCCACACCGGGTGGCCCAGGTGGAGCGGCACGGTCACACGAACGCGGCAGTGGGGCACGCCCAGCTGCGTGTGTCGGTGTTTTAGACCGGCAACCTACGAAGGGGAGTACCCGAAGTAGATGAATGTGGCCTCGCTGAGATTGGTAACTCGAAGGAAGAGACACGTGGCACACAATTTAGACAGGTTCGGGCCGCGAGGTGCGTAATACCCTATGTCCTGTATGTTGCGTGACTCTGGATTGATTGGGTGCGATTACAAGATGCAATCTGATGCATATGAGCGAGATGAGATAGAGGAGGGGTACCTGCCTCGCCTTATATAATCTGGGAGGCAGGGTTACAAGTCGGTTCAGGGAGAGAGTGCTAGTCGAGTACGTCTAGGAGTCCTCTATACATTGCGGGACTTGTACAGCTTCCTATCCGAGTACTTCTCTTTCATAGTCCTTGTGCTTCACGCCAACAGGTGTTGTGCAGTGGAAGTCGGGTAGTCCCAGGGGCCCACCGAGTAGTCGGTCCTGGTACCCACCGAGGTAGTGGGCCCAGGGAGGTCCATATGACAAGCCCCCCGAGTACTTTGTAGTCGAGAATGATAGCTTCGAGTAGTCTTGATGGCCTTAACGACTAGTCCTCAAGCGTCCCTGAGTGCTACAAGTCAAAAGTCCTCAAGAATAGTTGAAGCATCCGGAGGCCGGAATGTACTCCAGCTAATGTTTGAACAATCCGGAAGTCTTCTCAAGTAGTCCCAAGCGTCCTCGAGTGCTGCTCTTGAAGGTCTTCAACAATGCCCGTGTTGTCTTGAAGCCGAAACTGATATGGAAGTGCGATTGCAAAATCGCACTCCATATGGAGTAGCCCCCGAGCCTTAGGTTGAGTTGTAGACTCTGGCTGAGGGTCCATTTGAAGTTTTGGCAAGAATATCCCACAAAATCCGGAGAAAAAACAGAAGGACACGTGGCACGGAGCCCCCGAGCCTTGAGTCGAGTACTTCCTCTCGAATTGAAGGGTCATCTTGTAGAATGTGTCCTGAGTTGCTCTTGAATCTTGTCGCTACTCGGGAAGTTGATTTGTAGTAGCCGAGCCCCCGAGACGAGGCGCGTCGACTAGTAGAAGTTGAAGAGTCAGGCGCCGCCGCTAAGTCAGCCGTCTAGAGACTAATCCATCCGGCCGTTGGAGGAGCCACTGTAAACTTATAAATAGGAGCCAAAACCCTTAGGGTTTTTTACCCCACGCATTTGCAGTCATTCCTAGCAGATCGTGCTAGAAATCACCGCCAGTGCGCACTACCGCCTTTGAGGGGAGTGTAGATCCGAGTGCACCGCCGTAGGAAACCACCGCCGTAGCCCCCGAGCGAATGCGAGTGAAGACACCGTGCACTTGGAGAATGAAGCCCTCGCCATTGAAGACCTCGAAGACCACCGGTGGGAAGAAAAGGTCTCACGAGGAGGCCACTGGATCCGCCGCGGGGACATCGGCGCCGGTGTCTCTACCGCGACCAGATCCGAATCGGGAGTGGAAGAAATCCAAGGCCAAGACCGAAGATCTGCTGGCGCTTCTCAGTAGCGGATTCCTGTGGGAGAAAGAGGTTGATATGTGGCGAGCCGCTGCAGGGGATCCGTACCCCATGGAGAAGAACCCGGACGAGATCCCCATGTTCACCCAGTTCGCGGAGCGAGGACTGTCTCTTCCGGCCAGCGACTTCTTCAAGGGGCTGCTGAGGTACTACGGCATCGAGTACCTCAACCTCAACCCCAACGGTATCTTCCACACCTCCGTCTTCGTGCACTTCTGCGAAGCTTTCTTGGGGATCAAGCCCCATTGGGTTCTGTTCCGAAAATTCTTCCGACCGAAGCCCCAGCCCAGCGCCAACAATCCCTGTCGGTGTTTTAGACCGGCAACCTACTAAGGGGAGTACCCGAAGTAGATGAATGTGGCCTCGCCGTGATCGGTAACTCGAAGGAAGAGACACGTGGCACACAATTTAGATAGGTTCGGGCCGCGAGGTGCGTAATACCCTACGTCATATATGCTGCGTAGCTCTGTATTGATTGGGTATGATTACAAGATGATGCAATCTTACGCTGTGAGATGAGATGATAGAGAGAGGGGTCCCTGCCTCGCCTTATATAGTCCGAGAGGCAGGGTTACAAGTCGGTTTAGGGAGAGAATACTAGTCGAGTACGTCTAGGAGTCTTCCATACAGTGCGAGACATGTACAGCTTGCTAACCGAGTACTTCTCCTCTGTTGTCCTTGTGCGTCACGCCATCAGGTACTGTGCAGCGCAAGCCGGGTAGTCCCAGGGGCCCACCAAGTAGTCGGTCCTGGTACCCACCGAGGTAGTGGGCCCAGGGAGGTCCATACGGCAAGCCCCTGAGTACTTTGTAGTCGAGAAGGATAGCTTCAAGTAGTCTTGATGGCCTTAACGAGTAGTCCTCAAGCGTCCCCGAGTACTACAAGTCAAAAGACCTCAAGAGTAGTCGAAGCATCCCGAGGCTAGAATGTACTCCTGCTGATGTTTAAGCAATCCTGAAGTCTTCTCGAGTAGTCCCAAGCGTCCTCAAGTGCTGCTCTTCAAGGTCTTCAACAATGCCCGTGTTGTCTTGAAGCCGGAACTGATATGGAAGTGCGATTGCAAAATCGCACTCCATATGTAGTAGCCCCTGAGCCTTAGGTTGAGTTGTAGACTCTGGCTGAGGGTCCATCTGAAGTTTTGGTAAGGATATCTCGAAAAATCTGGAGAAAAAACATAAGAACACGTGGCACGGAGTCCTCGAGCCTTGAGTCGAGTACTTCCTCTCGAATTGAAGGGTCATCTTGTAGAATGTGTCCTGAGATGCTCTTGAGTCTTGTCGCTTCCTAGGAAGTCAAGTTGGAGTAGCCGAGCCCCCGAGGTGAGGCGCGTCGGCTAGTAGAAGTTGAAAGGTCACGCGCGGCCGCTGAGTCAGCCGTGTGCAGACCTATCCATCCGGCCGTTGAGGGGCCACGTTGACATATAAATAGAGGCCAAAACCCTTAGGGTTTTTCACCCTACGCAGATGTAGTCATTCCCAGCAGATCCAGCCAAGAGTAGCCACTGGTGCGCACCGCCGCCGCTGAGTAGAGCTTAGATCCATGTGTACCGCCATAGGAAGCCACCACTACAGCCCCGAGCGAATGCGCGTGAAGACACCATGCACATGGAGGATGAAGCCGTCCCCGTCGAAGACCACGAAGGCCGCCGGTGGGAAGAAGAGGAGCCGTGAAGAGGCCGCCGGATCTGCCGCAGGGACATCTCCGCCGGTGTCCCCGCCGCGGCTAGATCCAAACCGTGAATGGAAGAAGTCCAAGGCGAAGACTGAAGACTTGCTGGCCCTTCTCAATAGTGGATTCTTGCGGGAGAAGGAGGTGGACATGTGGAGGGCCGCCGCCGGGGATCCGTACCCCATGGAGAAGAATCCGGACGAGATCCCGAAGTTCGCGCGTTTCACGGAGCGCGGACTGTCTCTCCCGGCGAGCGACTTCTTCAAGGGGCTCATGGGGTACTACGGCATCGAGTACCTCAACCTCAACCCCAACGGTATCTTCCACACCGCTGTCTTCGTACATTTCTGCGAAGCCTTTCTAGGGATCAAGCCCCATTGGATCTTGTTCCGGAAGTTCTTCCGGGTGAAGCCGCAACCCAACGCCAGCAACACGCGAGTAGTCGGAGGCGCGGGGATCCAGATGAGGGAGGACGCCGTCGAGCAGTATCTCTCGTACAAGTTGATAGACTCCAATCAGGACTGGAAAGCCAAGTGGTTCTACGTCACGAACCACCACCCAGAGCTGCCGAAGCCCAGCGGGAAGCAGCCCAAGCATCGTCCGTGGTGGAACTCGGAGCCGACGATGCAAGAAGGGATCCAGCTGCCCGAGTTGCTGGCGAGGATCAAGGCGCTGAGGGAAGCCAGGCTGAGGGCCGAGCACGTGGCCTTCAGCTTCATGAAGCGCAGGGTGCAGCCACTGATGGCTCGCGACACCCTGGGATACGAGTACACCAGCGACGACGACACGTCGCGGATGCCTGGAGATGAAGTCGACGACGACGACATTGTTGACAGGCTGGCCCGGATCTTCAAAGACATGCCGGCGTACACACCGTGCCCCGTACCAGAGTTCTCCGCCGCGCGCCCACCAAAGGAAGTTAGTAGCCGCATCCATAGTCGAGTACTCGTCATGCAAGAGTAGTCGTACTGATGAGTTGTTCTTGCAGGATGACTCGAAGAAGTTCGTCTCCGAGCCGCCGTAGCCTCCTCAGCTAGTCGAGGTCCCAGAGGAGGGGAAAGCCAAGGCCAAGGAGCGGCGTGAAGTCAGCGAAGGAGACGACACAGTTGTCGTCGAAGACACGTCCGATGAGGACGACGACGAGGAGACGTTGCAGGACCGCTTCCAGCTGCAGCCAAGGTTTAGCCGTCCTGGCTTACCTCACATCCCTCTCGTTCAGGATCAACCAGCTAGCCTGGAGGCTAGTCTGCTCGCGCCGCCGAGGAGGCCACGCAATGCCGCCCACAAACGCGTGGCCAAGAAGTTGAAGGTCACGGAGACCACGTCCCAAGAGGTAAGCTGTCTTGAGTAGTGTAGTCGTGTTATGTTATCTCGAGTTCATGTGTTGACGATGAAGTTTCCTTGCTTGCAGGAGATGCCGCCTATTGAGCCCGTTGAGCAGGGCGATGAAGGCGAGCGGGACACGCTGGGGGAGGCAGCTAGTAGTCGCAGCCCAGCCTGACCGGCAAACCTACCCAGGGGGTACCCGAGGTAGTAGATTGTGCGGTGGGGATCGTGATCGAGAGACCGAGAACTCGAAGGTATGCGCAAGGACACGGGACACAAGATTTATACAGGTTCAGGCTGCCAAGGTGGCGAACCCTACGTCCTGTTTGGGGATCAAGTATGGCGCCCTGTGCTTGGTGTTGGTTGAGATCAGGTGCCCGGCTAGGTACCCGGCAAACCTACCAAGGGGGTACCCGAGGTAGTAGAATGTGCGGTGAGGAGCCCCCGAGCTTGAGAGCGAGTGAAGCATGCTGAAGTTATCTTCGAGTAGTATGTTAAGTGCAGCCCCCGAGCTGGAGAGATTCCAAGTAGTAGTTTGGCGTCGAGCCGTGGAGCATGAGAAGTAGTCGTGCCATCAGAGCGGACTTTAAATGCGACCGAAGTCGACTTTAGATGCCGGCAGAGCGGTCTTTTAGAATGCGACTTGAAAACCGAAGTCGATTTTGTGCCGCGTGGAGCGGACTTTGAGATGCGACCTGAAAATCGAAGTCGACTTTAGTTGTCGCGCGAAGCAGACTTTGATATGCGACTTTAGAAGTCGACTTTAGGATGCCGCGCGGAGCGGACTTTGAGATGCGACTTGAAAACCGAAGTCGACTTTAGTTGCCGCGCGAAGCGGACTTTGATATGCGACTTTAGAAGTCGACTTTAGGATGCCGCGCGGAGCGGACTTTGAGATGCGACTACAATAGTCGACTTTGTGCCACGCGGGGTGGACTTAAGATGCAGAAAATGAAAAGCACTTTCCGAAAAGCCAAAGCGAATAAAAAATCAGAGAAAACGAGTAGTTTTGCCGCCGGAGCGGGCTTAAGATTGCGACCGAAGTCGGCTTGTGCCATCGGAGTGGTCTTGGGTGCGACCGTTAGCGTCGTCTTGTGCCACCAGAGTGGGCTTAAGTACATGAGCCATGGATTTCAGACCCAAGTTACAGTTGTCGCCAGAGCGGGCTTGAGGGTGCGACCGGAGTCGGCTTGTGTACCTAGGCCATGGATTTCAGACCCAAGGTATCGTTGCCACCGTAGTGGACTTGAAGGTGCGACCGGAGTCGACTTGCATACCTGGGCAATGGATTTCAAACCCAAGGTACGGAGCGCAAGTACTTGGACCGATGGTACAGAGCGTGAAGACCACGTGCGGCTAGGTTCCATCGTCGCCAGGACCCGAGGGCCGCTTACAGCTAGGTTCCATCGAAGCTTACACATGTAGTATGCCATTGAAGCAGGCGAAGATGCGACCGGAGTCGACTTTAAGTTGCCGCACAGAGCGGACTTTAGAATGCGACTTTAGAAGTCGACTTTAAGTTGCCGCATGTAGCGGACTTTAGAAGCTGCCTCCTTGGGATAGCCCCCGAGTTGATGAAGTAGGCTCGTGGTGACTTGATTGATATAACCCAAAGAGTGGTCAGCAGAGTGTAGCTCCCGTGAAAACCCGCCGAGAAGCGTACACAAATGAGTAGTCGGCAAGTAGTCCTACATGATGAGGAGAACAAGCCAAGAAAAGAAAACGAGAATCATTTAAATAAATGACTTAGTCATGGCCGCTCCGCGGCATCGTTGATGAATCCGTGGCGGTCGGCAATGAAGCCACGACGGTTGTTGCTGAAGTTGACTAGTCAGAGTTGATTCCGACTAGTTGTTGGGGGCGTGACTGCCGTTCTCGACTAGTTTTCCAAACTAGTCGAGGAGTGGTCGACGTGATGCGACCGGAAGACGACGTCATGGCGACGCGCGGCGTACTCAAAGTAGAGCCAGCGTTGCCGCGAGACAAGTAGTCACGACGCACGGCGTGGATGAAGTAGAGCCAGCGTGGCCGCAAGACGAAGTCGCGGCGTAAGGAGTAGTCGACGACGAGCCTGGGCGAGGCGGAGTAGTCGACGACGAGCCTGCGAGAGGCGGAGTAGTCGACGACGAGCGGCGCGACGAGCAAAGATGACGAGCCGCTCGATGTGCCGAGGCACCCGGACACGCGGCGAAGACGAAGTAGTCGACGACGAGCCTGCGCGAGGCGGAGTAGTCAACGACGAGCGGCGCGACGAGCCGCGTGATGAGCCACGCGACGTGCCGAGGCACTCGGACGCGCGGCGGAGGCGAAGTAGTTGACGATGAGCTTGCGCGAGGCGGAGTAGTCGAGTAGTCGACGACGAACCTGCGTGAGGCGGAGTAGTCGACGACGAGCGGCGCGACGAGCCGCATGACGAGCCGCGTGACGTGCCGAGGCACTCGGACATGCGGCGAAGACGAATTAGTCGACGACGAGCGCGCGACGAGCCGCATGACGAGCCCCCGCGACGTGCCGAGGCACCCCGGACGCGCGGCGAAGAGAAAGTAGTCGACTACGAGACCGCGCGAGGGGGGAGTAGTCGACGACGAGCGGCGCGACGAGCCACGTGACGTGCCGAGGCACCCGCACGCGCGGCGCAGCGAAGTAGTCGACGACCGCCCGCGCGAGGCGGAGTAGTCTATGACGAGCGGCGCGACGAGCCGCGTGACGAGCCGCACGACGTGCCGAGGCACCGGGACGCGCGGCGGAGGCAAAGTAGTCGACGACGACGAGCCCGCGCGAGGTGGAGTAGTCGACGACGAGTGGCGCGACGAGCCGCGTGACGAGCCGCGCGACGTGCCGAGGCACCCGGATGCGCGGCGGAGACGAAGTAGTCGTCGACGACGAGCCTGCGCGAGGCGAAGTAGTCTACGACGAGCGGCGCGATGAGCCGCATGACGAGCCGCGCAACGTGCCGAGACACTCGGACGTGCGGCGAAGACGAAGTAGTCGAAGACGAGCCTGCGCGATGCGGAGTAGTCGACGACGAACGGCGCGACGAGCCGCATGACGAGCCGCGCGACGTGCCGAGGCACCCGGACGCGTGGCGAAGACGAAGTAGTCGACTACGAGCCTGCGAGAGGTGGAGTAGTCGACGACGAGCGGCGCGACGAGTCGCGTGACGATCCGCGCGACGTGCCGAGGCACCCAGACACGCGGCGGAGGCGAAGTAGTCGACGACGAGCCTGCGCGAGGTGGAGTAGTCGACGACGAGCCTGCGCGAGGTGGAGTAGTCGACGATGAGTGGCGCGACGAGCCGCGTGATGAGTAGTGCGACGTGCCGAGGCACCCGGACGCGCGGCGAAGACGAAGTAGTCGACTACGAGCCTGCGCGAGGCGGAGTAGTCGACGACGAGCGGCGTGACGAGCCGCTTGACGAGCCGCGCGACGTGTCGAGGCACCTAGACGCGCGGCGGAGGCGAAGTAGTCGACTACGAGCCTGCGCGAGGTGGAGTAGTCGACGACGAGCGGCGCGACGAGCCGCGTGACGAGCCGCGCGACGTGCCGAGGCACCAGGACGCGCGGCGGAGGCAAAGTAGTCGACAACGACGAGCCTGCGCGAGGCGGAGTAGTCGACAACGAGCGGCGCGACGAGCCGCATGACAAGCCACGCGATGTGCCGAGGCACCCGAACGCGCGGCGAAGACGAAGTAGTCGACGACGAGCCTGCGCGAGGTGGAGTAGTCGACGACGAGCGGCGTGACGAGCCGCGCGACGTGCCGACGCAACCGGAAGCGCGGCGGAGGAAAATTGATTCCGCTTTGACAAGAGCAAGGCGACTTGCTTCAATGGATCTCGGTGAGTCGACGAGTAGATTGATCTTGTTGACAAGGGTCCTTCGAATTCGCCCGGTGGTGATGATCACCCCTACCTGGCGCGCCAACTGTCGGTGTTTTAGACCGGCAAACCTACCAAGGGTGTACCCGAGGTAGTAGATTGTGCGGTGGGGATCGTGATCGAGAGACCGAGAACTCGAAGGTATGCGCAAGGACACGAGACACAAGATTTATACAGGTTCAGGCTGCCAAGGTGGCGAACCCTACGTCCTGTTTGGGGATCAAGTATGGCGCCCTGCGCTTTGTGTTGGTTGAGATTAGGTGCCCGGCTAGGTACCCAGCCCTCCTTTATATAGTCCAGGGGGCGGGTTCCTAGTCGGTTACAAGGCAGGAGTCCGAGTAGGATTACACGGAACGAGTCCTAGTAGGATTACAGGGGAGTTCTAATAGGAGTCCGTCTTCATCCTTCCTTGCATGGGTACCCGGGGAGTATGCCCGACACAGCCCCCACTTTCGAAGAGCTATTGGCGCAGATGGAGCGCCAGCCCCCTGCTGCTCAGGGGAGCACGAAACCCGCTGCTGCTACTGCGGAAGAGGCAGCGGCCGCAGAGGCGCAGGAGGAGGCGCCCGCTGAGGCTGGACTGGTAGACATCGCCAGCATCCTCGGCGCCCCAACCATGACGGTGGTCCGGTCGAGCTTGTAATTGTTGAATCTTCCCGAGTAGTACTTGTTGTGGTAGTCGTACTTGATTGACAACCTGCTTGTGTACTCTGCAGGAAATCGACGGACTTATCCTGGGAGGGGGATGAACCTGCCTCATCGGTGGCAGAAGAAGAAGCCGCGCTGCCCGCTGAGGAGTCCGCTCCCGCCCCTTAGGCGCAGCCCGAGGCGCCGGCTGCTGAGGCTACGTTGCCCGAGGCCAGCGTGGTTGAAGGTGAGTACTCTGCTGAGGTCGAAGTGCCCTCATAGAGTAGTCGTAGTCGCCGTGTTGACTGATACACTTGTCTCCTTGTCGACAGGTGCTGAGGCCGAGGGAAGCGAGATCCCGTCAGTGGTGCTCGTAGAAGACGTGGCACCGGGAACTCAGGAGGCTGCCGTAGAAGCCCCCGAGCTGATGGAGATGGCCGCCGAAGAAGCCGCCACGACGACAGGAGGAGGAGTTGACGACGCACTGGCCTGGAGGTGGTCGTCCGCTCACCGGAGATCCAGGACGCGGAGCCAATCCGCTCGGCGCCGATGACCGAAGCCGCCACGAGTAGTCGTGGCGGGATGGAGTTGTTGGCGGACGAACTAGTCGACCCGGCAATGGTGGCTCGGCACCTGGAAGCGGTGCGCCAAGCTGAACAATGGATGAAGGTGAGTAGTCATGACCCTTGAGTAGTCAATCCTTTAGCGTTGAGTACCCATCTGATGTGTGTTATTTGCACAGGACGTCGCTGAGAGGTCCCGCCTGAAGTCGGAGATGCTTCAAGGGTACGGCGACGCGGTGCTTCGGGCCGAGACATTGGAGGATCAACTCGTGAAGTCCCGGAAGCACGCCGCCGCCATGCAGTCAAAGCTGGACGCCGCCTTCGCCAAGTACCATAATGACGTCCAAGAGATGCAGGCGAAGAGCGACGACATGGTGCGGAAGAACAAGTCTCTACGCAACAAGAACAAAGGTACACCGTTTGCCTTGTTGAGTACTTGTTGGAGGTCGAGATGTAGTCTAACCCACTGTGCCTTGCTGGTTGCAGAGCTTGAGACTCGGGTAGATCAGTTGAAGACTTCGGAGACTGATCTGAAGAATCTTTTCTACCGGGAGCAGGAGGCCCGCCAGGTACTAGAGTTCGATTATAAGGAGCTTGCTTACGAGTGCGACAAGCACATGGAACTCCGTATTGCATGAGACCGTGACCTCGTGAACTGCTACAAATCATTGCAGAAGCTGAATGAGGATTGCGAGAAGTTGTGGGCCCAGCTCAAGGAACTTGAAGAAGCCGCGCTCCCCAACGCGAGGCTGCTGGTGCCTCATCCTAGCGGTCCCAAGATAGTGCCGCTGGTGGACCGGTTGAAGGAAGGCCCCAGCCAGCTGGCGACCTACGTGAAGCATTTGGCGAAGTCGATCCCGAACCAAGTGCTGGCCTTCATGAAGTCGTACTTCCCGAAGGCTCCCGTAGATGTAGTCGCCGGCAGGCTAGCCGCCAACTGCACCAACGAGCAGTACGCGGAGCTGCTAGAGCAGATGGCGCTTATTGCAGATCAAGTCGCTGAGAAGCTCAATCTCCAGTAGCCCTGTAATAGTTAGCTCGTAGCAGTAGTTGTACAAAAACAATTGTAATGAAAGTGTTTAAGTATGAATGAATAAAAACTTCCATCAATGAGTACTCGTTGCCGCGATCTTGGAGTGCGGAGTCCCATCGTGGAGTTGTCCCGAGTAGTCATACTCAGCGGTAGTAGTCCCGTTGAGGGAAGGAAGACAGTAAAGTAGTTGATGAATAATCAAACTTTTATTACTGAAGAGGTACACCTGGATGGCCAGGGCCGTAGTTACAGAGTAGTCGCCAGGACCCGGAGGCCGCCTACGGCTAAGTAGTGCTAGGGCGTGTAGCCGCTTACAACAGTAGATCCGTAAGTAGCCGTATAGGCTGGATATAGGAGTACATGGTCTCTCAGTAGACCGCTGCTAGAGTCGTTTGTCTCTCGTCACAGCCCAGGATCCGTAGGTAGCCGCATGGGCTGGATTCTGAGAGGAGTAGTCCGGAGACTGGTGTCTGGACCTGGAGGCCGCTTACAGCAGAGGGGTCTTGATTTAGTCGTGTAGACTTGAGCCCCCGGGGTAGTCGTGTAGACTAGGCGTAGAACCCACAGAGTTGGTCGACGTTCCACGAGTTGTTGACGTCTTCGCCTTCAAGTGTCTAGAGGCGGTAGGAGCCTGGTCCGGTCACCTTTGCGACTGTGAAGGGACCTTTCCCAGGGCGAGCTGATCTTGTGTAGTCCTTCTGTGTTCTGAATGCGACGGAGGACAAGATCACCAACGTTGAAGGAGCGTTCCTTGACGTCGCAATCGTGGTAGCGTCGGATACCCTCCAGGTACCTTGCTGATTGGACAAGGGCGGCGCAGCGAGCTTCTTCGAGCTCGTCGATGTCAACTCGTCTGCTGTCTTCAGAGATGCCTTCGTCGTAGTGCTCCACTGCTGGTGAATCCCATATGATATCAGCAGGGAGGATTTCTTCGGAGCCGTAGACCAGGAAGTATGGAGATTGCCCCGTTGGCTTGGAGGGCTGAGTACGTAGCCCCTAGAGTGCATTGGGTAGTTCCTTGATCCACTTGCCTCCTTTAGAATTAGCAGCGTCGTGTAGCCGCTTATTGAGAGCGTCGAGCACCATCCCGTTGGCGCGCTCGACTTGTCCGTTGGCCCGAGGATGCGCAACTGAGATGTATCGGACGTCGATCCCGCTGTTCTCGCAGTAATCCCAGAACTGGTGATTGTTGAAGTTGGAGCCCAGATCTGTGATGATGCGATGAGGTAGTCCGTAGAGATGTACGAGTTCATCCAGGAAGTCGAGTACTCTATCAACCTTGGGGCATGTGACCGGCTTGACCTCGATCCACTTGGTGAACTTGTCGATGGCCACCAATACTCTGTTGAATCCACCTGACGCAGTTGGTAGTGGCCCAATCATATCGAGCCCCAAGCAGGCGAAAGGCCAGGTTAGCGGTATGGTGACTAGCTTGTAGGCTGGGACGTGTTGCTACTTGGCGAAGTACTGGCACCCTTGGCACCTTCTGACGAGTTCTTCGGCGTCGCCCAGAGCTGTGGGCCAGAAGAAAGCTCGTCGGAAAGCCTTGCTGACCAGCGTGCGTGAGGACGCGTGGTTGCCGCAGATTCCCTTGTGGATCTCCTCCAAGATGTCCTTGCCTTCTTGTCTGGGGACGCACTTCATGAGCACTCCGGAAGATGCGCCCCGCCTGTAGAGCTTGTCTCCGACGAGGACGTAGGACTTGGCGCGGCGGATGAGCTGCTCCGCCAAGTTCTTGTCTGAGGGAACCTTCTGCTCGCTGAGGTAGTCGATGAAGGGTTGCCTCCAGTCCACATCGATCATCATGACCTCCCCGGCCGCTCGGGGGGGATGTCGTTGGGCGGTGGTCGGTGACGCCGCTCCGGATGGATGGCACGTGAAGCTCGTGGACGAAGACACCCGCTGGTACTTGAGCGCGAGTAGAGCCAAGCTTCGACAGGACGTCCGTTGCAACGTTGTTGTCGCGGACGATGTGGTGGAACTCGAGACCATAGAACTTGTTCTCGAGCTTGCGGACTTCTAGGTAGTGGGCGTCCATGTTCTTCTTGTTGCGGTCCCAGGACTTGTTGACTTGGTTGATGACCACTACGGAGTCACCGTAGACTAGTAGTCGCTTGGTGCCCCGTGAAGCCGCGAGGCGGAGCCCGTGTAGGAGAGCTTCGTACTCGGCTTTGTTATTTGAGACCTTCCAGAAGATCTGCAGGACGTACTTGAGTTGTTCGCCCGTTGGAGAGATCAAGAGTACTCCTGCACCTGTGCCCTCGAGGTTGAGTGAGCCGTCGAAGTACATCACCAAGTGCTCTGGTCGCACGGTTGGAGTAGGTAGCTGATTCTCCCGCCACTCTGCCATGAAGTCGACTAGTGCCTGCGACTGGATGGCTGTGCGTGGCTTGAAGTCAATGGTGAGGTCGCCGAGCTCGACTGCCCACTTAGAGATTCTTCTAGTAGCATCTTGGTTCCGCAAGATGTCGCCAAGCGGGTAGTCGGCGACAACGGAGATCGAGTACTTCTGGAAGTAGTGTCGTAGCTTCCGCAAGGTGATGAGCACTGCGTACAGAAGCTTCTGTACGGGCTGGTAGCGTGTCTTGGATTCTGACAGGACCTCGCTGACGAAGTAGACTAGTCGCTGGACTGGGTAGGCGTGGCCGTCTTCCTGCCGCTCGACGATGATGGCAGTACTGACCACGTGAGTAGTCACAGCGAGGTAGAGCAGTAGCTGCTCGCCTTTGCGAGGAGCCGTGAGAATGGTGGCTTCGATAGGAAGTCCTTGAGCTGGGCAAGGTCTTGGTCGGCCTCTGGAGTCCACACAAACTTCTCTTGGTGCTTGAGTAGTTTGAAGAAGGGGAGCCCCCGTTCTCCAAGCTTCAAGATAAATCTGTTCGGGGCTGCCATGCACCCAGTCAGCTTCTGGACGTCTTTGATGGACGTGGGAGCTTTCATGCTAGTGATGGCAGAGATCTTCTCGGGGTTGGCTTCGATGCTGCGGTGGCTGATGATGAAGCCGAGTAGTTTGCCCGACGGTACGCTGAAGACGCACTTGTTCGGGTTGAGCTTCCAGCGCTACTCGCGCAGGGATGCGAAAGTCTCTTCAAGATCGTCGATGAGGGTACTGGAGTTTCTGGTCTTGACGACCACGTCATCCACGTAGGCTTCGACGTTCTTGTTGAGTTGCCTCTTAAAGCGAGCTTGGATAGCTCGTTGATATGTGGCGCCTGCGTTCTTCAACCCGAAGGACATGGTCGTGTAGCAGTACGCGCCAAACGGGGTGATGAACATGGTCTTCTCCTGGTCTTCTTCCTTGATCGCGATCTGGTGGTACCCGGAGTAGCAGTCGAGGAAGCAGAGCAGGTCGCAGCCCCGCCGTGGAGTCGATGACTTGTCAATCTGCGGCAACCCGAAGGGGTCCTTGGGGCAGTGCTTGTTGAGGTCAGTGTAGTCGACGCACATCCTCCACTCGTTCGAGTTCTTCTTGCGGACGAGGACGGGGTTGGCGAGCCACTCAGGATGGAAGACTTCTTTGATGAAGCTAGCCACGAGTAGTTTGGCGAGTTCCTTCTTGATGGCGTCCCGTCTGTCGTCGGCGAAGCAGCGGAGGTGTTGTCGCTTCGGGGTAGCTTTAGGATCGACGTTGAGAGAATGCTCGATCAACTCTCTGGGCACCCCTGGCATGTCCGCTGGCTTCCACGCGAAGATGTCGCGGTTAGCCCGGAGGAAGTTGATGAGCGCGTTTTCCTATTTGGGGTCGAGACCCGCCCCGATGGTAGTGGTCTTGCTGCTGTCGCCTGTCCCGAGGTCAATTGTTTTGACCAGAACCTCCTCAGGTGGCTGGGGCTTGTTAGCTTTGTCTGACTTCTCTGGGATGTCGAGTTCACTTGGGGCAAGCTTCTTGGACGCAGCGTAGACCTCCATCATTGCGTTGGGTACTTGATTTTTGGAGGCGATCTCCACAGCTTCCGTGTCGCAGTCATGCAAGATCTTCAAGTCCCCTTGCAGTGAGAGTACACCTGCTGGGCTTGGCATCTTGAGTACCAAGTAGGTGTAGTGGGGTACCGCCATGAACTTGGCGATAGCTGGTCTGCCGAGGATGGCATGGTAGGACGTCTCGAAGTCCGCGACTTCGAACTTGACGTACTCGGTACGGTAGTTGTCCCGGGATTCCCCAAAGGTAACTGGCAGGACCACTGAGCCTAGCGGGATACCGCGTACCCGCGGATGATGCCGTAGAAGGGCGAGGAGCTCTTGGTGAGAATGTGCGTGATGTCGATCCCCATCTTCTTCAAGGTCTTGGTGAAAAGGACGTTGAGCCCGCTTCCGCCATCGATGAGGACCTTGTTGAGCCTGGAGCCCGTGACCACCGGCTTTAGGACGAGAGGGAAACACTCTGGTTCGGAGAAGTTTGTCCATTGATCCGCGCGGGAGAAGGTAATGGGTACCTCCGACCACTTGAGAGGCGTCGGAACAGCTGGTTTATTGCTCATGACTTCTCGACGAGTAGCCTTTTGTTCCCGTCTGCTGGGTAGTCTGCCGAAGAGGACGTTGACAGTCTTGTCGGGTTCCTGGAAGTCGTCATTGCCTCCGTCGTTCTTCTTCTTGCCTTTCTTGTCATGAGGGTGCGGTGGCTCTGGAGTACTCTTGAGTGCTCTCCTGAGTTGGTACCACTGCTCGGTGGTGTGGTTGCCGTCCAGATGCCACGGACACTTCTCCTTCAGCAAGTCTTTGAAGCCGCCAGAGGTCTTCTTTGAGTTCTCCTTTGCAGGGCCCTGGATAGCCGCGACAGTGTTGTCTGGCTTGCGCTTGCGGTTGGGACCTGAGAAGTTGTTGTTGTTGCGACTGCCTTGGTTCCCGTTGTTTCCACTGCCGCCGCACGTGTTCTGCTTGCTCTTGCCACGGATGGCATCGTACTTGGCGTTGGCTTTGTCTTCTTCATCCGCCCAGGACGTGATCATGTCCTTGAGGTGGGGGATGGACTTGGGGCGGTGGCGACCGAAGTCTTCGAAGGTGCGACGGTGGTAGAGGTCGTCTTGGAAGAGGTCGATGACCTCCTTGTCGGTGACGTCGACTACGGTGGCGTGCTTGTCGAAGAAGCGGTGCATGTACTTGCGGAGGGTCTCGCCTTGTTCCTGCTTCACCATAGCCAGATCCATGCGAGTACCCGAGCGGCCCATAGCGCCCGCGAAGTTGCTGGTGAACTGCTCCTTCAGCTGCTCCCACTTGTCGATCGAGTGCATGTCCAGCGACTCGAGCCATGTGAGCGGGGCTTGGTCTAGGCAGAAGGGGAAGTAGAGGCACTTGGTGTCGTTGTTGCCGCCAACGTTCTCGGTGGAGAGTGCGTAGCACCTGAGCCACTGGATGGGATCCTGCTTCGCGTCGTACTTGGTGATCCACAGAGATTTGAACTGGTCCGGGAGGAGCCAGTTGCGAAGCCAAGGAGAGAAGGCGTGGAAGCCGTCGTTGTCGCCTGCGGTGGCGGACTTCTTCCGCCGCAGTTCTTCAATCTTCTGGCGAGCGCCGTAGCCGCTCTGTGAGGCTCCGGAGGCGTGGCTGTTCGCGTGGTCTCGACCGCCGCGACCGCCCTCGCCGCCGGGCCTCTTGTTGGCCCCATGGTTGGAGCTTCCGCCGTCGCTGCCGCTGCCGCCAGGGTCACGGCCGCTGCCGCCAGGTTCGCGGTGAGGGATGATCTCACGATTGCTGTTGCCGCCCTGTGAGGGTCTGCCGGCGTCTGCGCGAGTAAGGTTGGGCTGAGCCGGCAGCTCGACACGAGTACGGTTGCGGCCGAGGTCTGCGCTGCGACTTGTAGCTTCGTTGTCGCGGTTCCTGGCGGGAGGAGGCTGGTTGACCCTGTTGTCGACCCGCATGAAGTAAGCGTCTTCTGCGAGCTTGGCGATGACTTCTCCAACGCGTATCTCCTGAGCTTGGCGTGCGATCGCTGTGATCGACATGAGGCATTGATCGGGGGTAGTGTGTACCCTGCTCTCGACCTCTTCGAGGGCCTATGCAAGGTTGCGGATGGGTAAGCTATCCCGGAGACGCCGACGTCGTTCGTTCCGCCTTCTGTTGCGCTCACGTCGAGTGTCCCTGCTGGCGTCGGTCTCATCCGCGGGTGCTTCAGCAGACAGCTCGTCTGTGGAGATGTCTTCAAAGTACCGATCTTGTGCCGTCCCTGAAGGTCCTGGCGTGTCACCGGCAGCCATGAAGACTTGGCGATCGGGGTTGCCAAGGCTGGAGTCGTAGCTCGCCACCTCGATTGGAGTATATGAGTCAGCTCGAGCAAGTGGTGTTCCCTCCTGGAACTGGAGCGAGTCGAGGTAGGCGATGTAGCGTGAGTCCCCGCTTATCAGGTTGGCGGGCTTACGGTCTGGCTAGTAAACGAATCTCCCAACCGGTGTTGACGTTATAACCAGCCCGGAAGCCGACCCTGATAAGGGTTGCTCAGTAGTGTTTTCCTCGGACTCGGGATCCTCAGGGTCCGACCCGAAGTTGAACTCGTACGCGGAGTCCGAGTAGAAACCGGAGAGGGGTTGGAGTCCGAAGCGTGGCCAGGGGCGATGTCGGAGTCCGAGTTGTACTCGGGTACAGGCTCCTTGCTGGCCCGGCGTGCAGAGGGAGCCTCCGTGCGGGCCCTGCAGAGGTTGCAGGGACCGCGCGTGGAGCGCTCACGGGGTGGGGAGGCCACATCGATGGCTGATCAGCCGGCTCGCACATGGTAGCCCTTGGGGACGTCGAGTTCGAGTTGGAAGCGGATCCGAGGTCGAAGTCGACGTGTTGCTCGAAAAGCGAAATTTCGCCGAACTTGCCGGCGAGTTCGCCCGTGACTACTTCGGGAAGCGTCATGAAGCCGGTCTCCGGGTTGCGCTGCATGGTGAGGTGGCGTTGGAAGGATCCAGCGCCGTTAGCAGTGCAGACCCAGGCGCCGAAAACGAAGGTGTCGCCTCGGTTGAAGGCGACGGTTGGCTTGATGTAGACAGGAGCCGTCGAGTTCGCCATATGATCTCGGGCGAGAGCCCCTACCTGGCGCGCCAGCTGTCGGTGTTTTAGACTGGCAACCTACTAAGGGGAGTACCCGAAGTAGATGAATGCTGTGTAGCACACAATTTAGACAGGTTCGGGCCGCGAGGTGTGTAATACCCTACGTCCTGTATGCTGTGTAGCTCTGGATTGATTGGGTACAATTACAAGATGATGCAATCTTACGCCGTGAGATGAGATGATAGAGAGAGGGGTCCCTGCCTCACCTTATATAGTCCGGGAGGCTGGGCTACAAGTCGGTTTAGAGAAAGAATACTAGTTGAGTACGTCTAGGAGTATTCCATACCGTGCGGGACATGTACAGCTTCCTAACCGAGTACTTCTCCTCTGTAGTCCTTGTGCTTCACGCCATTAGGTACCATGCAGCGCAAGCCGGGTAGTCCCAGGGGCCCACCGAGTAGTCGGTCCTGGTACCCACCGAGGTAGTGGGCCCAGGGAGGTCCATACGACAATCCCCGAGTATTGGGGGAGCCGGGATCCAGATGCGTGAGGACGCCATGGAGCAGTACCTCTCGTACAAGCTGATCGACTCCAACCAAGATTGGAAGTCGAAGTGGTTCTATATCACCAACCACGACCCGGAGCTGCCGAAGCCTAGCGGGAAGCAGCCGAAGCACCGGCCGTGGTGGAACTCGGAGCCAACGATGCAGGAGGGTATCCATCTACCCAAGCTGCTAGCGAAAATCAAGGCGTTGAGAGAAGCCGGGCTGAGGGCCGAACATGTGGCCTTCAGCCTCATGAAGCGAAGAGTGCAGCCGCTGATAGCCCGCGACACCTTGGGCTACCAGTACACCGGCGACGACGACTCGTCGCGGATGCCCGGAGGGGAAATCAACGACGACGACATTGTTGATAGGCTGGGCAGGATCTTCAAAGACATGCCGGCGTACACGCCGTACCCTGTGCCCGAGTACTCTGCCGCTCGTCCACCCAAAAAGGTCAGTAGCCGTAATGAAGTCGGGTACTGATTATGTAGTAGTAGTCGTAATCATCCAATATGCTTCTTGCAGGACGATGTAGTGAAGTTTGTTTCCGAGCCGGTGTCGCCTCCTCGACTTGTCGAGATCCCAGATGAAGGGAAGGAGAAGGCCAAGGAGGGCCGCGAAGTCGGTGAAGAGGGCAACATCGTAGTCGTGGAAGAAACTTCGGAGGAAGACGATGAGGAGACGCTGCAGGAGCGCTTCCAGTTGCGGTCGAGGTTCAGCCGCCCTGGATTGCCACATGTCCCTCTCCTTCAGGATCCGCCAACTAGCCTGGAGGCTCATTTGCCCGCTCCGCCAAGGAGGCCGCGCAACGTGGCCCGCAAGCGCGTGGCCAAGAAGCTGAAGGTCACGTAAACCACATCTCAAGAGGTAAGCTTCCTTAAGTAGCGTAGTCGAGTACTTGTGTCTCAGTGTAGTGTCTTGACGACAAAATTCCCTTGCTTGCAGGAGATCCCGCCTTCCGAACCCGTGGAGCAGGGTGACGAAGGCGATTGGGATACAGTGGGAGAACCAGCTGGAGCCAGCCGCAGCCCAGCCCCAACCGTAGATGAACTCTTTGCGCAGTTGTCACACCAGCCCCCTGTTGCTGAGGAGAGTACTGCACCGGCCGCTGCTGTCACCGAGGAGGCAGCGGCTACTAAGGCCAGAGGAGGCGCCCGCTAAGGCAGGGCTTGTTGATATCGCCAGTATCCTCGGCGCCCCAACCGTGACGGTAGTCCGGTCGAGCCTGTAAGTGCTGATCCTTCCCGAGTAGTACGTTAGATTTGGTAGTCGTGCTGGGTTGACAACCAGCTTGTGTACTCTGTAGGAAATCGACGGACTTGACCTGGAAGGAAGATGAACCCACCACAGCGGTGGCTGGGGAGGAAACCGCGCCGCCCACTGAGGAGTACACTCCCACCCCTCAGGCAGAATCCGAGGCGCCGGCCGTGGAGGCTACATTGCCTGAGGCCAGCATCATAGAGGGTGAGTACTTTGCTCAAGTGCAAGTAACCCCAAAGAGTAGTCATAACCGCCAGGTATGAGTATTCCAGTTATCCTTTTGTTGACAGGTGCCGAAGCCGAGGGAAGCGCCATTCCCGAAGCGGTGCCCGTTGAAAACCTGGCACTGGAGACCCAGGGGGCTGCCGGAGGAGCCCCCGAGCTGATGGAGGTGGCCATCGAGGAAGCTGCCACGACAGCTGGAGGGGAGCACGATGACGTGCTGTCAGGACTGGCTCTGGAAGTAGTCGCTCGCTCGCCAGAGATCCAGGATGCAGAGCTAATCCGCTCGGCGCCAATGTCCGAAGCCGCGACGAGTAGTTGTGGCGGGATCAAGCTGCTGGCGGATGACCTTGTCGACCCAGCGATGGTAGCTCGACACATGGAGGCGATGCGCCGGGCCGAGCAATGGATGAAGGTGAGTAGTCGACACCCTTGAGTAGTCAATCCTTTAGTGTTGAGTACCCAGTTGACATCCGTTGTCTGTCTTAGGACGTCGCGGAGAGGTCCCGGCAGGCAGTAGTCTGACATGCTTCAGGGGTATGGCGACACGGTGCTCCGGGCCGAGGCCTTAGAAGAACAGCTTGTGAAGGCCCGGAAGCATGCCGCCGCGATGCAGTCGAAGCTGGATAGCGCCTTCGCCCAGTATCACAACGAAATCCAGGATATGCAGGTGAAGAGCGACGAGCTGGTGCGGAAGAACAAGTCTCTCTGCAACAAGAATAAAGGTACGGCATTGTCGTGCTGAGTACCCATTGGTAGTACCATGAAGGAGTCTGACCTGCTTTGCCTTGTTGATTGCAGAGCTTGAGACCCGCGTTGACCAGCTAAAGGCTTCAGAGAAAGACATGAAGAACCTCTTCTACCGGGAGAAGGAGGCCCGCGAGGTACTGGAGTATGATTATAAGCAGCTTGCTTACGAGTGCGACAAGCACATGGAGCTCCGCATTGCATCGGATCGTGACCTCATCAACTGCTACAAATCTTTGCAGAAGCTGAACAAGGACTGCGAGAAGCTACGGGCCCAATTGAAGGAACTTGAGGAAGCCGCACTCCCCATCGCGAGGCTACTGGTGCCTCATCCTGGCGGTCCGAAAATAGCCCCTTTGGTGGACCGGCTGAGGGAAGCCCCCAGTCGCCTGGCGACGTACGTCAAGCACTTGGCGAAGTCGATCCCCAACCAGGTTCTGGCGTTCATGAAATCGTACTTCCCAAAGGCTCCGGTTGACGTGGTCGCCGGCGGACTAGCCGCCAACTGCTCAGACGAGCAGTATGCGGAGCTGCTGGAGCAGATGGCGCCCATTGTTGAACAAGTCGCTGAGAAGCTCAATCTCCAGTAGTCCTCTAAAGTTAGCTCGTAGCAGTAGTTGTATATAAACAAAGTTGTAATGAACTTGTTTAAGTATGAATGAATGAAACTTCCATAAATGAGTACTCGTTGTCGCGATCTGTGTGTGCGAAGTCACATCATGGAGTCGTCGCGAGTAGTCGTACTCGCCAGTGGTCCCGTTGAGGGAAAGAGATAGTAAAGCAGTTGATGGATAATCAAACTTTATTTTTGAAGAAGTACACCTGGATGGCCAGGGCCGTTATTACAGAGTAGTCGCCAGGACCCGGAGGCCGCCTACGGCTAAGTAGTGCTAGGGCGTACGGCCGCTTACAGCAGTAGATCCGTTAGTAGCCGCATGGGCTGGATCTAGGAGTGCTTAGTCTCTCAGTAGACTGCTGCTGGAGTCCTTTGTCGCTCATCGCAGCCCAAGATCCATTAGTAGCCGCGTGGATTGGATCCTGGAGTGGAGTAGTCCGGAGACTAGAGCCTAGACCTGGAGGCCGCTTACGGCGAAGGGGTCTTTGAGTAGTCGTGTAGACTGGAGCCCCTGGCATAGTCGTGTAGACTGGAGCCCATGGTGTAGTCGTGTATACTAGGCGTAGAATCGACAGAGTTGGTCGATGTTCGACGAGTTGTTGACGTCTTCACCTTCGAGCGTCTGGAGGCGATAGGAGCCCGGTCCAGTCACCTTTGCAACTGTGAAGGGACCTTCCCATGGCGAGCTGAGCTTGTGAAGTCCCTCTGTGTTCTGGATACAGCGGAGGACGAGATCACCAACGTTGAAGGAGCGGTCCATGACGTTGCGATCGTGGTAGCGTCGGATACCCTCTAGGTACCTTGCTGATTGGACGAGGGCGGCACAGTGAGCTTCTTCGAGTTCGTCGATATCAAGTCGTCTGCTGTCTTCAGATATGCCTTCGTCGTATTGCTCCACTGCTGGTGAATCCCACATGACATCAGCAGGGAGGATTGCTTCAGAGCCGTAGACCAGGAAGTATGGAGATTGTCCCGTTGGCTTGGAGGGTTGAGTACGCAGCCCCCAGAGTGCATTGGGTAATTCCTTGATCCACTTGCCTCCTTTGGTGTTGGCGGCGTCATGTAGCCGCTTTTTGAGAGCATCAAGCACCATCCCATTGGCGCGCTCGACTTGTCCGTTGGCCCGAGGATGGGCAACTGAGACATATCGGACGTCGATCCCGCTGTTCTCGCAGTACTCACAGAACTGATGATTGTTGAAGTTGGAGCCCGGATCTGTGATGATGCGATGGGGTAGTCCGTAGCGATGTACGAGTTCATCCAAGAAGTCGCGTACTCTGTCAGCCTTGGGGCATGTAACCGGCTTGACCTCGATCCACTTGGTGAACTTGTTGATGGCCACCAATACTCGGTTGAATCCACCTGGCGCAGTTGGAAGTGGCCCAATCATGTCGAGCCCCCAGCAGGCGAAAGGCTAGTTTGGCGGTATGGTTACTAGCTTATAGGCCGGGACGTGTTGTTGCTAGGCGAAGTATTGCCACCCTTGGCACCTTCTGACGAGTTCTTCGGCATCGCCCAGAGCTGTGGGCCAATAGAAGGCTCGTCGGAAGGCCTTGCTGACCAGTGTGCGAGAGGACGCGTGGTTGCCGCAGACGCCTTTGTGGATCTCCTCCAAGATGTCGTTGCCTTCTTGTCGGGGAACGCACTTCATGAGTACTCCGGAAGATGCACCCCGCCTGTAGAGCTTGTCTCCAACGAGGACATAGGACTTGGCACGGCGTATGAGTTGCTTGGCCATGTTCTTATCTGAGGGAACCTTCTGCTCGCTGAGGTAGTCGATGAAGGGCTGTCTCCAATCCACGTCGATCATCATGACCGCCTGGCCAGCCGGGGGATGCGCTGGGTCAATGGTCGGTGGCGCCGGCTCCGGAATGGATGGCGCGTGAAGCTCGTGGACGAAGACACCCGCTGGTACTTGAGCGCGAGTAGAACCAAGCTTCGACAGGTCGTCCGCTGCAACGTTGTTGTCGCGGACGACGTGGTGGAACTCGAGACCATAGAACTTGTTCTCGAGCTTGCGGACTTCTAGGTAGTAGGCGTCCATGTTCTCCTTGTTGCGGTCCCAGGACTTGTTGACTTGGTTGATGACCACTACGGAGTCGCTGTAGACTATAAGCCGCTTAATGCCCAGTGAAGCCGCGAGGCGGAGCCCGTGTAGCAGAGCTTCTTACTCGGCTTTGTTGTTTAAGACCTTCCAGAAGATTTGCGGGACGTACTTGAGTTGTTCGCCAGTTGGAGAGATCAAGAGTACCCCTGCACCTGCGCCCTCGAGGTTGAGTGAGCCGTCGAAGTACAATACCCAGTGCTCTGGGCGCTCGGTTGGAGTTGGTAGCTGATTCTCCCGCCACTCCACCATGAAGTCGACTAGTGCCCGCGACTTGATGGTTGTCCGTGGCTTGAAGTCGATGTTGAGGGCGCTGAGTTCGACTGCCCACTTGGAGATTCTTCCAGTAGCATCTTGGTTCCGCAGGATGTCGCCGAGTGGGTAGTTGGTGATGATAGAGATCGACTACTCCTGGAAGTAGTGTCGCAGCTTCAGCGCGGTGATGAGCACTGCGTACAGAAGCTTCTGTACTAGCTGATAGAGTGCCTTCGATTCTGACAGGACCTCACTAACGAAGTAGACTGCGTAGGCTGATAGAGGGTCCATCTGAAGTCTTGGCAAGAAAATCCCAAAAAATCCAGAGAGAAAAAACAGAAGGACACGTGGCACGAAGCCCCCGAGCCTTGAGTCGAGTACTTCCTCTCGAATTGAAGGGTCATCTTGAAGAATGAGTCCTGAGATGCTCTTGAGACTAGCCGCTTCCCAGGCAGTCGAGTAGAAGTAGCCGAGCCCCCGAGGTGAGGCGCGTCGACTAGTAGAATACGAAGGGTCACGCTTAGCCGCTGAGTCAGCTGTGCGTGGACTTAACCAGCCGGCCGCTGCGGAGCCGGTTTGACTTATAAATAGAAGCCAAAACCCTTAGAGTTTTTCACCCATTCGAGCTGCAGTCATTTCGATTCCATCTGAAGTAGATCCACTCCCAGCGCTCGTTGCCGCCGTAGTAGATTCAAGTGCGCCGCCACCCAAAGCTTTTAGGGTAGCCCCCGAGCGGATACGCGTGAAGACTCTTGTTCCTGGAGAATGAAGCCGTCACTGTCCAAGACGTCGAAGGCCGCCGGGAAGAAGAGGGGCCGCGAAGAGGCCGCCGCGGCTTCCATCGGAGTAGCACCGCGAATGTCTCCACCGCGGGCCGATCCAAGCCGCGAGTGGAAGAAATCCAAGGTGAGGACGGAAGATCTGCTGACCCTCCTGAACAGTGGGTTCATCCGGGAGAAGGAGGTCGACATGTGGAGGGCCGCTGCTGGAGATCCATATCCAATGGAGAAAGCCGAAGACGAGATCCCAATGTTCGGCGGTTCGTGGAGCGCGGGCTTGCGCTCCCAGCCAGCGATTTCTTCAAGGGGCTGCTCGGGTACTATGGGATCGAGTACCTGAATCTGAACCCCAACGGCATCTTCCATACAGCCGTCTTCGTGCACTTCTGCGAGGCCTTCCTTGGGATCAAGCCGCATTGGATTCTTTTCCGGAAGTTCTTCCGCGTCAAGCCGCAGCCAAGTGCCACCAACCCAAGGGTAGTCGGAGGAGCTGGCATCCAGTTGAGAGAAGACGCCGCGGAGCAGTACCTGGCGTACCAGCTTGTTGATTCCAACACTGATTGGAAGACAAGGTGGTTCTACATCACAAACCACCATCCCGGCCCGCCGAAGCCGAGCGGACGGTAGCCCAGGCACCGCGAGTGGTGGAACACGGAGCCCACCATGCAGGAGGGGATCCAGCTTCCCGAGCTGCTGGCACGCATCAAGGTGCTCAGGGAAGCGGGACTGAGGGCCGAGCACGTGGCCTTCAGTTTCATGAAGCGGAGGGTGTAGCCGTTGATGGCTCGAGACACCTTGGGCTTCGAGTACACTGGCGACGACGACACATCGCGGATGCCCGGAGGCGAGCTGGACGACAGCGACATCATCGAGAGGCTGTCGCGGATCTTCAAAGATATGCCACCGTACACGGCGTGCCCTGTCCAAGAGTACTCCGCCGCGCGCCCGCCGAAGGAGGAGAGTAGTCGTACTCCCCTAGTCGAGTAGTCGGTACTTGGTGTAGACTTACTGACGTCTTCGTGTCTTGCAGGATGACTTGAAGAAGTTCATCTTCGAGCCGTAGCCACCTCCGAGCGGGATCGAGATCCCGAAGGAAGGGAAGGCGAAAGAGCGGCGAGAAGCCAGTGAAGGCGATGATACCGTCATCGTGGAGGACACCACCGACGACGACGACGACGACGACGACGAGACGTTGCAGGACCGCTTCCAATTGCGGTCGAGGTTTAGCCGTCCAGGCTTGCCTCATGTGCCTCTGGTGCAAGACCCCCCGACTAGCCTAGAGGCTAGCCTGGCTGCGCCGCCACGGAAGCCGCGCAACCCTGCCAGGAAGCGGGTGGCAAAGAAGCTTAAGGTCTCAGAGACCACGCCTCAGGAGGTAAGATGTCTTGACTAGAGTAGTCGAGTACCCATCTCACGAGTACCCTTGCTAATGAGTAGTCTTCCTTGTATGCAGGAGGTGCCGCCAACGGAGCCCGTCGAAGAGGGCGACGAAGGCGTGTGGGACACAGTGGGGGAGCCAGCCGGAAGTCGTAGTCCAGCCCCCACTGTCGAGGAGATCTTGGCGCAGCTGGAGCGCCAGCCCCCTGCTCCACAAGGGAGCACGGAGCCCGTAGCCGCCGCCGTTGAAGAGGTGGTGGCTTTAGGAGCGCAGGAGAGCACTGCGCCGGCCGCCGCTGCTGTGGAGGAGGCGGTAGCCGCGGGAGCGCAGGAGGAGACGCCCGTCGAGGGTGGACTGGTCGACATCGCCAGCATCCTCAGTGCTCCGGCCGTGACAATAGTCCGGTCGAACTTGTAAGTACTGCATCTTCGTGAGTAGTACTTGTTGTAGTAGTCGATGTTGACTGACGACCAATTGTGTGTGCTTCGGCAGGAAATCCACGGATCTGTCCTGGGAGGGGGATGAGCCCTCTTCAGCGGTGGCGGAAGAAGTCGCTCCGCCCGCTGAGGAGTCCACTCCTACTACCCAGGTGGTGCCCGAGCCGCCGGCTGCCGAAGCGCCGTTGCCGGAGGCCAGCGTAGTCGAAGGTGAGTACTCTTCTGAAGCTATGGGGCTCCGTGAGGAGTAGTCGCTGATGCACTCATCTTCTTTTTGACAGGCGCTGAGGCTGAAGGTAGTGACATCCCTGCGGGGGTGCCGATGCGTGTCGACGCCGGAGGTCCCGGAGGGCGCGCGGGAGGAGCCCCCGAGCCTGTGGAAGAAGTCGTCGTGGAGGCCGCCGTGGCGTCCGGGGGAGAGGGGGTCACCACGTCGCCAGAGGTCGCTCTGGAGGTGGCTATCCATTCCCCGGAGATCCAGGACGCAGAGCCCATCCGCTCTGCGCCGATGACGGAGGCCACCGCGAGTAGTCGCGGCGGAATAGAGCTGCTCGCAGATGATCTTGTCGAGCCGGCGACGGTGGCCAAGCATCTGGAGGCGATCCGCCAAGCCGAGCAGTGGATGAAGTTAAGTAGCCGTAGCTTCTAAGTAGCCAATCCTCTTTCGTTGAGTACTCGTGTGACTTGAGTTGTCTTTGCAAGACGTTGCGGAGCAGTCCCGCGACAAGTCGAACATGCTGCAAGGCTATGGAAACGCGGTGCTCCGAGCTGAGGCGCTGGAAGAGCAACTTGTGAAGTCACGGAAGCACGCGGCTGCCATGCAGTCGAATCTCGACGCCGCCTTCGCCAAATACCACAACGATATCCAAGAGTTGTAGGCGAAAGGCAACGACTTGGTGCGGAAGAATAAGGGCCTCCGCAAAAAGAACAAAGGTACGCCGCTGAACTTGTCGGGTACTTGTTGGAGGTCGAGAAGTCCCTGACCCGTTGTACTGTTGCCGTATTGCAGAGCTTGAGGGTTAGGTGGAGCAGCTGAAGTCCTCGGAGACGAGCGTGAAGAACCTCTTCTACCGGGAGCAAGAAGCCCGTCGGGTACTCGAGCTCGACTACAAAGAACTTGCCTTCGAGTGCGAGAAGCACATGGTGCTCCGGATTGCCTCTGACCTCGATCTCGTCAACTGCTACAAATCCTTGCAGAAGTTGAATGAAGACTGCGAGGCACTGCGGGCCCAACTGAAGGAGCTCGAGGAAGCTGCACTCCGATCGCAAGGCTCATGGTGCCGCACCCGGGCGGCCCCAAGATTGCTCTACTGGTGGATCGCCTCAAGGAAGCTCCGAGCCGGCTGGCGGCCTATCTGAAGCACATGGCAAGATCGATCCCAAGGCAGGTCTTGGCTTCATGAAGTCGTACTTCCCGAAGGCCCCAGTGGAAGTAGTCGCCGGCGGGGTAGCCGCCAACTGCACTGATGAGCAGTATGCATAGCTGCTGGAGCAGATGGCTCCCATCGCGGAGCAAGTAGCTGAGAAGCTTAACCTCCAGTAGCCCTGTAATAGATAGCTAGTAGCCAGGGTTGTACAAAAAACAATTGTAATGAATTGCTTAAGTATCAATGAAAGAAAAATTTCCAGCAATGAGTACTCGTAGTCGCGATCTCAGAGTGCGGAGTCCCCATCGTGGAGTGGATGCGAGTAGTAGTACTCGGCAGTAGTGGTCCCGTTGTAGGGAGTAGACAGTAAAGAAGTTGATGAACGATCAAACTTTATTACTGAAGAAGTACACCGGATGGCCGGGGCCGTAGTTACGCAGTAGTCGCTTGGACCCCGGAGGCCGCTTACGGTGGCGAGTAGAGCCGGAGCGGGTAGCCGCTTACGCAAAGAGATCCGTAGGTAGCCGTGTAGGGCGGATCGTAGATCCGTAGGTAGCCGTGCAAGTCGGATCTTGAAGTGTGGTCTCTCAGTAGACCGCTGCTAGAGTCCTTGACGCTCGTCGCAGCCCAGGGTCCGTAGGTAGCCGTGTAGGCTGGAGCCTGGAAGGAGAAGTCCGGAGACTAGGGCCAGGACCCGGAGGCCGCTTACGGCGGTGGGGTGTTGGTGTAGTCGTGTAGAATTGAACCTCGGAGTAGTCGTGTAGACTAGGCGTAGAATCAACAGAGCTGGTCGACGTTCCACGAGTTGTTGATGTCTTCGCCTTCAAGTGTCTGAAGGCGGTAGGAGCCCGGCCCGGTCACCTTTGCAATTGTGAAGGGGCCTTCCCAGGGGGAGCTGAGCTTGTGTAGTTCTTCCGTGTTCTGGATACGGCGGAGGACAAGATCTCCAACGTTGAAGGAGCGTTCCTTGACGTTGCGATCATGGTAGCGTCGGATACCCTCTAGGTACTTTGCTGATTGGACGAGGGTAGCGCAGCGAGCTTCTTCGAGGCTATCGATGTCAACTCGTCTGCAGTCTTCAGAGATGCCTTCGTCGTAGTGCTCCACTGCTGGCGAGTTCCATATGATGTCGGCAGGGAGGATTGCTTCGGAGCCGTAGACCAGGAAGTAGGGGGATTGCCCCGTTGGCTTGGACGGTTGAGTCCGTAGCCCCCAGAGTGCGTTGGGTAGTTCCTTGATCCACTTGCCCCCTTTGGAGTTCGCGGCGTCGTGTAGCCGCTTCTTGAGAGCATCGAGCAGCATCCCGTTGGCGCGCTCGACTTGTCCGTTGGCCCGTGGATGGGCAACTGAGACGTATCGGACGTCGATCCCGGCTCGTTCTCGCGGTACTCCCCCGGCCGGTGGTTGTTGAAGTTGGAGCTCAGGTCTGTGATGATGCGGTGGGGTAGTCCATAGCGGTGCACGAGTTCATCCAGGAAGTCAAGTACTCTGTCAGCCTTGGGGCATGTGACCAGCTTGACCTCGATCCACTTGGTGAACTTGTCGATAGCCACCAATACCCTGTTAAATCCTCCAAGCGCAGTTGGCAGTGGCCCAATCATGTCGAGCCCCCAGCAAGCGAAGGGCCAGGTTGGCGGTATGGTGACTAGCTTGTAGGCAGGGACGTGTTGCTGCTTGGCGAAGTACTGACATCCTTGGCACCTTCTGACGAGTTCTTCGGCGTCGCCTAGAGCTGTGGGCCAGTAGAAAGCTCGCCGGAAGGCCTTGCTGACCAGCGTGCGTGAGGACGCGTGGTTGCCGCAGACGCCTTTGTGGATCTCCTCCAAGATGCCCTTTCCTTCTTCATGAGGGACGCACTTCATGAGTACTCCGGAAGATGCGCCCCGCTTGTAAAGCTTGTCTCCGACAAGGACGTAAGACTTGGCGTGGCGGACGAGCTGCTCAGCCGTGTTCTTGTCGGAGGGGACCTTCTGCTCGTTGAGGTAGTCGATGAAGGGTTGCCTCCAGTCGACGTCGATCATCATGACCTCCTGCCCAGCTGGTGGATGGGCTGGGACAGTGGTCGGTGGCGCTGGCTCCGGGATGGATGGCGCGTGAAGCTCGTGGATGAAGACGCCCGCTGGCACTTGAGCGCGGGTGGATCCAAGCTTCGAGAGGACGTCCTCTGCAACTTGTTCTCGCGGACGATGTGATGGATTTCGAGACCATAGAACTTGTTCTCGAGCTTGCGGACTTCTAGGTAGTAGGCGTCCATGTTCTCCTTGTTGCGGTCCCAGGACTTGTTGACTTGGTTGATGACCACTGCGGAGTCATTGTAGACTAGTAGCCGCTTGATGCCCAGTGAAGCCGCGGGGCGGAGCCCGTGTAGGAGGGCTTCGTACTCGGCTTCGTTGTTTGAGACCTTCCAGAAGATCTGCAGGACGTACTTGAGTTGTTCGCCCGTTGGAGAGATCAGGAGTACCCCCCGCACCGCGCCCTCGAGGTTGAGTGACCCGTCAAAGTACATCACCCAATGCTCGGTCGCACGGTGGGAGTAGGTAGCTAGTTCTCCCGCCACTCGCCATGAAGTCGACTAGTGCCTGCGACTTGATGGCTGTGCGTGGCTTGAAGTCGATAGTGAGGGCGCAGAGCTCGACAGCCCACTTGGAGATTCTTCCAGTAGCATCTTGGTTCCGCAGGATGTCGCCGAGCGGGTAGTCGGTGGCGACGGAGATCGAGTACTGCTCGAAGTAGTGTCGTAGCTTCCACGAGGTGATGAGTACTGCGTAGAGTAGCTTCAGCACAGGCTGATAGCGCGCCTTGGACTCTGACAAGACCTCGCTGACGAAGTAGACTGAGCGTTGAACTGGATAGGCGTGGCCATCTTCTTGCCGCTCGACGACGATGGCAGTACTGACCACGTGGGTAGTCGCAGCGAGGTAGAGCAGCAGCTTCTCGCCCTTGTGAGGAGCCGTGAGGATCGGTGGCTTCGATAGGAAGTCCTTGAGCTGGGCAAGGGCTTGATCCGCCTCTGGAGTCCACACGAACTTCTCTTGATGCTTGAGTAGTTTGAAGAAGGGGAGCCCCCGTTCTCCTAGCCTCGAGATGAATCTGTTCAGCGCCGCCATGCACCCTGTCAGCTTCTGAACATCTTTGATGCTCGTGGGAGCTTGCATGCTGGTGATGCCAGAGATCTTCTCGGGGTTGGCTTCGATGCCGCGCTGGCTGATGATGAAGCCGAGTAGTTTGCCCGAAGGGACGCCGAAGACGCACTTGTTCGGGTTGAGCTTCCAGCGGCACTCGCGCAGTGATGCGAAGGTCTCTTCAAGGTCGTCGATGTGGGTACTGGAGGTTCTGGTCTTGACGACCACGTCATCCACGTAGGCCTCGACGTTCTTGTTGAGCTGCCTCTTGAAGCAGGCCTGGATGGCTCGTTGGTAGGTAGCGCCGGCGAAGGACATGGTCGTGTAGTAGTACGCGCCAAACGGGGTGATGAACGCGGTCTTCTCCTGGTCTTCTTCCTTGATCGCGATCTGGTGGTACCCGAGTAGCGCCGAGGAAGCAGAGCGGTCGCGGCCCGCCGTGGAGTCAATGACTTGATCAATCCGCGGCAACCCGAAGGGGTCCTTGGGGCGATGCTTGTTGAGGTCGGTGTAGTCGACGCACATCCTCCACTCGTTCGAGTTCTTCTTGCGGACGAGGACGGGGGTTGGCGAGCCACCCTCGGGATGGAAGACTTCTCCGATGAAGCCGGCCGCGAGTAGTTTGGCGAGTTCCTTCTTGATGGCGTCCCATCTGTCGTCGGCAAAGCATCGGAGGTGTTGTCGCTTGGGGGTGGCCTTAGGATCGACGTTGAGGCAGTGCTCAATCAGCTCCCTGGGCACTCCTGGCATGTCCGCTGGCTTCCACGCGAAGATGTCGCGGTTAGCCCGGAGGAAGCTAATGAGCGCGTCTTCCTATTTGGGGTAGAGGCCTGCCCCGATGGTGGTGGTCTTGCTGGGGTCGCCTGTTCCGAGGTCGACCGTCTTGACAAGTACCTCCTCAGATGGCTGAGGCTTGTTGGCGCTGTCAGACTTCTTTGGGATGTCGAGTTCACTTGTGGCAAGCTTTTTCGACGCAGCGTAGACCTCCATCATCGCGTTGGGTACTTGGTTCGTAGAGGCGATCTCCACGGCTTCTGTGTCGCAGTCGTGGGAGATCTTCAAGTCCCCTTGGAGGGAGAGTACACCGGCTGGGCTTGGCATCTTGAGTACCAAGTAGGTGTAGTGGGGCACCGCCATGAACTTGGCGATGGCCGGTCTGCCGAGGATGGCATGGTAGGAGGTCTCGAAGTCCGCGACCTCGAACTTGATGTACTCGGTACGGTAGTTGTCCCGAGACGCCCCGAAGGTGACTGGCAGGACCACAGAGCCCAGTGGAATAGCCGTGTTGCCGGGGACGATGCCGTAGAAGGGCGTGTTGCTCTTGGTGAGCATATGAGTGATGTCGAGCTTCATTTTCTTCAAGGTTTTGGTGAAGAGGACGTTGAGCCCGCTTCCACCGTCGATGAGCACCTTGTTGAGTTTGGAGCCCGCCACCACTGGCTTCAGGACGAGAGGGAACCGTCCTGGTTCAGAGAAGTTGGTCCACTGATCCACGCGGGAGAAGGTGATGGGTACCTCCGACCACCTGAGAGGGGTCGGGACCGCTGGTTCAATGGACATCACTTCACGACGGGTAGCCTTCTTCTCCCGCCTGCTGGGCAATCCGCCGAAGAGGACATTGACGGTCTTGTCGGGCTCCTAGAAGTCGTTGTTGTCACCGTCCTTCTTCTTGCCCTTTTGGTCATGAGGGTGCGGTGGCTCTGGCGTCTCCTTGAGTGCATGCCTGAGTTGGTAGCATTGCTCGGTGGTGTGGTTGCCGTTTGGATGCCACGGGCACTTCTCCTTCAGCAGGTCTTTGAAGCCGCCGGAGTTCTTCTTCGAGTTCCCTTTCGCAGGGCGCTGGATAGCCGCGACAGTGTTGTATGTCTTGCGCTTGCGGTTGGGACCCGAGTAGTTGTTGTTATTGCGATCACCTTGGTTCCCGTTGTTGCTGCTGCCGCCGCCCGTGTTCTGTTTGCTCTTGCCGCGGATGGCGTCGTACTTGGCGTTGGCCTTGTCTTCTTCATCAGCCCTGGACGTGATCATGTCCTTGAGGTGGGTGATGAAGCTTGGTCGGCGACGGCCGAAGTCTTCGAAAGTGCGACAGTGGTAGAGACCGTCTTGGAAGAGGTCGATGACTTCTTTGTCAGAGACATCGACTACTGTGGCGCGCTTGTCGAAGAAGCGCCGCATGTACTTGCGAAGGGTCTCGCCTTGTTCCTGCTTCACCATGGCCAGGTCCATGCGAGTACCCGAGCGGCCCATAGCACCCGCGAAGTTGCTGGTGAACTGATCCTTCAACTGGTCCCACTTGTCGATCGAGTACTTCTCAAGGGACTCGAGCCATGTAAGCGGAGCTTGGTCCAGACAGAAGGGGAAGTAGAGGCACTTGGTGTCGTTGTTGCCACCAGCGTTCTCGATGGAGAGGGCGTAGCATCTGAGCCACTGCACAGGATCTTGCTTCGCGTGGTACTTGGTGATTCCCAGAGGCTTGAATTTCTCTGGGAGGAGGAGGTTGTGAAGTCGCGCAGAGAAGGCAGGGAAGCCGTCGTTGTCGCTTGACGTGGAAGCCTTCTTGCGCCGTAGTTCTTCAATCTTCTGGCGGGCGTCGAAGCCGTCCTGTGAGGCTCCGGAGGCGTGGCTATTCGCGTGGCCTCGGCCACCGCGATTGCCTCCGCCACCAGCCCTCCTGTTAGCCCCATGGTTGGAGCTTACGTCGTCGCTGCCTCTGCCACCCGGGTCACGATGAGGGACGACCTCGCGATCGCCACCAGCGGCTGCAGTGCTGTTGCCACCTTGAGACTTGCCGGTCGGGAGAGCCAAGGCTGGAGTCGCTGGTTGCCACCTCTGTAGGAGTGTGCTCCCCAGCTGGATCAAGCGGTGTTCCCTCCTGGAACGGAAGTGAGTCGAGGTAGGTGATGCAGCGTGAGTTCCCTCCTGTCAAGTCTGCGGGCTTGCTGATAGAGGCCGAGTGCCCGATCTTTCGGTGAGTGGAGATAGCTTTGATCTGGTGGGAGACGACCCTCACGATCCGACTATGACGAGCGAGACTCGAAGCGCCAATGCAATCGCTGAACCAACTCCCGATGGTTACCGACCTTGTCGGCGCAAGATCAGCCTGATCACGAAGATCAATTCCTGTGCGCAATCGAAGAACGAACAAGAATCTGATGCGAGCAATCTTAATATCACTCGAAAGTGGAGTTCTGAATCACAGAGGACAACACGTATTTGTGCGTGTTCTGGTGTAGCTAAAGCTAGATGTAAAACAAAACTCAAGTCTGAAAATTAAAGAGGAGTCTATCTAAATAGGGGGCGCAGCTCCTGGCGGATAAGGAAGGGGCGTGCGGCCAGGAGGAGGGTGGCGGCGCCCAACCCTAGGCGCCGCAATCCGGGACGCCTGTTGGGACATCTTCTATGCTTCTGGACCTTCATTCTGCAATAGCATGATGTAGTTCAATTCCCTTGCCCGAGCCCGAGTAATTGGCCCAGGTGGAGGGAATGATGTCTGGGCTGGAGGTGCGCCTAGTGGTGTAGATGGCGCCTGAGGTGCTTCCGGTGCTGCTGGTGTAGATCTACGTGGTGCTTCTGGTGCTGCAGGTGTAGATGTACATGTGATGTAGTTCGTGTCCTCATCATCCTCCCCTTCTTGAACTGAAGTCGTCCTCGACGGCAACTCGTCATCTTCTCCCGCGTATGGTTTCAAATCTGCAACATTAAAACTAGTGGAAACACCAAACTTCGCAAGCAGGTCAAGAACATAAGCATTTTCATTAATCTTGGTTAGCACTTTAAAAGGACCAGCAGCACGAGGCATTAATTTAGAACGGCGCAAAGCAGGAAAACGATCCTTTCGTAAATGCAACCAAACCATATCACCAGGCTCAAAAGTAACAAGTTTTCTACCTTTACTACCAAGCAACTTGATACTTAGCATTACCAACGAAAATGTTTTGGTGAGTTTGTTCATGCAGATTAATCATTTGTTCAACATGTGCAACGAAGATCTATGTGCGGGACGTCCTCGAAAGATCAAGCGAAAATAAATCAATAGGCGCCCGCGGAATGTAACCATACACAATCTGAAAAGGACTCATCTTTGTAGAAGAATGTGTTGCATGATTATAAGCAAACTCAACATGAGGCAAACAATCTTCCCAACGTTTCAAATTTTTATCTAGAACAGCCCTAAGCATGGTTGACAAAGTCCTATTAACCACCTCAGTTTGCCCATCAGTCTAAGGGTGACAAGTTGTACTAAACAACAATTTAGTTCCCAATTTATTCCATAGTGATCTCCAAAAATGACTGAGAAACTTAGCATCACGATCAGAGACTATTGTATTTGGAATACCATGCAAACGAATAATCTCTCTAAAGAACAAATCAGCAACACAACTAGCATCATCAGTCTTATGACAAGGTATGAAATGAGCCATTTTGGAGAAACGATCAACAACCACAAAAATGCTATCCCTCCCCTTCTTAGTTCTAGGCAATCCCAAAACAAAATCCATTGAAATATCAAGCCAAGGAGAGGTAGAAACAGGCAAAGGCATATACAAACCATGGTTGCTCAAACGTGACTTAGCTTTCTGACAAATACTGCAACGTGCAACAACACGCTCAACATCTTTGCGCATCCGGGGCCAAAAGAAGTGGGCAGCCAGCACCTCATGCGTCTTGCAAACGCCAAAATGCCCCATGAGACCGCCTCCATGTGCTTCCTGCAACAACAACAGACGAACCGAACTAGCTGGAACACACAGCTTGTTAGCGCGAAACAGGAACCCGTCCTGCAGGTGAAATTTGCCCCAAGGTTTCCCATTAACACAATGAGCGAAAACATCTTTGAAATCAGCGTCGTCCACATATAAATCTTTCACAGTTTGCAAGCCAAAAATTTCAAAATCTAATTGTGACAGCATAGTATAACGACGAGACAAAGCATCAGCGATAACATTATCCTTCCCGTTCTTGTGTTTGATGATGTAAGGAAAGGACTCAATAAATTCGACCCATTTAGCATGATGACGGTTCAGATTTGTTTGGGTACGAATATTTTTCAAAGCCTCATGATCCAAATAAATTATAAACTCGTGATGCCGAAGATAGTGCTACCATGTTTGCAAAGTTCGCACTAAAGCATAAAGTTCCTTATCATAAGTTGAGTATTTCAAGCTAGCACCACTTAATTTCTCACTAAAGTAAGCAACTGGTTTAACTTCTTGTAACAAAACAGGACCTAGCCCAATACCACTAGCATCGCATTCAAGCTCAAACACTTTAGTAAAATCAGGCAACTGCAAGAGAGGAGCGTGGGTTAACTTAGCTTTCAATGTGGTGAACGCTACCTCCTGTGCATCACTCCAAGCAAAAGGAACATCTTTCTTTGTAAGCTCATGTAGAGGTGCTGCAATGGTGTTAAAATCACGGACAAAATGGCGGTAGAAACCTGCAAGACCAAGAAAACTCCGAATCTGGGTAACCGTTGTCGGTGTAGGCCACTCCCGAATAGCATTAATCTTGCTGCTGTCCACCTCAATACCTTGTGGAATAACAACATAACCAAGAAATGAGACACGTTGTGTGCAGAAGATGCATTTTTCAATGTTAGCAAATAAATGGGCAGCCCTCAACGCGTCAAAAACAGCACTCAAATGTTCTAAATGCTCTGCCATAGACTTGCTGTAAATCAAGATATCATCAAAATAGACAACGACAAACAATCCTATGAAGGGCCTCGAACTTCATTCATCAAGCGCATAAAAGTGCCGGGAGCATTAGTCAAACCAAACAGATAACCAACCTTTCATATAAGCCAAATTTAGTTTTTAAAGCCGTTTTCCATTCATCTCCCAATTTCATTCTAATCTGATGGTAACCACTACGCAAATCAATCTTAGTAAACAGAATGGCACCACTAAGCTCATCTAGCATATCATCAAGGCGTGGTATAGGGTGGCGATAACGAATTGTTATGTTATGAATAGCACAAAAATCTACACACATACGCCATGAACCATCTTTCTTAGGAACAAGTAACACATGAACCGAGCAAGGACTAAGAGACTCACGAATGTAACCCTTATCAAGTAACGCTTGCACCTGGCGCTGAATCTCTTTTGTCTCATCCGGGTTTGTACGATACGGGGCGCGGTTTGGAAGCTGGGCACCGGGAATGAGGTCGATCTGGTGCTCAATGCCACGAAGCGGTGGGAGACCCGGTGGCAAGTCTTTGGGAAAGACATCAGCATACTCCTGCAAAAGGTTAGCAACCACAGGCGGAATATCCACAGATGGTGCATCATCAAGGGAAGCAAGCACACTAGATCATACAAGTGCATAGCATGGCAAATGAGCATCTCGAATATCATCAAAATCAGCACGTGTAGCAAGTAAAACAGGAGCATTCAACTTAATTTCAGATTTATCAGAAGTGGAGGGTGATGGTTCCTGTTATTTAGCCATTTGAATAGCTCTAGCAAGATCATCTTTAACAATTTGTTCAGGCGTCATAGGATGTATAATTATTTTCTGACCCTTAAACATGAGAGAATAATGATTCGAACGACCATGATTCAAGCTATCAGTATCATATTGCCAAGGTCTACCAAGTAACAAAGAACATGCTTCCATAGAAACAACATCACAATCAACATAATCAGAGTAAGCACCTATAGAAAAAAGGAACACGCACCGAGCGTGATACTCTAATTTTGCCACCATCATTAAGCCATTGAATGTGATATGGGTTTGCATGCTTACAAGTGGGTAATGACAACTTCTCGACCAGCATAGTACTCTCCAAAGTGTTGCAGCTGCCGCTGTCGATGATGATGCGAATCGACCGCTCCTGCACAACACCCTTCGTATGAAAGAGAGTGTGTCGCTGATTCTTCTCGGCTGGGGCGACCTGTGTATTAAGAACACACTGCACAACAAGACTCTTGTACCTATCGGCGTCCCCCGGATTGACATGTATGTCCGTCTTAGCTGCATTGTAAGTGGCAAGCAAAGTATGTTCAAGATCTTCTGAATCACTAGCTGAAGAGTACTCACCATTGTCACGAATGAGTAATGTGCGTTTGTTCGGACAGTCCCGAGCCACGTGGCCACGTCCGCTGCAACGAAAACACGTGATATCCCCTGTACGACCTGTGGTGGATGCTACGCCTGTGGATGGAGTGGTGCCTGTGGCTGGGGTGGCTCCTGCCTGCGTAGCTGGCTTCTCATGCGGTGTAGGTGTGGATGGCGCAGGAAGAGCAGGTGCTGAACTGGATGATGAATTTCTACCTGCAAAAGTGTCAGAATATGTCCTCGAGCAGCGTCCCTGCACTTCACGCTCGGCTTTGCAAGCAAACTCAAATAATTGGGTCATGTCAACATATTCTTTATAATCAAGGATGTCCTGAATTTCGCGGTTCAAACCACCACGAAAGCGAGCCATTGCAGCGTCGGGTTCCTCCAATATACCACAATGAATCAAACCTTTTTGCAACTCCTGGTAATAGTCCTCGACAGACTGAGAACCTTGCTGAAATCGCTGCATTTTGTTAAGCAAATCACGAGCATAATATGAAGGCACAAAGCATTGTCGCATAACAGTTTTTAATTGCTCTCAAGTGGTCGGAACAGCAGTAGGATTTTTATTCTTATACTCACGCCACCAAATTAAAGCAAAATAAGTAAACTCACTAATGGCAGCCTTAACTTGAGAGGTAGCAGCAATATCATGACATGAAAATTTTTGTTCAACTTCTAACTCCCAATCAAGATATGCAGCAGGATCGTATTTTCCATTAAAGGGTGGAATTTTAAATTTGATTTTAGAGAAGGAGTCGTTACCAGCGGGGCGGCGTGGTACATGGCGGGCTTTGCCGCGGCGGTCAGCATCCTCCTGCTCATCGTCACCCACACATCCTTGGGCCACCAAATCAGTTGCCACCGTGTTCAATGCATCGAGTCGTGAGCCTGGAAAAACAAAATCTGCTCGTCGTAGAAATATGTGGAGTTCTGGGAAGGCTGCACTCAATTTGAAGGATTAGAACAATCAAACAATAATGCAAAGCTGAATAATAGTGCTAAACACGATCAAACGCTGCTGGTAACAAGTGAAACCGAAAAGGAAGTGAAAAAGATGGAGGGGCGCACCTCTTTTCTTTTTTTCGATTTTTTTATTTTTTTTCAAGGTGCCCCAAAAACTGATAATATGAACACAGAGGATCTTAAATAGCAACTCACCACATGCTCTCTCTCTCTCCCTCTCTCAAAAGTAAGGCCAAGCTATGAATATGGTGTGCTGTGGCGTGGTAGTTTTATCGTGGAGAATAGCAGGAGAGGCACGGTATGCAGTGGCAAAAACGGAGCCAGACTCCACGGAAAACTCCTTCAACAAGGACGAATCGGTGGCTAATTGTGACGGCGCAAAACTCTTTCACCGAGACGAATCGGTTCCCGTTTCCCGCTTGGATTGTGCGGCGGTCTCTCTTTTCTTTCGGATTCTCTCTCTTTTTTTTGTTCCTTTTTTTGGATTGCTTTCCTTTTTTCTTTTTTTCTCTCTTTTTTTTGACCTACCGCACCACGGGACAGGGAAGGGGAACCGAGAGGCGGCGGCGTGATGGTGAGCGTGACGGCTAGGGTTAGATGAAACAAAGATGAAACACAAGTAACCAGCAACAATTGAATGAGTAAGAACACAAATTCAACAAAGACACTTATTGAAAGAATGTGCAAGGCTAAAAGGTGGTTGCTGGGACAAGGATCTAACCTGAACTAATTTTTGTTTTGGTTTTTGTGGACTGTAGGAAAGGAAAAACACTCGATAAAACTCACCGATCAACCTGGAAAGCTGATACCACTTGATAGAGGCGGAGTGCCCGATCTTTTGATGAGTGGAGATAGCTTCGATCTAGTGGGAGACCATCCTCACAATCCGACTACGACGAGCGAGACTCGAAGCGCCAATGCAATCACTGAACCAACTCCCGATGGTTACCGACCTTGCCGGCGCAAGATCAGCCTGATCACGAAGATCAATTCCTGTGCGCAATCGAAGAACGAACAAGAATCCGAGGCGAGCAATCTTAATATCACTCGAAAGTGGAGTTCTGAATCACATAGGACAATACGTATTTGTGCGTGTTCTGGTGTAGCTAAAGCTAGATGTAAAACAAAACTTAAGTCTGAAAATTAAAGAGGAGTCTATCTAAATAGGGGGCGCAGCTCCTGGCGGATAAGGAAGGGGTGTGCGGCCAGGAGGAGGGTGGCGGCGCCCAACCCTAGGCGCCCCATCCCGGGCCGCCTATTGGGCCATCTTCTATGCTTCTGGACCTTCGTTCTTCAATAGCATGATGTAGTTCAATTCCCTTGCACGAGCCCGAGTAATTGGCCCAGGTGGAGGGAATGACGTCTGGGCTGGAGGTGCGCCTAGTGGTGTAGATGGCGCCTGAGGTGCTTCCGGTCTTTGGGTGTAGATGTACGTGGTGCTTCTGGTGCTGCAGGTGTAGATGTACGTGTGATGTAGTTCGTGTCCTCATCACTTGCGGTCTGGCCAGTAGACAAATCTTCCGGCGGGTGTGGGTGTTATAACCAAGCCGCCAGCTGGTCCTGACAGGGGTTGCTCTGTGGAGTGGTCCTCGGACTCGGGCTCCTCAGGGTCCGACCCGAAGTCAAACTTGTACGCGGAGTCTGAGTAGAAGCCGAAGAGGGGTTGGAGTCCGAGGTGTAGCCGGGGGCGGTGTCGGAGTCCGAGACGTACTCGGGTGCGGGCTCCTTGCCGGCCCGACGAGCAGTGGGAGCCTTCGTGTGGGCCCTGCTGACCTTGCGGGGGCCACGTGTGAAGCGCTCACGGGGTGGGGAGTCCATATGCGATGGCTGGGTAGCCGGCTCGCATATGATAGCCCACGGGGACGTCGAGTTCGAGTTGGCAGCGGATCCAAGCTCGAAGTCGGCGTGCTGGTTGAAGAGCGAAATTTCGCCTAATTTTCCGGTGAGTTTGCCCGTGACTACTTCGGGAAGCGTCACGAGGTCAGTCTCCGTGTTGGGCAGCATGGTGAGGCGGCGTTGGAAATATCCGGCGCCGTCAGCAGTGCACACCCAGGCACCGAAGACGAAGGCATCGCCACGGTTGAAGGCGATGGTTGGCTTGATGTAGACGGAAGCCGTCGAGTTCGCCAGGTGATCTCCCTCGAGATCCCCTATCTGGCGCGCCAGCTGTTGGTGTTTTAGACCGGCAACCTACTAAGGGGAGTACCTGAAGTAGATGAATGTGGCCTCGCCGAGATCGGTAACTCGAAGGAAGAGACACGTGGCACACAATTTAGACAGGTTCGGGCCGCGAGGTGTGTAATACCCTACGTCCTGTATGCTGCATGGCTCTGGATTGATTGGGTGCGATTACAAGATGCAATCTGATGCGTATGAGCAAGATGAGATAGAGGAGGGGTCCCTGCCTCGCCTTATATAGTCCGGGAGGCAGGGTTACAAGTCGGTTCAGGGAGAGAGTGCTAGTCGAGTACGTCTAGGAGTCCTCTATACAGTGCGGGACTTGTACAACTTCCTATCTGAGTACTTCTCCTTCATAGTCCTTGTGCTTCACGCCAGCAGGTGCCGTGCAGTGCAAGTCGGGTAGTCCCAGGGGCCCACCGAGTAGTCGGTCCTGGTACCCACCGAGGTAGTGGGCCCAGGGAGGTCCATACGACAGCGTGGTCTCCGTCGCCCCATAGGTTGGAGGTGTAGGGTACCTTGACGAGTGAAGGGCGTCCCACAAAATGCGGGCAAACCCCTCAACGTGCAGCCCATCGGTACGAACTGAACCGTCAAGATGATCCTCCCAGAAAAGCCGTCCAGCCATCTGCATCACAAAAACTCCCACTGGTCAGCGTGAGTTAAAACATTACAGATTCTGTATAGTGGATAGAAATGTATGCAACTCAAAAACTGTTAAGCCAAAAATTCCCAAATTTCACTAGATTCTTACTGAGATACTTATACACAAGTTTGGTATTCAAATGTGGAGCTAAGAACAAAAGAAAAATGCTCAAACAGTTCAATGTTCAGATTGCTGTCACCCAGAAATTCCAGCCAACAGCACTGCACTAAACAGAGGATAACTCCTAATTCCCTTACTCAAAATTTTTGAATTTTGTACAGCAGAACCACAACAAAATTTAGAGCAACTTTTGTATCTACCATTTTTCTAGGAAACTAGATCTTGGGGGCCGAAAAATTTCAGAACTGAACAGCTCCAAAAAGACAGCTAGATTAAGCCTTAGGAAAAATCCTAACTTGAGTTTGGTTGATCCAAATTTTATGAAATTTTTACAGTATATCCCTTAGAAGATTTGGAACCTTTTTCTTATAGATGATTTCTGGAGAAAACTTGTTGTATTGTTCGGAAAAAGAATTCCAGATCAGCAGCTTGATCACATGACAACTAGATAGACCTTAAGTGCATTTTGACAGAATTTGATCAAAACTTGACTTCAAGTTTTCAAGCTTAAGGTTGCTGTTCAGTTATGATTTTTAACATGATGCATGCACAACCTATGTGTCCTCACAGACAATTCCTTGTCAATACAAAGTTAGCGCAGTGGCATGGCATATACTCTTTCCCTATAATAGCTAGTCGAAAGCTACTCAGATGTTAGTTACCGTATCTAATTAATCTTGGTTAGTGTACCTACAAAAAATCACAGAACATCCCGAACCTTTCATGCTAGCACTCATGAAAGCATCCACATACATTACCATTCACTATAGAAACAGCATCCATGCATAAAGCCGTTGCATGGACAACGTCCTATTTAAGACTCTGACACGACGTGAGTGCCCATTGGAATAGTCCTCACTCATCCCTCACGGACTTTCCCGTGGTACCATCACGTATGGAAAAAACGTGACGAGACGCAGACGCGACGTGACACCCATTGGAATAGGTCCCACTAGTCCCTCACAAGACTTCTCTGTAGTACCACCACGTATGGCAAAACACACCTCAATTGCAAGTTTGATTCTAAAACATGTTATTAAGGGTCTATTAATGCCTCTGGTGTACAAGTGAAGCTCTGATGCCAGCTGTGATAGAACCACTCAAATTAATTTCATACTATCGCCTAAACCATTCCACTTGGCCATTAAGCAATAGTATAGAAGTAACTTGTCGTCTCTGCCGGGTCAAGCCCGGTAAATCACCTACATCATAGGATCGACAATTGTACACCAAAACTCACACGAAGGTGAGTCCAGAGATAAACAATTCACAAATTATTACAATACATCCTTCAAAGGTTCATTATTACAAACCAAGTCTTTTGTGTAAAGGTAAATGTTTCAGAGTTTGACACACATCGGAAATGAAATACTAAACGACATAATTAACATCACACGAGGCCATCTGTGATGCCACTAAGCATTGTCATCCTCCCACTCATACTCCCAACTGGGTGGGACGGAATCAGGTCGCGGAAAGCCATCATCACACACATCATTACCTGAAAACATCAACAAAAGCAAGGCTAAGTATACTAATACTCAGCAAGACTTAACCATTGGGTGATTGGAAAATCACCAACTCTCTATACATGCAAGGCTTTATTGCTAGTGGGTTGTTTTGCTAAAAAGCAACAAAGAGTATGTCCTTACTTTCAAATTTTAGCTCCAAATTCTATTCATTTAACCATTTCTAGATTCGCCAACTAATATGAGCATGAGTTGTACAATACTAATTGAACAAGTATACAAATTCCTTCTCAATTCCATCATTAAGGGACATAGAATGGATGGTTAAGCAGTCTCAGATAACGGTGAGAGGCCGACGATCGATCGATTAATGACCTTGCAAGGTGGACCAAAACACACGGGAGAATGCGTACCCCAAGAATGCCAAATAAAACCAGGTGGTTCCCAACCGTCCTTAGTTTAGGATCAAGTCCACAGTCCCTGGTACAAGGTTACTCAGTCACGGTATCTGACCGCCCAAATCCGCACATGTACCACTGCCTATAATCTAGGGATCACTCCCGAGATTAGTGGTAGAGAGTTTCATTGCCGGATCAAGAAAGTACTACACTAACCGGTCCCATTCCCGACAAATGCTTAGTACGTTCAAAAGCTTAACCACAAACATCTATTGGCTGGAGTCGATCCCATGCTCTTACCACATGAGCAGATAAGTCAAACAATCTTATGATTCCAACATAAGAGACCTATAGCTCGCTAGTGACAGTCATCACCCAACTTTTATCGTGAACCTAAGCATGGCAACTAGCGACCTGTCATGCTAGTATTTGAACATATAAACCTAGGATCACGCATCTAAGGTTTCAATTCAACTCCTGAACATAAATGCACAGACATCGCATAAAGGATTGCATAAGTTAACAAAAGTAGGTTATGCTCTGGGGCTTGCATTCACTAGCAAGGTCAGAAGCGAGATCCTCCGAACTTTGGTTCGGGTCTTGCTGCAGTTCCACCATGTTCACTTCTCCCTTAGCCGGTTCCCCTTCAGACTCAAGTACCAGCTAGTAGTTTCCGTCGGGGAGTTCTATACGATATGCAGATACATTATTATTTAAGTATACAAACTCAAGAAATGAAATTCAGTTCTGAATTCGGAGATAAACATGTTGTTCTTTGTTGGCCATATTCACCTTGACAAGTTTTTAATAAACTTTTCTTCACCAAAAACTAGTGGATGTGTTTGAAACTTAATTCTTATTTGATGGTGATTGTGTGCACATCTAAGTTCATTAGTTAAGTAAACTTCACCAAAGTACTTGGGGTTGTTCAGGGGTGATTTGATGAATCCCAAGCTTTGAATTTTAGTTGCAAACATGAATATTTTAATTTTCCATTGGTTCCATTCATTTAAAGGTTGATTACTTAGGAAATTAATTCCGGTAATTATATGAACAAACTGACCATGGGGCTTTACCAGCATGAATATATCAGCAACACATAAATACCGACCAAAAATGAGGTAAAAAAAGCCATAAAATAACTATGGTAAATGCATCAAGTTAAAGCTAGTAGGAGCATGGATAAATCATAAAACAAAATATACATATGATCTGAGGCTATACCTTGGCACACAACATGATAAAGACATATTTAGCTCACACACCAAAAATTTGATCCATTACTGCAACAACAATATGGATTTGAATTTAACTCAAACTAATCACCATAAATCAGAAGAATATTCTACACATGCTACAAATTCACCTACCATTTATGACATCTACTCTTAAGCATTAGAGAGCTATTGCAGAAAGTTGTATGGCATTTGCTCAATAGATAAATTTAAACAATTCATACATGAAGACTAGGCTGAAATCAAAATAAATTCATAACTAGAGTTATACACATGATTTTTGTGCCAGTTTTCTACACAGTGCTAGGAATGATAATATTGGCAACGTATCCAAACTTCATAACCATAGCCTTTTATAGATTTCAAGTTATTTCAAATTTACTCAAACTGATCAATTCAAATTCATTTAAAAACTATACTGAATTTTGAAAACTCCCTTTCTAGAAAAAGTTAGTTCTCTTCACAAGGATTCCAGAATAGCTTAGTTTGTTTTTTTTCGATTTTTCTGCTATTTACTACGCATTTTACAAGTTTCAGAAATCTGCATCTAGGGTTTAAGATTCGTTTTTCAGAATAGCCTTTGGAATCTTGCACATAGGCCCCTACAAAGAACTCACGTCCTGCAATGTGGTCCCTGGCGGAGGCAGAGGCTCGTCGGCGGCGGGAGGAGGCCAGACTCCGGTGTGCAAGCAGCTAGGGGTGGGATTGGACTCACCCTAGGTCGATTTGTTTCGTCGGTTTGGCCGTAAACGCCTACGGCGATGGCTGGCGGCGACGAGGGTGGCGGTCATCCCCTCCTAGCGCAACGACGACGAGCAGAAGGCTCGGTCGACCACACCGGCTTGCGGGGACGTTCACTAGGCATTTGTGGACGTGTGTAAGGGTTGGGAGCTCGAGGAGAATAGGTGGAGGACGGGTTCGACGGCGAGGAGCACAGACGGTGTGGCGGCGGGTAATGGAGCTGTGATGCGCGGTTTCTGGCCCAAGGGGGCGAGTGCGCGAGGGGTGCTGAGGTGCGTGGCGCCTGTTGAGGCTTGGGCGCCTCACCTGGGCCCGCGAAACAGCCAAATGTCGCGCATGCGGCGCGACTAAGGCATGCGTGCCAGTGCGACGCAGCAGCCGCGCACAACCACCTGGCCCGCCTTGCGGTGCCGGGGCCACTTGGCTAGGTAAGGGGGTGCGCAAGCATGTGAGCCTGGGCCCACGGGCATCAGCAAACGGTCGAAAGTACGTCGGTTGGGTGGGAACACCGAGAACGCCGACGGCGCGACATCGCGGCCAGAGCACACGGACGCGCAGAAAATTTTCAAAGTAGCTCTGTTCGACTAGTTTAAACAATAAAAAAGTTGAACTAAACTTCAAAATCTTCCAAAATAAAAGTTGTAGAGCAAACAACCAGCTCCAACTTTTACAAAGGCTGACTTATCAAATTCTCAACAGATTTGGAGATAAACTTGCATGAAGTTACAAATTTTCTTGGCTCGGTCAAACTATTCAGCAGAGCTTTGACTGAGTTTTTGAGGGTTTAAACCTCAAAATTTCAAATTCCAGTAATTGAATGAAATGTGTTCCCGGAAAAACTGAGCAACTTTGAAGTTCTATTCAGAAAGTTTGAGATTTGACCAAAGTTCTAGGGATAGGTCTAGGGCTCTAAAGTGGTTTGACCACTATTAAGGCTTTGACTTGGTCAACTCATGATTAAGCTTTATTAGTGACTGGGGTTAAGATTAACAACATCAGGGATGTTACAATCCCAATTGGCTAAATTCAAAGAAGCATGCTTAAAAGGAATTGGTCCGGTTTCCAAATTGACCATCTCAATGGGATCATGATTACCCATTGGTCCTAGGAAAGTGAGACCAAGCTTATCATCAACGGGGATAGTGAGATGGGATCTAAGTTCCTGAAGAAGCAGATGAATCTAGGCTTTAGGGAAAAGAAGGACGATAGTATGTAAAAAAAGATAAAAAGCAAGAGATTAAGAAAAATACCGGAGGAACTGAAGAAAAGGATGCCTTTGGAGGAACAGCACCACAACCAGAACCTCCAGCAGAGCTTGAAGACGCCATGGATCAGCAAAGGCTCTAAAGCTTAGGGTTCGTCGCTTGGAAGCTTGAGCCATTGGAGCAAACAAGATTTGGGGAAAAGAAGGAACTAGGCGACCGTATTTATGACCCCCGAAGATTTGTTGAGATCCTGTGGCCGACTTCGAATCAAGGGAGATAATGGATTCGAGGAAATTTCGGAGCAAAAGATTATTTACTCTGAAACTAGGGGACATGTGTTGACACTGTTTATTGGAAAAATAGGGTCAAAGAAGGACAAGGAGAAGCAGTCGATGAAAACAGAGTGCAACCGATCAATTGAAGGAGGAACAAAGCAGTCAATGAGATCCGCCGATGGACAGAAGAGATCATCCCTGACAGTGGGCCAGTAGGTCAGAGCGATCAACCAATGGCAAACTAGAGGATCGACTGATAGGCATGAAGAAGGCGGTATTCAAAGGAATACGCCAGATGGAAAGTACGGTGGAGGCGGGTCAGTCCCCGATTGACAACGGGTCAAGAGTCAGTTGTTAGAAGGTTTTTGACTCCTGTGAGTGTCCTTTTCTATTTCTTAGTAGTTTTTGTCTTTAGATGCAAGTAGACAGTACCATAATCGACTAGGAGTTGGGTTTGTCCTCATGGCATAAATAGCGACCCTACGTGGTCGGGAAAAGTGTACACACCAATATCAAACAAACCGCCTCCGCGCAAACCCTTTACTTTTACTGCATCTACTTTACAACATCTACCTTTACAACAACTACTTTTCAGCGACTTCGCCATCGCGTTTTTCTCTTTTCTACAACGACGTACTTCGAGTTCATCGGGCTGCATCAACTGATCTCCGGCAAGCTTTGTGAACACCGTTTTACTGAATAATCCTAGGATTTAACCTCTAGGCGCATCATTGAGGTTTCGTCTAGTTACTTATTCACCTTTATCAATATTAGCTAGATCTACAAGTTTTCGTACCAATTCTTGTGGTTTTACCTATTATCATTATCATCCGCTCGATCTAGTTCCTATCGGCTTCTAATACCGCAGCCGATTCTGACCTACCCGAGCGTTGACGTCACGATTGGTCGATCTAGCCGATCGCACCCGTGCTTCGGTCGCATTCGAGCCGGCTGATCCCGCTTTATCTATATCAGCTGATTGGCTAATACAAGTCACTAAAAGGCCATCAGTTCTATAGCTGATCCCTAATATTTTCCATTGTCAATCAGGTTAGATTCGCTGGCATGCCTCTCTACAGGTCGGGGAGTCACGTATGCTGCGCGCGGAGGTGATGTCCTATTTTGACGTCAACAACACTGAGTTCGCGGGGTTCGCAAAGGTTTACCAGAAAACCACTGGATTACTCGGTTGAGCCACAAAACCGAGGCTGAAGACTCGACGAGGAGGTGCGGCCACCGAGGCCGGTTCAACCGCTCAGGAGGGGTGGTCAGACCGCCTGGGTCAGTCTAACCACCTAGGGGGCGGTGTCAAAGCCCAGGTCGCAGCTGCCGAGAAGCTTCAAAGCGGAGGCATGCGTCGAGATCGTAAGGCTTGCGTCGAGGCTAAGCAAGGTTGTGGTCACTGGGCATCCGTCCGATGGTGAAAATCTGAAGACTTCCAAATTCACCCTTGAGGGGCATGTATCCCTAGTTATCTAGTAAGGGTAGTTTATTCTTTTGGTTGCCCCCATATAAACACTAGGCGGGATGGATGGCAGCCAACTCTTTGAACCCTAGCTCATTTCCCTTTGTCATGTTTGTTTGCTATTTTCTCTAGTTTTTCTAGGACTAGCTTGAGAGCTTCATGTGAGATCTAGAGAGAGGGATGGATGACCGGGTGGCACGCTAGACCTTGTATGAACCTTAATGGTATGTATAGATGATTCAGCGTGGTTCCTCAAGGCTATGTGTTACCTCTCCCGTTTTCCTTTTTGGTGATTTTCGGAGCCCTTGTGGTTTTCGTGGCGGAGTTTTGAGGGTGATTTCTTGCAGGATTCCTGTTGGGTGTCACGTATGAGGACCTTGTGCCTCATTGGCTGATGGCTTCGCCCCAAGAAGTCCCTTGAATCAACCTCGATTTGATGATTTTTTGAGTTGCTCGAGTTCATGACTTAGAGGGCCAAGATCCATGATTGCCTTTAATTGAGAGCGTTTCGGTTCGATTCCTTTGAGGGAGAGGTTGCCTAAGAGGTAACCCATGTATCCCCGAAGTTTCACTACAATCTGTGGGGTGAATCGAGAGATTAGACAATGGGAATTTGAGGGTTGACTCGCGGCCAGTTTTCTAGGAGGGGCGGTCTAACCGCCATAGGGGGTAGTCTAACCGCCCTGGGTCTCCTAGGTGGAAGTTTTTGTTTCACCTGTGAGTTTGTTCTCCTCAATCAGAGGAGCGTTCAGGTGAAATATTGGCTCGTTTTGGTGTTGTTTGCTAGGAGTTCTTGCCTTGAGTTCATTGCTGGGTACAGGAGGTTAAACCGCTCCCGTGAGCTGGTTTAACCGCCCCTAGGCCCTTGGGTGATGTTTTGGTTTTTACCAAGATTCTCTGGTAGCTAGCTTGGCCTTAACCAGAGGCTTCTGCAGGTCAAACCGTGGAGTGTTTTGGAGCTCGGAAGAGATGTTTCAACGTTTTCTTGCCTGCCCAAGAGCAGGAGGTTTAGTCAACCCCTACCCTGGTTAAACCGCACCTGTTGGCCAAACAGCTTCTGAGTTGTTTCCGCTGTCGTGTGTGTGTAGAAGCTGTGGCTTCATGTAGTGTTTGTTCCTAGGACCAGTAGCACTCAAGTGGTTACGTGGTTTTGGCAAATGGAAAGTTATGTGCGGAGCGTGTGATTTTGGGTACCCTACCGAGTTCATCTTGTTGGAGAAGTTATCTCCTTTGTGAAGAATTTTTATCGGCTCTCGTTCACTCCCCTCTCTCTGGTCGTCACTTCGGTCCTTCAATTGGTATCAGAGCCGGTTCCAGTCTTTCGAGGCTCTAACCAGTCTAAGATCCAAAGATGGCATACCAGGAATGGGGATCGGGTCCTCCGCACTTCAATGGGAAAAACTACCAAATGTGGTAGAGACGGATGACAGCGTTCCTCAGTGGAAAGGGCCAGATCCTTTGGGATGTTACAGTGAACACAGCTTATGTTCATCCGATTAACTTCCTTGCTCCATGAGAGGGATATGTTCGATGCCAACAACAAGGCGGTCGACTACTTATTTCATGCTCTGTGTCAATCCGAATTTGATCAGGTTCAGACAGAGGACTTATATTGTAGGATTTGGGAGCAGTTGAAGGATGCTCATGCTGGGAATGCTCAGGTTTAGGCTCGGATGTACACTACTGTTGACGGTGTAAAACTGTGCTCAAGTTCACCGCAAGCCTACGGGTGACTTGGTGCCTTTTTCACCAAGGAGGGTCCTCCCTAGATTGGTCAATCCAAGGATCAGAAGCAAACCACTAAGGTTCCTTATCTAACCTACCGGTCTAACCCTATGTGAAGCATTGATTGCATAAAGGTAATCATACAAACACGAAGGAATGTATGGATCACATCCACCTAGCCATAAAGGTAAGCAAACCAAAGGTAAACCTAGCCTATCGTCTTCTTGTTGCCATTCTGGCCAAGGTTATTAACCAATCTAAACCTATACTATGATAAGGATTACACTCGATATGGAGTAACCCGATATGGAGTGGTCCGATACACGTTCACTCGCCACTTTCTCCTCCACCGTATTGTCACTACGCAAGGATATTCATCACCGAGCAGCAACCTAGGTCCGTGCACTACTACGGTGTATCCGCAAGACAGACTAATCACCATGATTCGATCTAGTCCTACTAAAGGAATATGGTAGCTACACATATGAATAAGCATAACTCGTAGTAGATCAAAGTATGACAAGATATGGTTACATCACCGAATATTGAAGGTACAAACGACATAAGAATTCAAGTCTCGGCTCCGGAACTCCACCATGGCTTTACCATGCAGGGCCAACCATGGCGGCTAGGGCATGGCCTAAGCCATCTCCTAGGCAACTCGAGGACTCGCGGCGGCCGTCGGCTTTCTCCCGGTGCTTCTCCTTCATCTTGGCGACTCTCTGATGAATGGATGGATGTGGCGGCCGGCGGAGGCAGAGGCAATAAATAGACAAGTACCTAGGGCAAAAATGGCTGCCGAACTGGGGCCCGGAGTGGGCTGGGCCGGTTGGCCCAGGCCGGTCGGCCCAGGCCCATTTTGGCTTGGTTCGGCCCCAGTTTCCTCCCCGGTTGTTTCTTGCATGATTCCTTATTTGTGTGCACTTGCATGTGGGCCTTTGACGTCGTTTCCTTCACGGTTAAGGCTTGAATCCTTGCTATGCAAGCTTCGTTGTTTCTTGGTTGAGTCCCTGAAGACTTGCATATTGATGCTTCGGTCCTCGGGTCATTTGGAGTCATGTTCATCGCGTGTCTTGACTCTTGTCGGGCTTCATGATCTTCTTCCAAAGTGCTTGGTGAACTTATCCCGAAAGTCTCCTCTTTAGCTTAGATTTCCTACATAAACAATGAACTCCAAAATCGACATTCAAGAGTGAACTTGTTATATACGGGGGGTTAGTTCCAGTGGTTAGAATAATAAATCAATACCAACATTAAAGGTACACTCATAGCTAGGTTGTTAGAAATTCACCGTCAACATATCCCCCATGCTTAAACCTTGCTCGTCCTCGAGTAAGTTTTCAATGGATATCAACATTGCCTTTCATTGTTCATACCCTGCACTTGATCACACATGAGAAAGTATAATGCTCTCCAAGTTTATATTTGTTACAATTCTATAATGTAACTATCTTTCATCTCTATGGAGGGTAGATATAATTTAAGGTCTTTCCACAAGTAATCAATCATGCTCCACAAAATTCAAATAGGTCCTAGAAACTTTTGAAGTGAAGAACGAGGTGAATAAAAGAGCTAAACCAAGTACACAAATTTAAACCTTCTTGCATCTTGCTCATGAACAATCTAATCTCACAACACTCTCAAGCCTACTTGATCTATATCCTTTCCCTCTCATGTTTGTAGGTGGAAAGGTTTTATTTGGAGCTCATAGGAAAGTTTTTATCCTACCAAGATGCTAAAATTGAGACTATTATCAAAACAAGGCAAGCTTCTCATGGACTCGTCATGACTCGTCAAAAAGGTCATTGGAAAAATAATGTTCACAAGAAGGGGGAAGAGAAAGAACTCACACTTTTAGATAGGTGGACATGTGCAAATGGCAAAGAATGATCCCGAGGCCCCAACAAAGTCCTCGTTATCGGATTGCACATGGTTGGAAAAATGAGTATGGGTCTAGATCTTGAAGTCCATGGAAAATCCTTAAGCAACTAGAGAACCGGGGGAGATTATTATTACTCTATATTTTTTCTTTTCCTTTTTCTTGTTTTCTTCCTTTTTTCTTTTTTTTCTTTTTGACATGTGAGGTACTTTGGATTTATTTTTTCTCCTCTCATCTTATTCATTTTTTATCTCCCCTAGAACTCTAACTTGCATAGTACCTACCTCCTCCCCCATGCTTAGACGTTTGCTCGTCCCCGAGCAAAGAGGAAGTGGTAAGGTACGTACCGGATGTCTTGATGAGAGGGAACTTGAATCTTCCCTTTGAAGCACCTTCTTGTGACGTGTCATCTCCATACTCAAGTGATAGGTAGGTAGGTCAAGGAGGTTAACACAAAAGATGATGTTGGTTTAAAGGGTGGATATCCGGCGAGATTTGCAAAGCTTCCGATGTGGGAGCTCACAATGCATGGATAGAATAGGCTAGCAAAAAATAAGTTACGCAAAAAATGGAATGAGCAGATTCTTTGTCACGAGCCAAAGAATTGATCCTTGAATCAATTCACCAAATAATAACTCTTGTAATCTATGGTTGCACTCAATATATAAGGCTTTGGATAGGTAGAGCAAAATGCAAGAGGTATTAATGACAAGGTTAGCATGACTTTTAAAAGCAAAAAGTAATATATCCTTCGCCCTCATCCAAAGTTGAGAGCATAAAGAAACCATGGGTCTTTATTTTTATCATGACCTCCACAAAAGATTAATCTAGCATTTAATTAATTTCAGATTTGTATTAGAGAGAGCAATAGCTTAATCATACATAAACAAGCACAAAGTTTAAACAAAGTGGCAACGATCATGATATATCAACGAGCAAGATCAAGCCAAAATTATTTCATCAGGGTGAGCACAAGGTGATGGCAATAAACAAAAACAAAAACTAGGTTGTACTCCTAGAAGCCATGTTATTTAACGAGAGAGGCATACAAAAGTTGCATCTAAGGTTGTTGAAAGCATATACATATATACAAACATTTGGAAAGACAAGGACAAAGAGAGGGTTGAAGAATTGTTACCGTCCTTTGATGCTTGTGATGTAGCGCATCCTCCCCCATGCTTAAGCATTGTGCCTAGCATGGAAGAAGGAAGATCGACATAAGTAGCAACCGTGATCCTTGAACTCCATGCGGTCTTGTTTCGTCCACCAAGTCTTCCCCCATGCTTAGCATGTTGCTAGGCACGGAAGATGATGAACCATCTTAAAATTCTTCAAGTCCTACCATCATGCAAGGAGATCATCATCACAATTGTTTCCTTTGTTTATCCTTCAATGTCCGCCCTTTGCCACGAGCCTTGATCCCAATTGTTTCTCATCCCATCTTCTCCTCCTTCCATGTTGTCTCTTACCGCTGGTTCATCTTCCACGAGTATTTCTTCTACTTCCAGAACTGAGTTTGTACCATGGTTTTAAATAGCGCGCTATAGCGCCGCAATAGCGGCGATATAGCGGCCCGTAGCTCTCGACGCGAAGCTATTCTTCTTTTTTGCGCTATCGGCGCTATTGCCGCTATATCGTGCTATTGCGCCGCTATTCCAGAATAGCGTCATATCGCGCTATTTTGCCGCTATAGGCTCAGGCAAAAAACACCAAGGCAAGTGGACTGTAAATAAAAAAACGTGGCTCGGCCCATGGTTTGATATGTGATTTGTGAACTTTATGGTTGTGTGGTCCATGGTTGTTTGCATATGTACTTCAACTTCAAGTGTTGACTTGATGCCTTCATGGCTATTTGGTATTTGCTTTGAGGTTGAGAACTTATCATATTATGTTGTCCATTGTCATGGCTATTTGAGTTATTAACTTATTAAGGCTAGTTCAACATTGTCATGTTGCTGTTACTATTTCAATCAAATAGCACGCTATAGCGGCGATATAGCGGCAGCAGCAAGCAAGCGCTACTGCACATAGCTGACGCTATAGCGGTGCCATAGCGGCGCTATAGCGGCGCAATAGTGCCAAATAGCGGCCAGACTAGGACGCCGCTATTTTCCATAGCTCGCGATTAAAAACCTTTGTTTGTACGGAATAATAGCTCCATTGCAGAGTGCTTGAAATTATATTTCCAACGAGTGGTCATTCATCCCGATCGGACTCCGAACAAGAGAGTTACGCCCTTTTTACTTTGTTGGTGCAAGTTGTCCCAGGCTGATTTCAGAATGTGTGACGCCCGAAGATTTAGTTGTAACTTCTTGCACAGGTCTCCTAAAATTTTGATTCTCGATGCATTGGAAAGTAGACTTAATGGAGCACTTGAATATCCAATTTTTACTTTTTTACATCTCTGAACATGTGCTTAATCTTGATGAAAACAGCAGTGCTCCTTTCGGGATCTTGGAGGTGTTGATGATCTTGATTTCAGCTTTTATCACGAACTCATGGGAGTGATTCACCATGCCTGCAAAATAACTATAATGCACAAAGTACCCCTGACGTGACGGTCGGTAATACTTACCCTATGCCAACAAACCATGACATTCCTAAGATCTTCACTTGTGGCATAGTTAATCTAGCGAAAATACTAATGGGTGTACGTGAGTGCAAGTGTGTATGCAAATGAGAGGATGGTATAAAAACAAAACGATGTTTATGCCAAATTCTAAGCTCCAGGCTTACAAAGTGGATGCCAAACTTCTCCCTCGCCATAAAGATTTATTAACCAAGGTCAGAACACCATGCTTATCTCAAGATTAACAACTCTTCATGGTGTAAGATAAGTAGGCGCATTGCAAAGTTTATAAACAATCCAATGAAATATGATAGCAAGGTATATAAAACTGAATGATGTGGGTCTCTAATCATGTCTAAACACCATGTTTACACAAGATTATAAAAAGAAAAATGCCCATATCGTCATATGAAGCAATAACATAGGTACGAAAGCATCCATCATAAAGCTTTACAAAAGATCCCAAGCTAACATAAAGTGGATGATGACAAAGAGATGCATGCAAAATGAAAATGCAAGATGTTAGCACAAGCAAACATTAGCAAGGTTTTAAAAACACTTTTGATGTGGTCTATAATAAGTAATAGACAAAGCTTGATCTCACACTTCATACGAGGTAAGCATTGTCAACAAGGAAGTAACCCATCAAAAATAATCAATCAACCAAACTAACAAGGTTTAAGGGTAGGTTATGGGTATCCTTAATTTTTGGCTCAAACGAGGATTTTGAAGAGAGGAAGTCAATTATAGAGATTCTAACTAAGGTGGCGCTAGTCTTTTAATGAAAAACAAACCTATGGTTTTAGGATGGCTAAAGGTGTGAAAGATTTTCCTAAGGATTTTATGGGGAGGCTAGTCAAAGTTTTTAGTTAGAAGAGAGGAAAGAGATAGACTTGTTCAACTTGGAGGGTGACAGCCGGTCAACACAATCAATCCTACCTCTATTGGCTATGGTTTTTGGTGGGGGCTATGGGAAGGCTTAGGTTGGTTGGCAAAGAGTTAGATCAACACAACATGCAATGCGATGCAAGGTAGATGAACAAAATGATATGACATGATATGCGGTGGTCTAAAAAACAAACATTAGCCTAATTTAACTAGCCACAAGTTTAGAATCAAAGGATGGTGCCAACTTCATATATCCCTCTAAAATGACACAAAAGAAAAAGACTCTAAACTCTAATAGGCACACAAAAAGGTCTACAACTTTTCCAAGATCGAATAACAAAGTGCTCCCTCAATAGCAATTAGATCATACATGTTGTTGTGATTTTATTAGAGCAATGGTACAATGTTACTTGATGGTTCGATTAAAGAGCACAATGTAGACGTTCATGTATATATAAATAAAAACCGGGTTGCCTCCCGCAAAGCGCTTCATCTAAAGTCATAGAGCTCGACTTTCTCATATACCTTCTTATTGTTGCGGAGACATGATCCTTCATGCAAGATTTGAAGGTGTTTATGCAGCCTTGATCCACTCTCCATGCTTGACACGATCACTTATGCTTGATGAGAGGCTTGCCCAATCGTCTCATTGCATCATCATCACCTTCTCCATCACACTTTACCGTTGCCTCTTCTTTCACAAATTTCCTTATCTGTCCAGATCAGACCATGTAGAAAACAATAGCTTCCATGCGTCGCGCATGAAATTGTCTTTCCATCAAGTATTTATTCACCCCCAACGGACTCCGATCGAGTGTGTTATGCCCGTTCTACTCCGGCGCTGCAATCTGTTCAAATTTCAGACTGCACATCGCTCAATGTTTTTGCCATATCTCCTTGTACGGGTCTTCAAATTCATCGATCTTAGATGCATTGGAACCAGCCCTTGATAGAGCTTCTTATTTTTAACTTTTTCTTTCTTGAACATGTCTGACCAGGTCCTCAAAATTGATGAAAACAGCGACGTACGTTTCTGAGGTTCGGTGACGGTGATGCACGGGTTTGCAATTCCTTTAGGTATGACTTCTCTCCTCTTAATTTATGTTTAATGCCCTGCATGGTTAGTGAAACTTGGGATTTCTCCCACAATTTGCTCTTTTAAGGTCACTAGCTTGACCGAGCACAAAGCAAGTCCAAGATTTACAAATCGTATTGCAAACAAACGCATCCATAACCACAATTTATGACAAAGTAAGTTGTGATTAATTATAGCATAAGTTTTCTTGCTCAGTGCTGAGCTCTCATTAGGCAAAGATTCGTTAGGCATGTAACAAATTTTAAGCACAACAAAGCCTCTTTATCACTCTCAAGAAATTCTAGTCTATCTTAATCATCATAAGAACAAGGCATAGAATTGAATCAACCTCACTATTGGATATGAATCATAGATATATCAAAGGAATATTATCAGCTCCAAAAGTATCTTGAGAGGTTAATTTGTACCTTGGCCTTTAAGCTTTTCATCGTGAGTGGTCTCCCGGAGTTGAAGGCAAACAATCATCAATGATCGGTGGCTTGTATCATCTTTTCGCAATTCCTTCGTTCGTGCCACACATCATCAAGGTTGCCTTGTGTGGACTCACTCTTCTTATTCATTTGAGGGACTTCACACATGTCTCAAATATCTTCATGTAACTCCATAATCCTTCGTGTGAGAGTCAAGAGTATCCGCTCCATTGGATGCCATCATTTGTGTGTAATCCATGGTGATTTGCTTCTAACATCTCCTAGCGTCGGATGTTGCCAACTTGTGCCTTCTTTTTCCAATGCTCTTGGGGTCTTTGTTTTGTTCCAAAATTCTGAATTTCATCTCGTGTGGTCCAATGGAAGCGTTGCCCAAGCTTCTCTTCGTTGTCGTCATCTTCATCTCCACTATCTTGTTCTCATCATGTTGCTGCTGCCACTTTTTCGTGGATTTTCCCCTGTGTACATAATAGAACATATACAAAAATATTGTTCCATTGGAAACTTTATAAAACTACCTTTCCAACGGGTACTCATTCATCTTAATTGGAGCCCAAATGAGGGAGCTATGGCCGTTTTGTTTCCGCTCTTGCATGCTGTCCAGAAAATCTCAGAACGCGCAACCTTCAGTATTTCGATCATACCCGCTTGTAGAAAGCTCCGATTGACTTGATTATTGATTTGTTGGAAGCATAACTTCATGGGCTTCTAAATATCCAAAGATATCCTGTTGTTCTCTCTTGAGATTGTGCATAAATTGATGGGAACAGAAACTTCTTGCGAATTGATCCGAAAATGTTGATGACCTTGATCTTGTTGTCTTTGGGGCGTTACATCTCGTCTCCTTCGGCTTTAAGTCATCGCCATTGCTGGACCAGCGAGTAGCATCATGGCAATGGAGTGTCTTCTTCATGGTTTTGCTTTAGCCAAAGTGACGGGTACTTCTTCCACAATGTGATTGCTTCCAACATCTATTGCTTGGACAAACAAACCTCCACAAAACAGTAGCCATAAAACATTAATTGACACATTGACATACCTTGTTTAACATCACTCGTGTAGGGTGTGGACTCAATAGCGGATGATGGGCCACTAACAAAAGTTTGCACCTACCACTAAAGAGTGAATCTTGATGTAGTCATCATGTTGTCTGAGTGGATTGTGAACTTCTCGAACATCTTGTGTCTAGCTTTTCACCAACTTTCAAGGACACAAACAAGAAAGCAAGCATGTATGCAATAATAAAAATTAGGGTTAGTCAAAGAGATAGATGGATGGCCCTAGGGTTCGAGTTGCCGATCCCCGCAACGGCACCAGAAAAAGGGTTTGTTGATGGTGTAAAACCGTGCTCAAGTTCACCGCAAGCCTACGGGTGACTTGGTGCCTTTTTCACCAAGGAGGGTCCTCCCTAGATTTGTCAATCCAAGGATCGGAAGCAAACCACTAAGGTTCTTTATCTAACCTACCGGTCTAACCCTATGTGAAGCATTGATTGCATAAAGGTAATCATACAAACACGAAGGAATGTATGGATCACATCCACCTAGCCATAAAGGTAAGCAAACCAAAGGTAAACCTAGCCTATCGTCTTCTTGTTGCCATTCTGGCCAAGGTTATTAACCAATCTAAACCTATACTATGATAAGGATTACACTCGATATGGAGTAACCCGATATGGAGTGGTCCGATACACGTTCACTCGCCACTTTCTCCTCCACCGTATTGTCACTACGCAAGGATATTCATCACCGAGCAGCAACCTAGGTCCGTGCACTACTACGGTGTATCCGCAAGACAGACTAATCACCATGATTCGATCTAGTCCTACTAAAGGAATATGGTAGCTACACATATGGATAAGCATAACTCGTAGTAGATCAAAGTATGACAAGATATGGTTACATCACCGAATATTGAAGGTACAAACGACTTGACGAATTTAAGTCTCGGCTCCGGAACTCCACCATGGCTTTACCACGCAGGGCCAACCATGGCGGCTAGGGCATGGCCTAAGCCATCTCCTAGGCAACTCGAGGACTCGCGGCGGCCATCGGCTTTCTCCCGGTGCTTCTCCTTCATCTCGGCGACTCTATGATGAATGGATGGATGTGGCGGCCGGCGGAGGCAGAGGCAATAAATAGACAAGCACCTTGAATCCTTGCTATGCAAGCTTCGTTGTTTCTTGGTTGACTCCGTGAAGACTTGCATGTTGACGCTTCGGTCCTCGGGTCATTTGGAGTCATGTTCATCGCGTGTCTTGACTCTTGTCGGGCTTCATGATCTTCTTCCAAAGTGCTTGGTGAACTTATCCCGAAAGTCTCCTCTTTAGCTTAGATTTCCTACGTAAACAATGAACTCCAAAATCGACATGCAAGAGTGAACTTGTTATATACGGGGGGTTTGTTCCAGTGGTTAGAATAATAAATCAATACCAACATTAAAGGTAAACTCATAGCTAGGTTGACGGAAATTCATCGTCAACAACTATTTACGGGAGAGAGTACGAGAACTTCACTCATCTCCCTGGCAAGTCTGTCGATGCCCTTTTCCAGCGGTTTGCAGTTGTGGTGAACAATATGAGAGTACAAGAACTTCACTCATCTTCCATACGATGATCATGATAGAGTCGTGAAGCTCTTGTACTAGTTGGATCAGACAATATGGGACGGAAAGGTTGAGGCTATTCTTGACTCCGAGAAGTATGACACCCTGATGGTGAACGAGCTGTTCTCGAAGCTCAAGTTAGCTGAGTTGGACTATGGTGTGACTGCCCGTCTTGAGAGCCCGACTGACTCTCATAGTCTTGCTCTCGTCGGTGGCAAATGTGCTAAGTCTAACGCTAACACATCCTCCAGGATGTACTCTCTATATTCTTTGATGTCTTTGCCAGACGAGGAGTTCAACGTTCTTGGAAAGGACGAGATGGCGTTGCTTACTAGGCGGTTCGAGAGGTTGCACGAGAACCAGGTGAACACAAGGAAGAATCCACAGACATGCTTTCAATGCGGAAAGCAAGGACACTTCGTCGCCGACTGTCCAGAGAAGATTTTGAACAAGGACGGCTACAAGGACGGCTGCAAGAACTGGTCGAGGACGGACAACAAAGTACTAATCAAGGTGCGATCACAAGCACAAGGAAAAGCACAAGGACGAGCGACGATCGAGGAAGAAAGACGGTCGCGGCAGGAAGGCCCAAGCGATGGTCGGGGCGAGCGACGTCGACTGCATCTCCACCTACTCTTCCTCGAGCTCGAGCAGTAGTGAAGATGAAGGTGTTCGGCGCAAGAACAAGAAGTTATCCAAGAACTTGCGCGGGCTGAGCTGCTACGCGAGAGATGGTTTCTGCGGCATGGCTTGTAGCTCTGGCAGCAAGAAGAGTTACCACAGCAACTTGGACTTTGACTCCGAGGATGAGGTACATGACGAGCTTCCCTTCTTGCGTGAGGAGAACGAGTGTCTTGGCCAGTTGCTTGATAATCGGGATGACATGCTTAGAGAGGCAAAGACGATGAGGAAAGAGCTTAGGGCCTCATTGGAAGATGCTAGGAACCGAGTAACTGAGCTAGAAACCAAGAACCTTGATGTTAAGCTTGAGATAGATTCGCTTAAGGCTTCACCTATGGTTTCTGATGAGATGGATTGCTTTGTTTGCTTTGTGTACCTAGCTGATCTTACTGCTCTTAAGGATAAGCATGCTTCTACTTGTGATGAACTAAATGTGCTTAGGGTTGAAGTGGCTGAGCTTAAGTCTAGACCTACTTTGCTAGGTGCTTGCACTTCTTGCCCTGTTTTGCATGGAAAGATTAATGAGATGCATGCTTACACTGTTTCTCTTGAGGCCAAGTTGAAAGAACCTATTCCCACTTCTTGCTCTACTTGTGAATTGCATGCTTTGAAAAATCTGGAACTTGTACATTATGTGGATCGCTTGCAGGATGACTGAAGGAAAATGATAGGTTGGTTGTCGGGTCATGAACCACAGCTTAGGATGACGATAGAGGCATACAAGCGCTATGATGGGCAAGCGCTTGGGTCGGATAAGATTGGAGAGTGTAGTGGTGAGGAAGAAGAGAAGATTGGTGATATCCAAGCTCTACCAAAAGCCTTCCACAAAAATGCCTATGTGTTGATACCGGATTTTGACCAAATCCAGAGTCAAAAGGATATCAGCTTAATGGAAGCATGGAAGGAGTCGTGATTGGTAGGAGTCTATTGATTTTGTGAACATGCACACATGATTGCCTGATAGAGGGGCCGACAGAAGGCAAAAGTAGTAGAGTTAATTGAAGGCAAAGGAGACTCAGTTAGTGGTCAGTAAAATTGATGTGATCTGCAGATCAATCAACTATATATTGGTCTTCATTAGCTAAGTCATTAGCCAACTGGCCAGATTATTTTATTCCAAAAAAGGGAAGAGTCAGCCAGCAGTAGAGATCACCTATTGGCATACAAAAGAATCAGCAAAGAAAAATAGACAGGATATAATCGGCTGGCATAGAGTGCAAATGTTGATCAACTAGCAGTACATGGAAAGAGTAAAGTGCTCGTGATGTCAGAATTAATTAGAATAAGGAGAATTACAACATTAATTTGCATGGCAAAAAGGTGCGTAAGAAGCTAAGGAGCATGTCAGGCTGATGTTTCCATCGAAGCGTGATGGAATTAAAGCATTATTTAGCCATATAATGGTTCATGCTACTGGAAATAAATATTTCCTAAATGCCTGGCCGAATCATGTTTAAGGGAGAGTCCAGGTCAAATGAGAGATGAATACAAGATATGGAATACGAGGTTTGTCCAGAAGGAAGATGGGATCGGCACTTTTTGTTTGCATGGAAAGAGACTTCCATTAACTCATAGATGCAGCTATCTCGCTGGCCACAAGGTCATTTACAAAGACAGGTGTGGATTCCCACCTAGATTCACCACCATCAGAGAGCAAGCTCCCCTTTGCTGCTAAAACATGTGCTTCTTTATTACAGTTTCTAGGAGCATAGCTGCAAATGAAACTACTGAACCCTCCAGCTATTATATGCTTCAGTTCTAAGATCAGCCCGCCAACCTCATCCAATCTATATGAGTCATTAGCCAGCGCTTCTTTCAGAATCATCGAGTCAGTCTCCAAGATGAGATTGGTAATCCCCTTCTCAGCCGCCGCCTTCACTCCTTGGATGCAGGCGAAAACCTCCGCTTGGAGAGCATCACGAAGGTGCCTAAGTCTACCTGCACTAGCCATCACAGGTTCTCCTGCATCGTCTCTTATCACAAAGCCCCATCCACCATCTCCTGTGCTCGCCGAGAAGGCCCCATCGACATTCACCTTTAACCAATCCCTCGGTGGTTTGCACCAGCTCTGACCTCGCTTTGTAGCTGTAGTGGTTGGGTTCTTATTCATCTCCAGGAATTCAGCGGCTAATTTATTCACCACGTACACCAGGTCAGCCATTGTTCTCCTCCTTTCCCCTTCCCTAACTGCATTCCTTTAATTCCACCATAGCCACAGCAGCAACACTATTTTCAATTTTAATTCCTCCTCCATTTGGAGTATCAGTGCTATCATGTCTGCTACAGTAGCTTGCGCAGCCAATAAACACCTCTGATCCACCAATAACATCTCTCTCCAAAGCCCCTTCACATATTTGCAATTTAGAAACAGATGGCCACCATCCTCTATATGTCTGTTGCACATCACACATCTTATATCGATATCCAACACTCTTCTTTCCAAGTTTCTTTTAACTGCAAGGCTGTTATGAGTAAAGCGCCATATGAATTGTTTTACTTTCCCTGGGCATTTCAGATTCCATATATGCTTCCACTGTTTTTTCTCTAAGGCTCCACCATCTTCTGTTGATGCCCCCCTCCTCTACTTTCTGCAATCTGCTTTCTCCTATACACCTTATATGCTGACTTGACAGAAAATAGTCCCTTTTTATCATAATGCCAAGCCACTATATCATCCAACTCTGTGTGCACCGGGATGGATAAAATGAGGTCAACATCATCAGTGCTAAAGGTCTGCTTAAGTAAATCTTCATCCCACCTCCCTGTACTTGGATCAATGAGGTCTGTAACTTTCGACAGCAGGGTAGTACCTCTAGGTGTGATCGGCCTTTTCGATGCATCCGTTGGCAACCAGGGATCAATCCAAATATTGATTTTTCTACCATCACCCACTCTCCACACAATACCAGCTTTAAGGACTTCGATTCCTTTTAATACACTTCACCAAGTATATGACATATTCGCCTTCGGTTCTGCTCTCATTACATCACCCTATGGGAAATATTTCACCCTTAACGCCTGTGCACAAAGTGAATTTGGGTGATGTATCAGCCGCAACCCTTGTTTGGCCAACATCGCCATGTTGAAAGTGGGAATGTCGCTGAAACCTAATCCCCCTTCCTCCTTTGGTTTGACCAATTTCTCCCAACTTAGCCAATGGATTTTGTTGTCCTTATCCTGGTTACTCCACCAGTATCTTGCTATGACCGTACTAATCTGGTCACACATATCTTTGGTGAGATCAAAACAGCCCATTACAAAAGTGGGTATTGCTTGTGCCACCGCTTTAATTAGCACTTCTTTCCCTGCCCAAGATAGTGCTTTCTCCTTCCATCCTTGAATTCTCCTCCAAACTCTCTCCTTCAAGCAAAAACTTTTGTCCTACATTGCCCAACATGAACCGACATCCCCAAATATGTCATTCATGGTTGTCCTTTGAATATTCAAGGCATGCATCACTCTCCCATGATCATTCTCCCCGGTATTTGGGCTAAACACTACAGCTGATTTGTCCTTATTAATCATCTGCCCTGAACACACTTCATACAAATTGAGGATCTCCTGTAACTTCTGAGCATCCCCCTCCTTTGCCCGGAATAAAATTAGAGAATCATTAGCAAATAGTAGGTGGGACACCATGGGGGCTCCTGGACACACCTTAATCCTCACAAACTCCCTTCTTGCTCATCATGGTTTAAAAGGGCCGAGAAACCTTCTACACAAATGAGGAACGAGTAAGGGAACAGCGGATCACCCTGACTATGTCCTCTTTCTGGAATCACATCATCGGAGAGTTCTCCATTTACTTTTATTCGGAATTTCACAGAAGAAACACACTTCAAAATCAGATCAGTCCACTGCCGACAAAACCCCATTTTGTTCATCATATCCTCCAAAAAAATGTCGTTCCACCCTATCGTAGGCCTTGCTCATGTCAAGTTTAACAGCTGCATATCCATTATTTCCTTTCCTTCTACCCCTCATGTAATGCGAGAGCTCATATGCTACTAGGATATTATCAGATATCAATCTACCAGGGACAAATGCACTTCGGGCTGGAGAAATCGCCTCTGGAAGAATAAGTTTTCAGCCTATTTGCAAGCACCTTGGCTACCACCTTGTATACCACATTACACAAGCTGATTGGTCTGAGATCTTTTACTAAATCTGGATTGGACACCTTCGGGATGAGGGAAATTATGGTGTCATTCCACCCCGCTGGCATCGGGCCTCCATTCAGCACATCAAGCGCCTCTTTCAGTTATCACCAACTATCTCCCAGAAGTTTTTGTAGAAAGCCGAGGGCATGCCATCTGGCCCCGGCGCCTTCATATCTCCAATTGAATCCAACGCCGCTTTAATCTCTTCTCTTGTAAACTCCTTCACCAGAGAATTATTCATAGTGGCTGATACTCGACATTGCACCGCATTCAGTACAGCCTGACACATTATGGCTCCACCTCCTTTTCAATTTTTTTAACTCTCTTCTCTAAGTCGCCCAACACATTATGGCTCCACTCAGACTGGCTAGCAGTGACCACTTTCAAAGCATTTTGTGTAGATATATCTAGCTCTTCCATTGCTCTCTTCCACGCTTCCTCAACTACTTCCCCGCACTTTTCCTCCTGTAACCAGTTTGCTTCAAATTTGAAGCTCCGACTCCCATAGCGCCCACCTCCCCCTATAGATCTCTCTGTTGTTATGATTAGGGGTCGATGATCAGAGTGTCTTGGGTCCCCATTAATTACCTTTGCTGCAGGAAACCTCGCCCTCCACTGATCATTGGCAACAACTCTATCCAATCTTTCTCTAATATAGTTCTCCGCTGCATGGTGATGGTTACACCATGTAAAAGTATCACCTTCGTACCCCAGGTCCCTTAATAGACAATGCTCAAGAGTATCCCTAAAGAGATCCATGCATTGCTGACTTCTTTGCCTCCCCCTCCTTTCCATGTGAGAACAAAATCTCATTAAAATCCCCAGCAAACATCCATGGTATTACCGGATCCACATATAGTGCTTTAAGCTGCTGCCATGTCCGCCATTTTATGTCACTTTGTGATTCCCCATATACTCCTGTAAATCTCCATTTAGCACCACTCTCCTCCTGTACATCGACATCGATATAATATTGCGACATTCCGCACAACGAAATATTGATTCCTCTCCGCCAAAACACAGCAATTCCCCCTCCTTTTCCTCCCCCTTTATGGACCAACATATTTGTTAGGCCCAACATCCACCTAAATCTCTCCATCCTTCGCTTGTTCAGTTTGGTTTCCGACAAAAACAGAATATCCGCCTCCTCCGACTTCTAGAGCTCCAGAAGCCCCCGAACTGCCGGGCCGTTCCCCAATCCCCGACAGTTCCATGCCACAATCTTCATTGGGACCCGCAGGGCTGGTCCGCCAGCCCCGCTCCAAGTTTTGCACATTTATGATACTCCACCTTGTCCTCGTTGTCTCCCTCCCCCTCACTCCGCTCCTCTGTCAAACTCCTCTTCTGATGCATTCCAATGTCTATTTTTTCCCCACTCTGATCACCTCCAACTCGCTGTATTTTCTTGTACGTCCTTCTCTTCTTTGTATCCTCCTTCACCTCCTCTCCCTTATTCTTCTCATCCAGTATCTCCTTTTGATCGACATGCATGATCTGCATACCACTGTTCACGTCATTTTCATTTGTTTTTCCTCCCATCTTCTCCTGCCCAACCCCTTCACCCTCAAGTAGCAATTCTCTCCTGACCTTTTCCCCCTCTACCTCCTTTCTGCCACCAATCTTCTCAGGGCTAGCTACCTCCTCCTCCTCCACACCTGCCTGCTTCTTCTTCCCCTCATCTTTCTCATCTACTTTTGTCTAGGAAGGGGCGTCATTACCTGACCCTGAGTGCCCATCTCTCCCTCCTGATCCCCAACTCCCCCTGCTTCCACTCCCTCCCTGTCTCCACCCTACGCAAGCCTACACACCCCGTTCACCAGATGGCTCTCCTAATCTCCTTTTTCCAGGCAGGTACCAAAGCTGTCACACCCAGTTTTAAAGGCAAAAAAGCGAATGCATAGATCACGTGTGCACCAGGATCAAGTTACACACATGCTTAGACATTGTGAATACCAAAATCAGTGCCACACGAATAAAGAGCTATTACAAACCATAATCTTAAATGAAACATAAATAACGAGTTCTCGCAGCGGACAAAAATGCCTCCACAGGCAGCTGACTGAAGACTACGCACACCTAGAACTCCTGCAAATCTCTTGGAATGTCTTCAAAGTTCTCCCAGTCTGAGCAGCAATCCGGGTATTGTAGATGCAAGAGAATAAACAAGCGTGAGCACATGACGTACTTAGCAAGAGAGAACAACATAACATGCAAGGCCATATGGTGGATGGCTAGGGTTCAAGCAGTTTAGCATTTTAGTGAGTCAAGTTTTATTAGCAACCTGATTACTAAAGAATGTAAGTTCATACCAACCCAATTAATAAGGTATAAGCATCATAAATAAAGAATAAAACAACAATTAAACATTTAAGTTTCATAATTTAATCATGTGAGTGTCCAGGCCGCTCTTGACCGTGAGCACGGCTAATCGATTAGTTTAACACTCTGCAGAGGTTGTACACTTTCACCACAAGCAGCGTAAACGCTCCGAAGAACTTTGAACCCAACCATGCGGTGTTTTCAAGGCACCATACCACACTTCCGAGGTGTGATTGCATAGGGACGCTACATGGCCCTTACAAAGGTTCCCTAGCAAGTTATGACCAATAACGTCCGGATCAGTTAGCAAGATATAAAGTCCCCTAGCAGGTCGATACCCCACCATAAAAAGAATAACTCACCCAGCCCCCTGCTAGAGCGAGGCTATACCCCACAGTACCGTCGATCCCTTGTCCTTATGAGGTAAGACCATCCCAAGCTAAAATTCCTAATTTTTCAGCCAAGACCATTGCCCGTTAGTTCTTGTGGTTGTACTCTTTTCCTGGGTGGTTCTCCATGTTCCGATTAACGTAGCAAAGTGTTCTTGAAAAGTACAGAACATAAAGCGGAACATAGAATACAAAAGTATCCAAGTTTGATTAATACCATCCCAGTTAAGCAAGCTAAGCCATAGCTACCATCAATATTAATTTAAATAACCTGGTGACCAGGTAAAGATAGTAAAAGACTAGGCATGATCCTTAATAGGTTCCCGTCAAGTTAATGCAAGCAAGGAAAGTAAATACAGTGAATTTAAATGCTTGTTATGTAGGACAAGCGGGTATGCATCAAGGAAGACTTGCCTTCAACAAAACTCTGCTGCTCAAACTCGGATGCGTCTTGATCTTCAAATCCTTCGAATGAATCGCTCTCTACGGTCCACAATCATCACATACAAGCATACAATAAGAATAAATAAAAAACAGACACCAAATAGTACAAACAGAATAGAACAGTAGCATAAAACTAATCTACGCTTCGAGACGATCGCGTGGACATAAAGAACGCTAAAATCGAAGCTAAAACGACCAAGTTACATCCTAAAGAAGGTGCAGGGACTAATCTGTAAAGGTTTAAAAAGAAACTGGGCTAAAATAAAAGAAAAAGGACTAAACTGCAAAGGTTTTGTCTTTGCGGAAGGGTATATCTGTGACTACCAGAAAACGTGGGGGGGTTTTCTGCAAAATTCACAGAACCGGCTGGGTTTGACTGCCTTGACTCAGTTGACCAGATCTAGATCCATTGGATCTAGATCCAATGGCTGCGGTTATACGCGGGCGAAGCGGGCGAAGCGGGGCGGCGGGTTTACACAGGCGCGTCGGATCTCGATCCAACGGCCGAGGATGCGCGCAAGCAGCCAGTCGGCGGTGGGCGGCGGGAGACGGCGGTGGCCGGCGGCGGCGGCGGCGGAGCTCGCCGGCCGAGACCCAATCTAGGTTTCCAGTGCACGGCTTGGCGTGCGTATTGCACATAAGCGAAACGCGCGAGATGGCGAATCATCCAGAGGCGGCGGTTGCGGCGGAGATGCGGCGGGGCGGTCGGTCGACGCGGCGGCGCGTATCTCGAACTCTGGTGATGTCACTTAGGGCGCCACGGTGCACGAGCTCGTCAACAAACGTCACAGGCGGGTTGCTCACCTCCAAGCGCAGCTCCCGAGCGGCTTCCCGACGACGAAACGACTGTGACGACAAGCAATCGACAGCAGCGGCGGCTAGGGTTTGCGGGCGTCGGCGGCGCACGAAGCTAGGGTGCGGGTGGGGAGGATCCCGGGGGCGGCGCGACTTTAAATAGCCCCGGGACGGTCCTTGGCGTGCGGGGCACACGTGGGTGTGCGTGCACAAGACGGACTCGGGCGGCGGCGGCGGAGTCCGAGTGGGATACGGCTTGCGGTAAGGGATGACAGGCGGGACCCAACGGTCAGCCTCAGCGGTGCGGGCGACGGCGGGAAAATGGGCCGGCGGCTAGCTGGGCCGGCTGGCGGGGTTGAGCGGGCCGTGGCCTGCGGCCGCTGCTGCCGGGCCGCTACGCAGGGGTTGAGCGGTCTACGCGGCGGTCTGCTGCGATAAGCTGGGCCGAAGCGGCTGGCTGGGCCGGCTGGCGGCCACTGCGCGCTGGGCCAGGAGAAAGGATGCCGGGCTGAAAGAAGAAAAAGGATAGGGGTGGAGAGGAGAAGGTTTAAACAATTTTGAAAAGATTCAAACAAATAGAATTCAAACTTGAATTTGAATTCCAGCAACCAAAAGCAATGCTCCAGCATGAACACAACATTTAATTCCTAGGTTTCATTAATTTTATTTTAGAAAAGCTTTAAATGCCTAAAAGAAAAGTAAAGCCACCTTATATTCCTTAAGCAATTAAAGGTTTCTAGCAAATTTTAATAAAGCCAAATTTTTAGTAAAATTAGGTATTGTTGAATTGCTGCACTTCACCCTTCTGTAGTTTTTTTTCACACACCTTGTCAATGTGCCCTATGATGCCGCATGTGTAGCAAAAGTCAGGTAAGTACTCGGAGGCCACTGGACACCACAGTGGCCTCTCCACCCCATCCTTCTCTTCAACTCGGAGCATCACCCCCCTCATCAATGGTTTACGAACATCTAGGTGCACCTTGATTCTCAGAACTCGTCCCACTGCTGATCCATCTTCCTGTGCCTCTACATCCATGAATTCCCCAATTTCTGCCCCAATTGCTTCTCCCATCACCTTATTCATCATGCCAAAAGGTAACTTTGAGATAATGATTATTTGGGTTGATCTATCCAAATAACAATGCAATTGGCATACGACAGCTACAACAAGACATAAGCCTGTACAAGTGCAAGGGGCCAATGCTCTGCTGATTACAGACTTATAAATGCAGCCGATGGATATGTGGTGCAGCCGATTGCTTGGGGGGTCAATCATGGTTAGTCATTTGTTTGAAGCCAGCCGATTGTTGTCTACAGTACGTATTGAAGTTATATTAGAAAGGTGGACTTCATCTAATTGGCTGACAAGAAAGGAATATTTTAAAGAAGGAAAATTAGCAATGAAGAACTACCACGAGTATGCCGGGTTGGATACGAGAGCTTCATGAGAAGGACTCTACAGACGGATATTGGAGTCCATGTATCTTAATATTTCTTTTTAATCAAGTTGTAAATAGTTTAGCTCTTCCTATCCGTGAGTTGCACACAAAGTTTTAGGTCTGACAGCCCTATAAATATAAAGTGTTCGCAATTATTATAAATCATCACACGATCAATATCAAAATAACCTCCGAGCACCCCTTTACCAATTATTGCATCTACTTTACTACATCTACATATTGGTGACTTCGCCTTCATACCTTTTCTCTTTCACGAGTTCTCGCAAACTCGTCGGGCTACATTGCTTCGATCTCCAACTTGCTGTTGAGTTCCGCTTTACCGAATAATATCTATTCTTTAACTTCGAACGCATCGATGTGGTTCCGTCTAGATTTATTCACCAGTTATCGATATCGGCTAGATTAGCAAGTTTTATCTTAATCCTAGATGTTCTAGTTTTTATCACCAATTATCCAGCTTGAGACTGCTTCCTGTCGGCTTTTATCCATTATTACTACTATCTTTTAATCATTAATAGCCGACTAGATCTGTTTCAAGTGTTCCTCATGTAGCTCTATTTAAGTTATCTCTGGTAGCTTACTATGTGCCTACATCATCATATCGGTTGATCCAGCCGATCTGTTCTGCCCCATATCGGCTACCTAGCTGTTACGGTTCTATCAAAGACAAATCGGCTCCCTAGCCGATTTTCCATTGTCTATCAACAGGTCAGATTTTTTCATGCCTCGCAACAGACCGGGGAGTCACGTGTGTCACATGCAAGGGTGACGTCCTATTTTTGCGTCAACACTATGCTCCTAAGCCCAACCCACTAAGAAACAAACTTGACACAACCCCAGATCCTCTCATATTTCCTCACCCAACAAATGATTTCCAAAGACCGGTGAAGTTTGTGAGCTCTTAGGAGAGTGGTTGGAGAGAAGAAGGGTGAGAAGCCGAGTGAGGAGCAACCAAATGAGCAGCCCCCGCTCAAGCCAAAACCTAAGCTCATATAGTTTCATTGTGACTATTGTGGGAGAGATGGTCACAAGGGTGAGTTTTGCTTCAAGTGGAAGCATGAGGAGAGAATGGCTAAGGAGTGTGCTAACAAGGACAATTTTCACCCTTCTCATGGTGTACCTGAGCCTCGTATGCCACTGCCTAGGGGTAAGGCGATTGTGAGAGGTGTTCCAGCATGGGGAGATGTGAGTTCCCACAGTCGAGGAGGTTTTCTGGAGAGGGCGGTCATACCGGCCTGGAGGGGCGGTCAGACCAGCCCTGCCTAGAGGGGGCGGTTAGACCGGCCTGGCTAGGCGGTCAGACCCCCCAGGATTTTGGGAGGTTTGGTTTTCGAGGTGGCGATTCGACTGGTTTCAGTCCTGGTGGTCGTGGTTCTTGTGGATGGCATGGTGAGTCTGGTGGTGTTTAGTTTGCTAGATGTTCTCCGCCTTGTGCTGAATACGATGGCGGGAGAAGTCATAGTTTTGAGTTGGAGAGGAGCAACGGTCCACAGTCTTCCTTTCATGGCTTTCGTTCTCCTCCAGTGAGACTTGGGTGGTTCCCTCATGGTGGTTCTCATGGTGGTAGCTTTGGTAGGCGAGATGCTTTGAATTGTGCTAACCCCACTTTAGAGCAAATGGCTTGGCATTGGTTTTATTCTTTTGTTATTAACCCCAGTGCTGAGTCATTTGTTCACTCACGTGCTCGCTTTTTAATTTCAAGTGGGGGACTTGACGAATGTTTGGTTGATTGAGTCCGGTTGCTCGAGGCATATGACCGGAGACAAGGGGTGGTTCTCAAGTCTCGTCCCAGTGGTGTCCAAGAAATACATCACCTTTTGGGACATTGGGCGAGGGAGTGTGCTATCAAAAGTTGAGATCAAGGTAAGTGACTAGGTCACTCTCAGGCGTGTTGCTCTTGTTCAATCGTTGGGGTTCAATTTGCTTTCCGTGTCTCAGCTGTTGGATGAGGGTTTTGAGTTTCGGCCTGGTGGTTCTCAGAATTTGGATTCTCAAGGGGACCTAGTTTGCATGGCTATTCCTGAGGGTCAAGTGTTCCGAGTGGATTTCTCTCAGTCTTCTGGTGTGGCTCGTTGCTTTTTGGCTGATTCTTTGAGTGAGTTGTGGAAGTGGCATAGGAAGTTGGGTCCCTTGAGCTTTGACCTTTTGTCTCGCTTGAGTAAACTCAATTTGGTCCGAGGATTGCCACAGTTGAGGCTTGAGAAAGAATTGGTTTGCGCGCCATGTAGGCATGCCAAGATGGTAGCCTCTTTTCACCCGCCCCTCACTGATGTGATGACGGAGCATCCATGCGAGCTGCTCCATATGGACCTTGTTAGCCCAGCTCGTATGCGATCTGCAAGTGGGAAGTGGTACGTCCTAGTTGTGGTGGATGACTACTCTCAGTATGCTTGGGTCTTCTTCATAGAGGAGAAGGGCAGACGTTTTGTTTTGTTCAAGATTTTATCTTGAGGTTTGATGAGGACATGGCAACCATGCTTATGTCCATGCATGGTGCATGGATTAGAGAAGATGGAGTCCATCAAAGTTTTCCAAGTGAATAAGGAGGTCCAAGGTTGATTCGGTTCGAGTTCCCGAGGTGGAGGCCAAAAGCAATTTAAATTCGGGTCCAGTTCGGAGTCCAGGAGCAGTGCGCAATAAAACGGACGCCCGGGTCGCTTACGGAGTCGGTTTTGGACGTTCTATATATGGTTGGAAGCACAATTTCATATAGCTTCCAATGGCACCGGTCTCATGCCAAAATTCGTCCCGAGTCAACAGGAATCTGTGAAACAAGTTGACGTCCAGAATCTGCCAGGGCGCTGCGCCAATACCTTTTGGGCTGTTGGCCCAACAGGAGGCCCATGTGGGCCTAGGGTACTGTTCACGCACATGAACAATACCCTTGGGTACTGTAGCGCCACCCCTCGTGGCCGCAAGGGGCTGCGTCCCCTATTTAGATAGACCCCTCATTTATTTCAGACTTGAGTTTGATTTATTTGATAGCCTTAGCTACAACCGAACAGCCACCATCGTGCCGCCGTCGTGTAATTCAGACTCCACCTTCGAGTGATATTAAGATTGCTCGCCTCAGATTCTTGTTCGTTCTTCGATTGCGCACAGGAATTGATCTTTGTGATTAGGCTGATCTTGCGCCAGCAAGGTCGGTAACCATCGGGAGTTGGTTCAGCGATTGCATTGGCGCTTCGAGTCTTGCTCGTCATAGTCGGATCGTGAGGGTCAACAACCACCAAATCGGATTTATCTCCACTCACCGAAATATCGGGCACTCGCCTCTATCAAGTTGTACCAGATTTCCAAGTTGATCGATGAGTTTATCAGGTGTTTGTTTTAATTCCTATAGTCCACAAAGCAAAAAAAATGTTTAGGTTACATCTTGTCCCAGCAACCTGTTTTAGCCTCGCACTTTCATTCAATAATTTGCTTTGTTGAATTTGCATGCTTTGTTCGTTTCATTGTTGCTGGCCACCTGTGTTTATTCCTTGTTCTTTCATCAAAACCTAATTTTCGCTGCCTTTCTGCTACTCGTTTTCCATCCCCTACCGCCATCGTCCCCTTGCGTCCTTCCTGCTCGCGCGCAAGGTGCGGTTTTCCCATGCCTTCCTGTTTCCTGTCGTGAGTAATTGGGAAAAAAAAAGTTAAAAAAAGAAACCTCCCACACTATCCATCCTCACGCCAAATCCGCATGGCGCACAATTTTTTCCCTCTTGGTACACCCGAGCCCACGCACTGTGCCCCCCCGGGCGTCGCGATTTCATACCTAGGTGCGTCCCCTTCGCGCCGTGCCTCCTTAGCTGCGCACTTTGCGTCGCGGCGCGGGCACCCCTTCGCAACGTTTCCTCCCTGCCGCGTTCCGTTGTGAAGTAAAAAATGCAACACATGCACGTGCCGCCGATCGCACCAACCCCCGGAATGCGACGCCTACTCGTGTGTGGCTCTCCCTGAGTGCCCTACCGTGTGTAGTTTGGAAAGTAAAAAAGGAAAGTAAAAAAAGAGAGAAAGTACAAAAATAATAGGAAAGGCAAATAAAAAAAAGGGAGGCCGAACGTAGGACGGGTGCCAGCCGATCTTTTCCTGCCGTGCAGCACGTGCGCGCCCAGTTTCTTTTTTTTTCCTTTTTTGATTTTCTTTTCCCTTCCCAACTAGTCTTGTTTACCTTGGCACTTGTGTTCCAGCAGCTTTGTTACGTTGTTTAGCACTATAATTCAACTTTGCATTATTGCTTGATTGTGCTAATCCTTTTGATTTGAGTGCAGCCTACCCAAAACTCCACAAAGTTCTACGACGAGCAGATTTTATCCCTCCAGGCAATCGCTGCTCCAATCTTTCGTGAGTTCCACCAATTGGTTGCCGGTCGTCCCAGTGTGCGTGGTAAGAACGGATAAGAATTTGATAACAGCACTAGTTTGAGCGCCTTTGGGAGCAAATACACCCCTGTTTTGTTGTTGATTTTGTTTTTGTGTTTGCGCTAACAATGGCAGGTGATGACAAGAGGGATGACCAGCCGCGGGCCACTAAGACCAAGCTCGACACCATCGTGTCATACCTCGATGCAATGAAAACATTGATCACAAGTTTACAGAAGGAGATGGATGCTGGAGACTTCAGTGGATGCGCCCGTCGTGCGTGCATCCATGGTGGTAATGATTCTTTTGCTAAGCTTCCTTTTACAATTTCACCTTACAATGGCAAATATGATCCAGCTACATATCTTGATTGGGAGTTAGCGGTCGAACAGAAATTTTCATGTCATGATCTTCCTGCTAGTTCTCAAGTTACAGCTGCTATTAGTGCTTTTACTGATCTTGCCTTACATTGGTGGCATTATGAACAAAAAAATCCCATTAGCACTCCAACCTGTTGGGCCGAATTAAAAGCTGCTATGTGACGTAGATTTGTGCCTTCATATTATGCACGCAACGCTGAACGTGATGTGCAGGGACGTCGCTCGAAGCAATATTCTAACTCTTTTGCAGGACAAAGCTCGACATCCAGCTCAGCGCCCACTCTCCGAGCGCCATCTACTCCCACCACTACAGTTCTCGAGAGCCCAACGCCATTCACGCACACCACTACACCGCTCGAGAGGACGGCTAAACCTGCTGGAGCATCCTCGGATCCATCACATCACAATGCACCTAATACTCCTACTGAGAACATAGGTAATGTCCATGGTGCTACACTCACGGAAGGTGAGAATTGTGTTAATATGTTGAATTTTTGCACAAATCATACTTTAGTTGAGCATTTAATAATGGAACCATCTCTTGATTTATATTTGTCACATGGTGATTTTCTTGATGTTTCTTGTGATAAAGATGCATGGTGTGCTACTACTTCCATTTTACATGCTAGTGCTAAAAATAAACTTGTTATGCATGTTTCTAGCAGAAGTGATGAGCTCCATTTGTTGTCTTCTTTACATACCTTGGGTTACATTGAATTCGATGATTTGTGTAATCTAGATTGTTTAGAAGAGATAATTTTTGCACATGCTGATTTGTCATGGTTGTCTAGACATTCATATCATGTTATTGGCAAATATAACAACAAAGAACAATATATGGTACCTCGCATTTACATTTGTACAAACCTAAATTCTCCTTTTGTTGTGCAAGATTGTGATCGATTAGAGGGAAACCATTATACAACCATTTTCCCATGTTCCTCTCGTAGTTTTGTTTTAAATAAAACGGTTGATTTCCAAGAAGGGGAGCATCATTTGTTCCTACCATCTATTCCTGCATTGTCGTTTCTTGGTACTAAACTTTTGCAGGACCGTGTTGCCAAACATTTTGTGTCGTCCGCTCACGATGCTTACATGCTCGCTAAATTTTCTATGCAAGATGACATATTCACCAATTGGAAACATAGTGACATTCCTCCTCACAATAATTTTGATTTCCTTTGTTTTCGAAACCCGGTTCTCTCTTGTGTTGTGCAGGATCATTTTCAAGTACAATCGGTGTCGAGGACGACATTCCTTCAAAAGGGGGAGAATGATGAGGACATGGCAACCATGCTTATGTCCATGCGTGGTGCATGGATTGGAGAAGATGGAGTCCATCAAGGTTTTCCAAGTGAAAGAGGTCCAAGGTTGATCCGGTTCGAGTTCCCGAGGTGGAGGCCAAAAGCAATTTAAATTCGGGTCCAGTTCGGAGTCCAGGAGCAGTGCGCAATAAAACGGACGCCCCGGTCGCATACAGAGTCGGTTTTGGACGTTCTATATATGGCTGGAAGCACAATCTCATATAACTTCCAATGGCACCGGTCTCATGCCAAAATTCGTCCTGAGTCAACGGGAATCTACGAAACAAGTTGACATCCAGAATCTGCCAGGGCGCTGCGCCAATACCTTTTGGGCTATTGGCCCAATAGGAGGCCCATGTGGGCCTAGGGTACTATAGCGCCGCCCCTCGTGGCCGCCAGGGGCTGCGTCCCCTATTTTAGATAGACCCCTTATTTATTTTCAGACTTGAGTTTGATTTATTTGTTAGCCTTAGCTACAACCGAACAGTCACCATCGTGCCGCCATCATGTAATTCAGACTCCACCTTTGAGTGATATTAAGATTGCTCACCTCAGATTATTGTTCGTTCTTCGATTGTGCACAGGAATTGATCTTCGTGATAAGGCTGATCTTGCGCCAGCAAGGTCGGTAACCATGAGGAGTTGGTTCAACGATTGCATTGGCGCTTCGAGTCTTGCTCGTTGTAGTCGGATCGTGAGGGTCAACAACCACCAAATCAGATCTATCTCCACTCACCGAAAGATCGGGCACTCCCCCTCTATCAAGGTTGAGGAACCAGAGGAACAGAGATGACAAACGAGCGATCCGCAGTGACAATGGCTCGGAATTTAAAAACTCTTGCTTCGAAACCTTTTGCCATGACTTGGGTCTTGAACTCCAGTTTTCGAGTCTGTATACGCCTCCCCAGAATGGCGTGGTGGAATGAAAAAACACAACCTTGTGTGAGATGGCTCGGACGATGCTCGACAAGCATAGGACTTCGAGAAGGTTCTGGGTTGAGGCGGTCAATACCGAGTGCTATGTGTCGAACAGGATTTACCTCGGGGTTCATAAGAAGAAAACATGCTATGAGTTGATGCACAGTCGCACACCCAAGGTGAGTTACTTCCATGTCTTTGGTTGTAAATGCTTCATTCTTAAGAAAGGGAAGAAGTTGGACAAATTCGAGGCTAGGTCTGTCAATGGCATTTTCTTTGGTTACGCATCTCATTCTAGAGCCTTTCGAGTGCTCAATATTGAAACTAACCAAATCGTGTAGACTTGTGAGGTAACCTTCGACGAGACACAACCACATAGTCAGCTTGTTTTTTAGTGTGCAAGTGACGATGAACTTGGCGAGGAGATCTTTCAGGAGGAGGATCATGAACATGGAGATGATGAAGATGGCGTTATGGTGCCCACGGCTGAGCATGTACCTACTACTTTGACTACGATCAAGAGCGGGCCTTCTCACACACCTACAACGACAAACCCAAATCAAGGCGAAGCTGCTGTTGAGGGGGAGGTAGCATCAAGGCGAGAACCTCCCCGGTGAGTTCAAGTGGATCACCCAGCTTCAAGAATCATCGGCGACATCAATGAATGTACTACACGGTCGAGGGTCCGAAACAATTCTCACTTCGCTCGTGCTGCTTTTATTACTACTTTTGAGCCCATAGACATTGGACACACACTATCTGATTATTATTGGGTCAATTCGATGCATGAGGAGTTGGAGAATTTTGAGAGGAACCAAGTTTGGGAGTTGGTGGATCCTCCACTAGGGTGTAAGCCGATTGGGACAAAATGGGTGTGGAAAAATAAAGAGAAAGAGAAAGGAGAGGTGGTGAGAAACAAGTCGAGGTTGGTGGCGCAAGGGTATAGTCAGAAAGAGGAGATCGACTATGAGGAGACCTTTGCTCCCATAGCTCGTTTGGAGGCGACTAGGATCCTTCTAGCATTTTCTTTGGCTAAAGGGTTCAAATTGAACCAAATGGATGTGAAGAGTCCTATGAGGCAACCACCGGGGTTTGAGAGTGAGAAGTACCCCAACTGGGTGTACAAGTTGTGGAAGGCACTATATGGGTTGAAGCAAGCACCCAGAGCTTGGTACGGTAGGTTGAGGGGGATCCTGTTTAAGAGAGGGTTTGAGATGGGGAAGGTCAATCAGAACTTGTTTCTCCTCAGGTAGGGCAAAAATATCCTGATTGTGAACGTCAATCAGAACTTGTTTCTCCTTAGACATGAGCAGGGAATTTGAGATGAGCATCATGGATGAGCTGCAGTTCTTCCTCGGCCTCCAGATCAAGCAATCAAAGGATGGAACATTCGTGCACCAAGCCAAGTGCACCAAGGACATAGTAATGAAGTTTAAGATGGAGGACTCCAAGGCCATGGCGACACCTATGAGTATGACTACAACTCTTGACGCGGACGAGGAAGGTGAGCACGTGCACCAGAAGGAGTATCGAAGCATGATCGGGTGATTCCTCTACTTGACGGTGACGAGGCCGAACATCCAATTCTCAGTATGTCTGTGCGCTTGTTTTCAAGCGTCTCCAAGGACTTCGCATCGGCAAGTAGTCAAGCGCATATTCAGGTATATGCGACACACTCCCGACATTAGCCTTTGGTACCCCGTGTCTTCTTCTTTGGCTCTTCATGGATTTTCAGACATGGATTTTACCGGATTTCAGTTGGATAGGAAGTCCACTTTTGGGACTTGCCAGGTCTTGGGTTCTTCTTTGGTGTCTTGGTCTTCCTACAAACAATCAAGTGTTTCTCAATCCACTGCCGAGGCAGAGTATGTGGCCGCAGCTAGTTGTTGCTCTCAGCTCTTTTGGATCACACACATCAAGAGTGACTTTGGTGAGGAATATACCCATGTCCCACTTCAATGTGATAGCACCAGTGACATAAGTGTTGCAAAGAACCCAATGCTTCATTCCAAAACCAAGCACATAGAAGTGAGGTATCATTTCCTGTGATACAACATTGAGAAAGGAAAATTTTCTTTGATCCATGTACCCACTCATGACCAGCTAGCCGATATTTTCACCAAGCCCCTAGATCAAGCAACTTTCACTCGTTTGCGGGGAGAAGTTGGTTTTTATTTGATTTCTTGAGTTGGGTGTTGTAGCTCATTTGTAGCATATGTATAGCTTTCCTTTTATGCATGTCTGCATGTGCATTGCATTTGTATCATGATGTATAGGCATCTTTGTATCTTAGGTTGCATGCATCTTGTATCATATGCATTTTGTAGAAAAAGATTCTCCTATATACATTGTTCACCATGATGTGCTATATACGATCTTGTGAGCTAGTCAGGTATGCTATGGTTAGCTTGGCTTAGCTCTTGATGATCTTGATTTATATTTATGGTTGATTGCTATGTTTTTGAAAAATGTCACTTGTATGCTCTCTTGTGAGTAAATGCCTTTATATGATCTTGACATGTTTTAGTGGCATTTCTATGCTTAATTTGTGCATGGATAGTTTATTTCGAGCATATGGGGCCAAAGGCTCAACTGTCATCATCAATGTTTAGCCCCTATGCTTTATCTTGTGGAGGGGTATAAGTTCCTTTTTGTCGCAAAGATATTTCATGTACCAAAAATGAATCTGAAAATGAAATACAAATTGTTTGGAAAATGTGCTCCCATGTCACATGCGCTTATTTTAATTTGCGTTGGGTGCTAAACCATTGCATAATGCCTACCAATGAGAAGTCTCACATATAGAAACAGGCACGTGTCTCGGTGGCTTTGACATGACATGAGGTGCTTGTGGGTGTTTATGATGATCTTATGCTTAGAATGGTTGTCCTAGCATGAAGCTTGTTTGGCTTTGCCATTTTGAAATGTTTTGCTCATGTTTATGACTTTGCTCATGAGAGAGTAACTTTTCCCAAAAATAATCAATTCTATCTTAGCTTCGCCCAATGGTTGTGAAACTTGGTGATCTTGTAGTTTATGCTCATAAGGCTATAGAGTATCTAACTTGCTCATTTGGATATGTGTTGCATCTTGTGATGAATTTTGCATATTTGAGAAGCTCTTTGTTGAAACTTTTCACATTTTGCCTTGATTCATGCATTGTTAACAAGGGGGAGAAGTTTGTGCATATTTTGGGCAGCTGGGAGCATTTGGAAGGTGTTCAAAGTGGTTCGGGCAGGTTTTGAAAAGTTTGGTGCAGGGTCGGTTTCTTGGGGCGGTCTAACCGCCCCCAGGTGGTCAGATCCCAGAGGGGCGGTCTTACCGGCCCAGGCAGGCGGTTTGACCGCCTTGGACAGTGTGAGCAAAGTTTGCTCCTTGTTTGGTCATTAAGCGATAATAAAGAATCATCCCGTTGAGTGTTGCCGGGTCAAAGCCCGGTAAATCACTTGAAAACACAGAGAGGATCGAGCGAATGCACTAAAACTCCCACTAAGGTGAGTCCAGAGTGCAATACACAAATTAAATCCAAATTCACCCTTAGGGGTTTCATTATTACAGACCATAGTTCATGACATGATAAGTAAAGGCTTAGAGTTTTAATACAGCGGAAATACTAATAGTGACACGATAAGACATCACAGGAGGCCATCTGTGATGCCCTTACTCGGCGTCTGTCGGTGTTTTAGACCGGCAACCTACCAAGGGGAGTATCCAAGGTAGATGAATGTGGCCTCGTCGAGATCGGTAACTCGAAGGAAGAGACACGTGGCACACAATTTAGACAGGTTCGGGCCGCAATGTGCGTACTACCCTACGTCTTGTATGCTGCGTAGCTCTGGAATGATTTGGTGTGTTTACAAGATGATGCAGATGATGAGAGAGGGGTCCCTGCCTCACCTTATATAGTCTGGGAGGCAGGGTTACAAGTCGGTTTGAGGAGAGAGTACTAGTCGTGTACGGCCAGGAGTACTTTACATGGATCCGGACGTGTACAACTTCCTAACCGGGTACTATTCCTCTATAGTCCTTGCACTCCACGGCAGCAAGTACCGTGTAGCACAAGTCGAGTAGTCCCAAGGGCCCACCGAGTAGTCGGTCCTGGTAGCCACCAGAGTAGTGGGCCCAGGGATGTCCATATGACAAGCCCCTGAGTATTTTGTAGTCGAGCAGGATGGTTTTGAGTAGTCTTGATGGCCTTGACGAGTAGTCCTTGTGCATCCCGAGTTCTACAAGCCAAAAGACCTCAAGGTTGCGTTTGGATGTTGGTATTGAGGGCTAGAATTCAGAATTAGAATTTGCTGCTACGAATGCCATTGTTTGGATGTCAAAGGAATTAGGAAACGGAATTGCAGGTGAATGCCTAGCCGCATTCGTTCCCCTGCGCACACGTTTCCTCAATTTGGAGCCACTAGCCTCCGTATCGGGCTGCATTCGCCCTCACCCCTTACCTTCGCGATAACCGCGCCGCCCGCCCCCTTACCTTCGCGCCGCCACTTGATAGAGGGGGAGTGCCCGATCTTTCGTTGAGTGGAGATAACTTCAATCTGGTGGGAGGCGACCCTCACGATCCGACTACGACGAGCGAGAATCGAAGCGCCAATGCAATCGCTGAATCAACTCCTGATGGTTACCAACCTTGCCGGTGCAAGATCAGCCTGATCACGAAGATCAATTACTGTACGCAATCGAAGAACGAACAAGAATCTGAGGCGAGCAATCTTAATATCACTCGAAGGTGGAGTCTGAATTACACGACGGCGGCACGATGGCGACTGTTCGGTTGTAGCTAAGGCTAAAAAATAAATCAAACTCAAGTTTCTAAGGTGGCGGCTACTGAAAATATAAGAGACGGGGCGTCCTAGGGTTGGGGCGACCAGGGGTGGGGCGCCCCGAACTTGGGCCTAAGGCCCAACCAAACTGTCGACGCAGCACTTTGTCAGATTCTGGATGTGAACTTGCTTGGACGATTCCCGTTGACTCGGGACGAATTTTGGCACGAGACCAGAGCCATTGGAAGCTCTATGAAATTCTTCTTCAAACCATATATAGAACGTCCAAAACCGACTATGTATGCGACCTGGGCGTCCGTTTTATTGCGCATTGCTCCTGGACTCTGAACTGGACTCGAACTTGAATTGGTTTTGGCCTCCACCTCGGGGACTCGAACCGGATCAACCTTGGACCTCCTTCTTGACTTAGAAACCCTTTTTGGACTTCTTCTACTCCATTCCATGCACCAATCTTGGTCGTATGCATGAGTGTCATGTCCTCATCATTCTCCCCTTCTTGATGAAAAGCCGTCCTCGGCGTCGATTTTACTTGGAATCGATCCTGCACAACACAAGAGAGAACGGGGTTTCGAAAACCAAAAAAATCAAAATTATTTTGAGGAGGAATGTCACCATGTTTCCAATTGGTGAATATGTCATCTGGCATAGAAAATTTAGCGAGCATGTAAGCATCGTGAGCGGACGACACAAAATGTTTGGCAACACTATCCTGCAAAAGATTAGTACCAAGAAATGACAATGCAGAAATAGATGGCAGGAACCAATGATGCTCCCCTTCTTGGAAATCAACAGTTTTATTAAAAACAAAACTACGAGAGGAACATGGGAAAGTGGTTGTATGATGGTTTCCCTCTAATCGATCACAATCTTGCACAACAAAAGGAGAATTCAGGTTTGTACAAATCTAAATGCGATGTACCATATATTGTTCTTTGTTGTTATATTTACCAAGAACATGATAGGAATGTCTAGACAACCATGGAAAATCAGCATGTGCAAAAATTCTCTCTTTTAGACAATCTAGATTACACAAATCATCGAATTCAATGTAACCCAAGGTATGTAAAGAAGACAACAAATGGAGCTCATCACTTCTACTAGAAACATCTATAACAAGTTGATTTTCGGCACTAGCATGTAAAATGGAAGTAGGAGCACACCATGCATCTTTATCACAAGAAACATCAAGCAAATCACCATGTGACAAAGATAAATCAAGAGATGGTTCCATTATTAATTGCTCCACTAAAGTATGATTTGTGGAAAAATTCAGCATATTAACACAATTCTCACCTTCCGTGAGTGTAGCAGCATGGACATTACCTATGTTCTCAGTAGGAGTATTAGGTGCATTGTGAAGTGATGGATCCGAGGATGCTCCAGTAGGTTCAGCTGTCCTCTCGAGCGGTGTAGTGGTGGGCATGAATGGCGTTGGGCTCTCAAGCACTGTAGTGGTGGGAGTAGATGGCGCTGGGAGAGCGGGTGCTGAGCTAGATGTTGAGCTTTGTCCTGCAAAAGAGTTAGAATATTGCTTCGAGTGACATCCCTACACATCACGTTCAGCATTGCGAGCATAATATGAAGGCACAAATCTATGTCGCATAGCAGCTTTTAATTCAGCCCATGTGGTGGGAGTGCTAATGAGATTTTTTTGTTCATAACGCCACCAATGTAAGGCAAGATCAGTAAAATCACTAATAGCATTTGTAACTTGAGAACTAGCTGGAAGATCATGACATGAAAATTTCTGTTCGACCGCTAACTCCCAATCAAGATATGCAGCTGGATCATATTTTCCATTGTAAGGTGTAATTGTAAAAGGAAGCTTAGCAAAAGAATTATTACCATCGTGGATGCACGCACGACGGGCGCGTCCACTGAAGTATCCAGCATTCATCTCCTTCTATAAACTTGTCATCAATGTTTTCATTGCATCAAGGTGTGACACAATGGTGTCAAGCTTGGTCTTAGTGGCCTGCGGCTGGTCATCCCTCTTGTCGTCACCTGCCATTGTTAGCGCAAACACAAAAAACAAAATCGACAACAAAACAGGGGTGTATTTGCTCACAAAGGCGCTCAAACTAGTGCTGTTATCAAATTCTTATCTATTCTTACCAAGCACACAGGGGCAACCTGCAACCAACTGGTGGAACCTACGAAAGATTGGAGGAGCGATTGCCTGGCGAAACGAAACCTGGTCGGCGTAGAACTTTGTGGAGTTTTGGAAAAGCTGCACTCAATGGAAGGATTAGCACAATTAAACAATAATGCGAAGTTGAATAATAGTGCTACACATGATCAAATGTTGCTGATTTCAAGTGCAAAAGCGGAGTAGCGAGGGGTAAGGGGTGCGACGTGCTTTTGGAAGGGGGGCTCGGTGTTGTCCCCGAAAAAGAAACGAGGACAGGGGAAGGTGCGGCGCGCGAGGTAGAACCTCGTGACAATGACGGCGTGCGTAGCCTCCTAGGATACGGTGTCCTTCTCTGTTTTTTTACATTCCCTTTTTTTCTTTTGTAACTTTCTTTCTATTTTTCTGCACAGAGAGGGGAACCGATCGCTGCAAAGGGTGTCACAGGCTACCAGGCGAGGGGGGACGTTCGACCGGATCTGTGTCGTTGTCCGTTTCCTTTTTTTTGAACTTTCCTTTTCTTTTTGACCTGCCAAAGAAACAGATAGGAGGAACCACCGGAGGCAAATCGCGCGGCACGCGCTACCCACAGCACGAGGCGCGAGGTCCAGTTGGCGCGAGGGAGTCCGCGTGTGAGGGTTGTGGCGTGGTGGGGGAAAGCGACTTGCTTTTTGTTTTTTTAACTATCCCACCACCATGCCAAGGAGGGGCGACCTCACGTGCGCGTGCGGAGTGCCCTCCGCGGTAGGTTCAGCGCGAGGGGAAAATCGTGCAAGGGAGGGAGTCCCACGTGGTGTGAAGGCATGAGCCGCACGCCACCCAAAGACACGACACACGTTGCCCTTTTTTTGTTGTTTTTTGACTTGGCCAACGACACACGACAGGGAGGGGCAAACGGGGAAAAGGACGGCGCTAGACCGAAGCGCGACCTTGGGGGTTCGTGGTGTGGGTGGAAAAGGCACGGCGCGAGGGTTTGTGCCGTGGGGAGGGGCAGCGGACAGTTGAGAAAAAAAAAGGCCGTGGCAAGGTTAGATGAAAAGAACAAGAAATAAAAGAAAAGAAACACGAATAACCAGCAACTATTGAACGGACAAGCACACAAACTCAACAAAGCAAGTTATTGAATGAAGGTGCAAGGGTAAAACGGGTTGCTGGGACAAGGGTCTAACCTAGAACAATTTTTTTATTGGTTTTGTGGACTATAAGAATTAAAATAACACTGGATAAACTCACCGATCAACCTGGAAATCTGATACCACTTGATAGAGGGGGAGTGCCCGATCTTTCGGTGAGTGGAGATAACTTCGATCTGGTGGGAGGCGACCCTCACGATCCGACTACGACGGGCGAGACTCGAAGCGCCAATGCAATTGCTGAAACAACTCCCGATGGTTACCAACCTTGACGGCGCAAGTCCAGCTTGATCACGAAGATCAATTCCTGTATGCAATCGAAGAACGAATAAGAATCTGAGGCGAGCAATCTTAATATCACTCGAAGGTGGAGTCTCAATTACACGACGGCGGCACGATGGCGGCTTTTCGGTTGTAGCTAAGTCTAACAAATAAATAAAACTCAAGTTTCTAAGGCGGCGGCTACTGAAAATATAAGAGAAGGGGCGTTTCTAGGGTTGGGGGCGACCAGGGGTGGGGCGCCCCCAACTTGGGCCTAAGGCCCAACCAAACTGTCGACACAGCACTTTGGCAGATTCTGGATGTCAACTTGTTTCGACGATTCCCGTTGACTCGGGACGAATTTTGGCATGAGACCAGTGCCATTGGAAGCTCTATGAAATTCTGCTTCCAACCATATATAGAACGTCCAAAACCGGCTCCGTATGCGACCTGGGCGTCCGTTTTATTGCGAACTGCTCCTGGACTCCGAACTGGACTCGAACTTGAATTGGTTTTGGCTCCACCTCGAGGACTCGAACCGGATCAACCTTGGACCTCCTTCTTGACTTGGAAACCCTTGTTGGACTTCTTCTACTCCCTTCCATGCACCAATCGTGGTCGTATGCATGAGTGTCATGTCCTCATCACCACTCCACCTCCCACATCTGGTGCGACCCTCCTCCATCTCCCTCCGCCGCGGCCCCCTCCATCTTCCTCCTCCGCGGCGGCCATCATCTTCCTCTCTGGGGAGCGCAATTGCGGCTTGCTCGAGCCAGGTTCGAGAAGAGGAGAGGTGGGGTTGGAGGCCACCGTCGCAGTAGCCAGAGGCGGTCGGCCGGGCACCTCCTGTGCGCCTGACCGAGTGCATGTTTGCCTGTGGGGTGGATCTTGTGGGAGCTCAGTCGCCGGTGTAGGAGCCCCTTCCCGTTCCACTCCAATGGCAGCCCCTCCCCTTCTACTCCGGCAGTGCAACAAGGAGCCCTGGACACGAGTGGCAGCGGATGCGAGCTCATCCCCTTGACGTTACGCCCTCTATCACCAAGCCACACGCCCTCCCCTCCGTCTTGTGGCGCCTCCCTTTCTCTGTCCAATGCGACATCTTCTTCTCCAGCGAGACAAGACGTGGCGGACGAGCTCTCCCTTGGCTGGTGAGATGCACCTTGCCGTTGTCGGGCCTTTGTCATGCACATAAGATGGAAAGAGGAGCAATCAATTCCCAATTTTAGTTCTTGCACGCCCAAACAAGAATTGGGTTTGTCTATCTCATAAAATTCCATGTACTAATGCCATCTACACCCAAATAATGGATTTGGTATTGTAACTCAATGCTAATACTACTCTGATTTGGTATTTGATCCAATTCAATGCCAAGGCTCTCAATATCAACATCCAAATAGAGCCCAAGAGTATTGGAATCATCCCGAGGCTGGAAGGTACTCCAGCTGATCCTTGAGTAGTCTTGAAGTCTTGACGAAGAACCATATGGAAAATGCGATTCGAAGAATCGCATTCCATATGGAATGTAGCCCCCGAGCCTTAGGTTGAATCGTACATTCAAGCTGAGGGTCAATCTGAAGTTCTGTCAATCTTATCCCATAAAATCTAGAGAAAAAACTGAAGGACATGTGGCACGGAGCCCCCGAGCCTTGAGTCGAGTACTTCCTCTAGAATTAAAGGGTCATCTTGATTGTAGAATGTGTCCTGAGTGGGTCGTAAAGCTGGTAGTAACCCGCAGAATCGATTTGACATAGCCGAGCCCCCGAGATGAAGAGCATAGAGTATTGGAAGTTGAAGAGATAGGCTGCCGCCGTTGACTCACCCTCCTGGTGCTTATCCATTCAGTCAGTGGCTCTCCGCCCGATAGCTTATAAACAAGCACCGAGCCCCTTAGGGTTTTTCATTCCCCGTAGTTGCAGTCAACGAATAGATCTACGCCTATGCCTTTCTGCTTCTCTTCTACCACCACTGTCACCGCCACACAATAGATTAGATCTATACACGTCGCTGCAGTCCGCCGCCAGTGTAGCCCCCGAGCGGATGTGAGTGAAGACACCTGTTACTTGGAGGATGAAGTCATCCCCGAGCAAGAGCATGAAGACCATTGTGGCGAAGAAGAGGACCCGCGGTGAAGCTGAAGATGCCGCCCAAGAGTCGTCGCCGCCATCGACTCCGCACCCCAATCCAGCTAAAGAGTGGAAGAAGGCAAAGCTGAAGACCGAGGATATGCTCGCCTTGGTCAACAACGGATTTTTGCGAGAGAAGGAAATGGATCTGTGGCGCGAGGCCACGGGCGACCCATATCAGATGGAGAATATCCTGGACGAGATCCCCATGTTCGCCCGGTTCGTGGACAGTGGACTGGCGCTGCCCACCAGTGACTTCTTCAAGGGCATGCTCAGGTACTACGGCATCGAGTACCTCAATCTGAACCCCGACGGTATTTTCCACGTCTCCGTCTTCGTCCATTTCTGCGCGGAATTTGTGGGTATCAAGCCCCACTAGATTCTATTCCGCTAGTTCTTCCATTTGAAGCCGCAATCCAGCACCATGACCCGCGAGTAGTCGGGGGTGCCAGCATCCAGACGTGTGAGGACACTGCTGACCAGTACCTAGCGCACAAGCTGATAGAGTCGAACCAGGACTGGAAAGCTAAGTGGTTCTACATCAGCAACCATCATCCAAGGCTGCTGAAGCCAAGAGGGAACCAGCCGAAGCATAGACCGTGGTGGAACACGAAGCCGACGATGCAGGAGGGTATTCAACTACCCGAGCTACTGAAGAAGATCAAGACCCTTAGAGAGGCCGGGCTGATGGCCGAACATGTGGCCTTCAACTTCATGAAGAGGAGGGTGCAGCCGCTGATGGCTCACGACACCCTCGGGTACTAGTACACGGGAGTAGAAGACACGTCGAGGATGCCCGGCGAAGAAGTTGACAATGATGATATTATCGAGAGGCTGGGCAAGATTTTTGAAGACATGTTGCTGTATATGCCGTGTCCGATCCCCGAGTACTCCACAGCGCGTCCGTCAAGCAAGGTCAATAATCGTGGCCGAGGCCTCCGAGTTCTGGTTTGCCTGATGTAGTCGTACTCACATATGTTGTGTACTGCAGGATGACGTTGTGAAGTTCATCTCCGATCCACCCTCTCCCCCACAGCTTGAAGATGTACCAGCAGAGGGGAAAGGAAAGGCGAAGGAGCGGTGCGAAGTCGGTGAGGGTGAAGACACCGTCACCATTGAAGATACCTCGGACAATGAGGATGAGGAGACACTCCAGGAGCAGTTTCAGCTTCAATCTAGATTCAGCCACCCTGGTTTGCCTCACATTCCAGTCATCGTCGAGAAGCCAGCTAGCCTCAAAGCTAGCATTCCTGCGCCGCCAAAGAGGCAGCGCAATGTGGCGCGGAAACGCGCCGCCAAAAAGTTGAATATCACAGAGACGACCAACAAGGAAGTGGGTACCGCGAATGGTATAGTCGAGTACTTACCAATGAGTATGCTTTGACAGTTGAATCTTGTGTTGTCACAGGATACCCCTTCTTCTGATCCCGTGTACCAAGGTGAAGAGGAGACCTGGGACACAGTGGGGGCGGTGGCTAAGAGGAGTATCAGCCCGCCTCCAACCACTGTGGAAGTCGTGCCAAGATTGGCACAACAAGGAGCTGGTGCCCACGACTCGCAGACGTCGGCAAAAGAAAGAAGGTCGAACCCTTTGCCGGGCGTTGGGCCAAAGTAGCAGGAGGAGGCCCAGGCGGAAGATGAGGCAACCCCTGAAGTTGGGATTGTAGATATCTCCAGCATTCTGGGTGCCCCGACCGTGACTGCGGTCCGGTCGACCTTGTAAGTTTGCTAGTCTCCCAAGTAGTCGCATGGGTTACCAATCTTTCATGGATGACTAAATGACTTGTGTGATGCAGAAAATCCACGGATTTGTCTTGGGATGGTGATGAAACCAGTACTCCAGCTGGTGGAGATGACCATCGATGGAGGTTCAGGAATCCACACCACCGCCGCAGACCGATGTCGCGGCGGAGGCTACACTGAAGGAAGCTACCTTGGTAGAAGGTATGTGTACTTAGCAACTGCTAGACACCAAGCATAGTAGTCGTAGTCGTAGGAATTGACTTCGTGTACTTTGTGTTGACAGGAGGACAAGCTGGAGGTTCGTGATGCCTAAAGCCGTGGTCATGGAGACAGGCACGGTAGAAGTCGAGCTCGTCATGCCGGTGATCGGGGTGACAAAAGGGATAGCCCCCGAGCCGGGATCTGCAGTAGCCCCCGAGGTCATAGTGGAGGCACATGTCGATGCGCACCTGGGGGTGACGTCGACGAGCCGTGGCGGTATGGAGATATTAGCTGACGACCTTGTTGACACGACCGTTGTTGCTCGTAACCTGGAGTCAATGCACCGCGCAGAGTAGTGGATGAAGGTACATTGCCATACCTTGAGTAGTCTTATATCTTGAGATATATGGTACTCAGTTAATATGTTGCATTGTGCAGGATGTCATTAAAAGATTCCGACAGAAATTTGATATGCTTTAAGGGTACGGCGACACGGTGCTCCGCGCAGAGGCCTTGGAGAAGGAGCTGGACAAGGCTAAGAAGCACTCCGCCCTGCTACAATCCAAGCTTGATGGTGCCTTCGCCCATTACCATAACGAGGTGTAGGAGATGCAAGCGAAGAGCGATGACTTGGTTCCGAAGAACAAGTCTCTACGCCAGAAGAACAAAGGTAGTTGGCTGGCGAAAGTCATTGAGTACTTATTGTCATGCCTTGTTGTGTTCTGTCGTCTTGTCGAGTTGTCTGCAGAGCTTGAAACATGTGTTGATCAGCTGAAGGCATCGGAGACCGACTTGAAGAACATCGTGTACCGAGAGACCGATGCCCGAGACGTACTTGAATATGAGTACAAACAGTTGGATTATGAGTGTACTCATCACATGGAGCTTCGTGAAGCCTCAAATCGTGATCTCATAAACTGTTATAAATCCTTGAAGAAGCTCTCTGAAGGAGCTTGAAGCCTCAGAAGACTGCGAGAGGCTGCATGACCAACTGAAAGAGCTTGAAGAAGCCGCGCTCCCAATTGCTAGGCTTCTGGTGCCTCACCCGGGTGGTCCCAAGATTGATCCACTAATGGATCGTTTGAAGGAAGCCCCCGGGCGTCTGGCAACATATGTGAAGCACTTGGCGAAATTGATGCCGAACCAAGTCTTGGCGTTCATGAAGTCATACTTCCCCAAGGCTCCGGTGGATGTAGTCGCGGGTGGACTTGTAGCCAACTGCACAGAAGACTAGTACAAGGCCCTGCTAGAGGAGATGGCGCCAATTGCTGAACAAGTGGCAGAGAGGCTCAACCTTCAGTAGGAGTACCTGTAGGGTTAGCTTTTGCTAGTGCATGAAAGATAAACAGAGTTGTTAATAACTTATTTGAGTGATGAATTAGAGTCGTCCACGACATGCTTGTGAAACACGTACTCGTTTCCGCCACTTGCAGCGAATTGTCTGGAGTACCAAACCGTGGAGGTCTCGCGAGTAGTAGTTCTCGGTAGAGGGTGCCTGATCAGGAGGCGCACTAAATGAGTTGATTGGAGTTAGCTGCGTCATGCAATCGCTTCTTGAGGGCGTCGAGTACCATCCCGTTGGCGTGCTGATTTGTCTGTTGGCATGGGGATGGGCGACTGAGACATACCGAACGTCGATCCCGCTGTTCTCACAGTACTCCCTGAACTAGTGGTTGTTGAAATTGGAACCCAAGTTTGTGATGATGCGGTGAGATAGTCCGTAACGATGTATGAGCTCATCTAAGAAGCCGAGTACTCTGTCGGTCTTTGGGCAGGTGACCGCTTGACTTCGATCCACTTGGTGAACTTGTCGATAGCCACCAAGACTCTATTGAATCCTCCTGGCGCAGTTGGTAGAGGCACAATCATGTCGACCCCCCCAGCAGGCGAAGGGCAAGGTTGGTGGTATGGTGACTAGCTTGTAGGCGGGGATGTGTTGTTGCTTGGCGAAGTATTGGAACCCTTAGCACATTCTGACGAGTTCCTCGGTGTTGCCCAGAGCTGTGGGCCAGTAGAAGGCTCGCCGGAAGGCCTTGCTGACCAGCGTGCGGGAAGACGCGTGGTTGCCGCAGATGCCTTTATGGATCTCCTCCAAGTTGTCCTTGCCTTCTTCCGGGGAAATCACTTCATGAGTACTCCAGAAGTGGCACCCCGCCTGTAGAGCTTGTCTTCGACTAGTACGTAGGACTTGGCTTGGCGGACCAGTTGCTCGGCCAAGTTCTTTTCTGAGGGAACCTTCTGCTCGCGGATGTAGTCGATAAAGGTTTGTCGCCAGTCTACGTCGATCATCATGACCTCTTGACTAGGTTGAGAAGGTGTTGAGTCAGTGATCGTGGGCGCTAGCTCCGGGATGGATGGCGCGTGAAGCTTGTGGACGAAGACTCCGACGGGCACTTGTGCGCGAGTAGAACCAAGCTTCAACAGGACGTCTGCTGCAACGTTGTTGTCGCGGACGACGTGATGGAACTCGTGGCCATAGAACTTGTTTTCGAGCTTGCAGACTTTCAGGCAGTAGGCATCCATGTTCTCCTTGTTGCAATCCCAAGACTTGTTGATTTGATTGACGACCACTACGGAGTCGCCGTAGACCGGTAGCCGCTTGATGACCAATGAGATTGCGAGGCGGAGCCCATTTAGTAGAGCTTCGTACTTGGCTTCATTGTTTGAGATCGTCCAGAAGATCTGCAGGGCGTGCTTGAGTTGTTCGCCCTTGGGAGAGATCAAGAGTACCCCTGCACTTGTGCCCTCAAGCTTGAGTGAACTGTCGAAGTACATCAGCCAATGTTCTGGTCGCTCGGTTGGAGTTGGTGGCTCATTCTCCTGCCATTCTGCCATGAAGTCGAGTACTGCTGGAGACTTGATGGTTGTGCGTGGATTGAAGTCGATATTGAGGGTGCCGAGTTCAGTTGCCTAGTTAGAGATTCTTCCAGTAGCGTCTTGATTGCGCAGAATGTCACCGAGCGGGTGGTCGGCGACGATAGTGATCGAGTACTCCTAGAAGTAGTGTCATAGCTTCCGTGAGGTGATGAGCACTGCATAGAGAAGCTTCTGTACCGGCTGGTAGCGTGCCTTTGATTCTGATAGGACCTCGCTGACGAAGTAGACTGGTCGCTGGACTGGGTAGGCGTGGCCGTCTTCCTACCGCTCGACAACGATGGCAGTACTGACCACGTGAGTAGTCGCAGTAAGTTAGAGCAGTAGCTGCTCCTTTTTGCGAGGAGCCGTGAGGACTAGTGGCTTGGACAGGAAGTCTTTGAGCTGCGCCAAGGCTTGATCAGCCTCTCTGGTCCATGCGAACTTCTCTTGGTGCTTGAGTAGTTTGAAGAAGGGTACCCCTCGTTCTCCAAGCTTCGAGATGAATCTGTTCAGGGCTGTCATGCACCCGGTTATCTTCTGCACATCCTTGATGCAGGTGGGAGCTTTCATGTTGGTGATGGCGGAGATCTTCCCGGGGTTGGCTTCGATGTCGCGATGGCTGATGATGAAGCCGAGTAGTTTCCCTGAGGGTACGCCAAAGACGCACTTGTTGGGGTTGAGCTTCCACTGGTACTCTCGCAGAGATGCGAAAGTCTGTTCAAGATCAGTGATAAGCGTGTCGGAATTTTGGGTCTTGACGATCATGTCATCCACATAGGTTTCGACTTTCTTGTTGAGCTGCTTCTTGAAGCAGGTCTGGATAGCTCGCTGGTAGGTGGCGCTGGCGTTCTTCAACCTAAACAACATTGTCGTGTAGCAGTAGGCTCCGAACGAAGTGATGAACACAGTCTTCTCCTGGTCTTTTTCCTTGATGGCGATCTGGTTGTACCCGGAGTAGCAGTCAGGGAAGCATAGCAAGTTGCAGCCCGCCGTGGAGTCGATAACTTGATCGATCCGCGGCAACCCGAAAGGGTCCTTGGGGCAGTGCTTGTTGAGGTCGGTGTAGTCGATGCACATCCTCCACTCGTTCATGTTCTTCTTGCGGACGAGGACGGGGTTGGCGAGCCACTCAGGATGGAAAACTTTGCGGATGAAGCCGGTCTCGAGTAGTTTAGCGAGTTCATTCTTGATGGCATCCCGTCGGTCGTCAGCGAAACGACGGAGGTGTTGTTGCTTAGGGGTAGCCTTAGGATCGACGTTGAGTGAGTGCTCGATCAGCCTCCTGGGCACCCCTGGCATGTCCGCTGGTTTCCATGCGAAGATGTCTCGGTTAGCCCGGAGGAAGCTGACGAGCGTGTGTTCCTATTTCGGGTCAAGACCCACCCTAATCATGGTAGTCTTGCTGTTGTCGCCTGTCCTGAGGTTGATGGCCTTCACTTGCACTTCCTCTGATGGTTGAGGCTTGTTGTCTGTGTCGGTCTTTTCTTGGATGTTGAGTTCGGTTGGAGCGAGCTTCTTGGATGCAGCAAAGATCTCCAACATTGTGTTGGGTACTTGATTGGTCACTGCGAGTTCTACGGCTTCGGTGATGTAGTCGAAGGATATCTTCAAGTCCCCTTGCAGTGTGAGTACTCCGGCAGGACTTGGCATCTTGAGTACCAAGTAGGTGTAGTGGGGTACCACCATGAACTTGGCGATAGCTGGTCTGCCGAGGATGGCATGGTAGGAAGTCTCAAAGTCTGCAACCTCAAACTTGATGTACTCGGTGCGGTAGTTCTCCCTGTCTCCCCAAAGGTAACTGGCAGGACTACTAAGCCTAGTGGGATGGCCGCGTTACCGAGGACGATGTCGTAGAAGGGCGATGCACTCTTGGTGAGCATGTCGGTGATGTCAAGCTTCATCTTCTTCAGGGTCTTGGTGAAAAGGACGTTGAGCCTGCTTCCACCGTCGATGAGCACCTTGTTGAGTCTGGAACCCGTAACTATTGGTTTTGGGATGAGTGGAAAACGTCTTGGCTCAGAGAAGCCCACGCGGGAGAAGGTGACGGGTACTTCCGACCACTTTAGAGGTGTCGGTGCAGCTGGTTCAATGTTCAAGACTTCCCGCCGGGTGGCCTTCTGATACCATCATGTGGGTAGTTCGCCGAAGAGGACGTTGACTGTCTTGTCGAGTTCCTGGAAGTCGTTGTTGCCTTCGCCGACTTTCTTCTTGCCTTTTTATTGTGAGGAGGCCGTGGGTCCAGAGTGTCTTGAGCACTCGCCGAAGTTGGTAGCATTGCTCGATGCTGTGGTTCCCCTCCAGATGTCATGGACACTTCTCTTTGAGCAAGTCTTTGAAGCCGCCAGAGGTCTTCTTCGAGTTGTCTTTCACAGGGTGCTAAATAGCCGTGACTGTGTTGTCTGGCTTGCGCTTGTGATTAGGACCTGAGTAGTAGTTGTTGTTGCGACTCCTTTGATCCCTGTTGTTGTTGGTGGTGGTGCTGCTGCCGCCCGTGTTGTGCTTGCTCTTGCCGCAAATGGAGTTGTACTTGGCGTTCGCCTTGTCCTCTTCGTCGGCCCATGACGTGATCATGTCTTTGAGCTTGGTGATAGAACTCGAGCGGCAACGACCGAAGTCTTCAAAGGTACGACAGTGGTAGAGTTCGTCTTGGAAGAGATCAATGACCTCCTTGTCGGGGACGTCGACTATGGTCTCACGCTTGTCGAAGTAGCGCCGCATGTACTGGCGTAGCGTCTCGCCTTATTCTTGATTGACCATCGCTAAGTCAATGCGGGTACCCGAGCGTCCCATGGCACCCACTAAGTTGCTGGTGAACTGAGCCTTGAGATGGTCCCACTCGTTGATGAAGTTCTTGTCGAGGGACTCGAGCCAGGTGAGTGGGGCTTGGTCCAGGCAGAAGGGGAAGAAGAGGCACTTTATGTCGTTGTTGCCACCAGTGTTTTCAATGGATAGTGTGTAGCACCTAAGCCACTGAACTGGGTCTTGCTTCGCGTTGTACTTGGTGATCCAGAGAGACTTGAATTTCTTAGGGAGGAGTAGATGGCGAAGCCGAGCAGAGTAGGTGGGGAAGCCGTCGCTGTCACTGTCGCTGTCGGTTGCTTCTGTAGCCTTTTTGCGACAATTCTCGTCAATCCCGTGGCGGGCATCGTAGCTTGCACGTGAGTTGTAAGTGATGTGGCTATTCGCGTGGCCTCGTCCCCCGTGATCGCCGCCGCCACCGGCTCTTCTACCAGCGTCATGTGATGAGCTCCCGCCGCTGCTGCCCCGCCGCCGCCGTCTCCGCGACTAGTGCTGTCGCGGCTACGGTCGGCGCCACCTTGGCTGTTGCCACCCTGGGAGGGTCCTCCAGCTGAGGACCTAGAGCGGTTGGGGTTTTGTGGTTGTTCTTCACGAGTGCGGTTGCGTCCAGCATCAGCTGGGCTGCGACTGGTAACTTCTTGGTGTTTGGGTTCATGAGTTCTGACAGGGGGTAGTAGGGTGACCTGTTGTCAACCCTCATGAAGTAAGTGTCTTCAGCGAGCTTGGCGACAACTTCGCCTGTGCGGATCCCCTGAGCCTGACATGCTATCGTGGTGATAGACATAAGGCATTGCTCGGGAGTGGTGTGCACCCGGTTGGCGACTTGATCCAGAGCCTCATTAAGGTTCCAGATGGGGAGGGTCTCTCGAAGACGTCTGCGGCGTTCATTCCGCTTCCTATTGCGGTCATGCCGGGCATTCTTGTAATTAGTGGTCTCATCAGCGGGCATGTTGGCGGACACCTCATCTTCTGAGATGTCGTTGTGGTATTAAGCCGCGTGATGAGCCGCGCGACGTGCCGAGGCACCCGGACGCGCGGCGGAGGCGAAGTAGTCGACGATGAGCCTGTGCGAGGCGGAGTAGTCGACGACGAGTGGCGCGACGAGCAGCGTGACGAGCCGCGCGACGTACCGAGGCACCCGGACGCGCGGCGTTGTCGAAGTAGTCGACGATGGGCAGCACAACGAGCCGCGTGACGAGCCGCATGACGTGCCAAGGCACTCGGACGCGCGACGGAGGTGAAGTAGTCGACGACGATCCTGCGCGAGGCGGAGTAGTCGACGACGAGCGGCACGACGAGCCGCATGACGAGCCGCGCGACGTGCCGAGGCACCCCGGACGCGCGGCGGAGGCGAAGTAGTCGACGACGAGCTCGCGCGAGGCGGAGTTGTCGATGACGAGCTCGCGCGAGGCGGAGTTGTCGACGACGAGCCCGCGCGAGGCGCAGTAGTCGACGACGAGCGGCGCGACGAGCCGCGTGACGAGTCGCGTGACGTGCCGAGGCACCCGGACGCGCGGCGGAGGCGAAGTTGTCGACGACGAGGCCGCGCGAGGCCGAGTTGTTGACGACGAGCCTACGCGAGGCGGAGTAGTCGACGATGAGCGGAGCGACGTGCCGCATGACGAGCCGCGCGACGTGCCAAGGCACCCGGACGCACGGCGTAGGAGAAGTAGTAGACGACGAGCCTGCGCGAGACGGAGTTGTCAGCGACGAGCGGCGCGATGAGCCGCGTGATGAGCCACGTGACGTGCCGAGGCACCCGGCGAGCCGCGTTGTCGAAGTAGTCGACGACGGGCGGCGCGACGAGCCGCGCGACCTGCCACGGCACCCGACGCGCGTCGGTGGCGGGCAATCGACGGCGAGCCTGCGCGAGGCGGAGTAGTCAACGATGAGCCTGCGCAAGGCGGAGTAGTCGACGATGAGCGGTGCCACATGCCGCATGACGAGCCGCGTGACGTGCCGAGGCACCCGGACGCGCGGCGTTGTCGAAGTAGTCGATGACGGGCGGCACGACGAGCCGCGTGACGAGCCACACGACGAGCCGAGGCACCCAGACGCACGACGTTGTCGAAGTAGTCGACGACGGGCGGCGCGACGAGCCGCGCGATGAGCATAGGCACTCGGACGTGCGGCGTAGGCGAAGTAGTCGACGACGAGCCTGCGCGAGGTGGAGTTGTCGACGACGAGCCTGCGCGACGCGGAGTAGGCGACGACGAGCGGCGCGATGAGCCGCATGACGAGCCGCGTGACGTGCAAAAGCAACCGGAAGGGTGACGTAGGAAAATTGATTCCGCTTTGACAAGAGCAAGGTGACTTGCTTCAATGGATCTCGGCGAGTCGACGAGTAGATTGATCTTGTTGACGAGGGTCCTTCGAATTCGGCCGGTGGTTATGATCACCCCTACCTGGCATGCCAGCTGTTGGTGTTTTAGACTGGCAAACCTACCAAGAGGGTACCCGAGGTAGTAGATTGTGCGGTGAGGATCGTGATCGGGAGACCGAGAACTCGAAGGTATGCACAAGGACACAGGACACAAGATTTATACTGGTTCCGGCTGCCAAGGTGGCGAACCCTATGTCCTGTTTGGGGGATCAAGTATGGCGCCCTGCGCTTGGTGTTGGCTGAGATCAGGTGCCCAGCTAGGTACCCGACCCTCCTTTATATAGTCTAGGGGGGTTCCTAGTCGGTTACAAGGCAGGAGTCCTATTAGGATTACACGGAACGAGTCCTAATAGGATTACAGGGGAATTCTAAAGGAGTCCGTCTTCTTCCTTTCTTGCATGAGTACCCGGGGAGTATGCCCGACAGGGTCTCTGAGGGTCCTATGTCGCCAGCAGCCATAAAGACTTGGCGGTCAGGAGTACCAAGACTGGAGTCGGTAGTCGCCACCTCGGTTGACGTATGCTCCTCGGTTGGAGCTAGCGGGGTTCCCTCCTGGAATGGGAGTGAGTCAAGGTAGGCGACGCAGCGTGAGTTGCTGTCTGTTAGGTCTGCGGTCTTGCAATCGGGCCAGTAGACGAATCTTCCGGCGGGAGATGATGTTATGACCAAGCCGGTAGCGGGGCCTGACAGCGGTTCCTCGGCGGTGTTGATCTCGGACTCGGACTCGATAGGGCCCGACACGAAGTCGAACTCGTATGAAGAGTCCGAGTAGTAGCCGGAGGCGGGGTTGGTGTCGGAAGAGTAGTCGGAGCCCGACGTGCAGCGAGAACTTCCGCGTGGGCCCTCTACTTGCGTTGCAGAGACAGTATGGGAAGTGCTCGTGGAGTGGGACAGTCTCATATGATGGCTCAGGAGCCGGCTCGCATGCGATGACCCAAGAGGACGTCGAGTTCAAGTAGGATGCGGATCCGTACTCGAAGTCGGTGTGTTGGTTGTAGAGCGAAATTTCACCGAATTTTTCGGCGACCTGAGGTAGATGAATGTGGCCTCGCCGAGATCGGTAACTCGAAGGAAGAGACACGTGGCACACAATTTAGATAGGTTCAGGCTGCAATGTGCGTAATACCCTACGTCCTGTATGTTGTGTAGCTCTGGATTGATTGGGTGTGTTTACAAGATGATGCGGATGATGAGAGAGGGGTCCCTACCCCGTCTTATATAGCCCAGGAGGCAGGGTTACAAGTCGGTTTGAGAAGAGAGTACTAGTCGTGTACGGCTCGGAGTACTTTACATGGATCCGGACATGTACAGATTCTTAACCGAGTACTATTCCTCTGTAGTCCTTGCGCTTCACGCTAGTAGGTACAATGTAGCACAAGTCGAGTAGTACCAGGGGCCCACCGAGTAGTCGGTCCTGGTACCCACCAGAGTAATGGGCCCAGGGATGTCCATACGACAACGTCATCCACCCATTCCATCTCCTAGCCGGGTGGAATCTCCCCAGGCCAAACAACTTCACTTGAAAGCAACAATTATAGCAAGGCTGAGTATACTAATACTCAGCAAGACTTACCCGACAAAAGTTACTTCCAGACATGTAAGGCTTTTGGCTGGTGGGTTTGTTTTGCCAAAAAGCAACTAGGATCGTGAATCCTTACTTTCAATATTTTAGCTCAGATTCTAGTAATTTACCATTACTATAATGAGCAACTAATGCAATCAAGAATTGTACAATACAATTAATTCATGCAGAAGAATTCACATAGTTCCATCATTAAGGGATATCATAGTAGTTGATTAAGCTGTCTCATATGACGGTGAGAGGCCGACAATCGATTGGTTCAAAACCTTGCAAGGTATACCTAACAGAGCGGTGCCTCAATAGAGCGGACACCGACAAAACAGTTCCCAAAAATCCTCGATTTGGGATAATAGCTTACAGTCCCGGGTAGAAGGCTATCTGGCATGCTTCCACCAAGTACATCCAGCCTCACACATGTACCCTCCTCCCGGTTGTGGGCCGGGCAGGAGATAGCTCAATATTAGTAATAGTAATATCCCGTACCATCTCATTAAGGTACTAGACTTACCGGTCCCATTCCGACAAGTGCTTAGTACATTCAAAAGCTTAGCCCACGGAGGAACTTGACGAGAACCCAAATCCCATGCTCTTACCACATGAGCAATTCATTTATAAAGATTTATGATTCCAACATAAGAACCTATTCTCGCGAGTGATGAACATCACTCGACTTTTATTAGGTCCTTAGAGCATAGCATCTAACGACCTAGCATATTAGTGAAAGAACATAGGCACCTAGGGATCATGCAACTAGGGTTTCATTCGTGATTTGTAGCTCCGGCAATCCTACTGTCGACCCGCATGAAGTAGGCATCCTCAGCGAGTTTGGCGATGAGGTCTCCTGCACAATGCCCCTGAACGGCTCGTCCTATCCTGTTGATGGACATGAGACATTGCTTAGGAGTGGTGTGGCTCATATTTGCAATTTCGTCCGAGGCCTTGTTGAGATTGCGGATGGGTAGAGCTTACCGAAGCCGCTGGCGTCGGTCTGCTCGCTTCTTGTTGCAGTAGCATCGGGCTTTGTTTGCTTCAGTAGTCTCGTCTGGGGTGTGTTGGCTGATTCCTCGTCATCTGAGATGTCCTCGAGGTACTGATCAGGTCGGGCCTCCGAGGTTCCAGCTTCTGTGGTCGCCACGAATACTTCGCGATCGGGCGTACAGAGTCCGGAGTCAGTAGTTTCCACCTCGGTTGACGGGTCTCCTCTGCATTCGAGGTCAGGGGTGTCCCCTCCTAGAAGGGTAGTGTCACAAGTTACACGACGCAGTGTGAGTTGTCATCTGTCAGGTTTGTGGGCTTATGGTCGAGCCAGTAGACAAATCTGACGGCAGGAGTAGACATGATGACCAAGCCAGCGGTAGGACCTGACAGCAGCTCCTCGGTGGTGTTGAACTCGGACTCAGGCTCGATTGGATCGAATCCGAAGTTGAACTCATAGGAGGAGTCTGAGTTGTAGTCGGGTACGGTGTTAGATTTCAAGGAGTACTCGGAGACGACCTCCTTGTAGACCTGGCGCGGAACAAGCACGTCCACGTAGGCCATAGTAACGTTGCAGAGCCCATGAGGGAAGTGCTCGTAGGGGAGAACCGGTCCACACGACGGCTCAGGAGCTAGCTCGCGTGGTTCGATCAAGGTTGGTGTCAAGTTCAAGTTGGAGGTGGATCCAATCTCAAAGTCGGCGACTTGGTTGTAGAGCGAAAACTCGCTGAATTTTTCGACGAGTTGACCCCTTACGACTTCGGGAAGCATCACGAGTCCGGTTCCAAGTCCGAGGTCATGGTGAGATAGTGCTGGAATGATCCAGCACCGTCAGTGGTGCAAACCTAGAAGCCGAAAACAAAGGTGTCGCCGCAGTTGAAGGCGGTTGTTGGCTTGATGACGATTGAAGCCGTCGAGTTTACAATGAGATCTTCGGTGAGATCCCCTACCTGGGTGCCAGCTATCGGTGTTTTAGACCGACAACCTACCAAGGGGAATACCCGAGGTAGACATTTGTGGCCTCACTGAGATCAGGAACAGGAAGGAGAGACACGTGGAACACAATTTAGACAGGTTCGGGCTGCGAGTTGTGTAATACCCTACGTCCTGTATGTTGCGTAGCTCTAGATTGATTGGGTGTGTTTACAAGATGATGACGATGAGAGATAGGGGTTCCTGCCTCGCTTATATAGTCCGGGAGGCAAGGTTACAAGTTAGTTTAAGGGGGCAAGTACTAGTCGTACACGGCTAGGAGTACTCTTCATGGATCTGGACATGCCTAGTTTCCTAACCGAGTACTAGCCCTCTAGTTGCCTTGTGCTCCACGCCGTCTTGCACCGTGTAGCCCAAGTCGAGTAGTCTCGGGGGCCCATGCAGTAGTCAGTCCTGGTACCCGCCTAGGCAGTGGGCCCAGGGATGTCCATATGAAACCGGTCCTACACCAAACTTTTCAAAACCTACCCGAACCACTTTGAAAACCTTCAAAATGCTCCAAGGTGCCCAAATCATGCACAAACTTCTCCCCCTTGTTGACAATGCATGAGTCAAGGCAAAAATCGAAAAGTTTCAACCTAGAGCTTCTCAAATAGACAAAATTCATCACAATATGCTACACATATCCACATGAGTAAGTTAGATACTCCATAGCTTTGTATGAACATAAACTACAAGATCACCAAGTTTCACAACCATTGGGCAATGCTAAGATAGAATTGTGCATTGAGAAAAAATACCCTCTCATGAGCAAAGTCCTAACCATGAGCATAACATGTCAAAACGGTAGGGCCACACAAACTTCATGCTAGGACAACCATTCTAAGCATAAGGTCACCATAAACACCCACAAGCACCTCAAGTCATGTCAAAGCCACCGAGCCATGTGCCTACTTCTATATATGAGACTTCTCATTGATAAGCAACATGCAATGGTTTAACACCCAAATGCAATTTAATTTAGCACATATGACATGGGAACATATTTTCCAAGCAAGAACCATTCCATTTTCAGATTTGTATTTGGTACATGAAATGTCTTTGCGACAAAGAGGAACTTATGCCCCTCCACAAGATAAAGCAAGCAGGATAAACATTCATGATGACAAATGAGCCTTTGGCCCCAAATGATCAAATTAAGTTGTCCAAGTACAAATTTAGCATAGCAATGCCACAAAAACATGTCAAGATCATATAAAGGAATTTACTCACAAGAGAACATACATATAGCATTTTTCGAAAACATATCCAACAACCATGGGTATAAATCAAGATCATCAAGAGCTAAGCCAAACTAACCATAGCATAACAAACTAGCTCACAAGATCATATATAGCACATCATGGTGAACAATGTATATGAGAGAAGCATTTCCTACAACAATGCATATGGTACAAATGCATGCAACCTAAGATACTAAGATGCCTATACATCATGATAAATGCAATGCAAATGCAAACATGCACAAAAGGAAAGCTATACATATGCAACAAAGGAGCTTCACCACCAACTCAATAAACCAACCACACACAAAGCTCACATACAGTCGGCTCCTCGTGGGGAGGCAAAAGGGCTTGACACCATCAGTAAAAGAGCACAAAACTCACAAGCTCCTCCTAAACACATGCACTAGGGCCAAAGAGCATACAAAGCTTACCCTAAGCACACATGTAGAGCAAAGAGAACACTAAGCACACATGCTCCCCCTAAACACATGCACTAGGGCAAAGAGCATACAAAGCTCACCCTAAGTACACATGATAGAGCAAAGAGCAAAATGAACCGAGTGGTTTGACCAATGCCACACACTTGATGGTCACAAATTTACTTTCCTTGATCATTCCTTCAGAAGTCCCTTGTCCTTGTTCACCATCCCCGAAATTGATGTACCTCCTTGACACCACCAGGGTATGAGGCCGGAGAACCACCCTCAAAATCAACCAAATGCTCTCCGAGCCTCCCACCTGCAACTCAAAACCAAGAGCGAGAGTGAGCAAACGACTCAACACTAGGGTTAGTACCAAAAGTGTCAAACCAGTGCCGAGCCATTTCCTCAAAAGTGGGGTTAGAAACATCCATCCTACCGCCCCTATCAAAACTGTGATCCATCCTATAAAACCTAGAACCACCATGGGAAAACCACTCCCGTCTCACTGGAGGAGTATGAGCACCACGAAAGGGAAAACGTGGTATGTAGCCCCTTTGAGACTCAAAGCTACGACCTCTCCCAAACTCATATTGACCACGAGGTGGAGACTATCTATCAAACACACCACCAGACTCAAAGAGCCTACCATCTGCACCATGACCAAAGGAACTAAAACCACCAACACCATGACCTCGAAAATCGAACTGCCCAGAAATATGGGGAGGGCCAGTCTGACCGCCTAGCCAGGCCGGTCTGAACACCCACCCCCCTTGGGCAGGGCCGGTCTGACCGCCTAGCCATGCCGGTCTGACCGCCCTCTGCAGACCACCACCTCGGCTACGAGAGCTCCTATCTCCCCATGCAGAACCTTATGCACAAAACCCTTTCCCTTAAGTAGTGGCATACGAGGCTCATTTATACCATGAGAAGGGTGGTACCTGTCCTTGTTCGCCCACTCCTTAGCCATTCTCGCCTCTCTTTTTCTCTTAGAGCAAAACTCTCTCTTATGATCATCCTTCCCACAAAACTCACAACATAAACAAATTGGTTTTGGCTTAGGCTTGTGATGAGGCTCTTCACAAGGCTTCTCACTAGGCTTCCCACTTAGTTTTTCATTTGGCTTCTCACTTGGTTTTTCTCTCGGTTTAAGTAGCTGGTTTGACTTGGGTGCAAACTGGTTCTTAGGTGCATTTTGTGGTTCTCTCACCATTATTCTCACCAAACTTATCAGATCCCAAAGCCCAACCATTAAAGCGCTTAAAACTAGCAATAATCGTACCAAGCTAGGCTCCTGACTGGACAACCAACTCAACAGCTCACGCAACTTATCATTCTCATCTTGCAAGTGATCAACACATTTTGCAAGTTCTAAATCGTCATAGCATGCAATTCACAAGTAGAGTAGGAAGTAGGAATAGGTGCTTTCTAATCAGCCTCAAGCGAAACAATGCGAGAACGAAGCTCAGTAAGTTTTTCATACAAAACAGGGCAAGAAGTGCATGCACCAAGCATAGTGGGTCTAGACTGCAGCTCAGCCAACTCAACCCTAAGCACATCTAGTTCCTCACACTTGGAGGAATGCTTTTCGTTAAGAGCAGTCAAATCAACTAGGAAAATAGAGCAGTCAGAACAATCAACCTCATCAGAAACAACATGACTAGCAAATCTATCTCAAGCTTTGCATCAAGGTTCTGTGTTTCTAGCTCAGCCATCCTATTCCTAGCATCTTCAAGCAAATCCCTAAGCTATTTCCTCACCTTCTTAGCCTCTCTAAGCATGTGATAGCGGTTATCAAGCAAGTCAACCAACTCCTCATCCCCCTTGCATAATGAAGTGAGCTCATCACATACCTCATCCTTGGAATCTGAGTCAGAGGCGTTCTTCTGGATTCTCTTGCTGCCAGAGTTGTGCACCATGCCGCAAAGTTTTTCTTTATGTAGCTTCTAGGAGCCTTGCTTGCGGTATAGCAAAGGCCATTGAACTACTTGCCGAAGTCCTTCATCTTCTTTTTCTAGTCCTTCCTCTTGTCGTCCTCTTCTTATTCTTCACTCTAGCTTGATGATGCGTTCTCAGAGTCAGAGTTGACGTCGCTCGATCTCTTGATCTTCTCTCGGGTCCGTGCCTTCCTCCCATGTTCATGCTCCTTCTTCTTGGATCTTCTTCCTTTGTCCTTGGACTTGTGCTTGTTGTGGTTGTTCACCTTCAGACACTTGGCGAAAAAGTGTCCAGTCTTGCCGCACTTGAAGCACGCCCTCGAGTTCCTCCTTGAGTTCACCCAGTTGTCTTGCATCCTCTCCATGTCAACAGTGCTAGCTCGTCCTCTCCAAGTACATCAAACTTCTCATCTGACAATGACATCAAAGAGGACAAAGAGTACATCATGGAGGATGGGTTAGCATTAGTCATAGCACCAGAACCTCCGACGAGAGCAAGACTATCAGAGTCAGTCGGGCTCTCAATCTGGGCTGTCACACCACGATCCACCTTAGCCGACTTGAGCTTAGAGAATAGCTCGTTCACCGTCAGAGTGTCATACTTCTCGTACTCAAGAATGGCCTCGACCTTTCCATCCCATATTGTACGATCCAGTGAGTGCAAGACCATCTGAACATATAACTTGACAAGGTTCTAGTAGTTCTGAATAAAACTTCATAACTTAAAAACCAGAGCCCCAAAAATTACCAAATTTTTGTAGCAACTTAGCAAGGTTACAAGGCACATCTTTGGTACTCAACGGTTGATCTAGAAAGGTTAGGAAAGTGCTTCAACTAAGCAAGGTTTCAGATTGGTTCCTGGAAAAACAACATGATAGAGGTTCAATAAACTGAGCATAACTTGAGATATACAGAAGCTATGACCGTCAATTTTTGCAAGCAAAAACTTGATTTGATATGGAGCAACTTTGGTAGATATCATCTAGTCAAATTAATTCTTGGACAGGGTGCAAAAATCAGGCAAACAACTGCATTGGGTCTTTGGACAACAACACATCTACACATGTGAAAGGCTATGCAAGGAAGTCACACAAGTTCACCTTAGAGAGCACATAAACATCTATAGGGTTCATTTTTAAGTTTCCACAAATTTTTAGCATGATGCAAGACGTCCTATTCTTCCTCACTCGGCGATCAAGCCGAAAATCGATGTTAGTGCCAGTGGCAAGGCATATACGCGTTTCTCCCTATAATAACTAGTCGAGAACTAGTCGATGCTCACTTAGAGACTTACGAAACGTGATTAGTGTACCTGGAGAAGATCACAGAATACAACGAACCTTTCATGCCATCACTCACGAAAGCATCCACATACATTACCGTTCACTATAGAAACGGTACCTGTGTGTTTATCGCTACATGGGCAGCATCCAACCTCAGACACCCTCCGTTTGAATGGAGTGTATCCGTGCCTTGCATATTCGTAATGCGGAATGCACACGTATGGCAAAACGTGGCGACATCAGAACCCATGACATGTTCATCTTGAATAGAGCATGTCATCCTTCGTATGACTCACATACAGAAAGCACATGTATAAGACACGTGGGCATCCAACCAAGAAGATAGGATCCATGGAATATATCACTCCATCAACCCTCGCATACTTGTGATGCGGCACAGCACACGTATGAAACACGTGGCTTAAGAAGTGCTGGAAGTTAGTAAAATAAACCATATATTTGTAAGCCACCTGAAAGAACCCAAAAATTCCCTCTAGGGCCTCTCTGTCTTTTCCATCCTTAACGAACCAACATATTTTGCAAATACAAACAATCTCGGCTAGTTTTATTCAAAAACATGTGATTAAGATTGTTAATTAAACTCCGGTGCATATAATCACTCTGATACCCGATGTGACAACCCGCCCAGGAAAATACCGTACTAGTGCCTAAAACAATCCATTTTGGTCATTAAGCGATAATAAAGTATTATCCTGTCGTAAGTTTTCGGGTCAAAGCCCGGTAGATCAATTGGGTAACACATAGAGGATGGAACATATGCATTAAAACTCACACGAAGGCGAGTCCAGAGTACAAACACAAACTAAATCCAAATTGCCCTGAAGGGTTTAATTATTACAAACCATGGTTCATGATATGATAACTAAAGATTCAGAGTTTTAAAAACAGCGGAAAATAAACTAGCGATATGGTAGATATCACAGGAGGCCATCCGTGATGCCATCACTCGTCGGCATCCACCCATTCTAGATCCCACCTGGGTGGAATCTCTCCAGGCCAAACAACACCTGCAACAACATTTTAAATAGCAAGGCTGAGCATACTAATACTCAACAAGACTTAACCGTCGGGTGATAACTACATCACCAAACTCTAGACATGAGAGGCTTTTTGGCCGGTGGAGTTCTTTTGCTGAAAAGCAACAAAGAGTAGGTCCTTACTTTCAATATTTTAGTTCAAGTTCTATTTAGTTACCATTTCTAAGTTGAGCCATCTATTGCAATCAAGAATTGTACAATACAATTGATTACTCACAAAGTTCCATCATTAGGGGATATCATGGACAGTTGATTAAGCAGTCTCAGATAATGGTTAGAGGCCCACAATTGATTAGTTATTAACCTTGCAAGGTAGACCTAAACACAAAGAAGAGTGACCTCACCAAGAGTTCACCAACCAAGCGGTTCCCAAAAGTCCTCGGCTTGGGATCGAAGTTTACAGTCCTGGGTACAAGGCCATCTGGCAGGTCCCACACTGTACACCCAGCCTCACAAATATACCCCCTCCCGGTTGCATGTCAGACAGGTGAACACTAAAGATTAGTAAGGGTTAGATCCCGCACCGTCTCGATAAGGTACTAGGCTTACTGCTCACATTCCAGACAAGTGCTTAGTACGTTCAAAAGCTTATCCCACAAAAGCCACTGGATCGGAGCCCAAATCTCTTGCTCTTACCACATGAGCAATCCATTTATAAAGATCTTATGATTCCAACATAAGAACCTATTCTAGCGAGTGACGAACATCACTCGACTTCTACCGGGTCTTATAGCATAGTAGCTATCGACCTAGCATACTAGTAAAAGAACATAGGTACCTAGGGATCATGCATCTAGGGTTTCGATTCAACTCCTGAAACATAAATGCACAAACATACCAAAGGTAATTGCATAATTTTAAAAAGAAGGGTTAATGATCCGGGGCTTGCCTTCGTTGGCAAGGTTGGCCTTGGGCCCTTCTGGACTTTGGTCCAGGTCCTGAGCTACATCCACGTACTGCAGCTCACCGTCAGCATCTTCGTCTCCTCCTTTCGGCATGAACGTATAGCTACCGTTGGGAAGATCTACACGAGGATGCAAATGCAAGATTTAATTGACAGTTTTAATTCAATTAATTACCAAACAAGACATGACAACCATGGGGTGCATGGTTGACCACATTCACCTAGATAACATGCATTCAACATACTCTTCCAATAAAGGAACAATATGTTGTTCTTTATTAATTATTCTTTTTGATAGTGACTGTGTACATATTTATGCAAATAAATTAATTTAAACTCACAAAACAGTTTGGGTGGTGACACTTAGCTTCTTAGCATGATTTACATCACACATAGGGTATTTATGTGTGGTGTTTGTGGTTTTCCAATTTAACTTAATATTAAGCTTTAAATGGCTTCCATTGCTTTTATGCATAAATAAATTCATAAAAATTCACTGGGGGTGTTTCTGAAGCACTACAAACCTAGTTTAAGCCACTGAACAAGGTTTCAAAATTACATGACCTATAAAGTAAATAGATCAAAAATAACAAATTCTAGCTACCAAAGCAACAAAAATACATATAAAAAAACTACACAACAAAAGGATTCCAACTTTCTCTCACTGATTCTCTAACTCAAAACAATGCTAGGAAAACAACAAACACATCCAGAGCTACTCCAGATCTTGAGCTATGCATTTATATTTAAAACTAAGCATTAAATAAAGAATAAATATTTCTGACAGATATAAAATCATGGTTCATTCACCAGAGGTGCACTTTGGCATAAAAAGATCATAGTCTGAAGTTGAGCACACAAATCTATTTATTTTTAGCTACAAAAATCATTTGGACAAATTCATCTTAAATACGAAATAAATCATATTAAAAGATTTACTCAGTTACAGAACATATCCAAAAGATTTAGGCATGGCATGCCAAAAGATTTAGGCATGGCATGTCTCGCAACATATCCAAAATTCAGCTACAGAACACATGCAGATTTTGAACCATAGCAGATCTAGGTTAAACTATTTTCAATTTTTCACGCAAAATCTAGTGGCCAAAAGTATGGTCATGCTTTGCGAACATTGTAGGGTTATTCACAGGGAGACCAACAAAATTGAGTTTGCATTTTTCTGATTTCTCTATGATTTTCTATGAATTTTCTAAGATTCAGCCAAACACTAAACACTATTTAAGATTCTAACTTCACGGGGGTCCCTGGAAGTTTTCAAAGTCTCACAGATATGCCCTTGCTTTGCATCTAAGCCCTCGCAAAGAGTCCAATCCTTACAAATCTACCCTTCCGCCTCCGGGTGAGCTCGCCAGGGGCGATGGCCGGCCAGGCATAGCCAACAAATGGGACAAGGCCTCATGGATGCTCAACAGAGCTCGATTAGTGGTGGTGGGTTGGTCGAGAAGTCACCGGTGAAGGCGCGCGGTGGTGCCAGGCAGCGGCGGACGCTGCGGGTTGAATTCCGGCAAAGTGAGGAGGAATGCGGGGCAACAAGCGAAGGGGCAAGCTTCTACAAGGTTTAGGTGAGGTGCTAGAGTGGTCAGGCGGCGCCAAAAGCAAGCGGAGGTAGGAGCTTGGCGGCGGTGGCTCCAATGGCTCCGGTGAAGCTCGGGGAGAAGGCAGCGGCGCGTGTACGCGTGAGGAGTAAAGGAGGCGGGGTTTTTATAAGTGGCAAGCGTGCAGGGGAGCAACACTTCGCGGTGAAGGCTCCCTCGGCGAATATGCCGCGGGTACGTCGGCGCGGCCTCGGCGGGCGTCCGCGGCAGGGGGGGTCCGGCATCGCTGGCGTGCGTTTGTGCCGCGTGGCTTACGCTGCTCCCCCAACCAAGGTGCCGGCTCGGGGCGTGTACGCAGCTGACGCCAGTGTCGGGCGCGCACAGTGCTAGCCCAGCCAGGCCCTGGGTAAGGTAGTGCACAACAGTGACGCGACAGTGAAGTGTGGTGCCCACGCATGCACGAAGTCGCGCCGAAGCGCACTCAGCTTCGGTTAAGCCCCATGATGACATGTTTGATCGTGTTTTGTTCAAAAATTCGAATTCAAACTTCATTTTCGACAGATATGAAACTTGTAGTTGAGTCATCGCTCTACACATTAGGCACAAACCGAACTTGTTTTGGATTCGAATTGGAAGAGGAATTTGAATTCCAAGTTGGAGAAAAACTTGGCTCGGGTGAATAGTAAAATCGAGTTTGACTTGCAATTTTGAGCCCTTTCCTCTCCAAATTTGATATGTCGCCAATTATGAAAAGTGTGTCCCTCGAAAAGACAAACAACTTTTGTATTGGTCGATTTTGAAGTGTTTAAGTGAAAATTTGAACGCGTCAAAAGTTCTAAGGAAGGCTCAAGGACATTAGGGGTTTTGACCAACCATTGACTAGGGTTTGACCACTAATGCGTGTTGACTCGCTTAAGATGATCATAATTGACTGTTGATTAGGCTTTCAAGGTGATGACCCAGATTGACCAAGATTTGACTCAAGTCAACGTGTTTGACTTTGTTTGACTTGGTCATTAGCACTGATGATGCTAATTAAAAACCTGGGGCGTCACAGTACGGGACCACACCATATTGGTCCTCATGTTGTTCACAACTACCATAAACCGCTGGAACAAGGCGTCAATTGACTCACTAGGAGATGAGTGAAGTTCTCGTACTCTCTCCTGTAAGTCGCATATATCTGAGCTTGAACCTGAGCATTTCCAGCCGGAGCATCCTTCAACTACTCCAAAATCCTACAAGACAAGTCATCTGTCTCAACCTGATCAAATTCAGATGAACACACAGCATGAAACAAGTAGTTCACCACATTTTGGTTGGCATTGTGCATGTCCCTTGATCCTGGAGCAAGGAAGTTAATCGGATAAACATAAGTTGTGTTCACCGTAACGTCCCAAAGGATCTAACCCTTGCCGCGGAGGAATGCAGCCATCCGCCTCTGCTGCATCTTGTAGTTTTTCCATCGAAGTGCGAAGGACCCGATGCCCGTTCCTGGTACTCCATCTTTGGATCTTAGACTGTTAGAGTCCTAAAAGACCCGTAACCGGCTCTGATCCCAATTGAAGGACCAAACTGGCGACCAGAGAGGTGGGGAGTGAATGGGAGTGACTTCTCCAACAAGATGAACTATGTCGGGTACCCAAAATCACATGCTCCGCACACAACCTTTTGTTTGCCAAGACCACATAGCCACTGGAGTGCTACTAGTCCTAGGAACAAACCTAACCTGCAAGCACAACTTTTACACACACACGGTAGCGGAACCAATTCGTAAGCTGCTTGCTTAGAGGGGGGCGGTTAGACCGGGTATGCGGGCGGTTAGACCGCCTCCAACTGGTAACTAGGAAACCCTCCGAACCACTTGTTCCAGGCTCCAAAACTCTCCATGGCTTCAGCCACAAGATCCTCTAGTCAAGGCCGAGCTAGCTACCAGAATATCTTGGAGAAAACAAGAACTTCACAAAAAAGTCCTAGGGAGGTTAAACCTCCTATCAGGGGTGGTTTAACCTCCTATATCTAGTAAGAATGACCTCCAAGAAAAACCTTGCTAACCGGCTGAAAACCAACCAAGATTTTGACCACAGAATCATCTAGTCAAGGCTAACAAGCTCCAGAAGATCTTGGCAAAAATCCATACTTTCATCAGAAGAGGCAGGGACGGTTAGACCACGTGCCAAAGGCGGTTAGACCGCCCTCCCCTAGGGACAAAGAGCCTGGTGAAAACCAAGGAAAACAGACTCGAAATGCTCTAAGATTTCAACCATAGAATCCTCTAGTCAAGGCCAACTTGCTACCGGAAGATCTCGGCCAAAATCAAAACTTTCTCCGGCTGAGCCTGGGGCGGTTAGACTGCCCCCCCATGCGGTTAGATCACCCTCCCCAAACAGAACAGGAAAAACAAGAACCGTGGGTCAACCCTCAACTTTGCACCACCGATCTCCCGATTGACCCAACGGATTGCGGCAAAACTTTGGGGATGCCTAGTTCACCTCGTGGACGATCTCTCCCTCAAAGGAATTTCACCAAAACGCTCTCAATCATGGGGAATTGCAAATCTCGTGGCTCAACCTCAAGAACTTACCCTCCACCGAAAACCACCAAATCGAAGAGCTTTCCATGGGTTTGGAGGGGCAAGGTCACCATGAAAAGAGGCACAAGGTCCTCATGTGTAACTCCCACACCGAATCCCCCAAAGAAATTCCTCCAAAACTCCACCATGAAAATCCCAAGAAAAGGCACCAAAAATCACCAAAAAGGGAAAACAGGAGAGACAACAAAAGCCTTGAGGAACCACGCCGAATCTTCAATACATAACAAGAAAGGTTCATACAAGGTCTAGCTTGCCTCCCAATCATCCATCCCTCTCTCGAGATGTCACCATGTAGCTCTCAAGCTAGTCCTAGAGAATCCTAAGGCAAATAGGAAATGAAAATAGCAAAAAAAATAAGCTAGGGTTTCAAGAGTTGGCTGCCATCCATCCCTCCAAGTGTTTATATGGGGGCAACAAAAAGACTAAACTACCCTTACTAGCTAACTAGGGATACATGCCCCACAAGGGCAATTTCAGAACTCTTCAGTTCAGCACTGTCGGTGTTTTAGACCGGCAACCTACTACGGGGAGTACCCGAAGTAGATGATTGTGACTCGCCGAGATCGGTAACTCGAAGGAAGAGACACGTGGCACACAATTTAGACAGGTTCGGGCCGCGAGGTGCGTAATACCCTACGTCCTGTATGCCGCGTAGCTCGGATTGATAGGGCACGATTACAAGATGGTGCAATGGTGCGCCGTGAGTTGTATGAGAGGAGATTGGATGAGGGGATCGGTCCCTGCCTCGCCTTATATAGTCCGGGAGGCAGGGTTACAAGTCGGAGTAGGGAGAGAGTACTAGTCGAGTACGTCTAGGAGTCCCCTATACAGTGCGGAACATGTACAGCTCCCTAACCGAGTACTACTCCTGTGTAGTCCTTGTGCTCCACGCCTTCAGGTGCCGTGTAGCGCAAGCCGAGTAGTCCCAGAGGCCCACCGAGTAGTCGGTCCTGGTACCTACCGAGGTAGTGGGCCCAGGGAGGTCCATACGACAAGCCCCCGAGTACTTTGTAGTCGAGAAGGATAGCTTCAAATAGTCTTGACGGCCCTAACAACCAGTCTTCAAGCGTCCCCAAGTGCTGCAAGTCAAGGTCCTCAAGAGTAGTCGAAGCATCCCGAGGCTGGAATGTACTCCAGCTGATGTTTGAGCAATCTTGAAGTCTTCTTGAGTAGTCCCAAGCGTCCTCGAAAACTGCCTTCGAAGGTCTTCAAAAACTGCCTGTCTTGTCTTGAAGCCGGAGCTGTTATGGAGGTGCGACTTGCAAAACCGCACTCCACATGGAGTAGCCCCCGAGCCTCGAGCCGCGGGCTCTGGCTGAGGGTCCATCCGAAGTTTTGGCAAGAAAATCCCGAAAAATCCGGAGAGAAAAAACCGAAGGACACGTGGCACGGAGCCCCCGAGCCTTGAGTCGAGTACTTCCTCTCGAATTGAAGGGTCTTCTTGGAGAATGTGTCCTGAGATGCTCTTGAGACTAGCCGCTTCCCAGGTAGTCGAGTAGAAGTAGCCGAGCCCCCGAGGTGAGGCGCGTCAACTAGTAGAATACGAAGAGTCGCGTGCAGCCGCTGAGTCAGCCGCGCGTGGACTTATCCAGCCGCCCGTTACGGAGCCGTTTTGGCTTATAAATAAGAGCCAAAACCCTTAGGGTTTTTCACCCATTCGAGCCGCAGTGATTCCACTTGAATCTTGAAGCAAATCCACTCCACCGCCTACTGCCGCCGTAGTAGATCCGAGCGCGCCGCCACCCGAGGCCTGTAGGGTAGCCCCCGAGCGGATGCGAGTGAAGACACCTTGTACTTGGAGGATGAAGCCGTCGCCGTCCAAGGCGTCCAAGGCGGCCGGGAAGAAGAGGAGTCGTGCAGAGGCCGCCGCGGCCGCCACTGGAGCGGCGTCGCCCATGTCTCCACCGCGCGCTGATCCGAGCCGCGAGTGGAAGAAATCGAAGGTCAAGACGGAGGACCTGCTGACCCTGCTGAACAGCAGGTTCATCAGGGAAAAGGAAGTCGACATGTGGAGATCCGCCGCAGGAGATCCATATCCGATGGAGAAGGTCGAGGACGAGATCCCGATGTTCTCGCGCTTCGTGGAGCGCGGTCTTGCGATCCCAGCAAGCGACTTCTTCAAGGGGCTGCTCGGGTACTACGACATCGAGTACCTGAACCTGAACCCCAACGGCATCTTCCACACGTCGGTCTTCGTCCACTTCTGCGAAGCCTTCCTAGGAATCAAGCCGCACTGTGTGCTCTTCCGGAAGTTCTTCCGCGTCAAGCCTCAGCCCAGCGCCTCCAACCCCAGAGTAGTCGGAGGGGCCGGAATCCAGCTGAGGGAGGACGCCGCGGAGCAGTACCTGGCGTACAAGCTCGTGGACTCCAACACGGATTGGAAGACGAGATGGTTCTACATCACGAACCACCATCCTGGACTACCGAAGCCGAGCGGACGGCAGCCCAGGCACCGAGATTGGTGGAACACGGAGCCCACCATGCAGGAGGGCATCCAGCTCCCCGAGCTGCTAGCACGCATCAAGACGCTCAGGGATGCGGGACTGAGGGCCGAGCACGTGGCCTTCAGTTTCATGAAGCGCAGGATCCAGCCGCTGATGGCGCGGGAGACTCTGGGCTTAGAGTACACCGGCGACGACGACATGTCGCGGATGCCGGGGGGCGAGCTGGATGACAACGACATCGTCGAGAGGTTGACGAGGATCTTCAAGGACATGCCGCCGTACACGGCGTGTCCGGTCGAGGAGTACTCCGCCGCGCGTTCGCCCAAGGAGGTGAGTAGTCGTACTCTCCTCGTCGAGTAGTGAGTACTCGTAATAGAGTTGCTGACGTCTTGTGTCTTGCGCAGGATGATGTGAAGCGGTTCGTCTCCGAGCCGCAGCCGCCACCGAGCGGGATTGAGATCCCGGTGGAGGGGAAGGTGAAGGAGCGCCTCGAAGTCGGTGAAGGCGACGATACCGTCATCGTGGAGGATACCTCCGATGACGACGACGAAGACGAAGAGACTCTTCGGACTGCTTCCCGGCCGCGGTCGAGGTTTAGCCACCCGGGCTTGCCTCACGTGCCGCCGGTTCAAGACCCTCCGCTAGCACCGGAGGCTAGCCTTGCCGCGCCGCCACGGAAGCCGCGCAACCCCGCCAGGAAGCGGGTAACGAAGAAGCTAAAGGTCTCGGAGACCACGCCTCAGGAGGTAAGTCGTCTTGAGCGGAGTAGTCGAGTACCCATTGTTTCGAGTACATTGCTGACGAGTAGCCTTCCTTGTGTGCAGGAGGTGCCGTCGTCGGAGCCCGTTGAGGAGGGCGACGAGGGCGTGTGGGACCCGGTGGGGGAACCGGCTGGAAGCCGTAGTCCAGCCCCCACCATTGAAGAACTCTTGGCGCAGCTGGAGCGCCAGCCCCCTGCTCCGGAAGAGAGCAGAGTACCCGTGGCCGCCGCCGTTGGAGGGGTGGTGGCTTCGGGAACGCAGGAGACGTCTGCGCCGGCCGCCGCCGCCGTGGAGGAGGCGGTAGCCGCAGAGGCGGGGAAGAGACGCCCGCCGAGGGTGGACTGGTGGATATCGCCAGCATCCTCGGTGCTCCGGCCGTGACCATCGTCCGGTCGAACTTGTAAGTACCATATCCTCACGAGTAGTACTAAATGTAGTAGTCGATGTTTGCCTGACGACCCTTTGTGAATACTTTTGCAGAAAATCCACAGATCTGAGCTGGGATGGGGACGAGCCCTCATCAGTGGTGGCGGAAGAAGTCGCGCCGCCCGTCGAGGAGGCTGCTCCCGATGCCCAAGCCGCGACTGAGCCCCCGGCTACCGAAGGGCCGCTGCCGGAGGCGGTCGTAGTCGAGGGTGAGTACCCTTCTGAAGCTACAAAGCTCCAGGATGAGTAGTCGTAGGCATTAATGCGCGTGTCGTTTGTTGGCAGGCGCTGAAGGAGGTGATATCCCTGCAGGGGTGGCCATGCAGGAGTTGACGCCAGAGGCCCCGGAGGCTGCAGAGAGAGCCCCCGAGCCCGTAGCGGAGGTCGTCGAGAAGCCTGCCGGGGGAGAGGCGGTCACCACGTCGCCAGAGATTGCTCTGGAGGTGGCTATCCGCTCCCCTGAGATCCAAGACGCGGAGCCTATCCGCTCAGCGCCGATGACGGAGGCTACGTCGAGTAGCCGCGGCGGGATAGAACTGCTGGCCGACGATCTCGTCGAGCCGGCAACGGTGGCCCAGCACCTGGAGGCGATCCGGCGAGCCGAACAATGGATGAAGGTACGTAGCCGTAGCCTCCTGAGTAGTCAATCCTTTGCCATTGAGTACTCTTCTTGACTCGAGCTTGTCTTGTGTAGGACGTCGCGGAGCGATCCCGCGAGAAGTCGAACCTGCTGCAAGGTTACGGCGACACAGTGCTCCGAGCCGAGGCCCTGGAGGAGCAGCTCGTGAAGTCGCGGAAGCACGCGGCCGCCATGCAATCGAAGCTCGACTCGCCAAGTACCACAATGATGTCATCGAGCTGCAGGCGAAAGGCGACGACTTGGTGCGGAAGAACAAGGGTCTCCGCAACAAGAACAAAGGTACATCCTTCGACTTGTCGAGTACTTGTTGAAAGCCGAGAAGCGTCTGACCCGCTGTTGCGTTGTTGTGTTGCAGAGCTTGAGGGCCAGGTGGAGCAGCTGAAGGCCTCGGAACTGAGCATGAAGAACCTCTTCTACCGGGAGCAGGAAGCCCGCCAGGTACTCGAGCTCGACTACAAGGAACTGGCCTTCGAGTGCGAGAAGCACATGGAGCTGCGGATTGCCTCTGACAAGGATCTCGTCAACTGCTACAAATCTTTGCAGAAGTTGAATGAAGATTGCGAGGCGCTCCGGCCCGGCCCGAAGGATCTTGAAGAGGTCGCTCTCCCGATCGCGAGGCTCCCGGTGCCGCACCCGGCGGCCCCAAGATCGCTCCTCTGGCGGATCGACTTCGTGAAGCACCAAGCCGGCTGGCCGCCTACGTCAAGCACATGGCCAAGTCGATCCCAAAGCAAGTCCTGGCCTTCATGAAGTCGTACTTCCCGAAGGCTCCAGTGGAGGTGGTCGCCGGCGGGGTAGCCGCCAACTGCTCGGATGAGCAGTACGCAGAGCTGCTGGAGCAGATGGCTCCCATCGCAGAGCAGGTAGCCGAGAAGCTGAACCTCTAGTAGCCCTGCATAGGTAGCTAGTTGCCGTAGTTGTGCGGGAAACATTTGTAATGAATTGTTCATGTATCAATGAAATGAAATTTTCCAGCAATGAGTACTCGTAGTCGCGATCTCAGAGTGTGGAGCGCCCATCGTGGAGTAGGTGCGAGTAGTGGTACTCGACTTCAGTAGTCCCGTCGTAGGGAGTAGGCAGTAAATAAGTTGATGAACAATCAAACTTTATTACTGAAGAAGTACACCTGGGTGGCCAGGGCCGTAGTTACAAAGTAGTCGCCTGGACCCGGAGGCCGCTTACAGCTAAGTAGCGCTGGAGCGGGTAGCCGCTTGCAGCAAGTGATCCGTAGGTAGCCGTGTAGGCTGGATCGCAGATCCGTAAGTAGCCGCGCAGGCTGGATCTTGGAGTGTGGTCTCTTGGTAGACCGCTGCTAGAGTCCTTGACGCTCGTCGCACCCCATGGTCCGTAGGTAGCCGCACGGGCTGGACCCTGGAGAAGAGTAGTCCAGAGACTGGAGCCAGGACCCGAAGGGTCGCTTGCGGCGAGGGGTGTTGATGTAGTCGATTGGACTTGCACCTCGGAGTAGTCGTGTCGACTAGGCGTAGAATCGACAGAGTTGGTCGATGTTCCACGAGTTGTTGACGTCTTCGCCTTCAAGTGTTTGGAGGCGGTAGGAGCCCGACCCGGTCACCTTAGCCATGGTGAAGGGGCCTTCCCAGGGGGAGCTGAGCTTGTGAAGTCCTTCCGTGTTCTGGATACGGCGGAGGACGAGATCCCCAACGTTGAAGGAGCGTTCCTTGACGTTGCGATCATGGTAGCGTCGGATACCCTCCAGGTACCTTGCTGATTGGACGAGGGAGGCTCAGTGAGCTTGTTCGAGGCTGTCGATGTCAACTCGTCTGCTGTCTTCTGAGACGCCTTCGTCGTAGTGCTCCACTGCTGGCGAGTTCCATATGACGTCGGCAGGGAGGATGGCTTCGCAGCCGTAGACCAGAAGTAGGGGGATTGCCCGCCTGGCTTGGATGGTTGAGTCCGCAGCCCCCAGAGTGCGTTAGGTAGTTCCTTGATCCACTTGCCCCCTTTGGAGTTAGCAGCGTCGTGTAGCCGCTTCTTGAGGGCGTCGAGCACCATCCCATTGGCGCGCTCGACTTGTCCGTTGGTCCGTGGACGGGCAACTGAGACGTACCGGACGTCTATTCCGCTGTTCTCGCAGTACTCCCAGAACTGGTGGTTGTTGAAGTTGGACCCCAGGTCTGTGATGATGCAGTGGGGTAGCCCATAGCGGTGTACGAGTTCATCCAGGAAGTCGAGTACTCTGTCGCCCTTGGGGCATGTGACCGGCTTGACCTCGATCCACTTGGTGAACTTGTCGATAGCCACTAGTACCCCGTTGAATCCTCCCCGGCGCGGCTTGGCAGTGGCCCGATCATGTCGAGCCCCCAGCAGGCAAAGGGCCAGGTTGGCGGGATGGTGACTAGCTTGTAGGCTGGGACATGTTGCTGCTTGGCGAAGTACTGACATCCTTGGCACCTTCTGACGAGTTGTTCGGCATCGCCCAGGGCTATGGGCCAGTAGAAGGCTCGCCGGAAGGCCTTGCTGACCAGCGTGCGTGAGGACGCGTGGTTGCCGCAGACGCCCTTGTGGATCTCCTCCAAGATGTCCTTGCCTTCGTCGCGAGGGACGCACTTCATGAGTACTCCAGAAGATGCGCCCCGCTTGTAAAGCTTGTCTCCGACGAGGACGTAAGACTTGGCGCGGCGGACGAGTTGTTCGACCGCGTTCTTGTCCGAGGGGACCTTCTCGCTCGCCGAGGTAGTCGATGAAGGGTTGCCTCCGGTCCACGTCGATCATCATGACCTCCCCGTCCACCGGTTGATGGGCCGGGACAAGGGTCGGTGGCGCCGGCTCCGGATGGATGGCGCGTGAAGCTCATGGACGAAGACGCCCGCGGGTACTTGAGCGCGGGTGGATCCGAGCTTCGAGAGGACGTCCGCTGCAACATTGTTGTCGCGGACGATGTGATGGAACTCGAGGCCATAGAATTTGTTCTCGAGCTTGCGGACTTCTAGGCAGTAGGCGTCTATGTTCTCCTTGTTGCGGTCCCAGTACTTGTTGACTTGGTTGATGACCACTGCGGAGTCGCCGTAGACTAGTAGCCGCTTGATGCCCAGTGAAGCCGCGAGGCGGAGCCCGTGTAGGAGAGCTTCGTACTCAGCTTCGTTGTTTGAGACCTTCCGGAAGATCTCGGGGACGTACTTGAGTTGTTCGCCCGTTGGAGAGATCGGGGAGTACCCCCGCGCCCGCGCCCTCGAGGTTGAGTGAGCCATCAAAGTACATCACCCAATGCTCGGTCGCACGGTGGGAGTAGGTAGCCGGTTCTCCCGCCACTCGCCATGAAGTCGACTAGCGCTTGCGACTTGATGGCCGTGCGTGGCTTGAAGTCGATGGTGAGGGCGCCGAGCTCGACAGCCCCACTTGGAGATTCTTCCGTGGCGTCTTGGTTCCTCGTGATGTCGCCGAGCGGGTAGTCGGTGACGACGGAGACCGAGTACTCCCGGAAGTAGTGCCGTAGCTTCCGCGAGGTGATGAGTAGAGCGTACGGGAGCTTCGCACGGGCCGGTAGCGAGCCTTGGACTCGATAGAACCTCGCCGACGAAGTAGACCGGGCGCCCGGACCGGTAGGCGTGGCCGTCTTCCTCGCCGCTCGACCACGATGGCGATGATCGACCACGTGAGTAGTCGCAGCCTAGGTAGAGCAGTAGTTGCTCGCCCTTGTGAGGAGCTGTGAGGATTGGAGGCTTTGACAAGAAGTCCTTGAGCTGGGCAAGGGCTTGATCCGCCTCTGGAGTCCACACGAACTTCTCGTGATGCTTGAGTAGTTTGAAGAAGGGGAGGCCCCGTTCTCCTAGCCTCGAGATGAATTCGTTCAATGCCGCCATGCACACCGTCGGCCTTCGGACGTCTTTGATGCTCGTGGGAGCTTTCATGCTGGTGATGGCGGAGATCTTCTCGGGGTTGGCTTCGATGCCGCGCTGGCTGATGATGAAGCCGAGTAGTTTGCCCGAAGGGACGCCGAAGACGCACTTGTTCGGGTTGAGCTTCCAGCGGTACTCGTGTAGCGATGCGAAAATCTCTTCAAGGTCGTCGATGAGGGTACTGGAGTCCCTGGTTTTGACAACCACGTCATCCACGTAGGCCTCGACGTTCTTGTTGAGTTGCCGCTTGAAGCAGGCCTGGATGGCCCGTTGGTATGTAGCGCCGGCGTTCTTCAACCCGAATGACATGGTCGTGTAGCAGTACACGCCAAACGGGGTGATGAATGCGGTCTTCTCCTGGTCTTCCTCCTTGATTGCGATCTGGTGGTACCCGGAGTAGCAGTCGAGGAAGCAGAAAGCAGTCGCGGCCCCGCCGTGGAGTCGATGACTTGATCAATCCGCGGCAACCCGAAGGGGTCCTTGGGGTAGTGCTTGTTGAGGTCGGTGTAGTCGACGCACATCCTCCACTCGTTCGAGTTCTTCTTGCGGACGAGGACGGGGTTGGCGAGCCACTCAGGATGGAAGACTTCTCTGATGAAGCCGGCTGCGAGTAGCTTGGCGAGCTCCTTCTTGATGGCATCCCGTCTGTCGTCGGCGAAGCGTCGGAGGTGTTGTCGCTTAGGGGTGGCCTTTGGGTCGACGTTAAGGCAGTGCTCAATCAGCTCCTTGGGCACTCCTGGCATGTCCGCTGGCTTCCATGCGAAGATGTCGCGGTTAGCCCGAAGGAAGCTGATGAGCGCGTCTTCCTATTTGGGGTCGAGGCCGGCCCCGATGGTGGTGGTCTTGCTGGGGTCGCCTGTTCCGAGGTCGACCGTCCTGACGAGTACCTCCTCAGGTGGCTAAGGCTTGTTGGCACTGTCAGACTTCTCTGGAATGTCGAGTTCGCTCGTGGCAAGCTTCTTCGACGCTGCGTAGACCTCCATCATCGCGTTGGGTACTTGATTCGTTGAAGTGATCACCACGGCCTCTGTATCGCAGTTGTGGGAGATCTTCAAGTCCCCTTGGAGGGAGAGTACACCGGCTGGACTTGGCATTTTGAGTACCAAGTAGGTGTAGTGGGGCACCGCCATGAACTTGGCGATAGCCGGCCTGCCGAGGATGGCATGGTAAGAGGTCTCGAAATCCGCGACCTCGAACTTGATGTACTCGGTACGGTAGTTGTCCCGAGACGCCCGAAGGTAACTGGCAGTACCACTGAGCCCAGTGGGATAGCCGCGTTGCCTGGGACGATGCCGTAGAAGGGCGTACTGCCCTTGGTGAGCATTGGGGTGATGTCGAGCTTCATTTTCTTCAAGGTTTTGGTGAAGAGGACGTTGAGCCCACTTCCACCGTCGATGAGCACCTTGTTGAGCTTGGAGCCCGCCACCGTTGGCTTCGGGACGAGGGGGAACCGTCCCGGTTCGGAAAAGCCGGTCCATTGGTCCGCGCGGGAGAAGGTGATGGGTACCTCCGACCACCCGAGAGGGGCTCGGAACCGCCGGTTCAATGGACATCACTTCACGACGGGTAGCCTTCTCGCTCCCGCCTGGCCGGCGCTCCGCCGAAGAGGACGTTGACGGTCTTCTCGGGTTCTTGGAAGTCATTGTTGTCGCCGTCCTTCTTCTTGCCCTTCTGGTCGTGAGGGTGCGGTGGCTCCGGCGTATCCTTGAGTGCATGCCTGAGCTGTTAGCACTGCTCGGTAGTGTGGTTGCCGTTCGGATGCCACGGGCACTTCTCCTTCAGCAGGTCTTTGAACCCGCCAGAGTTCTTCTTCGAGTTCCCTTTCGCAGGGCGCTGGATAGCCGCGACGGTGTTGTCTGGCTTGCGCTTGCGGTTGGGACCCGAGTAGTTGTTGTTGTTGTTGTTGCGGCCGCCTTGGTTTGCATTGCTGCCGCTGCCTCCGCCCTGGTTCTGCTTGGACTTGCCGCGGATGGCGTCGTACTTGGCGTTGGCCTTGTCCTCTTCATCCGCCCAGGACGTGATCATGTCCTTGAGGTGGGGGATGGACCTGGGGCGGCGACGACCGAAGTCCTCGAAGGTGCGGCGATGGTAGAGCCCGTCCTGGAAGAGGTCGATGACCTCCTTGTCGGTGACGTCGACGACGGTAGCACGCTTGTCGAAGAAGCGGCGCATGTACTTGCGGAGGGTCTCGCCCTGTTCCTGTTTGATCATGGCCAGGTCCATGCGAGTACCCGAACGGCCCATGGCGCCCGCGAAGTTACTCGTGAACTGCTCCTTCGACCGGTCCCACTTGTCGATCGAGTGCTTGTCCGGGCCGACTCGAGCCATGTGAGTGGTGCTTGGTCCGGACGAAGGGGAAGTAGAGGCATTTGGTGTCGCCGTTGCCGCCGCCGTTCTCGATTGAGAGGGCGTAGCATCGGAGCCACCGGATAGGATCTGCTTCGCGTCGTACTTGGTGATCCCCAAAGGTTTGAACTTGTCGGGGAGGAGCAAGGTTGCGAAGTCGAGGTGAGAAGGCGGGGAAGCCGTCGCCCTCGGCGGCGGTGGTCGACTTCTTCCGCCGCGGCTCCTCAATCTTCGCGGGCGTCGTACCCACCGTGCGAGGCGCCGCAGGCGTGGGCCGTTCGCGTGGCCTCGGCCGCCGCGACTGCCGCCGCCTCCAGCTTTCTTGTTGGCCCCGTGGTTGGAGCTGCCGCCGTTGCTGCCACCGCCATCAGGGTCGTTGCCACCGCCACCGTCCGGAGCGCGGTGGGGGACAACTTCTCGGTTGCCATGTCCTGCAGTGAAGGTCCGCCGGCGTTGGAGCGGCGGCGGTTTGGCTCGACTGGAAGGTCAGCTCGAGTACGGTTGGGGCCAGCGTTAGCGCTGCGACTAGTAGCTTCGTTGTCGCGGGGTTTGGCCAGAGGAGGTTGGCTCACTCTGTTGTCGACCCGCATGAAGTATGCTTCTTCAGCGAGCTTGGCGATGACCTCTCCGGCGCGTGTGCCCTGAGCCTGGCGTGCGATCGTTGTGATCGACATGAGGCATTGCTCAGGGGTGGTGTGTACTCTGCTCTCGACCGCCTCGAGAGCTTCCGCAAGGTTGCGGATGGGAAGGTTGTCTCTGAGCCGCCGGCGCCGTTCGCTACGCTTCCTGTTGCATTCGTGTCGGGCATCCCTGTTGGCGACGGTCTCGTCGCGAGTGCATTGGCGCACGGCTCGTCTGCGGCGATGTCCTCCAGGTATCTGTCCTCAGCTGTGCCTGAAGGTCCCAGGGTGTCGCCGGCAGCCATGAAGACTTGGCGATCGGGGGTGCCAAGGCTGGACTCAGAGGGTGCCACATCAGTTTGTGTGTTGGAGTCAGCCCGGGCTAGCGGTGTTCCCTCCTGGAACGGTAGTGAGTCGATGTACGCGACGTAGCGTGAGTCTTCCTTTGCCAGGTCAGCGGGCTTGCGGTCAGGCCAGTAGACGTATCTCCCGGCCGGCGTTAATTTTATAACCAGCCCCGAGGCTGGCCCTGACAAGGGAAGCTCAGTAGGGTCGTCCTCGGACTCGGAGTCCTCAGGGTCCGACCCGAAGTCGAACTCGTAGTCCGAGTTCGAGTAGAACTCGGAGAGAGGGTTGGAGTCCGAAGCGCGGTTGGGGACGGCGTCGGAGTCCGAGTTGTACTCGGGTACGGGCTCCTTGCCGGCCCGGCGCGGAGTGGGGAGCCCCCGCGCGGGCCCGACCGAGGGTGCGGGGGCCGCACGAGGAGGGCTCGAGCGATGAGGGAGGCCGCCTGCGATGGCTGAGTAGCCGGCTCGCATGCGATGGCCCATGGCGACGTCGGGTTCGAGTTGGAGACGGACTCGAGCTCGAAGTCAGCATGGTGGTTGGAGAGCGAAATTTCGCCGAACTTGCCGGCGAGTTCGCCTGTGACGACTTCGGGAAGCGTCACAAGGCCTGTCTTCGAGTCGGGCTGCATGATCAGGCGGCGCTGGAAGGAGCCCGCACCATCAGCAGTGCAGACCCAGGCACCAAAGACGAAGGTGTCGCCACGGTAGAAGGCGACAGTTGGCTTGAAGTAGACGGAAGCCGTCGAGTTCGCCATGTGATCTCGAGCGAGAGCCCCTACCTGGCGCGCCAGCTGTCGGTGTTTTAGACCGGCAAACTACTACGGGGAGTACCCGAAGTAGATGATTGTGACTCGCCGAGATCGGTAACTCGAAGGAAGAGACACGTGGCACACAATTTAGACAGGTTCGGGCCGCGAGGTGCGTAATACCCTACGTCCTGTATGCTGCGTAGCTCTGGATTGATTGGGCACGATTACAAGATGGTGCAATGGTGCGCCGTGAGTTGTATGAGAGGAGATTGGATGAGGGGGATCGGTCCCTCGCCTCGCCTTATATAGTCCGGGAGGCGTGGTTACAAGTCGGAGTAGGGAGAGAGTACTAGTCGAGTACGTCTAGGAGTCCCCTATACAGTGCGGAACATGTACAGCTCCCTAACCGAGTACTACTCCTGTGTAGTCCTTGTGCTCCACGCCTTCAGGTGCCGTGTAGCGCAAGCCGAGTAGTCCCAGGGGCCCACCGAGTAGTCGGTCCTGGTACCTACCGAGGTAGTGGGCCCAGGGAGGTCCATACGACAAGCACCATCAGACGGATGCGCATCCACCGCAAGGCTGCGTAACTCCAACACAACTCTTGCGATCATCCTGCTTGTCCTTTGCTTCGAAGCTTCATAGCGGCTGCGACCCGGGCAGTCAGACCGCGCCCTGGGCGATTAGACCAGCCTAGGTGTCCGCACTCCCTCGTCGAGTCTTCAGCCTCAGTTTTGTGGCTCAACTGAGTAACCTAGTGGTTTTTTGGTAAACCACTGCAAACCCCACAAACTCGGTGTAGCCTCCGCCAATTACCACTCATGACTCAGCTCCCACGTTGTCCCGGCTCGACCTTGGTTTTGAGCCTTAACCAAGAAACCGTTAGACTTTATCTTGTTGTTCTTTCCACCATGTGGTCCACACATGACCTCGTCGGCCACCGGGTCCCTCGAACCAAGTCTACTTGTCTTCTTCACACCTGGAGGCCTCACCGGCAACGACCTTTTGGGCTTGTTCTTCACCTGCACCAATACCAGTCAAGCTGCAACCTGCACCTGCAATACTTAGCCAAGAGTCAGTACACACCACGTTGCCAATCACTCATCACATGAGGAAGCGACCATCCACCGGTCCTCAAACCACACAGGTCCTCAAAGTACCATGTACTCCTTATGCTTATGATGAATAGAAGTGCTAGCGCTTTTTCCATTTTTCCACATCATAAGTACGACTTTTGAAAAAAGATTAATTGATGCGAGTGATCCTAAGCAACAAACCATTTTACGGTTCCCGACCTAAAAATCCCTTATTGCTTAGGGGCTCCATCCACGGCACGACTCCCCTCTCCTTTTAAAACGTAAAGTTTTTCATGAAAAAACTTTTCGAGGAATGTCGCGCTAACTCAAGAGTAGAGAGGGAGAAACCAACAACTATCTGTCTACGCTCGGTCGATGTAACACCCTGAATTTTTCGATTTTAGGATGTTATTAGGAAGAATAGTAAAAGAACGACTTTCTCATAATTTTAAAATTTTGCCAAACATTTTTTTATTTACAAGAAATTTAGAATAAGAAAATTAATTGATTGTTTTTTATAAATTAAATAAAATGGCCCTCTGAGTGTTGCATTCATTTTAGTTGAATGGTTTTTGGTTGATGTGTGTTGAAGATATCAAATAAAAAGATCAAACGTTCAAGTCCTAAAACCACCCTCAAACCCTCGCTCCCTCTCTCTCTCTTTTCTAGCCCAGTCCGCCCTAGCTCTCTTTTGGCCCAGCTCCCTAGCTAAGCCCCTTTTCTGTTGATTTTTTGTTTTCCTCCCGCAGCCCGGTTTGGCCCAATCCACCCTGCCGACCCGTATTCTCCACCTTTCTCTCTCCCTCTCTCCCACTCGCGACAGGTGGGGCCAACTGTTGGGGTCATCCCCTACCTCCGGCCGCCCCCATCTCCGCCATGGTCGGCCGCACTGCCACCACCCCAGCCTCCCCCACTCCTCCCCTCCCCTTCCATGAGCCACCATCAACGCGCGCTGGCGCACTCACGCCATCGCCGCTTCCTCTCCTGCCTGTAACACCCTCGACTTGAGCTCAACCGCCTTCGATCCATTGATGGCCGCCACCGCCCGAGCTTGTCCCACCACCTCACCTCACTCCTCCCCTTCAATCCACGCCCCTCCAAACGACTGCAGAACCACAAGCCGGGACTAATCCACACAATACGGTGCAGCAAAGACGGAATCTGTAGAGCATGAAGTAGCAGAACCCAGAGGGATCTCTTCACAAGTCCAAGAAGAACAAGAAAGGACAAGGGTGTGCAAGGCACTCAGCAACTCGGCTGCAAGAAAACTATATGTAGTTGTCTATTCTCAATTAATCAAAACTGAGTTCTTTGGGGTACATAGGGGGTATTTATAGTAGCAACAATACTTCGAGATGGGTGTGGGATAAGTGTGAACTACAACAACCACATTGGGAGGTAGAAGGCCAACTGGTTGAAGCATTCACGAAGTAGTCTTCAGTTCTCACGCGTCCTTTTAGCTTCTGCGCAGTCTTCTAGTAAAATGGCCATTACTCCTAGCTTAGAAGTTGAAAGGTGTGTCATTTGTTGGGTTGGTATGTTGACTTCAAGGTGCTTCTAGGCCTGTATGGGTTGACCCCTGTTTCTTCCTGAGATGGTACAAACTTGGACGTGAAGTTGATTCTTCTACAGCGTAACCCTGAGTCTTGTGTGCGTAACCCTTCTCAGCTTGGGCAGCAGTCTTGGGGTCTTCTATGTAACCTTCCGCGTCCTTCACGTAACCTAGTGGAGATGCCTCTTGTGTAAACATGAGTAGGAGTAAAGTACAAGACTTAGGTAGTATATGACTCTCATTAATATTACAATGTAACTCAGAGAGGAAAGCATGCACCTCATGTTGAAGTTTCTTTGTACGGTTGCGCGTAACCAAACCTTCATTCACTTGTACTTGTGTATCCAATGCTTTCGTAACTGATTTTGTGCTTGATTCTTGATGCGTAACTAGAGGTGGATTTTGTGTATCCAGCGATGCGTGTGGTGTAACCGAAGCATCCGGGTTACGTATGGCTGTGATGTCCTCATCATCCTCCCCCCTTGATCCGGAGTCGTCCTCAACTCTTCAAATCCAAAGAATGGAGATAGATCGGTGATATTGAAGCTTGTACTTACACCATATGAACTTGGAAGATCAATTTCATAGGCATTGTCGTTGATCTTGCGAAGCACTTTGAATGGTCCATCGGCGCGTGGCTGCAGCTTGCTCTTGCGTTGGTTGGGGAAACGATCATTGCATAGGTGTACCCAAACCAAGTCTCCTTGATCAAACACAATCTTCTTGCGACCCTTGTTGGTTCGCTTCTTGTACATCTTGGTCATCTTCTCAATGTTAACTTTTCTCGTTCATGCAGTTTCTTGACAAATTCATCACACTTGCTTGCGTCGAATTTCACTCATTCCTTCATAGGTAAAGGCAAAAGATCGATGGGAGCAACAGGTGTGAAACCATATACAATCTCAAATGGACAAAATTTTGTGGTTGAATATACCGCCCTGTTGTATGCAAATTCCACATGAGGCAAGCTTTCTTCCTAAAGATTCAAGTTCTTCTTGAGAATAGCCCGCAACAATGTTGACAAGGTGCGGTTCACAACTTCAGTTCGTCCATCCGTTTGTGGGTGACATGTCGTGGAGAATGATAATCTGGTTCCAAGCTTTCCCCACAAGGTCTTCCAAAAGTAGCTCAAAAATTTTGTGTCACGATCAGACACAATTGTCCATGAAACTCCATGTAAACGCATAACTTCCCTGAAAATTAATTCAGCAATGTGTGAAGCATCATCGCTCTTATGACAAGGAATAAAATGAGCCATTTTGCTAAAGCGATCATCCATAACAAAGATTGAATCCCTCCCCCTCTTTGTTCAAGGTAAACAAAGAACAAAGTCCATAGAAATATCTTCCCATAGTACACTAGGAATAGGCAAAGGGGTATATAAACCATGAGGGTTCAAGCGGGACTTAGCTTTGTGGCAGGTTACACAGTGTAACCTGTATCTATCCACATCTACAGCACCTGCTCTGTTTTCTTACCACCAAAGTGACCCATTAGTCCTCCGGCATGAGCTTCCTACAAAAGCAAAGGACGAACAGAGCAATATGGGATGCAAAGTTCATTAGCACGAAATAAAAATCCTTCATGCAAATGGAATTTTTCCCAACCCTTGCCAGCACAACATTTTGAAAATGGTTCAGCAAAGTATGAATCAGTAGCATACAAGTCTTTAATACTATCCAAACCAAAACTTTTAGCATCAACTTGGGTTAGCAAAGCATGGCATCTAGACAAAGCGTCTACAACAACATTATCCTTCCCTTTCATGTATTTGACAAAATAAAGAAAATATTCTATGATTTCACTCTATTTAGCATGTCTTTTGTTCAGTTTTAGTTGACCTTTTAGATGCTTCAATGATTCATTATCAGAATGTATAATGACCTCTTCAGGCAAAAGGTAGTGCTGCCAAGTTTCCAAACTCCTCACAATAGCATAAAGTTCTTTATCATAAACGAAATAATTCAAAGTTGGACCACTTAGCTTTTCACTAAAATATGCAATGGGTCTTCCTTCTTGTATGAGCACGCCTCTAATCCCTACACCACTTGCATCACATTCAATTTCAAAAGTGTTACCAAAGTTCGGAAGTGAAAGGAGTGGGGTTGTTGTCAATTTCGTTTTGAGCTCGTTAAATGCATCTCTTGTGCTGCACCCCAATGGAATGGCATGTCCTTCTTTGTTAACTCGTTGATTGGGGAAGCAATGATACTAAAATCTTTAACAAACCGACGGTAGAAGTCGGCAAGTCCAAGAAAGCTTCGCACTTGGCTCACATTTTGTGGAGGCAACCATTAACGTACATCCTTAATCTTCTCTTCATCAACCTCCACGCCTTGAGCTGAAATAACAAGGCCAAGATAGACTACATTATCGGTGCAAAAGGTGCACTTGGCAAGGTTAGCAAACAAGCATTCCTTCCTCAAAACAGCAAGCACACATTTTATATGTTCAACATGTTCATCAAGAGACTTACAGCAAATTAATATGTCATCAAAATAAACAACAACAAATTTGCCATTGAATGGCCTACGCACATGATTCATTAAACGCATGAAATTACTAGGTGCATTGGTCAATCCAAAAGGCATCACTAACCATTCATACAAACCAAACTTGGTTCTGAAGGCTGTTTTTCATTCATCTCCTTCTTTAATTCGAATTTGATGATAGCCACTTCTCAAATCAATCTTTGTAAAAATGATAGCACCACTAAGTTCATCAAGCATGTCATTGAGCCTAGGTATGTGAGGATCATGTGTGGTTCGAGGACCGGTGGATGGTCACTTCCTGGTGTGATGAGTGATTGACAACGTTATGTGGACTGACTCTTGGCTAGGTATTGCAGGTGCAGGTTGCGGCTTGACTGGTGTTGGTGCAGGTGAAGAACAAGCACGAAAGGTCGTCGCCGGTGAGGCCTCCAGGTGTGCAGAAGACAAGTAGGCTTGGTTCAAGGGACCCGGTGGCTAGCGGAGTCAAGTGCGGGCCGCATGGTGGCAAGAACAGCGGGACGAAGTCGTGGATGGTTTCTTGGTTGAGACTTAAAACCAAGGTCAAACCGAGCCTACGTGGGAGCCGAGTCATGAGTGGCGATTGGCGGAGGCTACACCGAGTTCGCGGGGTTGCAGTGGTTCACCAGAAAACCACTAGGTTACTCGGTTGAGCCCCAAAACTGAGGCCGAAGACTCGACGAGGAGGTTCGGCCACCCAGGCCGGTCTAACCGCCCAGGGGGGCGGTCTGACCGCCTGGCCGGTCTAACCGCCCAGGGGGGCGGTCTGACCGCCCTGGTTGCTGCCGCCGAGAAGCTTCGAAGCGGAGGATACGCGTCGGGATCGCAAAGCTTGCGTCGAGGCTAAGCAGGTTGCGGTCGCTGGGCATCTGTCCGATGGAGAAAATCTGAATACTTCCAAATTTGCCCTTAAGGGGCTTGTATCCCAAGTTATTAAGTAAGGGTAGTTTAGTCTTTAGCGTGCCTCCATATAAACACTTGAGGGGATGGATGGCAGCCAACTCTTGGAACCCTAGCTCATTTGTGTTCTCATTTTTGTCCCTATTTTCCTCTAGTTTTCTAGTACTAGCTTGAGAGCTTCATGTGAGATCTTGAGAGAGGGATGGATGTACGGGCGGCAAGCTAGACCTTGTATGAACCTTCATGGTATGTATAGATGATTTGGCGTGGTTCCTCAAGGTTCTGTTGTACTTTTCCCGTCTTTCTTTGTGGTGATTTTCGGAGCTCTGTGTTGTGATTTTCTTGGCGCAGTTTTGAGGACGATTTCTTGGGGATTTTGTTGGGTGTCACGTATGAGGACGCTATGCCTCTTTGGCTGGTGACTTTGCCCCCCAAATCTTTCTTGTATCGACTCGATTTGGTGGTTTTTCGAGTTGCTCGAGTTCTTGCCCTAGAGAGCCGAAATCTTCCATTCTTCTTGATTGTGAGCGATTCGGGTCGATTCCTTTGCGCTAGAGGTTTCCCAGGAGGTAACCCAGCTATTCTCGAAGTTTTGCTGCAATCCGTGGAGTGATTCGGGGGATCGGGCGATGGGAAGTTGAGAGTTGACCCGCGGGTAGGTTTTCTGGAAGGGGCGGTCTAACTGCCTAGGGGGCGGTCTAACCGCCCTGGGCTGTCCAGGTCGAGGTTTTGATTTTGCCGGATTTTCTCTGTGAGTTGGTTCGCCTTGATCAGAGGAGCGTTCAGGTGAAATCTGGGGTCGTTTTCGTGTTGTTTGCTAGGAGTTCTTGCTTGGAGTTCTTTGCTGGGTACAGGAGGTTAGAACGCCCCTGGTAGTCGGTCTAACCGCCCCTAGGCCCGTGGGTGAATTTTTGGTTTTCGCCAAGATTTTCTAGTAGCTAGATTAGCCTTGACTAGAGATTTTTGTTGGTGAAACCGTGGTGCGTTTTGGTGCTCGGAATAGGCTTTCCGGAGGATTTCATGGTCACCAGGCGGAGGCGGTCTAACCGCCCCCATACCCGGTCTGACCACCCCCCTCCTGTCAGTCGGCTCGTGAGTTGTTTCCACTGCCATGTTCGTATAGAAGTCGAGGTTGCTGGTAGTGTTTGTTCCTAGGACCAGTAGCACTCCAGTGGCTACGTGGTTTTGGCAAACGGAAGGTAGAAGTGCGGAGCGTGTGATTTTGGGTGTCCGACCGAGCTAGTTCATCTTGTTGGAGTTTCGATGTCCTTCGAGAAGAATTTTCATCGGCTCTCATTCACTCCCCCACTCTCTGGTCGCCTAATCAGTCCTTCAGTATGGGATATCTATACCTTATTGTAATGTTATTTATGGCTCAACAATCAACACACATTCTCCATGAGCCATTTTTTTAGGAACTAAAAGAACAGGAACTGCACAAGGTGAAAGACTTTCTTTAACATACCCTTTGTTGATGAGCTCTTGTACTTAGCGCTGAATTTCTCTAGTTTCCTCCGGGTTGGTACGGTATGGTGCACGGTTTGGGAGAGAAGCACCAGGAACAAGGTTGATTTGATGTTCATTCCCTCTCTTAGGTGGCAGCCCTAGTGGTACTTCCTCCAAAAACTCATCTTCATATTCCTTTCGCACAACAAAAACAACAGTAGGCAAAGTAGAGGGTAAGTCATTAGTAGAACGAAAATTGTATTTGCACAAGAGTACAAAAAACATGGCATTGGGTTCACTCAATTCTTTTAAATCCCCTTTCGTATCCATCATAACTAATCCCTCTTTTCCATGTGGCTCGGTTCGTTGCAGTTGTGGAGTTTTATTTGGCTGTGGAATCACTCCCTCACTATGTATGTGGCTCACTCGTAAGTGGTTCTCACTCTTTTGCTGTTTTCGTTTTGGATCATCCATCAAAATTTCCTCCGGCAAAAAAGGAAGCAAAGTGATGCGCTCTCCTTTGTATTTGAGAACAACCTACTTAGTACGACCACAAATCTCAATATCACGGTCATACAAGCATGGCCTTCCCAGCAGCAATTGGCATGCTTGCATTGGCACTACATCACACTCCACTTGATCACTATATCACCCAATAGAACAAGAAACAGTCACAATATTACTCACACGCAGCGTACCACACTCATACAACCACTGAATTTTATATGGAGAAGGATGACGCTGATATTTTAACCCCAATTTCTCAACCAATTCTTGACTTGCTATATTATTGTAGCTGCCACTATCAACAATGATTTGATAGTGCTTGTCCTTGATCATGCCTCGAGTGTGAAAAAGATTGTGTCGCTAATTATTCTCCACTTTCACGGCAGTGACACTAAGAACCCATTGAGAAATGAAACAATTATTATCACCTTCATCGGGTTGGATCTCATTTCCATCATTCCCATTTTCTTCATCATATATCAGACCACTTTCTTCATCACTTTCAGATTCCCATTCACCTTGCTCATTCACAAGCATAGTCCTTTTACTAGGACACTCAGCAACAATGTACCCACGACCTTGGCACTTGTGACAAACAATGACTTGGCTATGCGAGGATGATGCAGCGGCTAATGTAGCTAAAGGATAGAAGCTACTGCACTTGTAGCAGGACAATGATTTTCTAGCTGATTCGCAAGTGAAGAAGCACAAGAGAATGTTGTCTTTGCAGTACCAATGGATGGAGAGGATCTAGCTGCAGAACCTTGAGATCGAACACCACCAACAGAGGTACCAGGCTGCTGTCGACGCCATGGAGTTGAGACAGATCAACCCCCATAGGACCGCCCATGTCCTTCTTGCTGAATTTTCCTCTCGGTGCGCATAGCTTGATCAAGACGATCTTGCAAAGTTTGATATGGAAACATCTCCACAAAACTAGAAATATCATCAGTGATACCATTCTTGACTCTTCATCTTCTCTAACATCAGACCAAATCAAGAGCAATTCTATCTCTTTGAAATATTCATTGACTGATTTAGAACCTTGTTTCAATAACCTGTTATAGAGGTCATGACGATAGCTTGATGGAATAAAGTGCCTCCTCATCACACGCTTCATTTCAGCCCATGTGTTGATATGATCACGTCCCAACACAAGCTAATTTTCTTCTATTTGATTCCACCAAGTGAGAGCATAACCAGAGAATTCAACGGAAGCAAGGCTAACACGTCTCCAATCAGAGAGATTATGCACTCTGAAATTTTGATCACACTGCTCTTCCTAATCAAAATATGCATCAGCATCTTCCTTTCCTGAAAATTTTGGAATACTGAGTTTAACACGAGCAATGCTGTCCAGATCAGCCCTATTGTGACCACGATGATTGTCACCATCATGACTAGCAGCACAATGACGTTCTCGACGACGTTCAGATGGTCCACAATGTGCAAAAGGATTCTCATCATCATCATACTCCTCCTCATGGCTTCTCTGAGATTCATCTTGATCATCAAAGCGAACCACGACGACCATGATCACCACCACCTCCTGCACGCTGATTCTCATGACCAACATGCCTTCCACCACCACGATCATCAAAACCACCTTGAAATGTCACAAAAACCACGCCTGAAACCAGAATTCTCATCACCAGATTCATCATGGTGATGTCGAGCTCTTCATCTCACAGCAGGAAGACGTTCATCAAGCATCCTCTCCATTGCCTCAACAAGGGAGTTGGCCATATTGCGCATCTCAGCCCATGAGATAGGGGGCTCACAATCTCCATGGTTCCCACCATGAACACTTGAATCAGATCCTGCCATGTTACGGCTTGCAAGATATAGTGGAATAGGAAAAATATGTGGAATTACACAACCTCACCTCTTGCTTACCCAAGTTCTTACTCGTTCTCAAGGATCGTCAGTGTGTTGAAAGTGGTGTAACCAAACTTGTGATTAAACAGTTGAAAGGATACGAATCAAGAGCCTCGGTTACAGACTCTTGTGGAGATATAGGTGGATGCTCAAGGAAGGCTATTGTACTGAAACAAAGTGTCTAACCTATTCAAAACATGCTATCTAGACCACCACCAACTTGAGTTACAAATATCAAACTTTTGGTAACACAATCCGCAACACAACCCCTTTCAACTTCTTCTCTTTTTTATTCCTCTCTTTTTTGTTGTTTCTTTCACACACTTTTTTTCTGATTTTTTTTACTAACATCAAACACAATATAGCACATGAGGGGTGCAGACAAAATTTAAAACACAACGGAACAACAATGATGGTGAGTAGCAACAAGATGAGCGAAACACACAAGGCAACAGTACCACAAAAGGCTATGGGATTTTTTGTGTGGCTTTTAGTGGACTGTAGGACATGAACAATAGCAGATGATAAAGGGTGGGAGGGTGGGTAATATCCAAAATCTGCCATGACAATGATAGCTCTGTGTCAGGGGTGAGACCAGGACAGATCCGCAAGGGGGCTACCCAAGTGGTTTTAGGTTGACTAGTGGGGGGATCAGGACCTAAGAGCGTAGGCGGTAGTTCTTGGATTAACTCGGAACTCAACAAGAATGGCAAGGACACAGTTGTTTTAGACTGGTTTAGGCCTCTAGAGAGTAAAACCCTACGTCCACTATCGTGGGATTATGCGTGGAAGAGATCTCCCCTCGAATGGAGCTCTAGGCCGCCTTATATGGCCGGCGGGATAGGGTTTCCATTCGAGGTCGGTGGACCCTCATCGGGGTCGGTTACAAATTAAGGAAGGTCGCCTTCCGTAAGTACAGAAAGGATCCCACGATTTTTAGGACTACTGGCGCCGCCGCCACAATGATCTAGGGAGAGGCTCGCCCCACAAGCCCGGCAGTTCTTCTGTGATCTGGATAAGGTCGTCCAAGATCTTCCATGGTTCCCGGATTATGGATAAGGTCTCCGGGCCCACTTTCAAGTCGGCAGGGCTTCTGGCAGGTCGATTCCACCTGACAGGGACCTCGGGGACCCTGGTCGGTGGGGACCCATGGGTACCCACGTATGTCAAGCCCCCGATCGACGTGTAGGCGAAGCGGCAGAGACGAAGTCACGTTGATGCGAAGCGAAGACGTGCGTTGGTGAGGTAGCGTAGGGTGCACGGGGATCAAAAAAGAAATCCCTCCTTAGTGTGTATGAAGGCGAACATCAAGTCTCTGGAGAGTAGGTCCAGGGGCTCGAAGTGAAGACAAGGCGCCATGGCTGCTATAAGAACCACCGACCTGACCAGAATCAGGTGAAGCCAACACATTGGACGATCCATAAGGGGGCTACCCAAGCGGTTGTAGGTTGATTAATGGGGGATCAAGACCTAAGAGCGTAGATGGTTATGCAAGGGATGCACACGGAAATCTCGGTGAGACACGAGGGACAAAACGATTTATACTGGTTTGTGCCTCCGGAGAGTAAAACCTTATGTCCAGTTTGGTATTGGAATTATGTGGAGAGGGATCTGCCCCCGAGGAGGGAGTCGACGACATGGTGATCGTGCCCTTGAGTGGCGCCCTAGGCCGCCTTATATTGGCTGGCATGCCTTGGGTTACAAGTCGGTTTCCATCTATCCTAGTCAGTTACAATATGGAAAGCTTATCCGAGCTGGTCTGTCTTGTCTTGTACTCCAAGCTGTCGTCATATCCTTGGGCCCACACGTCAGGTCGGGCAGGGCCCACTGACAGGTCGGCCGGTCTTCTGGTAGGTCGGGCCCGCCTGTCGGGGACGGTTGAGACCCTAGCCGGTGGGGACCCGTGGGTACCCATGTCTCACACTCTGATTACCACAAGATAGGGACCATTGCAAGAAAGGTCCTTGGGATGACTCGATTTTCATGGCAGTAGGTTTTTGTAATAAGTCAAATTGCTGCAAGCAGCGGGTAAATGCTTTATACTTGACAAAGGTTGGATGCGACCAAGTGTCGGGGAGAAGTCACCGAAACCGCGAAGACTTCGACTCGATCTCCAAATGACCGCAGAACCACAAGCTAGAACTAATCCACACAACACTGTGCAGCAAAGCTGGAATCCGTAGAGCACGAAGTAGCGGAACCCAGAGGGATCTCTTCATAAGTCCAAGAAGAACAAGGAAGAACAAGGATGTGCAAGGCACCCAGTAGCTCGGCTGCAAGAAAACCATATGTGGTTTTCTATTCTCAATTAATCAAAACTGAGTTCTTTGGGGTACATAGGGGTATTTGTAGTAGAAACAATAATCCGAGATGGGTGTGGGATAAGTGTCAACTACAACAACCACGTTGGGATGTGGAAGGCCAACTGGTTGAAGCATTCACGAAGTAGTCTTCAGTCCTCGCGCGTCCTTTGAGCTTCTGTGCAATCTTGAGTAAAATGGCCATTACTCCTAGCTCAGAAGTCGAAAAGGTGCGCTGTTTGTTGGGTTTGAATCTTGACTTCAATACGCTTCCAAGCATGTATGGCTTGACCCCCGTCTCTTCCTGAGATGGTACAGACTTGGACATGAAGTTGATGCTTCTACGGCGTAACCCTGAGTCTTGTGTGCGTAATCCTTCTCAGCTTGGGCAACAGTCTTGGGATCTTCTATGTAACCTGCCGCGTCCTTCACGTAACCCAGCGGAGAGGCCTCTTGTGTAAACATGAGGAGGAGTAAAGTCCAAGACTTAGGTAGTATATGACTCTCATCATATTACAACGTAACTCAGAGAGGATAGCATGCACCTCATGTTGAAGTTTCTTTGCATGGCTGCGCGTAACAGGACATTCATTCACTTGTAAATGTGTATCCAATGCTTGATCTTGTGTAACTGATTGTGTGCTTGATTCTTGATGTGTAACCAGAGGTGGATTTGGTGTAACCAGTAATGCGTCTGGTGTAACCAAAGCATCCGGGTTATGTATGGCTGTGATGTCCTCATCAAGCATGGACGGCTCGTATCGCGTCTAACCTCCTAGCCCTAGGTCGGACCCTTTAGTACTAGTCAAACCAGGCAGTTTTCCTAAAGAGACCTCCATCTTATTTCGTTTTGCAAGTCGTTGCTTGCACCTAGAAAGATCCTTACAGTTAGGTCCTGTCTTTTATGTCTAGTCCCCTGATCTTTCCAGTTTTCTTACCCGCCATCCTTAGCCGCCTCTTTTGCACCAAAGCTCCTTGTTTCTTTTGTAAGTTTAAGTTTTAGTCCCTGGTGTTGACACCAGATTATTTATAGCAAGTACTGGTATATGCCAAGGATGATAGCATCGGCAAGCATGCATTGGCTTCAGAAGATTGATCAGCAATAAGGCAGGACATGACCAATCGGCTCTTGGCGTACATCGGCAGGGATGCCAATCGTATTGGCCAGACATGGTCATTAAAATAAGAAAAGAGTCAAAGGTGACGTCAAGGCCTACGTGTGAAGATGAAGAAGAATAAAATAAACAGGAAACTTACGGCAACACATGAGCTTAATTAGTAAAGACCCCACACATGGAAAGGGGAGTAAATTTATCTTAGTATGATTTTATTTAATATTAGGAGAGTCTGTAATACATGGTAGGTGTGACCTGCTTGGAGTCTTGTAATTACGTAGTTTTAGGCCCTTCCGGCCGTAGGAGTCTAGGGAGCCCTAGGGTATAAATATAAACCCTCGGCTATTGTATCGACGATCATACCTCTATACAACAATCAAACAAACTAGGCGCATCACCACCCCTTTTACCTTTTCACTATACCTTTCCGCAAAGCATTTATATTAAATCATTGACGGAACCTTGGCGCCTGACGTGGGGCTGCATCATCTTGATCTCCGACGGAGGGGAAAGTCCCAATGGATTTTTGGAACCAAGTATCGCGGATATTCGACTTACGGCCATCACTTATGTCTCGATCTACGGTACCCCAGTTATCGGTTTTATCATATATCGTAAGGTTGCATCATTTGATCTCTTTCTAGATGTGGTAGAATCACAGTTATCCTGCTTTGATTAAGACCTATCGGCTAGTTTATATTTTACATCTGTTGCATTGCTTTCACTATTATGTTACAAGGAGTTTAATAGAGCATGCTTTAGATAGTCGGTAGCTCCTTGTTCTTGGCATTATTTTTATTAGGCGATCTATATTTTTTTATATTTAATTCTAGCATTCGCTATTATCCGTCAGCTCCATGTACTTCAAGTTCATCAAATAGCTGACAGCTAGCTATCATATCGGCTTCGTCATCATGGCGCTATCAATTAGCCGATACGTACTCCATGTAAATCAATAGGTCAGATTGACTGGCATGCCTCGCTACAGACCGGGGAGTCATGTGTGTCGCACGTGAGGGTAACGTCATATTTTTGCATCAAGTGTGTTGACACGAAAATAGGACATCACCTCCGTGCGCAGCACATGTGACTCCCCGGTCTGTAGCGAGGCATGTCATCCAATCTGACATGTTGATTGACAGTGGAAAATATTAGAGATCAGCTAGAGAACCGATAGCCTTTTAGTGACACGTGTACCAGCCAATCAGTCGATACGAAAGAACGGGATCAGTCGACTCGAGAGCAACCGAGGCGTGAGGATGTGAGTAAAAAGATTGGCTGGATCGGCCGATCGTGACGCCAGCACTCAAGTAGGTCGAAATCGGTTGTGATGTTAGAAGGTGATAGGATATAGATCGAGTGGGACAAATTGGTGATAATAGCTAAAAACCACAAGAATTGGTAAAAAAACTTGTAGGTCTAGCCAATATCGGTAAGGGGTGAATAAAGAACTAGAGGAAACCTCAGCGATGCGCTCGAAGGTTAAATCCTAGGGTTATTCGGAAAAACGATACTCGATTGATGCAGCCTGACGAACTTGAAGGACGGTGTTGTAGAAAAGAGAAAAAACGCAATGGCAAAGTCGCCGAAAAGTAGATGCTGTAAATTGTAAAGGGTTTGCCTGGAGGTGGTTTGTTTGATATTGGTGTGTACACTTTTTCCCGACCACGCAAAATCACTATTTATGTCCTAAGGACAACCTGACTCCTAGCCGATTACGACATTGTTTACTTGCATCTAAAAAAGACAATTACTACTAAAAATAGAAACGGACTCTCACAGAAGTCAAAACTCCCTAAAAATAACTCTTGACCTATTGTCCATCATACATTATCCCACCTCCGTCGTGTCTTGCCTTTGGAGTATCTTCCTGATTTCCACCTTCTTCTCTTTCCGTCGGTTGATCCTTTAGTTGACTATCAGACGATCGGTTTGACCCGCCAGCCCATCAATAGAGTTTGACTCTTTCGACCATCAGCGAGTCCTGTTGACCACCCTTCTCTCGCTCTTCAATCTGCCGATCATACTGTTATCTCATCGGCTACTCTCTTTTATCCTTTTGACTTGTATTTTTCAAAAAAAATGGTGTCAACACATGACCCCCAGTTTCAGAGTAAATGATCTTTTGCTCCGAAATTTCCTTGAATCCGGTATCCAATTTGATTCGAAGTCGGCTGAAGAATCCAAACAAATCTTAGGGGGCATCAATACAAATGCCTCAACTCTTCTTTCCCCTCGAATCTTGTTGCTTCAATAGCTCAATCTTCTAGCTGATGAACCCTAAGCTAAAGAGTTCTTACTGATTCACAGCGTCTTCAGGCCCCACCCGATGTTCTCATCCTCCCCCTACGCCTCTGAAGGCATCTCTTTATTCAATTCACATGGTATTTCTTTGTCCCCTCACTGTTGTTTGTTCTTTAATGCCGCCACATTGCTTTGTATGAAGCCTAGATTTCTTTCATTTATTTCTGTAGGAACTTAGATCTAATCTCATCATCCCTATTGATGATAAGCCCGGCTTACTTTTCTTGGACCAATGGGTGATGTTGACCCCACCGAGATGATTAACTTTGAAACCGACCGAATTCCTTTCAAACATGCTTCCCCGGATTTGGCCGAATGGGATGGCTGCTTTAAGTCTTAGACAGTGTATGCCAAAGGGTGGAGAAATGGATATTGTAGGGTATCTTCCAAGAACAGGAGTTTCTGGAAGAAGTATAAGATCAGTCAATGCATCACCCTGTCCTTGTCTGCTATATCCTGGAATGACTCTCTTTTAATAGCCGCTTCTTACTTTTGGTCTGATGCACTCAATACCTTCTTATTTGGTCATGGGATGATGACTTCGACTTAGGCTGATGTTCTTCTATTCACTGGTTTGGACATTTCTTCTTCAAACACAATTTTTAGTTGTCGTGACGTCAAACCTTCCCACTGTATGAAAACTAAGAATGAGGGTGGTTGGTCTGAATATATTACCGAGCTCATGAAAGATGGCACTGTTAGCGATAGAGAACATGTATCTTTTTTGAACATGTGGCCTGAAAAATTTGTCTATTGTGGCAAATCTTTCTGTCCCACTACCAATTATCAGATCTTGGCCGAATGGTTAGCAATTGGTTCTTCCATCCCTCTTGGCAAGTATCTTCTAGGGGCGGTGTACAATCTCCTCCGTCAAGTGGCAGTTAGCCTGTCGACCAATTCCCCCATTGGCAGTGGAGGTCCTTGGTGGTCTATCAACATGTGGTTAAACCTTCACTTCTGATACAGCTTGGAGCAGAACAATTTTAATATGTCCTTTCCAGGAGACTAGCTAGATGGTGCCCCGATTGTAAAGCTTCGATGCATGAATTTCGGGGAAGCAACTTCTACATTCCCAGGACATAAGAGGACTCCAACCCATATAGCAGAACATTTCATGAGTTTTTACCTCGGCTTCACTCCAGAGTTTATTATCTGGTTTGCTTATAGAGATGATAATACCAATTTTGAGACCATTGTCAGCTTTGATGACCTCCATGAGGATGATGAAAACAGGTTGGGTTTTGTGGAGATGATCAAACTAGGGCTTCTTCCATCCTGCATTTTTGGGAAAGATCCATCGGCCACTTATGAATTCTACAATCGTTTAGTGAGTGCTCGTCAGCTGGGGTATGGCCAGTTGCCAATTGGTCTTTAGTTCTCCAACTTGATCAAACCATGAGAGGCTATCCCTAGTGGTACCTATTATCAACTTCTGTTGGATTTGGTACCCGATTCTTCCACTATTGATCTTGACTCTTAGAGATTTTCCGATTTTGCTTCTTAACTTTTCAATATCTGATGGGCAGAATGGTGTGATCATCTTTTATGTGTATCCCCAAGGTTTTATTGTTAGAAGTTGGATCCTGCATATAATGTGTTAGCTGATGAGGTACTTTATGCTTGATTACTTCATACATTTATCTTATTGTGCTCTAACTATTGCTTCCTCTTTTCAGCATGAAACCACAGAGCCTCATGCTATAAGTAGAAGTGGCAAGCTGATTAATTATTGGCCACCAAGGCGAGTACCGTACATCGGCTACAAGGCCCCTTCAATTTCTTCAGTCACGTAGGCCCCAAGACCAATCTTGCTTCAGAACAATCCACTGTCGGCCCTCAAGAGAAAAGTTATGACTAGCCAAGTACTCAGCCGTAGAACAAAGAAGAAGATTGACACTAAGGTTGTCAATATCTCGGATATGACTAGAGTATTAGCAGATGCTTTCGAGGTACTAGCTTTCTTCAGTCTTTCTTCTTCTTTTTGTATTTTTGACTAATCATCTTGTTTTTCGTCTAGTCTCTGGGCTTGACAGGTCAATCAACACAAGCCGGTAGTGCTGGTTCTAATCAAGGTTCCGTTCTGGAGCCAATTCAAGAAGTTCCGGCTGATGATACCTTTGTTGAGCTGTCTGAGCAACCTAAACCAGACAAAGTCATAGAGAATCAAACATAGAGTCCAACTGCTTCTCATATTGAGAAATCTCCAACCAAGGTAATGAAAACTTATTTGTTTTTGGCCTCTTTTCCTATCCTTGAGTATCAGATGGTGAAATCTAGATAGCCCATGGGGGTGTTAATCCCTGTGGTTTACTTGTTTGGCGAGGTGGAACCTAAAGCTAAGAACTCAAAGGTTGCGCACGGCACACGGAACACACAGCTAGTTTATACTGGTTCGGCCTCCGGAAAGTAAAACCCTATGTCTAGTTGTTACTGTAGATTGCTTGAGGATTGTGTATGGTACAAGGGTCTCCTCACCTGCCTTATATTAGCCAGAGGATGAGGTCGGTTCCCGGACTCCTGGTTGGTTACGACCTCGAGACCTAAATCTAGATTACAACGCTTGCCATATCCTGTCGACCTGCTTAGTCGAAATCCACTGATGTCTTGTCTTGTACACCAAGTCTTGAGGTCGTTCTGGATTAGGACGTCTGGGAATCTTCTGGAGGGTCTTCAGGAGGTCGTGTGAGTCACCAACTAGGTCGGTTGGGCCCACTGACAGGTCGGCGGGTCTTCTGGTAGGCCAGACCCACTTGTCGGGGACGGTCGTGAGCCTGGTCGGTGGGGACCCAAGGGTACCCATGTCTCACAAGTCCCCGAGCGATGTGTAGGCGCAGCGACCTTAGAAGGTCATGACGAAGTCATAGAGCTATCGTCAGGTCTAATAGCGTGCATGTCGGTCCAAAAAAGAAAAAAGAACATGTCAGCTTAGCAACCGACCTGTTTGTAGTCTTGCTGATTGATGAGAGGTCGAGTGACGACCCATAAGAAGCAAACTTCCAATAGATCGAAAAGACGATGAAAAAATTCAGAGGGCATCAAGGATGCACTCATAGAGTAGTATCCGAGCATCGTGGCGGGTAGGATGGCCGGTATGATGATCCAAAAAAGAGAGAATAGAAAGTAGGTCGAGTAACGACGTGATGAAAAACGGGTTTCCCAACAGGTTGGTACGACGAGGAGAACAGGAGGGCATCGAAGACGCACTCGTAGAGTAGTCCCCGAGCATTGAAGCAGGCAGCATAGCTGGTTTGATGCTCAAAAAGAGAAGAAAAACAGAGGCATGGTTTTGATCGAACGTAGTGTAGAGACACCCGGACCGCCTAGCATGGCTGCAAGGAGTCCGGCAGGGCCAACCTCAAGGAGGCCTTGTAGACGTGCCGACCTCGAAGAGGCCTCAAACCAACAATGCCTAGTATCCGATGATACCCAGCAGGATCTTGAAAGGAATGTCGCGTGAAGTAGTCTTATGTAATGGTTGAAAACGATCATCGATAAAGCTGGTAAAACAATATTGGTCTTTAACGTATGGAGTGTAGTGACACCCAGATATCCTGCATGACTGCAAGGAGTCTGGCAGAGCCACGAGAGGCATGCCGACCTCAGAAAGGTCCCAAATCACAAGCGCCCAAGCATCCGGAGATACTTGGCAGGGCCATTAGGCGCACAACCCACAAGGAGGCCTTCATTCCCGACATAAACTCCTGGGTGTTCAGAGCAGGCTGGCAAAGCTACAAGAGCACACCGACCTCGGAAGGTCACGCAACCGAGGCGCCCAACTAGGTTGGCAGAGCTGTAGACATACTGAGGTATTACAAGACCTAGGTATTAAGGCACGCCGACCTCGGGGAGGTCGTTTTGGTGTCTAAATGACCAACATAGCTGTTGAACAACATAGCACACCGACCATGGGGGCTCGATGAAATTATAGAAGTAAACCTTCTGATCTCCATGGTGCTTGTGATCTCCAGGCGCCCATAAGGATCTGGCAGAGCAGCGAGGCATGCTACCTCGGAAGGTCTTCAATTGAACCTACGACCGTTCGGCTTAGGAAATAGAAATATAGGCTGAATGGAATAGGTTCGTTTACATGTAGAGCCATAGCGGGTGCACCAAGATGCAGAGCCTAGCAGGTGCAAAGGAAGGCCATCAGGTCATAGAAGAGGGTCGTGGAGTCGTCGTCGTAAGGGGCTTAGTTAGGTGCTGGTCCCTTTGACATATGGTCAGGTTTTGTTGTGTTCCGTAAACTGCATGGTCATGGGTCAACAATGGTCAGAGATTCTCTTGCCACCCAGGAAACGACAAACTACCCACGAATCGAGGGGGTACTATAGCCATGTGACTCTGCGGCGGGCGCAGGCATCATTGGTGCACTAGCGACAAAGGACGTCGCGAGACGGGAATAAAGTCGTCTCCTTTAATCGTGCACATGTCTGCAGGCCCTCTGGACCACGTGGTAACAATGTCATCACTTAGCCACCTACCCGAGGTCTGGCTTCGGCTATAAATAGCACTGTGAGGCTGAAGGAGGAAAGCACCGAGTATTGTTGAGCTATGAAGCCGTCGGGTAGTTTCGAGGCCATGCCATGGGCATGCGTCCGTCCACCAGATTGCAAATTGATGTGCTTGTAGAAGCTTGGAGCTAGGAGAACTCTCACGAAATGTAGGTAGCACACCCATTCTTTATACCGTGACTCTGCGTGGTATCAGATAGAGTTTGGAGGTGATGTTGTACCAGCTCGAGGTGCAGTTGGACGTCGCTGGTGAGCATCAGGTGCTCATCGGAGGCTGGCGCCCCGTGTCAAAGAGCAAGGTCGTGTCTCCATTCCAAAGTCCGTGACAGAGCGTGCCCTGCTACATGCGGCGTCGTACAGTTGTATCCGGCAAGGCTGCCATCAAGGTCCTAGCGCTAGGAGAAATCTCACGACCTACTTTGCTATAGCAAAGTAGGTCACACAGATTGCTCCAAGTAGACCAAGTCTTCTAGTTTGTTTGCATTTTTGTGCCGGGTTCTGGATCCAACAAGAGCACAGGCAACTTGTATACCTTCGGACGACCCGTTTAATGTTTGCCCTCTTCTGTCATGCGTTTGGTCATTTTGACAAAATTATTTGTCAGAGACCTAACTTGATATGTTTTGGGAACTTATCGACCTTGTGAAGATCGAAATTCTATTATCAGGACGACCTGATGACGTTGTTGTGTCAAACGACCTAAACCCGGAGGTCAGGTCGCTGCTCAATCTCTTGGCGGAAAATCCGGTGTGACCTTCTCGCGAAATTATCAGCATAGAGCCGTTGTAGTGAGCACCGTACGCGGAAGGAGCCACAACGGGCGGGCCCGGTGGGATCCCATATAAATAGAATGCCAAGGGTCACGGTTGACCACACTCGTCATCTTCCTCCTCCCGTCGCCATCACCACCACCACGCTTTGGCCGCCGCGGTCTCGCACTCGCCCTCCTCGCGTGCTTCTCCAATCCTCCACCGGCTCTAGCCATCTGCATGCTAGCACCGCCACCCGCGTCGTGCGCCGCTGCGCATGCGCATCAAAACCCTAGTCTCCTTTAGAACCAGATCCACCCCAAGTCGAGGAATGGCGGCGGCGGCTCTTCTGATTCCAGACCCACGCACTGTTTGGGTGTCGTCGACGATGACGGAGGCAAATATCTAGTCGCTGGTGGACCGTGGGCTGCTAAGGCCGAAGGCGGAGGTGGAGTGGAAGGAGGCGGTGGGGGAGGAGTTCTCGACCGAAGATGTGAAGGAGCAGGTCGTCTTCGCGTCATTCTTTGAGCGTGGCTTCAACCTCCCCGCCGGGGATTTCTTCCGAGGTCTTCTCTTCTGCTACAAGCTCGAGTTGGTACATCTCGTCCCCAACTCTATCACTGTAGTATCGACGTTCATCCATTTCTGTGAGGCGTATCTTGGGATATCGCCTCTCTTTTTTCTGCAAAGAAACGTGTTCTGTGTGAAGAGCACTGGCAAGCATTCTTGTCCAGTAGGGTCTGTGATTTTCTGCTTGAGGTCAGGCTTCAAGTCAAAGTGGATTGACACCGATCTTCTCGATAACACCGTTGGGTGGAGGTCGGAGTGGTTTTATATCGCCGACCAGTTGCCGGTGCTTCCGAAGTGTACTGGAAATAAGCCCGTGAAGATTCCAGAGTGGGACCTGGGGCTGTCTTCTCATGAAGCCGATGACATCAATGAGGTCTTGGCACTGGTTGAGGACCTGAAGAAGAGGGGTGTGACAGGAGATTCAGTCGCCAAGTCATTTTGCCAGCGGCTGATTCAACTGATCAAGGATCGGGTCCACCCAGCCTATGAGTACTGGGGGCAGTCAGACCCCACTCATGATGTGAATCGCATGGTCTCCAGGGAGGAGATGGCTGCGAGAGTGTCGTAGATCTACACCGGGAAGGTGCGGATCAAGAAGTGCCCGAAGGCATACTCGTTGAAGCGGCCAGCTGACCTAGTGAGTCCTGGGATTGATTAGGTCGTTTTGCTCTAGTTGTTGGTTTACGTCGTTTGACCCTTTTGGTCTTTGTCTTGCTGCAGGATCGTGAACGACAGTTTTGGTGCCCGGAACCTCTTCGGGAAAGCGAACAACACCAGTGAAAGCTGAGGTCGGACAAGTACCAACCTCCAGCAGCCAGGCTGCTAGAGAAGTATGAGTCCGATTTGTCGGTTGAGGCCGATGAAGACACTGACCCTGAGCTCTGTGGTGACGCCTGGACGGGCCCGGAGGCAAGTAGCACCGTGAAGCCCAGGTGCAAGAACAGGGCGGCAGCGGCGAAGTAGTCAGTTTCAGCGGCTGCTGCTAAGGTCGATGCAGTGAAGACCACGGAGAAAAAGAAGAGGAAGAGGAAGACAAGTCTTCCGCCAGCGGTCGGGATGCTGGTGATTCCCACACCGTTGACCAGGGTGGTCGACTCTGATGATGAAGAAGAAGATGAAGCTACCGATGATCCACCGGTCGTTGAAGAACGTATGGTGAGGAGGCCGACGAGCCCTGCAGTTAAGAGGTAGCAGGAGTTGGTGCAGAAGACGACGGAGGACAACCTCCGTCAGGGATTGGAGGCACATCAATCTGTTGTTGCTACGCAGGCAAAGATGCCTGTGCTGATTAGGGCACAGACCTTTATGCCGGAGCCTCATGTTCCGACCATTGTGAGGTAAGGTCGTGAACACTTAATATTTTTAACTATTGCTGCAGGGGTTGTAAGCTGTGTTGGATGGTAGTCTTTGTAGGTTGGTTGCGGAACCTCAGCGCGACCTGGGTGCCCAGGCCTCGCCTTCTCGTACGAGGTGGCCTGACCATGGGGTCGCAACACAGACACTGGCTGATGATGCAAGGACGGCGGCTCCGCCGTCGGCTGCTGATTCAATGGTTGCGACATCACCACCCGCTTCTGCTATGAGGATGGTGACTCCACCGCCCATTTCTAATGTTGGAGCACAGGGCTCTGTTGGTGACATCGAAGCATCGACTTCTCCTTGGGTCATCGACGTCGATACCATCATCGCGATGCCCGGTGGGAAAGATGAAGACCTTGTCTGGGACCGAGCCCAAATTGAACAGGCTCCGAAGGATCTGAGGATGTCTAGTGCGCAGGTACCTGACTCATCTCCATCGAGCCCGACGTTGCCGCGGCGGGAGATTGACTGGAATGATATTCCTTGGCAGGAGGTCATCTTAGAAGACAATGAAGATATGCGGGCCGTGCGAAATGACATTGTGACCTCAACGTTGCGTTGATGGTAAGTTTTCTTCTTGAATTATTCCTTACGACATTCTTTTGAGTTCTGACTGGTGAGTTGTTGTGTTTGAGTAGTCGCTGGCGGGCCGTGCTAAAGGTCGAATCGACCTGTTGAAGAACACGGTGGTAACGCAGCTGCGGGGTGCCAAGCTTGAGCAGGAGCTCAATCAGGTCTGTGAGGTTGCGGCTGCAAAGAAGAAGATGCTCGAAGATGAGCTGGCCGAAGAAAAGAGCAAGACCCTGGAGGCTAATGCGCAATTTAGTGTCGTAAACATTGGTGAGGTCGAAACATTGTGTTTGTAACCTTCCCATAGGGCTGAGGTCTTTATGTTAAGTATCAATTGCTTGTGTCTTGTAGATTTCCACAGGCTTGAGGATGACCTCAAAAACGACCTGGAGAATACCAAGGAGAATGTTCTATCCTTGCAGGTGACGCTTCGGGAGGTTGAGGCTGGGGGCCAGGAGCTCAAGTGGGTGATGAAAGAAACTGTTTATAGTGAGTACGCCATATCTCAAAAGCTGTCTTATGAGAAACGAGTTCGATAGGACCTTGTGGTCAATCTTGAGGTGGTCTTGAAGTCATTGCAGAATGACCAAGTGACCATTGCAGGACATGAGGTGGAGCTAAGGGACCTAAAGAATGCCGCCCATTAAGCTATGGATTGCATAGAAGCACAGGTCAAGGGGGGAGCAAAAGTCTGTTCTTGATCGTCTCATAGAGACTCCTAGCAGGCTCCTCACATTGCTAAAGGCGACGAGCTTGGCAGCAGCAACAGATGCGCTGGTGAGGGTGAAGTGGCATTACCCCCACATTGACATGGTCAAGTTCAAGGGTGGTGCGGATGCTGAGAAAGACTTCGCGGCCCTGGAGCTTGAACTTCGAGAATTTTGTGTTAATACCTACATGAAGTACTTGCCTTGTGCCTGCGTGAGCTCATAAGTGATGATGTGTTGTGTCTTACGTGGCTGAGAGGCTGGCTTACCGACCTCCACAGCTCAGCGTGGAGGCTTACGTGAGGTCGGCACGCAGGGAGGAGTCTAGGACTCAGGTTTGGCGACATTATTGACCAAGCGTGCTCACAGCGACAGAGAGCAAATACTCATTATGGATGATGTCCTCAGGTCGAACGACCCTTAGGTTGGCTTTGAGCCAAGCCCCCAAGCATGTTGAGGGGAGGAGTAGAAGGATTTTAACCCCCAGGTCTTATGACCCATATATTGGCTTTAACCAAGCCCCCGAGCGTGTCGAGGGGGAGGGTTGATGACGTGAAAGAGGAGGAGGTAGGGCTTGACACACAACAGATGACTGCTTGAACTAATATTTATTTAATCTGAAAAAGGTACAAGGAAACAAAATACATAGGTGTGATAAAAACTATTCTACCGGTAGAATCGTCGTAAATGCTCCACATTCAAAGGGTTTGCTACTCCTTGTCCGTCACCCCATTGGAGGCAATATGTGGATGGGCTTATGACTTCAGTACGATGAAGGGTCCTTCCCTGGGGCGGGGAGCTTGTGCATGCCGTCGGTCTTTTGGATGCGCCTTAGGACTAGGTCACCAATGTTGAAGGAAATTTCCTTAACGTTGCGATCGTGATACCGACAATGTTGTTGGTCTTAACGAGCTTGTCACATGACAGCAGCTAGCCTTTGTTCTTCAAGGCTATCGAGGTCGACACGACGAGTTTACTCATCTTCTCCCTCCTCGTAGAATTGAACGTGTGGAGCTCCAAAAGCGACGTCGGTGGGTAATATGCCCTTTGAGCCATAGACCAGTAAAAAGGGTGAGAACCTGTGGCCGAGCTGACTTGGGTCCTTAGTACCCAAATCACATGTGGTGGCTCAGCTAACCACCAGGTAGCGTAGTTTGAGGCAGCTTCAAAGATACGATCTTTGATAGCCTGAAGGTCCATGCCATTGACACGCTCGACTTGGCCGTTGCACCAAGGGTGGGCGACCGAGGAGTAGTAGACGTCGATGGTATTGTCCTGACAAAAATCCCAAAAGGCGGAGCCTGTAAAGGCCGTGCCTAGGTCGGTGATGATTCTGTTAGGTACACCGAAGTGGTGTGTTATGTCTTGCATGAATTTTACTGCTTCTTCTGATGTTACTTTCGCAACAGGTCGGACTTCAATCCACTTTGTGAATTTATCGACAACTACTAAGATAAACCTATTCCCTCATAGGGTAGTTCGGAACGGCCCCACGGAGTAGAGACCCCACATGGCAAAGGGTCATGATGGAGGGATTATGAGCAAGAACTGAGCTGGCAGGTGCTGCTGTTTGGTAAAGAATTGGCATCCTTTGCACCTATTTACGAGGTCTTTTGCGTCAGTCATGGCCATGGGCCAGTAGAATCCAGATCCATATGCGTTACGGAACCAAATTGGCGGATGCCACGTGACAGCCACACTCGCCGCCGTGGATCTTAGCCAAGAGCTGTAGACCTTCTGATCGTAGGATACATTTCATCAAGACGCCAGTGGAGGCGGCTTTTGTGTAGAGGTCGGTACCAATCACGACGTAGTTGGAACTTCGTCGCGTGATACGCTCACGCTCTGCCTTGTCTTCTGGAACTAGTTGGTCGAGTATAAAGTCTAAGAAAGGCTTGTGCCAATCATCTTTTTTTTCTGACATCAGCACGCCGCGGGGAGGTGCTGGGACTTGGTCGTGTTGAGGTAGGTCTGGACTGTCTGGGTCCAGCAGCTTGAACGAAGGCTTGCGTAGGTCTTGGACGATCACACCTACGGGACTAGAGCTTGCCGAGAGCCTAGTTTGGAAAGTACGTCGGCGGCCACATTGTTGTTTCGTGGCACGTGCTGAAACTCAATCCCTTCGAAGTGGCCTTCGAATTTGCGGATCTTAGCACAATATGCATCCATTGTGTCTTTGACGCAGTCCCACTCCTTGTTGACTTGTTCGATGATGACCTTGGAATCGCCAAAAGCTAGTAGTCGCTTGATGCCAAGGGACACTGCTATACAGAGCCCGTGAATTAGAACTTCGTATTCTGCTTCATTGTTGGAGGCCTTGTAGTGTATCTGCAGGATGTACTTGAGCTGTTCCCCTAAGGAGAGATGAGTAATACGCCTGCACCTGCGCCTTCGAGGTTGAGGGTGCCATCGAAGTACAATATCCTGTGTTCGGGGCGCTCCTTGGGAGGGGCATCTAGATTTTTGTCCACTCTGACACAAAGTCAGCGAGGATCTATGACTTGATCGCTTGTCGAGGGAAAAACTCGATGTAAAACTCTCCAAGCTCCACTGACCATTTGACGATGCGACCGTTGGTGTCACGGTTGCAGATGATTTCTCATAGCGGGAATGATAATGGAACCGTGATCTTATGGGCTTGGAAGTAATGGCAAAGCTTTCTCGACGTAATTAGAAGTGCGTAGAGCAACTTCTGAAGCTGGGAGTAATGTGTTTTAGCGTTGGCCAGAACCTCGCTTACGTAATACACAAGTCGTTGAACAGGGTGGGCCTGCCCTTCTTCTTCTCGTTCAGCAACGAGAACCGTGCTGACCATATTAGTGGTGGCAGAGATGTAGAGGAGGAGTGTTTCTCCTGGAACTGGAACTGGAGGTGTCATAACAGGTGGTGTCGTCAAGGATTCCTTGAAGACTTCAAACGCTTTTTGTGCTTCGCCGTCCCATACAAACTTATCTACCTTTTTCAATAGCTTAAAGAAGGGTAAGCCTTTCTCGCCGAGCTTGCTGATGAAACGACCTATAGCCGCCATCATCCCAGTGAGCTTCATGACGTCTTTCTTGCTAGATGGTTTGGCCATATTGTGTATTGCGTGGACCTTCACAGGGTTGGCTTCGATGCCTTGGTGTCCAACCATGAAGCCCAGGAGCAATCCGGAGGGTACACCAAAAACACACTTGGTCGGATTGAGCTTCCATTGGAACTCCCGCATGTTGGTGAAGGTTTCGGTGAGGTCGGCGATTAGCTGATCTTCCTCGGTGGTTTTGACGACAACATCGTCGACGTAGGCCTCAACTTTTCTCCTGGTCTGCTACTTCAGGCACTTCTGTATTGCCTGTTGATATGTTGCTCCAGCATTTTTAGGCCAAAAGTCATGACCTTATAGCAGTAGATGTCATCGGGTGTTATGAACGTTGTTTTATCTTCGTTGTCCGGGTTCAGGGCTATTTGATGATATCCTGAGTAGTAGTCGAGGAAGTAGAGTAGGACATTACCAGCCGTGGAGTCCACGACCTGATCGATGTGAGGAAGAGGAAAGAGATCTTTCAGGCAACGCTTGTTAAGGTCGGTGTAATCGATACAAATCCTTAATCCTCCAGTTTTCTTCGGTACAAGGACCAGGTTTGCGAGCCATAGCAGGTGTTACATTCTCTGATGAATCCTCCAGCTAAGAGCTTACAGACTTCTACTTCTATGGCTTGCTTTCTATCATTTGCAAATCACCAGAGCTTTTGTTTGACAGGTCTTGCAGTCTTGTTTACTTCAAGGGCGTGCTCAGCCAGCTCCCTGGGGACACCGGGCATGTCGGACAAGCTCCACGAGAAGATGTCAGCGTTGTCCCTAAGGAAACTGGTGAGCGCGAGTTCCTATTTGGGGTCGAGGTTGGCCCCGATGACAACTTCCTTGGATGCGTCGAGCAGACCGCGAAAAACTTTCTTTATGGCTGGGCTTGGGTCTAAGGCTGTGTTTGTGCGCTTCTGCTCTGGTACCTCCAGAGTGGTTTGGTCGATCTTGGTTGCCTGAGCGACCATGATCGTTTCTGCGGCTTTTTAGGCGGAGTCTTTGGCAAGCTCGACGGTGGAGCTCTCACAGTTGTAGGAGACCATGATGTCCTTGAGGACGAAGAGGATTCTGTTTGGCGCCGGCATCTTCATGATGAGGTAGTTGTGATGAGGTATGGCCATGAACTTGGCCAGCATAGGTCGGCTGAGGATGGCATGGTAAGAGGAGCGGAAGTTGCGACCTTGAAGGTCAAGTACTCCGTGCGGAAGTTCTCCTGTGTGCCGAAGGTGACTGGCAGGCATACACGACCTGTGGGGTATGCAGCCTTACCGGGCACGACCTCGTAGAAGGGTTTGTCACAGGCGGTCATCTTGTTAAAGTCGAAGTCCATCTTTTTGAGCGTCTCTGTGAAGATGATGTTCAGGCTGCTGCCCCCGTCAATGAGGGTCTTAAGTAGGAACGCCCCATCTACTATGGGATTGACGACCAGTGGGTAGGTCCAGCGGTCAGGTATGTGAACCCAATGATATTTTCTAGAGAAAGTGATTGGGAACTCTGACAACATAAAGGTTGAGGAGTTTTAGTGTTGACGTGCCCGAACTCCCTTGCATTTGATCGGAGCTGTCTGTTGCTTTTGGTCGCTTGGCGACCACCGACGATGTTGATCTCTCGGTTGGCTGTTTGGAACGCGCCGTTGGGGTTGCCCTCTTTTGCCGTGGTGGTGGGGAACGCTCCTTGGGATTGTTGTTATTGCGGTTGTGGTCGTCCTGGTGACGACGATCATCACGCTGATCGTCGAGGTGGTCATCACGCCAGTCGTCACGCCGGTCATTGTGGTTATCCTCGTGATGATTGTTGTGACGGTAGTCGTCATGTCGATCATCGCAGCGGTAGTCACGGCAATAATCACGTCGATCCATGGCGCCATTGCGACGGTAGGGTCGGCGGTCGCGGTAATCACGTCGATCGGGTCGATGGTTGCGGTTGTCGTAACGGCGGTTGCCGTTCTGATCGTCGTTGTTGTCTCTCTTAGACTTCTTGGATTCGTCCTTAACGTTGCGATCGTGATACCGACGGAGTTGTTGGTCTTGACGAGCTTGTCGCATGACAGCAGCTAGCCTTCTTTCTTCAAGGCTATCGAGTGTTGACGGTCCTTACAACAAAGATCCGACTGTCAAAACCGCGGGTTCGAGAGGAGTATACAACAAGTTTCATGCATATTTTTGATACTAATAAAGTTCCATAAGTTGTGTAGCAATTTTTATGGAGAGGAGGGAAATGGAGCCAACGTGCCATACGAGCCCGGCACGGCCACACCACCAGGCATGGCCAGCCCTGCAGGTGCGGCCGGCCTGGCAGGTGCGGCCGGCCCTCAGGTGCGGCCAGCCTTGCCATGTGCGGCCTCACCTGCCCCGTGCTACGTCCTTGGTCCCAAACTCTTCCTTCCCCGCGTGCACAACTTGGATGAACGAGATTGATCAAGGAAACGTCGGTTTGATCGAATGGATGAAGTTGTGATCACTAGGATCAATGGGTCCACCTCTCCAGTCGATCAACTACCACAGCCGTCATTCCAAGAGCATCCTGAGCGTCACCAAGCGAAGGTGGTTCATCCCACGGCTTAGAGGTGGGCCGGTCGCACCTCCCAACCACCATACAGCCAAAACCGACGCAAGGAACCGACCCTCAACCGCCTCAGGAGCAAGGATCAGGAGCATCCAAGTCAAGAGGTAGTGGATCATAGGGCCGACCACACCTCCTCATCCGACCGCACCTATGAAAATGGGCCCACACCCTCAACCGACCTCACTTACCTATAAAAGGAGCATCACACCCGCTAGATCAAACACACGGCACTGGTGCATCTCATTTCCACTCTTTTCTTCATTTATATTAGGATTAGTGTAGCTTGGTAGTTAGAGTCGAGTCGAGCAAGTCTCGGGGTTCCAGAGGAGTCTTCTTCAGAGTTCCGGTATTGCTCTTGTATTCTTTCTTTGTTCAGACTCAAGTAAAAATTCAAATTATCTTTCTATCTTACATTTCGAGTCAATTACAGTCAACTTTTACTTTGCTCTATAAGCTTTATTCTTGGTTTAGACTAAAGTTAGTTTAGTCTTGGTTAGCTTAGCTCTCTTGCACCCTATAGTGCTGTGGTAGTTTTTCGTTTGATCTCCGGTGTTTCACCGGAGAGAGAGACCTTCCTTCATGATATCCGGGGAAAGATTCTTTGGTTCATTGTGAGCACAGTGCTCAGAGCTTACCTTAGTCTTAGATTGGTGTCCCGCGCAACGGAATAGTTGTGGTACGCTAAGGAGGTGACAGCTTTGGACGGGCTCTGTAGTCCACCACGTTAGTTCGAGCTGGTAGGATTCAGCACATCGTAGTCCTCCCTTCTCATCCCAGTCTGAGGGCACGGCTTTGCATGCCCCTGAAGCGCTAGAAGAGCTTGTCGAGTTAGCTTGCCTAGGTTATCGTTTAGACATCGTAGTAGAATTATCAAGGTTCGGTGAACCGCTATTTTAAGGAGGTATACCCTTGCTCTACTCTCGTGTACACAGAGTAGTGCATGACCGGTTTCGACCTACTGTCCAACTTTAACAACAATCAGGAGTCACTTGTGAGCATAGTGCGACCCTGTGTCATTATCCCTCAGAAGTTTCTCTGGACTCAAGAGACGAACACTGTCGATCCCGTAGACAGCACCTCGTCAGCACCAATGGCCGAGAGGATGATCCGCGAGTTTTTCGCCCCCTCCAACACCAATGTCCCTATCGGACCAACCACAATGGTGGGAGACAGAAACATTGAACTCAAGCTATCATTGATCAATATGGTGCAAGCAAATCCATTCTCCAGCAAGCCAAATGAAGATGCCAATGCACATCTCTAGCACGTTTTGGAGGTGTGTAGGACTTTCACTATCCGTGGAGTGACGGATGATGCCATCCGTCTTCGCCTATTCAAGCAATGGTTTTACGCGGAGAGAGATTCGATAAACACATGGGATAAGTGCTCAAAGGCATTTCTCGCAAAGTTCTTCCCAGTGGATAAAACCAATGCCCTCCGCGCAAGAATTTCGGGTTTCCAGTAGCAGAATGATGACAACATCCCGAAAGCATGGCAACGCTTCCAGGAGTATATCACCACGTGCCCACATCATGGCATGCAAGGGTGGTTCTTAATTCAGACCTTCTATCTCGGGCTCAAGCGTACGACCCGTGAGCACCTAAATGCAGCTGCTGGAGGAGCCTTCTTCTCGCTACAAGTACTAGCCGCTAAGGAATTGATCGAGAAGATGGTGGCAAATCAAGGTTGGGATGGAGATCTTCTCCAACCTCGTACCGGAGGACCATGTGTGGTTCAAGTACTGGTGGATGGTCGCTTCCTGGTGTGATGAGTTATTGACAACGTTGTGTGGACTGATTCTTAGCTAAGTATTGCAGGTGCAGGTTATGGCTTGACTGGTGTTGGTGCAGGTGAAGAACAAGTGCAAAAGGTCATTGCCGGTGAGGCCTCGAGGGGTGGAGAAGGCAAGTAGGCTTTGTTCGAGGCACTCGGTGGCCACCAAAGTCAAGTGCGGGCCGCATGGTGGCAGGAACAGCATGATGAAGTCATGGACAGTTTCTTGGTTGAGCCTCAAAACCAAGGTCGAGCTGGACTACGTGGGAGCCGAGTCATGAGTGGCGATTGGCGGAGGCTACACCGAGTCCGTGGGGTTTCCAGTGGTTCACCAGAAAACCACTAGGTTCCTTGGTTGATCCATAAAACCAAGACCGAAGAACCGAAGACGGAGATGCAGCAGCATCGGACCGGTCTAACCGGTGGGTACCGGTCTGACCGGTCTAACCGGTGAGGAGCACTGGTCTGACCGGTGTGGGACGACGCAGTCCGGAGACTTCGAAGCGGAGGACACGCGTCGGGATCACAAGTCTTGCGTCGAGGCTAAGCATGTTTGCGGTCGCTGGGCATCCGTCTGATGGAGCGATGACAAAGATTTCTGAATTCACCGTCAAGGGGCATGTATCCCTAATTAGCTAGTATGGGCATTTTAGGCTTTCAGTTGCCTCCAAATGACCCAAGAGGTGAGAGGATGGCAGCCAACTCTTGGAACCCTAGCTCATTTGGTTTTCCTATTTTCCCAACCTATTTTCCCTAGGATTTCTATAGGACTAGCTTGAGAGCTTCATGGTGAGATCTTGTGAGAGGGAAGGATGATCGAGCGGCAAGCTAGACCTTGTATGAACCTCTTTGTGATGTAAAGATGATTCGGTGTGGTTCCCCACGGCTTCGATGTGTTGTTCCCGTTCGTTCTTTTTGGTGATTTTTGGAGCCTTTTCTTGGCGATTTTCTTGGAGCAATTTCGAGGCCTTTCTCTTTGGGATTTGGTGGGGGATGTATGCATGAACCCTTCGTGGTTCTTTTCCATTTGATTCTCCTCCCAAATCCATGAGCAAAGAGGCTCGATTTTGGGGTTTTCGGTGTTATCGGGATAGAGGAGTTCTTGGCGGGATTTCTTCAATTCCTCTCGATTTAGCAAGTTTTGGTGGACAAAATCTTGGCTATGGAGTACCCATGAGGAGTTCCTACTATCCCCAAAGTCTTGTACAAATCCTTGGAGTGATTCGGGAGATCTGGAGTTGGATTTGGGGGAGTTGACCTGCGGGTGATGTTCATCCTGAGAGCTCAGGTCACACCGATCTGACCATTTCCTCTCACCGATTTGACCGGTGCAGACTCCTGTTGAGTTTTGCTCGGGTGAACATCTGGGTGAGTTCGCTGTTGTCCCGTGTTGCTGCTGTTTCGAGTTTGGGTCAGTTTGGAGCTTGGTAGGCCTGTTTGGTACATTTGGGGTTTCCTGGCTTGAACCGGTCTGACTGATGAGCTACACCGGCCTAACCGGTGTAGCGGCCTTTCTGTGGAAGTTCCCAGGTTTCACCAGCAGGGACTGGTCTGACCGGTGGTTCTCACCGACCTGACCAGTGTAGGTCAGTGAGGCTCGAGTTGGTGTTCCACTGCGTCCTCGGGTCTGTGAAGTTGGTTGTTGGTTCCTAGGGCCTGTAGCACTCCAGTGGCTGTGTGGTCTTCGCCAACTTTGGTAGTGAGTCGGAGACGTGTGTTGGAAGCCGTGTTCATCTTGTTGGAGCCTCCATCTCCTTCAAGAAGAATTTTTATCGGCTCCCATTCACTCCCCCCTCTCTGGTTTGCCGTTTCGGTCCTTCAAGTGGTTTCAGAGCCGGTTACGGGTCTTGATTGACTCTAACCAGTCTAGGATCCAAGGATGGCGTACCAGGAATGGGGTTCGGGTTCTCCACACTTCGATGGCAAAAACTACCAGATGTGGAGTAAGCGGATGGCGGCATTCCTCCATGGAAAGGGTCTAATCCTTTGGGATGTCATGGTGGACACAGTCTATGTCCAACCAATGAACTTCCTTGCTCGAGGATTGAGGGACATGTTCAACACCAACAACAAGGCGGCCGACTACTTGTTTTGTGCTCTGTGTCAATCCGAATTCGATCGGGTGCATACGAAAAAATTTGCTTGTAGAATCTAGTCGGTGTTGAAGGAAGCTCATGTTGGAAATGCCCAGGTTCAGGCTCGGACGTATGCGACTTACCGGAGAGAGTACGAGAACTTCACTCATCTCCCTGGTGAGTCCATTGATGCCTTGTTTCAGAGGTTTACGATGGTGGTAAACAACATGAGGGCCAATGTGGACGTGCTCTCGTACGATGATCATGATAGGGCCGTCAAGCTCTCTCACTCGCCGATCGTACGGTTTGGGGTGGAAAGTTCGATGCCATTGTTGAGTCCGAGAAGTATGACACCTTGACGGTGACGAGCTATTCTCGAAGCTCAAGTCGGCTTAGGTGGATCGGGGTATGACAGCCAAGATTAAGGGCCCGACTGACTCTCATAATGTCGCCCTCATCGGTGGCTCGAAAGGAAAATCTAATGCTAACCCATCCACCAAAATGTTCTCTTTGTCCACTTTGATGTCTGCGCCAGATGAGGAGTTAGACGTGCTTGGAGAGGATGCACAAGAACCGGGTGAACATGAGGAGGAACACGAGGACTTGCTTCCAGTGCGCCAAGCCGGGACACTTCGTCGCCGACTGCCCCGAGAAGGTCGAGAACAAGGATAACTACAAGCACAAGTTAAAGACGGATGGCGATTACCGATCAAGGCGTGACCACAAGCACAAACACAAGAGCAAGCACAAGGACGAGTGACGATCGAGGAAGAAGGATGGCCTAGGCAAGGCCCGAGCGATGGTTGGAGCGAGCAAAGTCGACTCCAGTTCCGCGTACTCCACCTCGAGCTCGAGCGGTAGTGAAGATGAAGGTGATCGGATCAAGGGCAGGAAGTCATCTAAGAACCTGAGCGGGCTAAGCTACTTCGCTAGGGATGGCTTCTGCACCATGGCGCTTAGCTCCGGTAGCAAGAAGAGTCACCAGAGTGACTCGGACTCTGATTTCGAGGATGAGGTATGTGACGAGCTTCCTGTCTTGCGTCAAGAGAATGAATGACTTGGGTTGTTGCTTGATAATCGTGATGTTATGCTTAGAGAGGAAAAGAAGATGAGGAAGGAGCTTAGGGCCTTTCTTGAGGATGCTAGGACTAGAGTGGCTGAGTTAGAAACACAGAACCTAGATGCTAAGCTTGAGATTTATTCGCTTAACGCTTCACTTGTTGTTTATAATGAAGTTGAATGTGCTGATTGTCCTATTTTCCTAGCTGATCTTGCTATGTTTAAGGAAAAGCATGCCTCCAAGTGTGAGGTACTGGATGTGCATAGGGTTGAAGTGGCTGAGCTTAAGTCTAGACCTGCTTTGCTAGGTGCTTGCACTTCTTGCCCTATTTTGCATGGAAAAATTAATGAGATGCATGCTTATACTGTTTCGCTTGAGGCTAAGCTGAAAGAACCTATTGCTACTTCACGCTCTACCCGTGAATTGCATGCTTTGAAGAATCTAGAACTTGCACATTATGTTGATCGTCTACAGGATGAGAATGATGAGTTGAGAAAAATGATGGGTTGGTTGTCGGGGCATGAACCCCAACTCAGGATGATGATGGAGACCTATAAGCACAAGGATGGGAAAGCGCTTGGGTTGGAGAAGATTGGCGAAGCTAGTGGTGAGGGAGGAGAAATGATTGGTGATATCCTAGCTCCACCAAAAACCTACCACAAGAATACCTTCGCTCCTAAACCCAACCCACTGCGAAACAAACTCGACACAAACCCAGATCCACCCATATTCCCTCACTCCATAGATGATTTCCAAAAGCCTATCAAGTTCAAGAGCACATTGGGGAATGTGTTCTTTGGGAAAGAAAGAGAGAAGCCGAATGAGGAGAAACCGATTGAGAGGTCAAGTGAGGAGAAACCGGTTGAGAAGACGAGTGGAGAGAAACCAAGTGAGCAGCCCCAACCCAAGCCTAAACCTAAGCTTGTGCGGTTTCATTGTGACTATTGTGGGAGAGATGGTCACAAGGGCGAGTTTTGCTTCAAAGGGAAGCGTGAGGACAGAATGGCGAAGGAGTGGGCTAACAAGGACAAGTACCACCATCCTAATGGTGTACTTGAGCCTCGTGTGCAGATGCCCAGGGCCAAGGGAAGTGTGAGGACAGTTCCGGCTTGGGGAGAGTGAAACGCTACTGGAGGTGTTGTTGGCAGGGCTACACCGGTCAGACCGGTGCGCCACACCGGTCAGACTGGTGCAGGTCTAGGCAGACAGGGGCAGGTTTTTATGCCTGTGATGAGTCTAGGTTTGGTTCAGGTGGTCGTGGTTATGGTGGTTGGTCTGGAGAGTTTGTAGGTGGTCAGTTAGCTAGGCATTCTCCTCCTCATGCTCAATACGGTGATGGGAGGAGTCGTAGCTTTGATATGGAGAGGAGGAACGATCCACTGTCTTCCTTTCGTGGTTTTGGTCATCCTCCAGTTAGAGAGGGCTGGTTCCCTAGTAGTGGTTACCGTGGTGGTGTTCGTGGAGGTAGCCTTGATAAGAGAGATGTCTTGGATTGTGCTAACCCCACTTTGGAGCAAATGGCTCAGCACTGGTTTTACTCTTTTGGTACTAACCCTAGTGCTGAGTCGTTTGTTCGACGTGCTCATTTTTGAATTTCAGGTGGGAGACTTGAAGAACATTTGGTGGACTGACTCCGGTTGCTCGAGGCATATGACTGGAGACAAGGGGTGGTTTTCAACTCTAGTCTCGGTGGTGACAAAGAGGTACATCACCTTTGGTGACAATGATCGAGGGTGTGTGCTGTCAGAGGTGAGATTAATGTGAGTGACAAGATCACTCTCGGGTGTGTTGCTCTTGTTCAATCGCTTGGATACAATTTGCTATCCGTGTCCCAGCTATTGGATGAGGGCTTTGAGGTGTTGTTTCGGCCTGGTGGTTCTCGGATATTGGATTCTCGAGGGGACCTTGTGTGTATGGTAGTTCCCGAGGGTCAGGTCTTTCGAGCTGATTTTTCTCAGTCTTCTGGTGTTGAGCATGTTTCTTGACAGGTTCTTCGAGTGGGTTGTGGAAGTGGCATAGGAAGTTGGGTCACTTGAGCTTTGACCTTTTTTTGGTGTGTGCTCCGTGTCGGCATGCTAAGATGGTAGCTGCTTCCCATCCACCCCTCACCGATTGTGATGACGGAGCGTCCATGCGAGCTGCTCCTTATGGACCTTGTTGGCCCAGCTCATGTGCGATCTGTGGGTGGGAAGTGCCACGTTCTTGTTGTGGTGGATGACTACTCTCGGTATGCGTGGGAGTTCTTTCTTGAGGAGAAAGGGGAGACGTTTGGTTTTGTTCGAGATATTGTCTTGAGATTGAGGAACGAGAGGCACGGAGATGCCATACGAGCGATCCGCAGTGACAATGCCTCGGAATTCAGAAACTCTCATTTTGAAACCTTTTGCCATGACTTGGGTCTTGAACACCAGTTTTCGAGTCCGTATACGCCTCCCAGAATGGTGTTGTGGAAAGAAAAAATAGAACCTTGTGTGAGATGGCTCGGACGATGCTCGATGATCATAGGACTCCGAGAAGGTTCTGGGCTGAGGCGGTCAATACCGCGTGCTATGTTTCGAACAAGATCTATCTTAGAGTGCACAAGAAGAAAACTTGTTACGAGTTGATGCACAGCCACACACCCAAGGTGAGTCACTTCCATGTCTTTGGTTGCAAATGCTTTATCCTTAAGAAAGGGAAGAAGTTGGACAAGTTTGAGGCTAGGTCGATCGATGGTATTTTCTTTGGTTATGCATCTAACTCTAGAGCATATTGTGTGCTCAATCTTTAAACTAACCAAATCGTGGAGACTTGTGAGGTAACCTTCGACGAGACACAGCCACGTAGTCAGCTTGTCTTTGAGTGTGCAGGTGACGATGAACTTTGCGAGGAGATCTTTCAGGAGGAGGAGCATGAACATGGAGATGATGAAGATGGTGGTGTGGAGCCTCCGGTTGAGCATGTACATACTACTTTGACTACGGTGATGGACGACCCCTCTCCCACACCTACGACGACGAATCAAGATCAAGGAGGAGGTATTGTTGAGGGGGAGGTAGCATCTAGGCAAGAACCTTCCCAGTAAGTACAAGTGGATCACCCAGCTTCGAGGATCATCGGCGACATGAATGAATGCACTACACGGTCGAGGGTTCGAAACAATTCTCATTTTGCTCATGCTGCTTTTGTTGCCACCTTTGAGCCCAAACACATTGGACACGCACTATCTGGTCATAATTAGGTAAATTCGATGCATGAGTTGGAGAACTTTGAGAGGAACCAAGTTTGGGAATTGGTTGACCCTCCCCCAGGGTGTAAGCCGATTGGGACAAAATGGGTGTGGAAGAACAAAGATGGAGACAAAGGTGAAGTGGTGAGAAACAAATCAAGGCTTGTTGCTCAGGGGTTCAGTCAGAAAGAGGGGATCGACTACGAGGAGTCCTTTGCTCCCGTAGCTCATTTGGAGGCGATCAGGATCCTTCTAGCTTTTTCTATAGCTAAAGGGTTCAAGTTATACAAGATGGATGTGAAGAGTGCCTTCTTGAATGGTGTGTTGGGGGAAGAAGTGTTTGTGAGGCAGCCACCGGGGTTTGATAGCGAGAAGTACCCCCACCGGGTGTACAAGTTGAGGAAGGTGTTGTATGGGTTGAAGCAGGCGCCTAGAGCTTGGTACGGTACGTTGAGGGGGTTTCTGTTTGAGAGAGGGTTTGAAATGGGGAAGGTCGATTAGACCTTGTTTCTTCTCAGGCAGGGCATAGATATCCTGATTGTGCAGGTGTATGTGGATGATATTGTCTTTGGTGGCTCATCTAACTCTCTTGTTGCAAGGTTTGCAGATGATATGTGCAGGGAATTTGAGATGAGCATGATGGGTGAGTTGTAGTTCTTCCTCGATCTACAAATAAAGCAATCAAAGGAAGGAACATTTGTGCATGAAGCTAAGTACACCAAGGACATTGTGAGGAAGTTCAAGATGGAGGACTCCAAAGCCATGGCGATGCCTACGAGTACGACTACTGCTCTTGATGTGGATGAGGAAGGTGAACACGTGGACCAGAAAGAGTACAGAAGCATGATTGGGTCACTCCTCTACTTGACGGCAACAAGGCCGGACATCCAGTTCTCGGTATGTCTGTGTGCTCATTTTCAAGCGTTTCCAAGGATTTTGCATCGGCAAGCGATCAAGCGCATATTCAGGTACTTGCGTCACACTCCCGACTTCGGCCTTCGGTACTCCGCATCTTCTTCTTTGACTCTTCATGGTTTTTTAGACGCGGATTTTGTCGAGTGTTAGTTGGATAGGAAGTCCAATTTTGGGACTTGCCAGTTTTTGGGATCCTCTTTGGTGTCTTGGTCTTCTTGCAAACAGTCGTGTGTTGCTCAATCCACTACAGAGGCAGAGTACGTTGCCGCAGCTAGATGTTGCTCTCAGCTTCTTTGGATCACATATACCATGAGTGCCTTTGGTGAGGAGTATACCCATGTTCCACTTCAATGTGACAGCAACAGTGCCATAAGTGTTGCAAAGAATCTAGTTCTCCATTCCAAAATCAAGCACATAGAAGTGAATTATCATTTTCTGAGAGACAACATAGAGAAAGGGAAGATAGCTTTGATCCATGTACCCACACATAACCAACTAGCCGATATTTTCACCAAACCTCTAAATCAAGCAACTTTCACTTGTTTGCGGGGGGAGCTTGGTGTGTGTTTGATTTCTTGAGTTGGGTGTGTGGGAGCTCCTTTGTAGCATATTTATAGCTTTCCTTTGTGCATTTCTTGCATTTGGCATGGCATATGTAACATGATGTATAGGCATCCTTGTATCTTAGATTGTATGCATTTTGTACCATATGCATTGGTGAGGAAAAGCTTCTCCTATATACATTGTTCACCATGGAATGATATGTATGTCATTGTGAGCTTGTTTGGTAAGCTATGGTTAGTTTGGCTTAGCTCTTGATAATCTTGGTTTATATCCATGATTAATGGCTATGTTTTTGAAAAATGTCACATTTATGCTCTCTTGTGAGTAAATGCCTTTATATGATCTTGACATGTTTTACTGGCTTGGCTATGCTCATTTGCCATAATGAATGTTTAGCACGCATGCTTTACCTTGTGGAGGGGCGTAAGTTCCTTTTTGTCACAAAGACATTTCATGTACCAAATATGAATCTGAAAATGAAATGCAAATTGCTTGGAAAATGTGCTCCCATGTCATATGTGCTAAAATTATTTTGCTTTGGTTCTAAACCGTTGCATGATGCCAACCAATGGGAAGTCTCATATATAGAAGTAGGCACATGGCTCGGTGGCTTTGACATGACATGAGGTGCTTGTGGGTGTTTGTGATGGTCTTATGATTAGAATGGTTGTCCTAGCATGATGTTTGTGTGGCTTTGCCATTTTGATATGTTTTGCTCATGTTTAGGACTTTGCTCATGAGAGGGAAAATTTTCGCAAAATTGCTCAATTCCATCTTAGCTTTGTCCAATGGTTGTGAAACTTGGTGATCATGTAGTTGATGTCATTACGAAGCTATAGAGTATCTAATTTGCTCATTTGGACATGTGTAGCATCCTATGTTGAATTTTGTCTATTTGAGAAGCTCTAGGTTGCATTTTTTTGCATTTGTGGCATGATTCATGCATTGTCAATAAGGGGGAGAAGTTTGAGCTTGATTTGGCTTGTTGCATGCATTTAGAAGGTTTCTAGCTGGTTTCGGGCTATTTTTGAGCTCGGGCAGTTTCCCAGGTGGCATCGTCATGACTGCTGAAGGGTACCTATCTAACCGGTGTAGTTCCCAGGTGCTGGGCGATCTTGTCCACCGGTCTGACCGATGAGGGTGACCGGTCTGACCGGTCAGAGTTGAGCTGATGCAGCTACTCTGTTTTCGCCAAGTGGTTTGCATGCATTCGCCCAGGGGGAGTTGCATTCGTCCAGGGGGAGTTGCATTGGTTCAGGGGGAGCTGGCATGTGTGCAGGGGGAGCTCTTTGTGGTTTTCGATCTTTGGTTTGGTGTTTTGCTCTTTGCTTGAGCATAGTTTTGTCTCGGATGTGTCGAGCTGTTGCCCTTGCCTAAGGGGTCCGAGACTTGTCTTCTGCAAGTGATCTTGCTATTTGCTTTCCTTTGTCTTTCGATCACTTGTTGGAGTTTTTCTTTATTCGTTTCTTTTCTTTTTCTTTCTCTCAGGTTACTATATGTGTGTGTTGTCAATACACTCATCAAGGGGGGATTGAGGACCATGTGTGGTTTGAGGACCGGTGGATGGTCGCTTCTTGGTGTGATGAGTGATTGGCAACATTGTGTGGACTGATTCTTGGCTAAGTATTGCAGGTGCAGGTTGCGGCTTAACTGGTGTTGGTGCAGGTGAAAAACAAGCGCGAAAGGTCGTTGCCGGTGAGGCCTCCAGTTGTGGAGAAGACAAGTATGCTTTGTTCGAGGGACCCGGTGGCCAGCGGAGTCAAGTGTGGGCCACATGGTGGCAGAAACAGCAAGATGAAGTCATGTACAGTTTCTTGGTTGAGCTTCAAAACCAAGGTCAAGCCGAGACTACGTGGGAGCCGAGTCATGAGTGGCGATTAGCGGAGGCTACACCGAGTTCGCGGGGTTTCCAGTGGTTCACCAAAAAACCACTAGGTTCCTTGGTTGATCCACAAAACCAAGACTGAAGAACCGAAGACGGAGATGCAGCAGCATCAGACCGGTCTGACCGGTCTAACCGGTGAGGAGCACCGGTCTGACCGGTGTGCGACGACGGAGTCTGGAGACTTCGAAGCAGAGGACACGCGTCAGTATCGCAAGGCTTGCGTCGAGGCTAAGCAAGTTTGCGGTCGTTGGGCATCTGTCTGATGGAGCGATGACAAAGATTTCCGAATTTGTCCTCGAGGGGCATGTATCCCTAATTAGCTAGTAAGGGCATTTTAGACTTCCGGTTGCCTCCATATAACCTAAGAGGTGAGAGGATGGCAGCCAACTCTTTAAACCCTAGCTCATATGGTTTTCCTATTTTCCCTTCCTATTTTCTCTAGGATTTCTATAGGACTAGCTTGAGAGCTTAATGGTGAGATCTTGTGAGAGCGAAGGATGATCGAACGGCAAGCTAGACCTTGTATGAACCTCTTTGTGATGTATAGATGATTCGGCGTGGTTCCTCAAGCCTTGGATGTGTTGTTCCTGTTCGTTCTTTTGGTGATTTTCCGAGCCTTTTCTTGGCGATTTTTTTTGAGCGATTTCGAGGCCTTTCTCTTTGGGATTTGGTGGGGGATGTATGCATGAACCCTTCATGGTTCTTTTCCCTTTGATTCCCCTCCCAAATCCATGAGCAAAGGGGCTCTATTTTGGGGTTTTCGGTGTTCTAGGGTTCGAGGAGTTCTTGGCGGGATTTCTTTGATTCCTCTCGATTTAGCAAGTTTTGGTGAACCAAATCTTGGCTATGGAGTACATATGTGGTGTTCCTACTATCCCCAAAGTCTTGTGCAAATCCATGGAGTGATTCGGGAGATCGGGAGTTGGATTTGGGGAGTTGACCCGCGGGTGTTGTTCATCCCGAGAGCTCAGGTCACATTGGTCTGACCAATTCCTCTAACCGGTCTGACCGGTGCAGACTCCTATAGAGTTTTGCTCGGGTGAACATCCGGGTGAGTTCGCTGTTGTCCCGTGTTGGTGTTGTTTCGAGTTTGGGTCAGTTTGGAGCTCGGTAGGCCTGTTTGGTAGATTTGGGGTTTCCTGGCTTGAACCGGTCTCACCGGTGAGCTACACCAGCCTAATCGGTGTAGGGGCCTTTCTATGGAAGTTCCCAGGTTTCACCAACACAGACCGGTCTGACCTGTGGTGCTCACCGGCCTGACCGATGTAGGTCAGTGAGGCTCGAGGTAGTGTTCCGCTGCGTTCTCGGGTCTGTGAAGTTGGTTGTTGGTTCCTAGGTCAGTGACGTTGCGTGGTCTTAGCCAACTTGGGTAGTGAGTCGAAGACGTGTGTTGGAAGTCGTGTTCATCTTGTTGGAGCCTCCATCTCCTACGAGAAGAATTTTTATCGGCTCCCATTCACTCCCCTCTTCTATGGTTCACCATTTCGGTCCTTCAGTACCTGCGGTGTACACAAAGTCGATGGAATCGACATGATCGCCGCCTAGATGGACCTCCTCATGAAGAAATTGGAGGCATCAAGCAACATGGAGACCGCCAAGATCATGGATACACACATGACATGCGAGGTTTGCGGTAATATGGTTAGTCGGGCAATGATTGCCTTGAAACAAGGGAAGAAGCCAGCTTCATCAACAATGGCAACAACAACGGGTTCCGCAACAACAACTACAGCAATCAAGGGTGGAACTCGAGGCCCAACTACCCGTTCAACAATCATAATGGAGGTAACTATTCTAATTCTTTCAATAATCAGTCTTCCATTAAAGATCTTGTCTTTGGCCAAGCTAGAATTAATGAATGTTTGAATAAGAAGCCAGTCGCCAATGAGACAGTTCTTGAAAATCTTAACTCCACCATATAATCTTTTACCTCTGCCATGAAGAATCAGCTTAGCTTTAATAAAATGGTAGAAACTCAACTAGCTCAGCTTGCTGCTTCTTTGCCTTCTTCTTAGTCGGGTGGAATCCCAGGGCAACCCGAGCCTACCCGAGAGAATTCAAAATCGGTCGCCACGAGAGTAGGTAAGACCACTCGGGATCCACCACATCCTAACCCCATAGAGAAGAAACAGAAGGAAGTGACCTCAAAGTCGGATGAAGAGGTAGACACCGAGGAGGCATCCCCCGGAGAGGAAGGGTTAAGGAAAATGGCACCTCAAGAATATGTCGACACCACGCTCCTTCCATTTCCTCGAAGGATCAAGAAGCCAACCATGGATGAGCAATTCGGAAAGTTCGTTGAGGTAATCAAGAAACTCAATGTCAACATACCATTTCTTGAGGCTATGCAAGTACCAACCTACGCCAAGTACCTTAAGGACATCCTCAACAATAAGAGACCTCTACCCACCATGGATATGGTCAAGCTTACGGAGGAGTGTAGTGCGGCCATTCTAAAGAAGAAAGACCCCGTATGCCCTACGATTAGCTGCTCTATTGGGTCCGAGCACTTTGAAAATGAACTATGCGACCTAGGAGCTAGCGTTAGCATCATGCCTAAGGTAGTCTTCGACAAGCTCAATTATACTTCCTTGTCGCCTACAACCATGTGCTTGCAGTTAGCAGATCAATCGGTCTGCTACCCACCCGGAATAGCAGAGGACATTCCGGTGAGAGTCCGGGATTTCTTCGTACCTGTGGATTTCGTCGTCCTTGACATGGATGTCGATACAAGGACGCCTCTAATCCTTGGGAGACCTTTCTTGAGCACTGCCAATGCTATCGATGTAGGAGCCGGAGAGATCTGTCTCAACATCAACGATGAGGAAGAACGGTTCACCTTCAAACCAAAGGTGGAGCAATGCTCACAGGTACAAAAGATGGATAGAAAAATTTCTAACCTTGTGGAGGAAGGTGAGGTGGCCCCGACCAAACCCAAGGACAAAGCATTCAACAGACGCCACCAACCCAAGAAGTCAAAGGCAATCAACAAAGTTAAGGGGGGAAAGAAGATGAAAATCAAGAACACCCCCACCAAAGCTCCACCGACTTCATCGCCACCAAAGAGAACAAAGAAGGTGTGGCGACTAAAAGAGCATCATCCGAGTCTTCCACTCCAGGACCGGACGAGCCCAAGATTAATTGAGCAACCGGAGGAGTCCCGCTCACGGACTCAAAACGACGAGCCCTCACCGTGACGTAAACCGGTAATTATCTCATATTTCCCTTTCAATCTCTCATTCCGTGCATCAATCATGTTTAAATTCCAAATTTGCTTTCATCATTGCAATTAGTAAGTAAACAAGACATATAAAAGCATTTTTGGAGATTTTTGGTGATACGACCGAACCTAGAGGTACGATCGTACCTCCCCTCGACAAAATTTTTGTGCAGGATGATTTCAGGAGGGAACATGAGTGCCTCGGAAAAATTTAGAAGGGTTGAATGTACCAAGTGATACGACCGTACCTTTGATTTTTCACAAATCCATCAAGACAACCATTACAAGCTTCTAGGTGCTCGCCCATCACCAAAATGAGGACAGCCCAACTAGAGAACCAAAATTTAGCTTGGGGGAGACCCCATTTTCAATCAAAGAAGGTATGTCCATCCAAAGTACTCTTTTTAACATCTTGTTTATCTCTTTTGAATAAAAGAATATTTGCTTCAACCATGTGCTTGAAATATTGTCTATACCCTCACTTTGGAAATGATGAATGGTTGCTAAGTCAAAACTTTCCAAAAATCTAGTGCATGTCTTTGTGCTCTTTGCCTTTTTGAATTTGTTGGTATATTTTGAGAACAAGAGCCTGAAATAAAACTTTGTGGGAAGCAAATGCTTATGACCAAATCTAGGTTGTTGACTAGTATGATATAGTGCGACAATGTTGATCTGCTCTATCTCAGAAGTTGATTTCTTTTTAAAAATAAAAAAAAGCAAGTTCCTCAATTGTCATATTACCTACCAAAGCCATATGTTGATATAAATGTCCAAACCTTCTACATATGCTTGCTTGTGAGCCATTGAGTTTTGCCAAATTGTTGTGACCCTTGGTAGAATCTTTTCATGCTTCCATGATCGAGATCACGTACACCCACATATACATGCTAACTCCTACACCGGGTGTTATGCAAATATGCCATCCATCCAGCAAAAATAAATACTCCAAAGTTCAAAGAGGTTTCTCTTCTTATAATTATTGCAAAAGGAGAGAGGGGTCATAGAAAAAAGTATATGCTCAAGAAGCATATAAAAAATGTGCTCCAATCAAAGAGCACAGAAAAAAGACAGGGAAAGAAAGCATGACCCCCTCCAAAAGAAAAGCAAGAGGAGAATCTCAAAGCAAGGAGTGTTTAGAAGAGCAAACAAAAATAGTCCACACACTTGCACAACTCGATCAAGTTGCATGACTAGTTTCTTCTTGGATCCAGTCTTTGGCTCAACAATATCATGTGGCACAAGTGAGCCTCATACTTATCCTACCCAAAGCTCCACATACAAGCCATAGGAGTAGGATGATGGGGCTCCTTAAAGCCTTTGGTGAGGTAACAAATACCACTTGAGCGATCGAGGGAACCATCTCAGGAACCTTGTCTTTCTTTGCAAAATTTTCAAAAACTCTGAGAGAGGATCCTGAAAAGAAGAAGAGTAAGAGATGCAAAATCAAAATCTGTTCTAGTTTTCAACCTTCGAAGGCAAGGTGGAAAGCTAAAAGCCCCACGGGTAAAGTAAGGTTAAGCTTCTCTCATACCAACCTTTTCAATTTTGCAAGAAGAGCATAGAGTTTGTGCGCAGGTACTTGCCGAGTGATAACACCATGCAACACCTGATCCACCGAGGCCAAGTCTAGACTTTGCTCGAGGATGAGCAAACGTTTAGCTTGGGGGAGTTTGTTGACTGTCATTACAACAAAGATCCGACCGTCAAAACCTCGGGTTCGAGAGGAGTATGCAACAAGTTTCATGCATATTTTTGATACTAATAAAGTTCCACGAGTTGTGTTGCAGTTTTTATGGATAGGTACAGATTTAGGAGGGAAATGGAGCCAATGTGCAACACGAGCCAGGCACGGCCGCACCACCAGGCACGGCCGGCCCTGCAGGTGCGGCCGCCCTGGCAAGTGCGGCGGCCCCGCCGGTGTAGTCGGCCACCGCTGTGTGCGGCCCGCACCTGCCCCGTGCCACGTCCTCGGTCCCGAACGGTTCCTTCCCTGCGTGCACAACTTGGATGAACGAGATTGATCAAGGAAACATCGGTCTGATCGAATCGATGAAGTTTAGATTACTTGGATCAATGGGTTGTGACACCCAAGGTTTTCAGCCGGGTTTATTAACCCTAATGATCCGGTCAACCAAATTGACTTGGGTCAAACAACAGTCAACCTAGGCCATCACCTCGAAAACATCACCGACAACCCGTAATGACACCCCTTGGTCAACCAGTGGTCAAGGGTTCGTCAAAACCCTAGTCAAACCCCTTAAACACCCTCTGACCCTCCTATGTCGCCCGGAACTTTTGTCACGTTCTCCAAATTTCACCTAAACAGTTCAAATTCTCCTAATACAAAAGTTGTATAGTTTTTCATGGGACACAACTTTCATGTTGATTGGCATTTGAAGCCTAAATAGGTGAAAACCTCGGTCAACGCTCCCAGGCACTATTCACTGGTGCCGAGAATTTCTGCATCTTGGCATGCGAATTGTGCAAAAATGGGTGAGTAAAATACCCTACACCCTTTACAAAAGTTGTAGAGGGATGCAAGATCTACAACTTTCCTATACATTCTTTGGAGCACTTATGTTGCAAAATTTGGAGTTAAACTCAGTCAAAGTTTGCTAGTCTAAGCTGCTTTTGGTTCCTTGGCGCTCCAGAGCATGGCGCACTGCGCCTGGCGCGTGTGCCGCTGCCGCAGACCCCACCATGGGCCCTGCACAGACGTCGAGGCCCACTGGCTCCACGCGGCACGCGCAGGGGCATTGGACGGCGCTCCATTGACGTCTCTCCCCCATCCCGCTTGCGCCACGCGTCCACGTCACCGTGCCGACCAACCAACCCTGTCGCTGCCGTACAGGTCATGCCTGTCGCCGTCGCCCACTGCCCATACCGCGACCTCGCAGCCTTGACGTGTAAGGAACTCTCCTACCGCCTTGTGCTCGGCTATAGAGGCCTCGTCGGGCCCTCCTCGCGTGTGCGCAGAGCTGCCGCTTGCACCGAGCCGCCACCGCCGCGCCATGAGCACCTCGAGCTGAGCTGCCTGGTCACTAGTTTTTCCAGCCGCCCCACCCATCCAGGCGCCTCACCCAAGGTCTAGTACAGCCTCCTGAGTCACGCATTGCTCGCCTAGACTGCCACCCTACCGGCACATCCAACCGCAGCATCTAGGGAACCGCCGAGCCGCGGCGCCCCCTTGCCGACGGCGTCCCGACCCCAGCTCGAGCCACAAGTCGGTCGCATGTGACTCCCTAGGCCCGCTCCTCCCCTTCCCCAACCCTCTCCAGCAAGCTCCTTGCTGGAAGTTCACAGGTCGCGCCGCCCAAAGCCCCCGAGGGCCAAATTGCAAAATCCAGGTAATTCCAGGGGCTTTTGCGCAAACAAAGGGCATATCTGTAAATCTTCAGATCTTTCAGGGGCCTACTCGCGAAAAGAATCTTCACTCCCTTATGTGTTTTGGCTGCACATTGTAAAATCCATATAAAATTGTAGAAGAATCAAAAAATTGCAAATCCAATTTTGTTGTGCTCTGTGTGACTAGGACAACAACCTTTGCGAAACTTGTATATACTTTTGAGCTATAGTCTTTGCTTGAAAAATTAAAATGTGTTTTACCTAGATCTGTTGTTTTGCAAAATCCATACATTAACAGGAGCTGGATTTCGGATATGATGTGGACACTAGCATGTGTAGGTCCTGTGTAAAAGTTTGCACAAAGTTACTGAAGGAATCTTTTTATATGATTTATCTTGTTTTATTGACAGATCTACCTAGATGAATTTTATAGCTTACAATATAATTATTTTGGAGCCCTACATCTGGCTATTGTCTTATTATGCTAAAATGTGCCTGTAGTGAATTTACCATGATTTTATCACTGCGAGAAATATTTATTCCTGATTTATGCTTGTTTTTATGCATAAATGTGTAGATCAAGATCTATATTAGTTCTATGTGTGTTTATTGGTTTCTTAGGATTGTTTTAGACCAAAGCATGTATAGGAGAAAGTTTGGCTCCAGAAGTGTTATGTTTATTCTTATATGCATTAATCCTGTTATTGCTAGCTAGAAATGCTTTTATTTGTGTGCATTATTTTCAGTGGCTCAAACTTGATTGCTTTCTGTCCAAATAAGTATTCCCTGGTCAGTAAGACTAGTGGGTACTATTTGGCTATTTTTGAGGTCTGTTGATTGTTTAAAATTTGGAAAAACTATATTAACCTAGAAAGGGAAAAATATGTGAAAAATCATCTTTGTTATGCTTGCACCCTATAAATGAGTTAGGAGAATAATTTGTGGGAGGAAAGCACATTTGCTTGCTGTTGGTGCATTTAAAATAATTATTCCTTTAGATGTGTACACAATCACCATAAAGAGAAGGCTAATTAAGCTTTTTGATTATCTTTTAAAGGGAAAATGTTAAATGCTTTTGTTAAGGTGAATATGGCCAACCATGTGATCCTTGTGGCTGTTTGCTAGTGTTTGTGGTTTAAATTAAATTAATTCCACTCCTAATCACTGCATTGCATCCTCCGTATAGAAGTCCCCGACGGTAGCTATACGCTCGTGCCGGCTGACGAGGATGAGGGAGCAGGAGGAGATGTGCACTACGTGACCGTTGAGCAAGACCCGGACCAAAGTCTGGAAGTTTGTGTGTCTGCTTGTGCTGACGAAGGCAAGCCCCGGTTTAATCATTAACCTATGTGTTTCATTTAAACTTCTGAATTTATCTTTGTTATTTTATGTGCATTTATGTTCAAGAGTTGATTGAAAACCTAATTGCATGATTCCTAAATACCTATGATGTTTTACTAGCATGTTAGGTCGCTAGTTGCTATGCTCTAAGGATCCAGTACAAGCTGAGTGATGTTCATCACTTGCGATAATAGGATCTCCTTTATGGAATCACCATATGTATAAATAGATTGCTCATGTGGTAAGATCTTGGGATTTGGGCTCCGGTCCAATGGCTTCGTTGGTTAATTGTTTGAAAGTACTAAACACTTGTCGGAAATGGGCACGGTAAGCCTAGTACCTAAATGAGGCGGTATGGGGTTTTACTAGCACTACTCTTAGGGTTGCGGCCACGGGCTCGCTACCTGAGTACATGCGTGAGACTGGGTGACCTTAGTGGCGTAGCCCAGTAAACCTTGTACTTAAGACTGTGAGCTATTATCCCCAAACTGAAGAATGATGGGAACCACATGGTTGGTGAACTCTTAGTGAGGGCACATCCCATGTGTTTAGGTCCACCTTGCAAGGTTTGAATCAATCGATTGTCGGCCTCTCACCGTTATCTGAGACTACTTAATCTACTAGCCATGCTATCCCTTATGATGGAACTTTGTGAAGATTATTATTTGATAAATTGTTTGTACAACTATGATTGCAATAGTTGCTCACCTAGTAATGATTACTTTTACTAGAACTAGAGCTAAAATGTGAAAGTAAGGATTCACTACTTAGTAGCTTTTTGGCAAACAAACCCACTAGCCAAAAGCCTTGCATGATTAGAGGTAAAGTCTTTTGTTTAGACGGGTAAGTCTTGCTGAATATTAGTATACTCAGCCTTGCTATTTAAATGTTGTTTCCAGGTGATGCATGTGATGTGTGGCCCGGAGAACTTCCACCTGGATGGGAGCTGGAATGGGTGGATGATGACGAGTAATTACATCATGGACATGCCTCCTATGATGTGATCATATCGCTTAGCTATCTTCCGCTGTTTTCAACAAACTCTAAACCTTTACTTTTATGTCAAAGAACTATGTTTGTAATAATGGACCCTACGGGGAATTTGATGTTAATTTGTAAGGCACTCTGGACTCTCTGTCGTGGGAGTTTCAATGCATACGTTTGATCCTCTCTATGTTTTCAAGTGATTTACCGGGCGTAAACCCGACAACACTCAACAAGATGATTCTTTATTATCGCTTAATGACCGAAAATATTGGCTTAGGCGATAGTACGGAATTATCTCGGATGGGGTTGTCATAGTTGGTACTAGAGCATCCGTATGCACTGGAGTGATTAGATTAATGCTAATCACATCGTTTACAATAAAACTTGCCAAGATTGATTAGATTTTGAAAACTCGTTAGATCTTTAAGGAATGATCTAGATCGAGAGGACCTAGAGGGAATTTTGGGTTCTTTAAGGTGGCATAAGAATCAATGGTTTATTTTGCTAACTTCCAGCACTTTTTTACTTATGTCAGACTTACTTTCTTGCACAACCAAACTAGATGAGCCACGTGTCTTATACGTGTGCCGTTCCACATCACGGGAATCGCGAGGGTTGATAGAGTGATCTATTCAACGGATCCCATCTTCGCTTATGGTTGCTCACGTGTTTCATATGTGTGCTTCTGCGTGTGAAGTCATACGAAGGGTGACATGCTCTATTCAAGATGAACATGTCATCGACTGTAATGTCGCCATCTTTATCATACATGTGCATTCCGCATGTCGAATATGCGAGGCAAGGATACAGTCCATTCAAACGGAGGGTGTCCGAGGTTGGATGTTGTCCATGCAGCGGTTTGATGCATGGATACCGTTTCTATATTCAATGGTAATGTATGTGGACGCTTCCGTGGCGTGCTGGCATGAAAGGTTCATTTTCTGCAGGTACACTAACAATGTTTCGTAAGTTGATAGGTGCGAATCGAGTAGTGTCGGTGCGGACTATGGTCCCGACACTAACCAGTAGATAGCACCGAGGTCTATCCCTCGATGGTCGATGCTAAGCAACAAGTGACACAGGGTTTTTATCCTGGTTCCGGCCGAGGAGGTCGTACGTCCAGCAGGGGTGTGCTCGCGGCACTATATTGCTCAGCACCGGGGGTGCCTGTAGTGGGGCAGCTACAAGCAAGGCGGGAGAGGAAGTGTGGCTTCCAAGTCCCTGGTGGAGTGGCTGAAGATGCTGTGGGGGAATAAGAGAGTGAGTGCACGGTGGTGTGCTCTTGTCGGGATGAGTCGGTATGGGTGCGTTCTATCCTCTCCCGCGGCTGGGGGGTTCGCCCCCCTTTTATAGATCAAGGGGGAGGCGAATTACATGCGCGCCGCGCTATCTAGCTACGTGGAGAAGCACGACGTGCTATGCTGTAGAGTGGGCGGCCGTCCGGGTGATCCTTGCAGCGATCTGGTCATCATGACCTGACTTGTACCCGAACAGTGGCGGTTCGAGGGTAGGAGAGCAGCGAATGGCGGTGATGTCCTCTGATAGGCTCGAGGGAGGTGCTGATGCAGGCCCATACGGCGTACAGGAGTAGGCAGAACGGCGTTCCTTCCCGACGCGCTTCACGGGGCTGGAGTCGTTGCTACAAGGCCTGGCGTGCGCCTGCACGCGCGGGTACGGCGGCCACGCCGTTACAGTGGCGGGGATGGCAGTCCACCGGCCTAGCGCCTCCACCTAACCCTGTAGGGTCACAAGAAAGTGAATTGAGGGTGCGCCGGCCCCCTTTCGAGGGCTCGGCGTGTTAGCCGTACCGGGGCGTGCGCACGGTGTCACGGACCGACACCGGCCGCGCCGCACGATCCCCTCCCACAGTGGCGGGGATGGGCTCCTTCCTGGGGAGTTGGTGCGGCGGCACCGGGGTGCGAGCCCCGGGCGCATGATGGCGCCGTCTCGCGTCGTCGGGGCGTTAAATGCCCGTGTACGGGGGCCGGCGCACGCGTGAGGGGCACCCTCGAGCGTGGCGGACCCCGGCCGAGGGCGGGGCGTACCCTCGAGCGAGGCGGAGCTTGCTCGAGGGAAGTGTTGCCCCTCGAGCGGGGCGAAACCCGCCCGAAGGGAGCGCGCATCCTCGAACGAGGCGGAGCCTGTTCGAGGGGATCCTTACGTGGGCCGCCTCGATGGGCCGTTGGAGTCCCTGTGGGCTGTGTCCTGCATGGTTAGGCACCTGCATGGTTAAGCTTAACGTATTTTGGTTTCGTTGCGGGTTTTAAGTGAGGTTTCCCCCATTGTTTAAGGGGACCCCTAGGGCTGTCCCCGAAAGTAGCCCCCGAGCATCTGTGGGTTTGCCATTGAGGCTCCTGCAGATGCTGGAAACTGCTGATAGGACGTTCTTCCCTCCTTGTTCTGCAAACGCTTTCCGTGGGGCCGCGTCGGCGGACCCGCGGGTCTAGCCCCGAAGCCCCGCGGGAGTGTGGGTACTCTGCGGGGGTTAACTGTGAGAATTTTGGTCAGAGGGCGTGGCACATATGCCAACCGGCATCGGCGGTATTTCAGCCGGCTTCGGGGGTGCACGCACCGCCGCGCACCGTTGTCTCCGGCGGGTGCAATTTCAAGGAGGTGTAGCCGTGCGCCAAGCCCCCGAGCCTTGGCCCGTTCGAGGCGATCGGGTAGAGCTTGGCAACTTGTTTTTTAACGCGCCCTCGCCGTCCCTCCGCGGGACGGAGGGTGAGGTTTCCGCAACCCCCATCGAGCGGGTCGCGGATTGCGGATTCCTCGTCGAGCTGCTAGCGGGTGGTTCAAGTGGACGTCCATGCCCCGTTCGATAAGGGTAGGCTACGCGGTCCGGAGACACGTCCATGGAAGCGCTTGCGTGGGTTTGCTAGGTGGGGCTCGGTCCCGTTCGATAGGGACCGTGGGCGCGGAAGCTCTCCCTCGGTGGGATCCCCCCGACTAGCTGCCCTCGCTGGCTCTCGAACATGACATGTGGGGCACCCTCGAGCCAATGGGCTCGAGGAACGGCTCGAATGCGCGTGCCCTCGTCGTCCCTAACTCTGCGATCTGTGGCGCCTGTTCGAACCCGTCGAGGGTCAGGCTTCGGACCTCTGATCAGTAGGGCCGTGCGGGGTGGCGCTTGGGTGGCCCCGTCTTTTCACGTTTGCGGCCGTCGAGGGGTCTGGGCGAGCCAGCCCTCGAGGTGCTGGTTGGTAGCACAGCGCGGCATGGGTGCTTGCGGTGCCTGCTTTACTTCAAGCAGGCCCTAGGTGACCTTCTCACGCGCGTGCCCTCTTTAGAGGGTTGATGTTGTCTCGAGCCGGGGGCTCGTGCCGCTCGAGGGTTTTATGCGGCATGGGTACCCGCGGTGCCTGCTTTACATCAAGCAGGTCTCGGGCGGCCTTCTCGCGTCGATGTCCCATCGAGGGCTGTTTTCGTTTTGAGCCGAAGGCTCGTGCCGCTCGAGGGTTTTACGCGGCATGGGTACCCGCGGTGCCTGCTTTACATCAAGCAGGCCCCGGGCGGCCTTCTCGCGTCGATGTCCCGTCGAGGGCTGTTTTCGTTTCGTTTTGAGTCGAGGGCTCATGCCGCTCGAGGGTTTTACGTGGCATGGGTACTCGCGGTGCCTGCTTTACATCAAGCAGGTCCCGGGCGGCCTTCTCACGTCGATATCCCATCGAGGGTTGCCCTTGTCTCGAGCCAGGGGTTCGCCCCGCTCGAGGGTTCTCCTTGCTTGGCAAGGGACCCGATCATTAAATGTCTCGCAGTCGAGGCTGCGTTTTTTGCAGCGCGGGCGCGTCTTTTTGGCGCGGCGCGGCGCGCGCGCGTAGTGGGCGGCGTCGCAGGTGGACGTGACGGCTTCGCCTCGGTCCCTGCAGGTCTTCGCCGTGATGATGGCCCGCTCGCAGTGATGTGGCCGCTGCAGTCGTGGTGGGGCCCGTCCGTCGGCTTGAAGGGAAGATTCCCTGCAGTTAATGCGAGCGGGGCATCCGCTCCGGAGAGCTCGCCCAGTCGGCTTATAAATCTGAGGGGTGGAGGAGACGGCGGTTTTTTACCTTGACGCCTCACCATTTTCAGTCCCCCGCCCCTTCGTCTTTGCCTCGCTTTTGCCACCGCGCGGTGTCACCGTTAGAGCTTTTCTTCCGTTCCTTGGCCTCCGTCCTCGCATTGCTTCGTCCTTCCTCATGGCGCCGCCTCAGCTCCCCCTCACGATCCTAGAGCCGTACGCCTGGGAGAGGTCGACGGTGACGCCACTGGCCCTTGGCGAGCTGGTCGTCGCCGGCCAGTTGGCGGCCAATGAAGACGGACGTCCAGCGGAGTGGTTAGTGCCGCCGGCGGCGGACCGCGCGCCCAACCCGCCGGAGGGCTATGTGGTCAGCTTCATCCGCTACCACGAGCGGGGCTTCAACGCACCGGCGAGCCGCTTCATGCGGGCGATGTGCCACCACTACGGAGTGGAGCTGCACAACTTCGCCCCCAACGAGATTTCGCAAGCGGCTACGTTCGTCGGCGTCTGCGAGGGGTACCTGGGGATCCTTGTCAATTGGGAGCTCTGGGTACACCTTTTCCGCGCGGAGCTCTTCACGCAGCCCACGATGGAGCCAAGGACCCGCCGCGCGGTGCGCGCCGGCGGGATGTCTCTTGCCCTGCGGGGGCAATTCAAGAACGTCTACATCCCCTGCACCATGACGACGAACAAAGCCGGCTGGGAGCGGGGATGGTTTTATCTGCGCAACGCCGAGCCCGACCTTCCCCTCTACACCGGCCGAGTGTTCAAGGAGAGGCCTGCCTCCTGGGGCTACGGGGTGTCCACGGCCCAGCATCGGGCGCGGCAGGAGTCGGTCCTGGCCGCGCTGCATCGTCTGGCGACGATGGGGCTGAACGCGATGGGCGTCCTCGCCTTCCTCCATCATAGGCGGGTCGTGCCCTTGATGGAGAGGCCGCTCTGCATCTTCGAGATGACGAGAGGCGGCCAACCCCATCGACTCGGCGAGGTCGCGGATGCTCCCGACGCCCCTCGAGCGGCCATACGCGCTCACCCGGGCGCGGAGCGCCGTCGACACCCGGACGCCGCCGATGCGGCGGGTCGGACCCGTGGGACCTCGAGATGCTTCCCACCGGCCCGCTGGTGAGTTTGGTTCTTGATTTCGTTTTAGTTCTTTGTGTTGCCTTTGCCTCCTGACGCGCCCTTGTTGCTCCTGTGTGCAGCTGGTGGACTTCACCATTGCCAAGTCCGTTCCGCCTACCCCCGACTCCCGCTGGGCCGGGCGGCGCGCGGCGGCGGCGGGGAGCGGGCGGCGCGCAAGAGGGAGCACGCGAGCGACGTCAAGCGCGTCGCGACCGGCGGGCCGCGGAGTACCGTCGGCGCGAAGAGCCGGGGCTCTCCTCCCCGGGGACCGAGGGAGTTCTCGTCCTCGGAGGAGGACGAGGAGGAAGATGCGAGGGGGAGGGCCCCTCGATGGGTGGCGGTCGCGCCCCCGTCGCGGGAGCCGGCGCCGGCGGCGAGGGCGGCATCGCCGGGGCGGGCGCGGCCGGCGCCCGCCGCCGGGCCATCGACATCGAGGGCGGCGCGCGCGCGCGGAGCGCCGGCGCGCTCCTCGAGGGCACGTACGGCGAGCGCGCCCGTGCGCGCATCGAGCGTGCTCGCGCGTGGGGGAAGCGCGCCCGCGCGCGCGGCGGCGTCGTCGGGGAGGCGCGGCGGCGGACGCACCCGCACGCGGGGGCGAGTGTGCCCGCGCGCGCGGCCGGCGCGCGTCGGGGGGCGCGGCATCGGGCGTGACCGCGCGCGCGGGCGGGCGCGCCCACCCGCGCGGTGGCGCCGTCGGGGAGATGCGGCGGCGGGCGCGCCGGCCGCGCGGGCCTCATCTGCTGAGGCTTCGAGGAAGAGGAAGCGCGCCTTCTCCTCCTCGAGGTAAGGGGTTCGATCCTTCGCTCAGTTTGATTTGTTGATGATCGGGCGTCCTAACCCTTCGTTCGTGCCTGCGCAGGGTGGTGCCAACCGTGCCTCCTCTCGCACCTGCCAAGGTGCTGAGGACGGACGCGTCTATCCCCACCTGGCGGCGCTCGTCGAGGGCGCCGCGGGCGGGGACAAGCATGGCGGCGGCGGGCGAGAGCTCACGGGGCGCGGGCGGGGCCCCGAGGCCTCGGCCAACGAGATCGGCCCCGCCGCGGCGCGGCCGGCGGTCGGCGAGGAGCGGCCGGCGCCGCCGTCGTGGGGGTGCGGGCCGCGGCGGCGGCGGTGGTGGAGGTGCGGCCGCGCGGGGGCTATTCTTCGTGGAGGAGGCGGAGCGGGAGCAACCCGCGGCGCCGTGGCTGCGAGGCGCGGCCGAGAGGTGGTGGCCGTGGCGCCGTGCCGGGCGCCCGCGGCCGGCGGAGACGCGGCGGAGGCACCGGTGGAGGCGGCACAAGCGGCAGCGCCCGCCGGCGTTCTGCAAGTGGAGGTGGTGGAGGTCTCGGACGACTCCCCGCCGCCTGGGTGGAATCAGTGGGCCAGCTGGCCCACGAATGCCCCCGAGCCCCAGAAGGGGGCCCTCGTGAGGCGGCGCGAGGGTCACCTGGTGGTGGGGGGTCGAGGACACGGCGCCGAGGCCTCGTCCTCCCGCGCCGGCCGCCCTGCCCCGGTGGAGGAGGCCGTCGATGATCCCCCGGCGTTTGCTGACGCTCGGGTGGAGCAGGAGCTCTGGGACGAGCTCCGGAGCCACAGCGCTACGCTCAACCGCGCGCTGAACGAGGCGTTGCGGGTTCATGGCGGCCCGGCATGGCTCGTCTTCCAGGTTAGCCGCGGTTGCTTGTTCTCTCCTTTCTTTCGTTTGTGTATGCTGCCTTCGTGTCACGGCACTTATAGGTTTTTGATTCTGTGGTTGCCAGGAGCTCGAGCGTCGCGCCCACGACAAGTACGATGCGTTCGACCGGGTGAACGCCGAGGTCCACCAGCTCCGGGAGCGGTGCAGCGCTTTCGACGCGCTTGCCGACGCTCTCAGGTCCTCGGATAGCTGGCTGGCGTACCGGGCCTTGGCCTGGCCTGACGAGCTGCCCGAGGGCTCGAGGCAGGACACGGCGCGCCGCTCGAGCCTCGAGCGGGTGCGCGCAGCCCTCATCGATCATGATGAGGCGCGCGCGGCACGCGCGCGAGGACTTGGAGAAGACGCGGACGGCCGGCCGCTAACGGGAGGCGGAGGTGGTGACCGTCCGCGCCGAAGCCGGGAGCTTCGCTCGTTGCTTGAGGGGGCGGCGCGCGGCGAGCGCCGAGCCGAGTAGCGGGCGCGCATGCTCGGAGCGGCGGGCCAAGGAGGCCGACGACCGAAGGCGGCCCTCGACGCCAAGGCCGCGGCTCTCGTCACCGCCGAGGAGCGGCGCACAGAGAGCACCGCCCGCCAAGGGGCGAGGAGCGGCTCCGGCGGAGCGGGCCGCCCTCACCGACGCCCGCGCGGTCTTTGGAGCGAGGAGCGCGCCGCCCACGAGGTGACGCGGAAGTCCTTGGCGGATCGGGACGCCAAGCTCTCCAATGCCGAGGGCGAGGTGATTATGCTCAGCATCACCAACGCCAATCAGGAGTTGTCCCTCCGGGAGCAGGGCGAGACCGTCGAGCGCCTCGAGCTGACGGTCGAGGCCGTGCGCCGCGACCTCGAGATGGAGAGGAAGCAGGTCGAAGGTGAGCCACAGTCTGACTCTCGTCTTGTTGGTTTTTCGATTGGGAACTCGCATTCCCTTGTTCTGATTTCTTTCTTGCCTTGGCATTTCGAGGCTTGCGCACCGCCCTGGGGCATGCGGCTGAGCGGACCGAGGCGCTGCAGGCCTCCTACAACTCCTCCTAGCAGGAGCTGCGGGAGCTGCGCGATGCGGCCCTCGAGACCTGCCGCGTCGTCGAGGAGGGCGAGGCGCGGGCGGCGGCTCGTTGGCCGGCCGCTCGCGCGCCCTTGGTGGCCATGTCACCGAGCGGATGCGCCGGGCGCTGCAGCTGGGCGTCGAGAAGGCCCTCGGAGTGGTGCGATCCCACTACGAGGTTAACTTCGAGGCGCTGGCGGAGGGCTACATCGTTCCCGAGGGCGTCGAGGACGAGGTGGCCATGGAGCGCGTGGATGCGCTCGCTACCGACGCCGCCGGATCGCTCGCCGAGGCCTTCGAGGAGTTCCTCTTCCCGGATGTCGCTGATGCTGCTGCTCATCCCGCCTGAAAGCAGTTGGGCGCTAGGCCCGTTTTTTGATGTGTATCAATATCCTGGCCCCGTGGCCTTTTGTAAATAAACAAGTTGTTTCATGAACATAAGCATTTGCTGTAAATGAAGTCGTTTGTTTATCACGCTTTTTGTTTCTCCTTCTTCCTGAGTAGATTCTAGTTAGGGGAGTTCGATTTTCGCAGGGGGCCCGCTGGGTTGGAGGCGAGAGAGAAGGGCCATATCCACGCGGCGTAGGCTATCTCTGGCTCGCACGCTCCTTCCGCTGTGTCGCCTGCGCCCTGTTCGAATCGTGGCTCGAGGTTGAAGTAGGAAACAAACTTAGCGCGTGTGGGTTGTTGTGTTTTTTGCGCGAAAAAATGGGACTATTTTGGGGGGGATGCCCCCCGCAGTAGCCCCCGAGGGTAACTTGGGTTTCAGGGGAAAGCCGAGTTGCCCTTTTTATTAAGCTTAAAGTTTTTACATAGTTGCAACCAACTGGGGCGTTGGCCGTGCGGTTTTTACAACAGAAATACTTGGAAATCCTAGCTAAGGGTAGAAGCGACGTAGCTGTTGGATGTTCCAAGCGTTGGTGAGCTCTTCACCGTCCTCATTGGCCAACTTGTATGTGCCGGGCTTGAGTACCTTCACCATGACGTAGGGTCCCTCCCATGGGGGCGATAGCTTGTGGCGCCCTCGGTTGTCTTGGCGTAGCCTTAGGACCAGGTCTCCTTCGCTGAAATCCCGCCGGTGTATCTTGCGTGCTTGATAGCGCCTGAGGGACTGCTGGTACCTCGCAGAATGCATCAAGGCTACGAGGCGTGCTTCGTCGAGCTGGTCCAACGAGTCCTCGCGGGCTCGTTGGTTAGCGTCCTCATTATAGCCTCGAACCTTGGGCGACCCGTATTCTAAATCCGTGGGGAGGACGGCCTCCGCGCCGTGGACTAGGAAAAACAGGGTGAACCCAGCGGCTCTGCTTGGGGTGGTCCTTAGGCTCCACACAACCGCTGGTAGTTCTTGGAGCCATTTTCGCCCAGATTTGTTCAGCTGGTCGAAAATCCTGGGCTTTAGGCCTTGTAAGATCATGCCATTGGCACGTTCCAGTTGGTCGTTGGTCTGTGGGTGCGCCACAGCTGCCCAATCCACACGGATGTGGAACTTGTCGCAGAACTCCAAGAACTTCTTGCCCGTGAATTGGGATCCATTGTCGGTGATGATGGAGTTTGGCACTCCAAAGCGGTAGACGATGTCGGTGAAGAATGTCACCGCCTGCTCTGCCCTTAGATTCGTGATGGGGCGCACCTCTACCCACTTGGAGAACTTATCGATCGTGACCAACAAGTGGGTGAAGCCCCCGGGCACCTTCCGCAAGGGCCCGACGATGTCCAGCCCCCACACGGCGAACGGCCATGTTACGGGGATGGTCTGTAGGGCATGGGCGGGTAAGTTGGACTTGCGGGCGTAGAACTGGCACCCCTCGCAGGTGCGCACGATCTCGCTGGCGTCCGCGACCGCAGTGGGCCAGTAGAAGCCCTGGCGGAACGCGTTGCCGACGAGGGTGCGGGGAGCGGCATGGTGGCCACAGATCCCCGCGTGGATGTCCCGCAGGAGCTCGCGCCCCTCGGGAATGGGCACGCACCGCTGTAGGATGCCGGAGGCGGCGCGCTTGTACAGCTCGCCGTCGACGAGGGTGAACGATTTAGCCATCCTAGCGATGCGTCTGGCCGCGGCCCGGTCCGCGGGGAGTTCCCCTCGAGCGATCCAGGCAATGTATTTCTCCCGCCAGTCCGCCTGGACGGGAGCCGGCTCGATGTCCATCACGTCGGCCTCGTGGGAGCCGTACCCCTCGAGAAGGGAGAGCACGTACGCCTCGTTCGAGGGGTCCTCGTCCATGGGCTCCGCACCCGCTGGATTCGAGGGAGCCCCCGAGGGTTCGTTGTGACTCGAGGGGTAGGGCTCGAAGGCGACCGAGGGCTGAGCGATGTCGCGTGCGAAAACGTTCGGGGGAACGGTGATTCGCCCGGACGCGATCTTGGCGAGCTCGTCCGCCTCTTCGTTGTACCTGCGGGGCACATGGTTGAGCTCGATGCCGTAGAACTTGTCTTCGAGGGCTCGCACGGCTTTGCAATAGGCCTGCATCTTGTCGTCGTGGCAGCTCGCGTTCTTCATGACTTGATCAATCACGAGCTGCGAGTCGCCCCTTACGTCGAGACGTTTGACACCTAACTCAATGGCGATTTTGAGGCCGCAGAGGAGGGCCTCATATTCAGCCATGTTGTTAGAAGCAGGGAAGTGGAGGCGCGCCGCGTACCGCATGTGTTCCCCGAGGGGTGACACGAAGAGCAGGCCCGCGCCCGCTCCTGTTTTCATCACCGAGCCGTCGAAGAACGAGAGTCCGGCCTCCGCTTGGATTTGTGGCGGCGGTAGGCTGCGTGTCCGTCCATTCGGCGACGAAATCCGCCAAGATTTGGGACTTGGCCGGCCTTGCGCGGGGCGTAGGCGAGCGTTTCGCCCATCAGCTCCATGGACCACTTGGCGATCCTGCCCGCGGCGTCGGGGTTGCGGATGATTTCTCCTAGTGGGAAGGAGGAAACCACCGTGACGGGGTGGGCCTCGAAGTAGTGGCGGAGTTTGCGCCGCGCGAGAACCGCTGCGTACAGCAACTTCTGGACCTGTGGGTAGCACGTCTTCGTGTCCGAGAGGACCTTGCTGATGTAGTAGACTGGCCGCTGCACAGGCAAGGCATGCCCTTCCTCTGTGCGCTCCACAACGATCACGGCGCTCACCACCTGGGTGGTCGCGGCCACGTAGAGCTGCAGGGGCTCGCCGTCCCGCGGCGGCGTGAGGATCGGGGCGTGCGTCGGAGACGCCTTCGGCTTGTCGAGCGCATCCCGGGCCTCGGTGGTCCGGGAGAAGCGCTCGTGCTTCTTGAGTAGGCGGTAGAGGGGCAGGCCCTTCTCGCCGAGCCGCGAGATGAAGCGGCTCAAGGCGGCAAGGCACCCCAACACCTTCTGCACCCCCTTGAGGTCCAGGATCGGACCCATCCGTTCGAGGGCCGCGACCTTTTCAGGGTTGGCCTCGATTCCCCGCTGGGAGACGATGTATCTGAGGAGCATGCCTCGCGGCACTCCAAAGACACATTTTTCGGGGTTTAATTTGACCCCATTGGCCCGTAGGCAGTTGAACGTCACGCCAAGGTCGCCAACCAGGTCGTCCGCCTTCCTGGTCTTTACGACGATGTCGTCCACGTACGCTTCGACCGTCCGCCCGATGTGATCCCCAAAAACGTGCTGCATGCAACGCTGATATGTTGCACCCACGTTTCTGAGGCCAAATGGCATCGTGACGTAGCAGAACGTCCCGAACGGTGTGATGAACGAGGTCGCGAGCTGGTCGGACTCTTTCATCTTTATCTGGTGGTACCCGGAATAGGCATCAAGGAAACAAAGCAGTTCGCACCCAGCTGTTGAGTCAATGATTTGATCAATGCGTGGCAAAGGAAAAGGAACTTTGGGACATGCTTTATTGAAACTAGTGTAGTCTATACACATCCGCCACTTCCCATTCTTTTTCTTTACAAGCACGGGGTTTGCTAGCCATGTTGGGTGGAACACCTCCTTGATGAATCCGGCCTCGAGAAGCTTTCGCAGCTCCGCTCCGATTGCCCGTCGCCGCTCCTCGTCGAAGCGGCGGAGCCGTTGCTGCACGGCGCGAGCGTTTGGCAGGATGTCAAGGGAGTGCTCGGCGACTTCCCTCGGGATGCCTGGCATGTCCGAGGGGCTCCACGCGAAGATGTCGGCGTTGGCGCGGAGGAAGTCGACGAGCATCACTTCCTATTTGGGGTCGAGGGTGGAGCTGACCCTCAACACCTTGCCCTCGGGGGCTGAAGGGTCGAGGGGGACCCCCTTGGTCTGCTCCGCGGCCTCGAAGGTGCCAACGTGTTTGGCTGCGTAGTCGAGGTCTTCGTTGACCATCTTCTCCAGCGTGTTCACCAGCGCTTCGTCCAGCGCCAGTGCCTCTGCGTGCTCCACGCATTCGACATCGCAGTCGAACGCGTGCTCGATCGACGAACCGACGCTGATGACGCCGTTCGGGCCGGGCATCTTCATCTTTAGATAGGTATAATTGGGGACCGCCATGAATTTGGCATAACAGGGTCGCCCAAGTATAGCATGGTAGGCCCCTTTGAACCCCACCACCTCGAAAGTGAGGGTCTCCTTGCGGAAGTTCTTAGGGGTGCCAAACCAGACCGGCAGGTCGATCTGCCCGAGGGGTTGGACCTGTTTGCCGGGCGCGATGCCGTGGAACGGCTTCGTGCTGGGCCGCAACTGGTCCAATCCGATCCCCATCAGGCGCAGCGTATGCGCGTAGAGGATGTTGAGGCTGCGGTTTGGGTGGTCCTCCCGGCTGAATGTGATGGCGTCCTCCGACCAATTGAGGAAGGACGGAGGTGCCCTCTCAGCGGCGAGGACTTCGTGCCGCTCCTTCTTGCGTTGGCGTGTCGACATGTCGACGGTTTGTCCCCCAAAGATGAGGTACACATTTTCGACGGCGGGGACGCCGCCCGCGTCGCCATCGCCTCCGTCTTTCTTGGCCTCTGCCTCCTTCGCGGCGGCACGGCCGTAGAATTTCTTGAGCATGTCGCACTGCTCAAGGGTGTGGTGTACTAGGGTTTTGTGGTAGGGACATGGCTTCTTCAGCATGTCGTCGAACACCCCCGGGCTTCGAGGGGCCGGTCGAGGGCCCCGTCGAGCCGGGTCGACAGCGAGGGCCTCGGCGTTGCCGCCGTCGCGCCCTTGCTCGCGTGCCTCGCGGCGCGGCTTTTTCCCTACTTGCCCCGCTTGTCGTTGCGGTGCAGCTCCTTGGACTTGCTGCCCTCCGCGGGCACGTCTTCGGAGCGCTTGCCCTTCTTGCCGTCGAAGATCGCCCCCACGGCCTCCTCCCCGCAGGCGAAGCTGGTGGCGATGTCGAACAGCTCATTGGAGTCCGCAGGCGGGCTGCGTCCCAGCTCCCGCACGAGGTCCCGGCACGTGGTGCCCTCGAGGAAGGCATGCACGATTTCGGACTGTGCCACGATGGGGAGCTCCGTGCAGCGCTTGGAGAAGCGCTGTATGAAGTCCCGCAGCGACTCGCCGGGCTTCTGCGTGCAGGAGCGCAGGTCCCATGAGTTTCCAGGGCGCACGTATGTGCCCTGGAAGTTGCCCACGAACGTGTGGACCAGGTCGTCCCGAGTTATGGATCCGGGGCGGCGGGCAAGTGCTCGATCCATGTCCGGGCCGCGTCGCCAAGATGTAGGGGCAGGTTGCGGATGATGACCTCGTCGTTGGTGGCCCCGCCCACCTGGCAAGCCAAGCGGTAGTCGTTGAGCCACACGCGGGGGTCCGTCCCCCGTTGTACTTGACGATCGTCGAGGGTTGGCGGAAGCGTTGGAGGAACGCTGCCGCACGGATCTCCCGGCTGAACACACGGGTGCCTGGGGGCTCCGGCGTCGGGGAGCGGTCCTCGCCGCTGTCGTAGCGCCCACCCCGTCGAGGGTGGTAGCCCCTTGCTGCTCGTGCGTCCGCCTTGCTGGTGCGCCTGGCGTTGATAACGTTGCGAGCGTCGCTCCTTGGCCGGCGTGCGCCCTTGCTCGGTGGGTCGCCCCGCCGGTCCCCCCGTGTGCACCGAGGGTTCGCCTCCCGGTGCGGCTTCATCGCCCCGCGCATCCCCCCTATTGGCGGATGCGTGAGGCCGAGCTCTCGGCCCGCCGGACGGCCGCTTGCTCGATGAGAGTTTGCACCTCGCGGTGCATGTCTCGAGCCTCGGGGGTCGAGGGTGCGCGCATAGCCCGCGGCGGCGTCGCGGCGGCGACGAGCTTCGGCTCGTTCGCGGGGGCACGTCCGCGTTTTCGACGTTGGGGACGGCGTTGATGCGGTCGCGGACTCGTCGGCCCGGCTCCCGTGCGCGTTCACCGCGCGCGGAGGCTTCCCCCCGCCATTGAGGCGCGGAGCGGCCGCACCGTTCGGTATTCCTCCGCCGGCTTGGCCTCGAGCTCGCGGGCTTGGGCTAGGCCGTGCGTTGGCGTCGGCCCCGGTAGGAGCGCTTGGCCCTGCGGCCGGGCGCGCGGCGATCCCCCGGGGCGGGCGTGACTTCCCCGTCTCCGGCGCCCACCGCACCGGCGGCGTTGGCGGGTCGTTGGTGATGACGGCGCAACACTCCCGCGCGGGGTCGTAGCTCCCTGTGCTGGAGTCGTCGGAGCAGCCGAACCAGTAGTCCGCCGCGTCGAGGAAACGCCGGAACGCAACTGGGTCCGGCACGCCGGAGAAGTCCCACTCCGCGTATCCGTGGCGGTTGGCGGGTGGCATCGTGTCGACGGAGCCCAGGGACGACTCATCCCCTGCTGAGGCGCAGGGGTCCCTGGCGATGAAGACGTGGCGGCCAGGCGGAACCCTGCGCATCGTCGTGTTGACGTTGGCGTTGTAGGCCGTCGTAGCGCCCCGCAGCCCGATGGGGATGCGCGGTCCGTAGATCGCGCGGCCGCCGCCGGGCGGTGGCGTCGTGATGGTGGGCGCACCGCGCCGGGCGGCGGCGCGCTCGGCCCCGCCGCCGCTCGGACCGCGCCCCGACGCGAACGTTGCCCGGAGCGACGGTGGCGTCGTGGCGCCGATGGGCCCTCGGCATCCGTGCCTGCGGGCGCCTGCGCCGTGGTGGTGCGCGCGGCAGGGGCCAAAGCCGACCTGGCGTGGCGCTGCGCGCGGAGCTCCTCACGGTTAGTGAGGCGCATGAGATAGCCGTTCCCCGTGGCCTGGAAGTTCAGGTCCCCGAAGCGGATTTCGAACCCGGCTGGGAGGGGGTCCAAGCTACCCATGCAGTAGCGTGTAGCACGGTACTCAGTGCGGATCACCATGGAGGGAGTTGACGGAATGACCTTAGGCGCTCGATTGCCCCACGGTGGGCACCAACTGTCGGTGCGGAATATGGTCCCGGCACTAACCAGTAGATAGCGCCGAGGTCTATCCCTCGATGGTCGATGCTAAGCAACAAGTGACACAGGGTTTTTATCCTGGTTCCGGCCGAGGAGGCCGTACGTCCAGCAGGGGTGTGCTCGCGGCACTATATTGCTCGGCAAGACCGGGGTGCCTGTAGTGGGGCAGCTACAAGCAAGGCGGGAGAGGAAGTGTGGCTTCCAAGTCCCTGGTGGAGTGGCTGAAGATGCTGTGGGGGAATAAGAGAGTGAGTGCACGGTGGTGTGCTCTTGTCGGGATGAGTCGGTATGGGTGCGTTCTATCCTCTCCCGCGGCTGGGGGGTTCGCCCCCCTTTTATAGATCAAGGGGGAGGCGAATTACATGCGCGCCGCGCTATCTAGCTACGTGGAGAAGCACGACGTGCTATGCTGTAGAGTGGGCGGCCGTCCGGGCGATCCTTGCAGCGATCTGGTCAACATGACCTGACTTGTACCCGAACAGTGGCGGTTCGAGGGTAGGAGAGCAGCGAATGGCGGTGATGTCCTCTGATAGGCTCGAGGGAGGTGCTGATGCAGGCCCGTACGGCGTACAGGAGTAGGCAGAACGGCGTTCCCTCCCGACGCGCTTCACGGGGCTGGAGTCGTTGCTACAGGGCCTGGCGTGCGCACCGCACGCGCGGGGTACGGCGGCCACGCCGTTACAGTGGCGGGGATGGCAGTCCACCGGCCTAGCGCCTCCACCTAACCCTGTAGGGTCATAAGAAAGTGAATCGAGGGTGCGCCGGCCCCCTTTCGAGGGCTCGGCGTGTTAGCCGTCTTGGGGCGTGCGCACGGTTCACGGGACGACACCGGCCGCACGCACGGTCCCCTCCCACCGTGGCGGGGATGGGCTCCCCCCCCGGGGAGTTGGTGCGGCGGCACGGGGTGCGAGCCCCGGCGCATGATGGCGCCGTCTCGCGGCGTCGGGCGTTAAATGCCCGTGTACGGGGGCCGGCGCACGCGTGAGGGGCACCCTCGAGCATGGCGGACCCCGGCCGAGGGCGGGGCGTACCCTCGAGCGAGGCGGAGCTCGCTCGAGGGAAGTGCTGCCCCTCGAGCGGGGCGAAACCCGCCCGAAGGGAGCGCGCATCCTCGAACGAGGCGGAGCCTGTTCGAGGGGATCCTTACGTGGGCCGCCTCGATGGGCCGTTGGAGTCCCTGTGGGCTGTGTCCTGCATGGTTAGGCACCTGCATGGTTAAGCTTAACGTATTTTGGTTTCGTTGCGGGTTTTAAGTGAGGTTTCCCCCATTGTTTAAGGGGACCCCTAGGGCTGTCCCCGACAAGTAGCCCCGACTAGTTATTATAAGGAGAGCCGATTATAAGCTTGCCACCGACACTAACTACGTCTTTCTTGATCCATGTGTGTGAGGTCATTTAAGACGTGTGCATTCATGATTAAAATCTTGATGAACCTAAAATTGGTTATTGCATGTCTAAGTAATTTTTCCTAGGGTGATTGCTTGATCTTAGATAAGGCTTCCTCTCTTTTGATTTTAGGAAAATTTCTAGCAGATTCTGTTGCTGTCACTTCTCAATTTTAGAGCCAAATCTGTAAGGAATCTGACTAGACATTCTTTAGGAAAGTTGTTTCTTATTAAATTTAACATCTACTGTGAATTTCTCATGAATGTAGGATTTTTCTACCAGGAGTTATGCTCAGTTTAGTGAGTCTCTGTCCTGCTGTTTTTCTGGGTGACCTTTCTCTGAAAATGTAATTTTCGAGTATGTTCTAATCCAATCTAGATCTACCTTTGAAAACAAAAAATGTGCATATTTATATCACTGAGTTGCTGGTAAAATTTGAGAATTTTGGGACTCTGGCGTTTGAGTTGGGAATTTTTATTCACAACCGCCAGAACAAACCCCGGTACCAAAATTTGTCCAAGCGTGTTAACATTAGCTTTTGATTCCAAGTTGGATATCCAGTTGCTCCAAACCTTTGCATTGGTATGCACATTGGAGTCATGAATCCTCGTAGTCTTGGGTTGATCACACAAAATTCATATTTCTAGAATATTGTGTTTGCCTGAGTCGAACTTTTGTTCCAATTGAGTTTTCGTCGTACATATTTTGCTTGTGAGAACAAGCTTATGAATGTGTATTTAATGGAAGCTCAATTCTTTTAGATAGTAGGACCGACACGCAGCTCCCCGGATGGTTTTGGTGTGTCAAGTAGTGGTAGCAACCTACCACCGCCACCACCACCCAGGACGGTTGTAGGGGCATTCATGGCAGCTCAAACTGGAGTGTTGTGCCAAATCCTCTAGACGCAGCAGCAGCTCGCCCAGAGTCTGCAGCAGCAACCTCCCCATGGTGCCAATCCAGATGGACCAAATTTGGTCACTCAGACCATGAGCTCTGCCGGAAAAGATCCAGAGAAACCTCGACCCTACGAGTCTTGCTCACCCCGAGTACCTACTCAGGGTGATGTAGACACCATTGCTGGTGCGATTGAGATATTGGAAGAACAAAATTCAGTGTTAAGTCATATCGTGGACAATATCCTCTAGGATCGTTATCAACGGTTATCTCAAACTAGTTTAACTAACGGTCTCGCCCAGGCATTAGTTACATCTGTGGTTGAGCAGGTCCGCTTATGCAATTTGTTGGTGGATCATACGAAGAAGAATCAACTCAACACCGGTTTATGATAGGTAGATCAACGATGTCCGGGGTGCGTAGCGCTCCAGTGGTTGAGGTTGATCTTCCTTTGGACTTGGAGGTGGTGATTCCCTTGGAGATTTTGACGGTCCTTCGACTTTGGCTTTTGGATCTAGGGTTTCCAACCCTTTAGCTTGTGTTGCACGTCACCTTTGCCTGTAAAGTTTTCTTGGATCATCCACAAAAAAGGTTTGGGTTTCTTGGAGAGGTAGCCAACCATCTCCGGTTAGGGTTAGTAATAAAACAAAAATCTAACAAAAGAAAGATTAGGGTTCATCAAAACTAGATTAGATTGACTCTTTTTTTTTCTTTTTGGGGATGATCAAACATAAGAGATGCAAAATAAAATCAAAAGAAAAAATGAAAAATAAGCGATACTAGATCGGATCTTGATTGCTTGTTCCCCGGCAACGGCGCCAGAAGAAGTGGCTTGTTGGCGGTTAATAGTTGTATCAAAGTTCGTTTGTGACTTGCAAGCGGACAAGTCTCCCGTCGTAGTCAAGGGACCCTTCTTCCCTCGAGTGGTGAACCCAAGGTATCGAATCCGTGGAACAATGTGCAACGCAAGGATTCAATCTAGTAAAGCAAGGTAAGCTATCTATTGAAGAATCAAATTGCATCTAATCTACTAACTCATAAAGGAAACACATCTAATCTAATCTACTAAAGAGGTAGCAAGAGAAAGCAAGAGATAACCAATCTAGAGAATCTAGATCATGCTAATGTTGTAGATCCAAACAAGATAGATGAAGATAGAAAAGCGAATCTCATTAAAAGCATCTTTAAATCGTGGCCTTCCATCCGACTCCGAAAATGCCCGCCTTTCGGAACCCCCGATTCGTCACAACGTATCCCTATTCATGCGGGTAGTCTAGGGCGAGTTCGATAGAACAAGTTGAAATCACTTGGCCGGTCCGGTATGCACCTCTAGCCACCGCGGCTACAAGAGCACCCTATGTAATCTAGCTATAGACTAGATCGTAGAAGAAGCAAAACCAAGAAGAAAACAAAATCATCGAGAAGGCACTTGATCGCTAGAAATCGGATTCACTTACAAACTTCACCATGAATGATTACATGAACAAGATCACCACCGGGGCCCTCCCTCGATCTTGATCCTTGCTCCGGAGCTCCAACGTGGTCTTCCATGCAAGGTTCCCACGTCGGCTAGGGAAACCCTAGACAACTAGCACGACCCTCATCTCCGAGATGGTGTCCCTCAAGCTTCTCTGCTCCTCGGCGGCGGATTACGACTTGGATTCTCCGTGGCTCTCGGTCAGGGGGCTATTTATAGCCTGAGAAGCAATTAGGTCAAAAGGGAGGCCGATTGGGCCCCGAAAAGGGCTGGGCCGGCCGGCCTGGGCCCAATTCGGCCCATCTCGTGGCCTGCTTTGCCCAGTGTTGCTTCCCGCGTCTTCTAGATGTTCTCCCGTTTTGCATGTTGAAGGACCGATAAGGCGACCAGAGAGGGGGGGGAGTGAATGGGAGCCGATAAAAATTCTTCTCGAGGGAGATTGAAACTCCGACAAGACGAACTAGCTCGGTCGAACCCCCGAAATCACACGCTCCGCACTTCTACCTCCCGTTTGCCAAAACCACGTAGCCACTGGAGTGCTACTGGTCCTAGGAACAAACTCTACCAGCAACCACAACACACACACAAGCACCGACAGCGGAAACAACTCGAAAGCCGGCTAACCGAGAGGGGCGGTTAGACCGGTATAGGGGGCGGTTAGACCGCCTCCACCCGGCAACCAAGAAATCCTCCGAAACGCCTCTTCCGAGCACCAAAACACACCACGGTTTCACCAATAGAGATCTCTCGGTCAAGGCCATGCTAGCTACCGAGAAAATCTTGGCGAAAACCAAAACTTCACCCAAAGGCCTAGGGGCGGTTAGACCGGCTACCCGGGGCGGTCTAACCTCCCGTACCCGGCAATGAACTCCAACCAAGAACACCTAGCAAACGCGCGAGAACGGCTCCAAATTTCACCCGGACACTCGATCAAGGCGAACAAACTCACGAGAGGAAAATCCGGCGAAACGAAACTTTGACCCGAAACACCCCCGAGCGGTTAGACCGCCCCCCCCGTAGGCGGTTAGACCGCCCCTTCCCGAACACGAACCCGCGGGTCAAACCTCAACTTCCTCGCGCTCGATCTCCCGAATCCCTCCACGGATTGCAGCCAAACTTCGGGGATAGCCGGGTTACCTCCGGGCAACCTCTACCTCAAAGGAATCGACCCGAAACGCTCACAATCAAGAGGAATCGAAGAAATCGCTTCTCTAGGTCAACAACTCGCCCAACTCGAAAAACCACCAAATCGAGTCCGATTCAAAGGGGATTTGGGGGCAAAGTCACCAGCCAAAGAGGCACAAGAACCTCATACGTGACACCCACCAAAGACCCCAAGAAATCGTTCTCAAAACACCGCCAAAAAGAGCTCCGAAAATCAACATCAAAGAGACGGGAAAACCACCATGAAGAACCACGCCGAACCTTCTATACATGCCATGAATGGTTCGTACAAGGTCTAGTTTGCCACCCAAACATCCATCCCTCTCTCTAGATCTCACATGAAGCTCTCAAACTAGCCTTCTAAAAACCTAGGGAAAATAGAGAACGAAAATAGAAAAACCAAATGAGCTAGGGTTCCAAGAGTTGGCTGCCAACCTCTCACCTCTTGGGTTATATAGGCGGCAACCGAATGTCTAAAATGCCCCTCTCTACTAACTAGGGATACAAGCCCCTCAAGGGTGAATTTGGAATTCTTGATGTCTTCACCATCGGACGGATGCCCGGCGACCGCACCCTGCGTAGCCTCGACGCAAGCCTTGCGATCCCGACGCGTGTCCTCCGCTTCGAAGCTTCTCGGCGCCGGCGGCCAGAGCGGTCAGACCGCCCCCCTTGGGCGGTTAGACCGGCCCGGTGGATCTGACCGGCCCCAGGCGGTCTGACCGCCCCTCCTGGGCGGTTGAACCGGCCTGGGTGGCCGCACCTCCTCGTCGAGTCTTCGGCCTCGGTTTTGTGGCTCAACCGAGTAACCCAGTGATTTTCTGGTGAACAACTGCAAACCCCGCGAACTCAGTGTAGCCTCCGCCAATCTCACTCATGACTCGGCTCCCACGTAGTCCCGGCTCGACCTTGGTTTTGAGGCTCTACCAAGAAACCGTCCACGACTTCATCTTGCTGTTCATGCTACCATGCGGCCCGCACTTGACCCCGCTGGCCACCGGGTCCCTCGAACGAAGCCTACTTGTCTTCTCCACACCTGGAGGCCTCACCGGCGACGACCTTTCGCGCTTGTTCTTCACCTGCACCAACACGAGTCAAGCCGCAACCTGCACCCGCAATACTTAGCCAAGAATCAGTCCACACAACGTTGTCAATCACTCATCACACAAGGGAGCGACCATCCACCGGTCCTCGAACCACACATGGTCCTCAATCTCCCCCTTGATGAGTGCATTGACAACACACTCAAATGAAGTAACACAGGAGAAAAGGAAAAGAAAAGAAACAAAATAAAAAGAAACCCCAACAAGCGATCGAAAGCTAAAGAAAGGCAAAGAGCAAGATCACTTGAAGAAGACAAGTCTCGGACCCCTTAGGCAAGGGCAACGGCTCGACACATCCGAGACAAAACACAGCTCAAGCAAAGAGCGCAAACCATCAAAGCAAAACTCGAACACCACAAAGAGCTCCCCCTGCACAAATGCAAGCTCCCCCTGAGCCACAAAGACACTTCCCCCCGAACACATGCATCAATGCAACTCGGGAATGCAACAAAGAGCAAAAACCTGCTCACACGCCCCGGGCGGTTAGACCGCCGCCCGGGGCGGTTAGACCGCCTCTCGCCCGAACCGACCGCACCGGGGGGCGGTTAGACCGCCCAAAGAAACCAGCCCTGCACCACACTGCTCAAAAATTGCCCGAAACAATTGGAACACCTTCCAAACACTCCCAGGTGCCCAAAACATGCACAAACTTCTCCCCCTTGTTGACAATGCATGAATCAAGGCAAAATGCGAAAACTTGCAACATATCGCTTCTCGAACATACAAAATTCATCACAAGGAGCTACACAAGTCCAAATGAGCAAGTTAGATACTCGACAGGTTCGTAAGGACCTTAACTACGTGATCACCAAGTTTCACAACCTTTGGACAAGGCTAAAAAGGATTTTAGTAATTTTGCGAAAAGTTACTCCCTCACAAGCAAACACCTAAACATGAGCAAAACATATCAAAATGGCAAAGCCACTCAAACTTCATGCTAGGACAGCCATTCTAATCATAAGACCATCAGAAACACCCAAAAGCACCTCATGTCATGTCAAAGCCACCGAGCCATGTGCCTACTTCTATGTATGAGACTTCTCATTGGTAGGCATCATGCAACGGTTTAGCACCCAAAGCAAATTAATTTCAGCACATATGACATGGGAACATATTTTCCAAGCATTTTTCATTTCATTTTCAGATTTGTAAATGGTACATGAAATGTCTTTGCGACAAAAAGGAACTTATGCCCCTCCACAAGATTAAGCAAGAGGGCTAAACATTCATGATGGCAAGCGAGCCTTTGGCTCCATATGATCAATAAACTAGCTATCCAACCACAAAGTAAGCATAGCAAAGCCACTAAAACATGTCAAGATCATATATAGGCATTTACGCATGAGAGAGCATGTATATGACATTTTTCAAAAAAATAGCCATCAACCATGGATCATTCATCAAGATCATCAAGAGCTAAGCCAAACTAACCGTACCATATCAAACAAGCTCACAAGAACATATATAGCAACCCATGGTAAACATTGTATATAGGAGAAGCTTTCCCTAAAAATGCATATGATACAAAATGCATGCAATCTAAGATACAAGGATGCCTATACATCATGTTACATATGCAATGCCAAATGCAAGAAATGCACCAACGAAAGCTATACATATGCTACAAACCGGCTCCTCAAATGGAGGCAAAACGGGCTCGACACCACCGGCAAAAGAAAGCCCCCACACACCCAACTCAAGAAATCAAACAGACACCAAGTTTCCCCCGCAAACGAGTGAAAGTTGCTTGATCTAGGGGTTTGGTGAAAATATCGGCTAGTTGATCATGTGTGGGTACATGGATCAAAGCTATCTTCCCTTTCTCTACGTTGTCTCTCAGGAAATGATACCTCACTTCTATGTGTTTGGTTTTGGAATGGAGCACTGGGTTCTTTGCAACGCTTATGGCACTGGTGCTATCACAATGAAGTGGGACATGGGTATACTCCTCACCAAAGTCACTCATGGTGTAGGTGATCCAAAGGAGCTGAGAGCAACAACTAGCAGCGGCAACATACTCGGCTTCGGTCGTGGATTGAGCAACACTCGATTGCTTACGAGAAGACCAAGACACCAACGAAGAACCCAAAAACTGGCAAGTCCCAGAAGTAGACTTCCTATCCAACCGACACCCGGCAAAATCCGCGTCTGAAAAGCCATGAAGTGCCAAAGAAGAGGACGCGGAGTACCAAAGGCCGAAGTCGGGAGTGTGACGCAAGTACCTGAAAATTCGCTTCACTGCTTGCCGATGCGAAGTCCTCGGAGACGATTGAAAACGAGCGCACAGACACACTGAGAACTGTATGTCCGGCCTCGTCGCCGTCAAGTAGAGGAGTGACCCGATCATGCTCCGTACTCCTTCCGGTCCACGTGTTCACCTTCCTCATCCGCATCAAGAGCCGTAGTCGTACTCATCGGCGTCGTCATAGCCTTGGAGTCCTCCATCTTGAACTTCCTCACAATGTCCTTGGTGTACTTAGCCCGGTGCACAAATGTTCCTTCCTTTGATTGCTTGATTTGTAGCCCGAGGAAGAACCGCAACTCACCCATCATGCTCATCTCAAACTCCCCGCTCATATCATCCGCAAACCTCGCAACAAGAGAGTTAGACGAGCCACCAAAGACAATATCATCCACGTATACCCGCACAATCGGGATATCTCCGCCCCTGCCTCGGCAAAAACAAGGTCCGATCGACCTTCCCCATCTCAAAACCTCTCTCAAACAAGAACCCCCTCAACCTCGCCATACCAAGCTCTAGGCGCCCGCTTCAACCCATACGACGCCTTCCTCAACTTGTACACCCGTGGGGGGTACTTCTCGCTCTCAAACCCCGGAGGGTGCCTCACATACACTTCTTCCTCCAACACTCCATTCGTAAAAGCACTCTTCACATCCATTTGGTGCAACTTGAACCCTTTAGCCACGAAAAGGCTAGAAGGATCCTAATCGCCTCCAAACGGGCTACGGGAGCAAAGGTCTCCTCGTAGTCGATCCCCTCCTTCGATCGAACCCCCCGAGCAACAAGTCTCGACTTGTTCCTCACAACCTCACCCTTCTCTCCCTCTTTGTTTTTCCACACCCACTTTGTACCAATCGGCTTACACCCTGGGGGAGGGTCAACCAACTCCCACACCTGATTCCTTTCAAAGTTCTCCAACTCCTCATGCATCGAGTTAACCCAATTGTGATCAGATAATGCGTGTCCAATGTCTTTGGCTCGAAAGAAGCAACAAACGCAGCATGAGCAAAATGGGAATTGTTCCGAACCCTCGACCGTGTAGTGCGTTCATCCATGTCGCCGATGATCCTCGAAGCTGGGTGATCCACTTGAACTCGCCGGGGAGGTTCTCGCCTCGAAGCTACCTCCCCCTCAACATCAGCTTCTCCTCGTTCTTGGTTTGTCGTCGTAGGTGTAGCAGAGGGTCCATCCATCATCGTAGTCGAAGTAGTGGGTACATGTCCAGCGGGGGCACCGCACCGCCATCTTCATCATCACCATGTTCATGCTCCTCCTCCCCGAAAGATCTCCTCGCCAAGCTCATCATCACCGCACACTCAAAGACAAGCCGACTACGTGGCTCGTCTCGTCGAAGGTTACCTCGCAAGTCTCCACGATTTGGTTAGTTTCAAGATTGAGCACACGATATGCTCTAGAATGAGATGCATAACCAAAGAAAATGCCATCGACAGACCTAGCCTCAAACTTATCCAACTTCCTGCCCTTCTTCAGAATAAAACACTTGCAACCAAAGACATGGAAGTGACTCACTTTGGGTGTGCGACCATGCATCAACTCATAGCATGTCATCTTCTTGTGCACTCTGAGCTATATTCTGTTCGACACATAGCACGCGGTATTCACCGCCTCAGCCCAATACCTCCTCGGAGTCCTATGCTCATCAAGCATCGTCCGAGCCATCTCGCACAAGGTCCTGTTCTTCCTTTCTACAACGCCATTCTGGGGAGGTGTATACGGACTCGAAAACTGGTGCTCAAGACCCAAGTCATGACAAAAGGTTTCAAAACGAGAGTTCCTGAATTCCGAGCCATTATCACTGCGGATAGCTCGTATGGCATCTCCGTGCCTCTCGTTCCTCAACCTCAAGACTAGATCTCGAACAAAACCAAACGTCTCCCCCTTCTCCTCAAGAAAGAACACCCACGCATACCGAGAATAGTCATCCACCACAACAAGGACATACCACTTCCCACCCGCGATCGCACACGAGCCGGGCCAACAAGGTCCATATGGAGCAGCTCGCATGGACGCTCGCTCATCACATCGGTGAGAGGCGGGTGAGAAGAGGCCACCATCTTAGCATGCCTACACGGAGCACAAACCAACTCTTTCTCAAGCCTCAAACGTGGCAATCCTCGGACCAAATTGAGTTTACTCAAGCGAGACAAAAGGTCAAAGCTCAAGTGACCCAACTTCCTATGCCACCTCCACAACTCACTCGAAGAACCAGCCAAGAAACAACGCTCAACACCCGAAGACTGAGAAAAATCAGCACGAAACACCTGACCCTCGGGAACGACCATACAAACAAGGTCCCCTCGAGAGTCCACAATCCGAGAACCACCGGCCGAAACAACACCTCAAAGCCCTCATCCAACAACCGAGACACGTAAAGCAAATTGTACCCCGCCGATTGAACAAGAGCAACACGCCTCGCAGTGATCTTGTCACTCACTTTTATCTCACCTTCCGAAAGCACACGCCCACGCCCATTGTCCCCAAAGGTGATGTACCTCTTCGTCACCACCGGACGAGACTTGAGAACCACCCCCCGTCTCCCGGTCATATGCCTCGAACAACCGGAGTCAATCAACCAAATGTTCTTCAAGTCTCCCACCTGAAATTCAAAAACAAGCACGTGAGCGAACAAACGACTCAGCACTGGGGTTAGTACCAAAAGAGGAAAACCAGTGCCGAGCCATTTGCTCGAAAGTGGGGTTAGCACCAACCAAAGCATCTCTCCTACCAAAACTACCTCCACGAACACCACCTCGGTAACCACTCCGAGGGAACCACCCCTCACTGCCTGGAGGAGGACCAAAACCACGGAAGACAACCCGTGGAACGTCCCTCCTCTCCTTCTCAAAGCTACGACTCCTCCCATCCCCGTAGTGACCTCGAGGGGGAGAATGCCTAGCAACCGACCACCCGCCGTCTCTCCGGACCAACCACCAGCAACTCCACCTCCGGACCCGAAACCTCTCGACTCACCACCTCGAAAACCACTCCGCCCCGAGTGCGGGGGGCCGGTTAAACCGCCTAGCCGTGCCGGTCTAACCGCCCCCTCGGGCCGGGCCGGCCCGACCGCCTAGCCGTGGCCGGCCTCGACCGCCCCCTCCGTAACAGGCTCCTCGGCTGCCGCGGAACTCGCATCTCCCCATGCCGGAACACTTCTCACCACGCCCTTACCCCTGGGTAGTGGCATACGAGGCTTAGGTACACCATGGGAAGGGTTGTACCTATCCTTGTTCACCCACTCCTTTGCCATCCTCTCTTCCCGCTTCCTCTTGAAGCAAAACTCATCCTTGTGACCCTCCTTCCCACAATGGCCACAATGGAACCTCACAAGCTTAGGTTTTGGCTTGGAATGGGGCTGCTCGCTTGGTTTCTCTCCACTCAACTCCTCCACCGATTTCTCCTCACTTGCCTTCTCTCTCACTTTCCCAAAGAACACTTTCCCCGAAGTGCTCACAAACTTGATGGGCTTTTGGAGATCATTTGTGGGTGTAGGAAATATAGGTGGAGCTGGGGTTGTGTCTAGTCGGTTCCTAAGATGGTTGGGTTTTGGAGGGAAATCATTTTTGTGGTGGGTTTTTGGTGGCTCCGGATATTCTCTCCACTTCCTTCACCAACCTTGTTTGCCCCAAGCCCCTCACCATATTGCCTCTTAAAGGCCTCGATCATCATCCTCAACCGAGGCTCATGACCGACAACCAACCCATCAACTTCCTCAAGTCATCATTCTCATCCCGCAAGCGATCAACATAATGTGCAAGCTCCAAATTTTTCAATGCATGCATTTCACAAGTAGAGCAGGATGTAGGCATGGGTTCCTTCAATTTAGCCTCGAGCGAACTAGTGTAAGCATGCAACTCATCAATCTTAGCATGCAAAACAGGCAAGAAGTGCAAGCACCTAGCAAAGCGAGGTCTAGACTTAAGCTCAGCCACTTCAACCCTAAGCACATCTAGTTCCTCACACTTGGAGGCATGCTTCTCCTTAAACAAAGCAAGATCAGCAAGGAATATGGAGCAATCAAGACAATCATTTTCATCAACAACAACGGGGCTAGCCTTAAGCGAATCAATCTCAAGCTTGCTATCAAGCACCTGTGTTTCTAGCTCAGCCACTCTAGTCCTAGCATCCTCGAGTGAAGCCCTAAGCTCTTTCCTCATTTTCTTGTCCTCTCTAAGCATGTCATCACGGTTATCAAGCAAAGAGCCAAGCCTCTCATTCTCCTGGCGCAAGAAGGGAAGTTCATCACGCACCTCGTCGTCGGACTCAGAGTCCGAGTCGCTCTGTGTGCTCTTCTTGCTGCCGGAGCTCAGCGCCATGGTACAGAAGCCATCTCTCGCGACGCAGCTCAGCCCGCTCAGGTTCTTTGACGACTTCTTGTTCTTGCGGCGATCTCCCTCGTCTTCACTGCTGCTCGAGCTCGAGGTGGAGTACGCGGAACTGGAGTCAACGTCGCTCGCTCCAACCATCGCTCGGGCCTTGCCTCAGCCCTCCTTCTTCCTCGATCGTCGCTCGTCCTTGTACCTGTTCTTGTGCTTGCTCTTGTGGTCGCGCCTCGAACGGTACTTGCCATCGTTCATCCTCGGCTTGTGCTTGTAGCTGTCCTTGCTCTCGGCCTTCTCCGGCGGTCGGCGACGAAGTGTCCCGGCTTGCCGCACGGAAGGTGTCCTCGTGTTCCTCCTCATGTTCACGCGGTTCTCGTGCGGCCTCTCGAACCGCCTCGTCACCGGCCGCCGGCTCGTCCTCTCCAAGGTCATCAAACTCCTCATCCGGCATAGACATCAAAGAGGAAAACGAGAACATCCCGGTGGATGGGTTAGAGTTATTCTTTCCTTTGGAACCACCAACGAGGGCAAGACTATGGGAGTCGGTCGGTCCCTCGAGCTTGGCGGTCATGCCCCTATCCACCTCGGCCCGACTTGAGCTTCGAGAACGGCTCGTTCACCGTCGCAGTATCGTACCTCTCCGACTCGACTATGGCCTCGAACTTTCCGCCCCATATCGTACGATCCAAAGAGTGTAAGAGCTTGACCGCTCTATCATGATCATCGTACGGGAGCACGTCCACATTGGCCCTCATGTTGTTCACAACCACCGTGAACCTCTCGGAACAAGGCATCGATGGACTCACCGGGAGATGAGTGAAGTTCTCGTACTCTCTCCGGTAGGTCGCATACAACCGTGCCCTCGAACTCGGGCGTTCCCAACATGAGCCTCCTTCAACACCGCCCAAATCCTACAAGCCAAGTGCTCGGTTTGCACCCGATCGAACTCGGCCGACACAAAGCACGAAACAAGTAGTCGACCGCCTTATTGTTGGCGTCGAATCCGTCCCTCGACCCCGGAGCAAGGAAATCCATCGGTTGGACATAGCCCGTGTCCACCGTGACATCCCAAAGCAACGACCCTTTCCGCGGAGGAACGCACCCATCCGCTTGCTCCACATCCGGTAGTTCTTGCCATCGAAGTGTGGAGGACCCGAACCTCGTTCCCGGTACGCCATCCTTGGATCTTAGATCGGTTAGAGTCAACAAAGACCCGAACCGGCTCGATACCACTTGAAGGACCGATAAGGCGACCGCAGAGGGGGAGTGAATGGGAGCCGATAAAAATTCTTCTCGAGGGAGATTGAAACTCCGACAAGACGAACTAGCTCGGTCGAACCCCCGAAATCACACGCTCCGCACTTCTACCTCATGTTTGCCAAAACCACGTAGCCACCGGAGTGCTACCGGGTCCTAGGAACAAACTCTACCAACGAACCACAACACACACACAAGACCGACAAGCGAAAACAACTCGAAAGCCGGCTAACCGCAGGGGGCGGTTAGACCGGGTATAGGGGCGGTTAGACCGCCTCCACCTCGGCAACCAAGAAATCCTCCGAAACGCCTCTTCCGAGCACCAAAACACACCACGGTTTCACCAACAGAGATCTCTCGGTCAAGGCCATGCTAGCTACCGTAAAATCTTGGCGAAAACCAAAACTTCACCCAAAGGCCTAGGGGCGGTTAGACCGGCTACCGGGGGCGGTCTAACCTCCCCGTACCCAAGCAATGAACTCCAACCAAGAACACCTAGCAAACCGCGCGAGAACGGCTCCAAATTTCACCCGGACACTCCTCCGATCAAGGCGAACAAACTCACGAGGAAAATCCGGCGAAACGAAACTTTGACCCGTAAACACCCCCGGCGGTTAGACCGCCCCCGTAGGCGGTTAGACCGCCCCTTCCAGAACACGAACCCGCGGGTCAAACCTCAACTTCCTCGCGCTCGATCTCCCGAATCACTCCACGGATTGCAGCCAAACTTCGGGGATAGCCGGGTTACCTCCCCGGGCAACCTCTACCTCAAAGGAATCGACCCGAAATGCTCACAATCAAGAGGAATCGAAGAAATCGCTTCTCTAGGTCAACAACTCGCCCAACTCGAAAAACCACCAAATCGAGTCCGATTCAAAGGGGATTTGGGGGCAAAGTCACCAGCCAAAGAGGCACAAGAACCTCATACGTGACACCCACCAAAGACCCCAAGAAATCGTTCTCAAAACACCGCCAAAAAGAGCTCCGAAAATCAACATCAAAGAGACGGGAAAACCACCATGAAGAACCACGCCGAACCTTCTATACATGCCATGAATGGTTCGTACAAGGTCTAGTTTGCCACCCAAACATCCCTCCCTCTCTCTAGATCTCACATGAAGCTCTCAAACTAGCCTTCTAAAAACCTAGGGAAAATAGAGAACGAAAATGGAAAAACCAAATGAGCTAGGGTTCCAAGAGTTGGCTGCCAACCTCTCACCTCTTGGTTTATATAGGCAGCAACCGAATGTCTAAAATGCCCCTCTCTACTAACTAGGGATACAAGCCCCTCAAGGGCGAATTTGGAATTCTTGATGTCTTCACCATCGGACGGATGCCCGGCGACCGCACCCCGCGTAGCCTCGACGCAAGCCTTGCGATCCCGACGCGTGTCCTCCGCTTCGAAGCTTCTCGGCGCCGGCGGCGCAGCGGTCGACCGCCCCCCCTTGGGCGGTTAGGACCGGCCCGGTGGATTCGACCGGCCCCGGCGGTCCGACCGCCCCTCCCGGGCGGTTGAACCGGCCCCGGGTGGCCGCACCTCCTCGTCGAGTCTTCGGCCTCGGTTTTGTGGCTCAACCGAGTAACCCAGTGATTTTCTGGTGAACCACTGCAAACCCCGCGAACTCGGTGTAGCCTCCGCCAATCTCACTCATGACTCGGCTCCCACGTAGTCCCGGCTCGACCTTGGTTTTGAGGCTCTACCAAGAAACCGTCCACGACTTCATCTTGCTGTTCATGCCACCATGCGGCCCGCACTTGACCCCGCTGGCCACTGGGTCCCTCGAACGAAGCCTACTTGTCTTCTCCACACCTGGAGGCCTCACCGGTGACGACCTTTCGCGCTTGTTCTTCACCTGCACCAACACGAGTCAAGCCGCAACCTGCACCTGCAATACTTAGCCAAGAATCAGTCCACACAACGTTGTCAATCACTCATCACACAAGGGAGCGACCATCCACCGGTCCTCGAACCACACATGGTCCTCACATGTGGGCCCTTGACGTCGGTTTCTCTCCGAATTGGACTCAACTCCTTGTCTTGCAAGATTCAGCACTTTTCTGGTTCGGTCCTTGGAGTTTATCATCTTCTCGGGATTGGTCCTTGGGCTCTTGGAGTCATGTTCACTTCATTGCTTGACTTGTATCGGGCTTCAAGGTCTTGTCATGAGGTGCTTAATGAACTTATCCCAGAAGTCTTGTTTTCAACGTTAAAACCCTGCGTAAACACTTAACTCCAAAACCGACATGCACAAGTGAACTTGTTATACCACGGGGGTTAGTACCAATGAATAAGATACAAAAGTCATGTCAACACCGAAGGTAAACTCATGGCTAGGTTGACGGATTTTCACCGTCAACAAAGGGTGTTGCGGTTCTCGAAGTAGCAGTTACTGTACTCACAGAGAGTTTCATCGCTTCTCATCCATACTCTGGCGAGGTAGTGAGTATTTCCTAGACGATTGTAGGTCCCGTGGTAGTTAGTCGTGAATAGGTGGGACAGAGTCGCACATAAGGTGATGCACTCTGCTGGGAGATTGTCGAGCCACAGGAGTGGTGCCTTGCCCATCACGAGAGCAAAGTATCCGGCCATGTGGTCTTCATTGCCTCCTGAGGCACGCGCTGCTATATTGTACATCTTGAGCCATATACTCAGGTCGGAGCAACCGTCGTACTTCTCAATAGCTGGCTTGAAGTCTTTTGGGTATCTGATCGTCCGGAGACGCCGTGAGAAAGCTGGGAAATTGTTGACCGCTCCCGGGCTTGTGGACGGGGCATGAGCCGCAGGGATAACGTAGAGGTCGTCGGGAGGGCCGTTGTCTTGATCATACTGAGCACGTCGCAGGAGTTCCTGGTCGTGCATGATCCGGAGATCTATAGCTTGGATGGGGTTGTTGGCATCAAGGGGGTCAGGGATCCCGTGCTCACGATCGTAGTTAGCACGTCGAGCTATCTCGACTTCATCTCTTACGCGGTGGCGTTGGCTTCCCTCTGCAATATTGACATGGATCAGAGGAGGCGGGGCTCCTGCATTGTGTCTTGGATTCGGAGCGATGTTTGCCTGAACGTTGGCAGCATTGGCTGCGTTGTTGGCAACGTTACCAGCGGTGTTGAACTGATCGTTTGCTGGGGCGTTAGCAACCGGATTGGCTGGAGCATTGGCCGCAGCATTGACCGGCTGTGCTACTTCATTTTCGCCTCGTCCTTCCTCAGCCACCGGGTCGAGGGGTCCCTGGCTACGACATCGTTGGCATGGACGCTCCGATCTACTTCTGGTGTAGGAACTTGCTGCGGATCTACTGTATCTGGGACCTCTTTCCTCGATCTTAGCAGCTGCAACACGGACGTTGGCTTGGAGGCGCCGGATCACTAGAGAATCTTCAAGGTGGTTTATGGCGGCGAGAGCGGCTCCCAAAAATTGTCTGCGGTGAGTTGTAAACTTTGAGTCCGTCGCGCTCGAAGTCCCTAAGGAGATCTTGCGCACACCGTCTGTTGGCACGAGGTGGATCATCTTGGCGTCGCTGCTGTGGGGCAGCTGGTGCCACGAGTGCTTGTTGCGCGGCAATGGGGTTGTCTTGGCGGGCGTTGGGATTGACCTGCCCGGTATTGGTGTTGACCTGTCCGGCATTGACCTGTTTGGCATTAGCCGGTTGAAGGCCTGCACCTGTGGCAGCAGCTACGATCTCTTGTTGTCGTCGGACAGCTCGGGCGGCGTTGGCGTTTTCACGCTCTTGACGCTGCTCGTCCGTTTCTCCATCTTGCGGTGGTACATCTGCAGAGACGACCAAGATCTGACGATCTAGAGTCTCGAGCTCTTCTCCCGGATAGTTCAGGGAGATCGTTGTGTGGGCGACCTAGAACGCAAGGCGGTCCAGAGACGACTCTTGGTTCAATCGGCGACGGTGAACCGCGGTGAGAGGTCGGCGAAGCTTCTTGAGGATACGGCACTAGCGTGTAGTGTGCTTGGAGTTCTCATGGATAGGACAGGGCTTGTCGAGGTGACTCCCCAACTTCCACGATCTTGATGGCAGAGTCCATATTCGATCTGGATCTTGCGCTTCATGTAGCGTGATGCTATGCGAGCGGCATTGCGCAAGCCAAGAGGCATACTGGAGGTCGAAGGAGTCATGTGAGGACGTTTGACACGCTCACAGACTTTTATTGTATCCAAGAGCATATCCCCGACATGATCAATCCCAGCGATCAGGTCGCTAGGAGTGGGTGGTCTTCTTCGACAGATCTGTTTCGATATGTTGGTGGGTGGTGACCGCGTTGCCTTCGATGACGAGGCAGGCGGCTGAAGCGGTGGATGTCGCCGGTATCGAGCCGAAGCAGATGTCGACGGGGTTGGCGAGGAAGTCCGCCATGCTCTCCGGGAAGATGACGCTGTTGGTCGGAGCCATCGAGTTGCACGAAGAACCTTGACTCAGCCCCTACCTGGCGCGCCAACTGTCAGATGGTGAGATCTGGACAGCCCACGGGGGCGTTAATCCCTGTGGTTTAGTTGTTCGGCGGGGAGGAGTCTAAGGCTAAGAACCCGAAGGTCGCACATGAGTACGCGGAACACTGAGAACACAGCGAGTTTATACTAGTTCGGGCCTCCGGAGAGTAATACCCTACGTCTAGTTGTCGGTGTAGATTGCTTGGGGATTGGTCCAGGTGAGGTACAAGGGTTGCCTCGCCCGCCTTATATTGGCCAGCAGATGAGGTTGGTTCCCAGACTCCTGGTCGATTACGACCAGAAGACCTAAGTCTACATTACACATCTTGCCATATTCCGTCGATCTGCTTTAGGCGAAGTCCACCGATGTCTTGTCTTGTTTTTGTATGCCAAGTCTTGAGGTCGTGATAAACTAGGTCGTCTGGGGGGATCTTCTGGAAGGCCTTCAGGAGGTCGTGTGGGCCGCCAACTAGGTTGATTGGGCCGACAGACAGGTCGGCAGGTCTTCTAGTAGGCCGGACCCACTTGTCGGGGACGGTTGTGAGCCTGGTCGTTGGGGACCCAGGGGCACCCATGTCTCACAATAATGTTCTAAAAAAGAAATTTTCAAGAACGGAAACCAACGTTTGGTGAAGCTGAGGGTTATATTGTGGAGGACCCGATTCAACCGCCCCCCAGGCGGGTCAAACCTGGTACCCTGGTCAGACCGCCTCCTTGGGCCGGTTAGACCACCCCTCGGGGGGCAACCCTACTTCGGTCACTGTTTCTTCCAAAATTATCGAGGACGAAGTGGGAGATTGGAGAGCACCTCTAGTTAAGTATTTGCAGGATCCTAAAAGTATGAGTGACAGAAAAGTTCGACGATGGGCGCTTAAGTTTGTTTTAGATGGTGATGAGTGGTATCGTCGGATGGCAGATGGTTTGCTTTTAAAGTGTTTAGGTCCTGATAAAGCAAGATTAGCTATGGCAGATGTACATGAGGGAATTTGTCGTACTCATCAATCGGCTCCGAAGATGAAGTGGCTTCTTAGGCGAGCTTGCTTTTATTGGCCTACTATGATAGCCGATTGCTTTAGGTAGTACAAAAGATGTGAAGAGTGTCAAAAACACGGAGATGTTCAGTTGGTACCTGCTGCAATGTTGCATCCAATTATCAAGCCTTGGCCATTCAGAGGTTGGGGATTGGATTTCATTGGCAAGATACATCCTGCGTCGACTAAAGGACAACGGAAGATATCTAAAGAAGTTTTATCTGAGTGTGTGGCAAGATGCTTGAAGGATTATGGCCGGTTTCTATGAAAATCGCCCTTAGCGTAAAAAATGGCTGACAACAGTCCTGTCATCCTTAGCATTATTTTTTAGTACGCAAGCTTTACTGAAAAATAGGAGGGCATGTGTTGACACCCAAAATTGGCGAAAGCCTACTCGGGCCAGGCAGGCTGGTCAGACCGGGTCCCAGGGGCGGTCTGACCGGGTGTCCTGTAGCCGGTTTGGCACAAAGGGACCAGGCAGTCTAACCGCCCCCCGGGGGCAGTCTAACCGGGTCACCCCGATTTCGGGTAGAATTAGGAGTTTGGCTTGATTCCGAATTCTAAAGTGCTATTTGCAGCGCAAGACCTCCCACCCTATAAATATAAGGGGTTGTGGCCGATTGAGGGAGCATCCAATCGAACATATCAATTTTATCTTACTTTTTCCAAACCCTAGCTTTTCCAACCTCCATTGCTCTCCTCCTTCGTCTCCACAACGGTTGAGGGAGTTCTGAGTGGCCTGCCGATCTCACAACAACCCTAGGCGCACTGTTCCCGACGGGGTCCCTCCCGGAGCAGCGAATCTAGATTTTTCGGCGTCCTTCCTGTCCAAGGCGGTTAGACCGGCCCCCCAAGCGGTTAGACCGGCTCGTGCTGGGAAGCTCGGCGAGTGGATTTCCGACGACCGCGCTATCTAGCGCACATGTGTGTTCGACCGGAAAAAGCGTCAACACCCATTTTATGTTTAATAATCATTGCTTTATGTTTATTTTATTAAAGATAAAGGATTGACTATCTTGTGAAGAAAAAGTTAGCGGAGCACGATTTCAACACCTTGGACAAAGTTCTTTTACGAGTACTTGCTCGAGGATGAGCAAGATCTAAGCGTGGGGAGATGTTGACGGTGTATTTTGGTACACCAAACATGTTCATTACACTTTGGTTTGGATTTGATTATGGAACTAACCCGCCACTAGGCACACTAATCATAACAAGTTCATCTTCGTGTGTGCATTTGGAAGAGTTATGTTTATGTGGGAAAACATGCACATAAAGGACGGATTCACAACAAGTTCAAATGAGCAATTAAGGAGTCTTGTTCGTGTTTATGAGTGTGATGAAATTACTTCCAATAGTGGCATGGACCGAAGTATTACAAAGGAACATCCCCGAGGATTGAAGCATAAAAGACAGGACTTCATGCAAGGAGAACCTCTCTTGGACGCGAGGATGACATCGTCAAAATAGTGCAAGTGGAGGTGGGCAAAGTGCATAAATACATGAGGACCCACATGAGGGAAGAGGAGACCGAAATGGGCCAAGATGGGCCTGGGCCGGTCGGCCCAAGCCGGCCAGCCTGGCCCACTTTAGGGGTCGGTTCGGCCCCCCTTTTCTTGCACCTGAAGATCCTTCAACCCTAAGTTCGTGGAGGCGCTACCATTCGCAAGACAGAGAGCCATTCGCACCGAGAGACCATCCACAAGCTAGAGAGAAGAGGAGGGAGATCATTCGGGAGAAGGATCGCTCAACTCGAAGGAAGCACCCACAAGTGGAGAAGAAGGAAGACACCGTCAAAACGTCCATGGGTTGTAATCGATCTTGAGATGTAATTGCTACTTTGTTTGGTTATCTATCTATCATCTAGTGTTGAACAAGCTTTAGCTACCATGCCGTAAAGGGAGTAAGATCTCAATGCTCTTTTGGATCCATTCAATACACCGTGTCCATCATAGGTCTAGTCACGAATACCTCCGCGTAGTGACAGTACGGGGGGAGGGAAAAGGCGAAACCGTGGTCACAACCCTGATAGATTAGATTGGTTTTCATATCTTAAGCGGTTACATGTTCAAGTATCATAGACCCTTGGGCAATTGTCTTTTACATATCTTGTTGGTTTAATCGTTCTCTATAGTATAGCATAGTTGTTTTCTAGTTTAACTGTAGATTAGGGTTTGGGTAAGTTAGTAAGTAGAGGTAGATCAAACGCGTGTAATCCCCTTGCTCTGCGGATTGATAAGAACCTAGAGAATCCCCGTGGTGAAAAAGGTGTAGGTTTGTACTCTTGCGGATCGTAGGTGGATACAAGTTTTATCCGACAACACCCCTGTAGCTCTTTACCGAGTCTTGTTTCTCCACCGTTTATTCGATCATCTTTGTCGTAGTGCCTCATTTGGGAAAATATAAATACGATAACCCAAATACCACCGGGTGAAGGGCTACAACGGTAATCCGTGCGCTTACAAACCTTTCTGTGATCTGTGTTTTACCAAAGACGTTCCCTAGCCCCATTACTACGGGTATAAACAGAAGGACCGAAATGCTGAACCAGAGAGGGGGAGAGTGAATGGGAGCCGGTAAAAATTCTATTAAAAATTCGACCTATGAACCCGATTTCACTTGTTCACCTCCGCAAGCTTCTCTTGCCAAGTCCACGCAGCCACTAAAGTGCTACTGGACCAAGGAGCAAGACCCAACCAACAGCCACAACACACACACAGCGGAAACACACACGACATGGCTGCTGGCAGCCCAAACCGGTCAGGCCGGTTTCTGAAACCGGTCAGACCGCTTCTGTTGGACTTAGCCTCACACATGCAGCGGAAACCGGTTAGACCGGTTTAGCAAACCGGTCAGGCCGGTTCTGTCTAGAAACTCCACAAAAACCCTTCCAAGAGAAAACCTGCCTCAAGAACCTTTCCTCCTTTGAACAAGAATAGCCATAGCACAATAGGGACTTCCTTGCTCAAAAACTCTTCATGACAACCCACAAGGCTAAACCGGTCAGACCAGTTTTGGCCTGGACAGTCAGGAAGAACTCAACCCGCGGAAAAAATTCAAACCTTCAACCAATCGATCTCCCAATTCGTTCCACAGATCAAAGTGAGACTTTGGTGATAGTTGGGGTACCTCGTGGGCTACCCTTGGCTAGAAGGTCGGCCCCCAAAACCCACTCAATCAAGAGAAATCGAAAGTCAATCCTCAAGAACACCTCTAACCCTAGAACTCCCAAAACTCCAAAATCGAGCCCCTTAACTCACAGATTTGGGAGGGGAATCAAAGGAAAAAAAACCACAAAGGGTTCACACGAATTTCCCCCATCAAATCACCAAGAGCAAGGTCCCGAAAACACACCGAGAAAACCACCAAGAGAGGGCTCCGAAAATCACCACCAAGAACAATCGGGAACAACACAACAAAGCCTTTAGGAACCACGCCGAATCATCTATACATACCAAGGAGGCTCATACAAGGTCTAGCTTGTCGCCCGATCATCCAACCCTCTCACAAGATCTCACCATGAAGCTCTCAATCTAGTCCAAGAAATCCTAAGGAAAATAGAAAGGGAAAATAGGAAAACAAATGAGCTAGAGTTCCAAGAGTTGGATGCCATCCTCTCACCTCTTGGGTTATATGGAGGCGAGCCTAAACTAAGATACACACCCACCAAGGGCACTTTAGGAATTTGTCTTTGTAACACCATCGGACGAATGCTCGGCGACCGCACTTCACGTAGCCTCGACGCAAGCCTTGCGATCCCGGCACGTGTCCCCCGCCTCGAAGATTCCGGCACCCTGCGACCCCAAACCGGTTAGACCGGTTCTCCAAACCGGTTGTCGAGGACAGCCATAAGGGTCCCCTAAACAACCGGGGAAAACCCGCTTCGAGTGCTGAACGCCCCCTCGAGTGAGTTGCCGTCTCGCTCGAGGATATCTCGGGCCCGCCGCCTCCCTACCTGCTCCCCCGACAGGGGCATTTAATGCACTAACATTCGCAGGCTCGCAGGTCAAAGACGAATCCACGCCACGACGCGCCTAGGAATCACGCCCTGGCACTGTTTTGCCAATTCCCCGGTGAGGCCATCCAGCCACTGTGCGACGCTGTGCGGCATGGCCAGCAACAACCCCGTGGCACTGTGCCACCCACTCCCGTATGGCTGATGCGCCGCACCCTCAAAAAAGGATGGCGAAGCCGTCGAAGGGAAGACGGACGAGTACGACACGCCCGCACAAGGACAACGCCATGACGTAGAGCCGACGGGACCGGTCACCTCCGTCGCCATCGGTCCTGTGCGACCATCCTCGCCGTCCCCAACACCATCTCGGGCACTGCATCACCATCCCCAACACTGTGTGGGGACAGGGCGACATGACACCGCCACACCGGCTGTTGTGCGCCCCGTGGCCTCCCGTCAGCCGCACCCTCAAGCCTATGTACGGACGACGACCAAACGGGCGACCCCTACACCGCCACCCTCGAAGCCGCTCCTGGACGGATACAATGCATGCCATGACGCCTCGCCAGATACAAGATTCGCCAGACGACCGTCTACTCCGCAACACTGTACACCATGCCTCTACACGTAGACAAATAGTGCTGCACGCTTGTAAACTGCCGCCTCCTTGGCCTATAAAAGGAGGGGCAGTCCCCCAGCCACAGGGGACGACGGACAGCGCTCACTCGCACACTTCCTGCCTTCATCACGATATTGGCAGTTGCCTCAATCAGTACCTCTGGGACCTGGAGGCCCGGCCTGCTCTCCCGCTTTGCTTGTAGCCCCCCTCTGCAAGCACCACGGTGCAACGCAATATAGTGCCTCGAGCACATCCCTGCTGGACGTACGGCCCCCAACCGGAACAGGATAAAATCCAGTGTCACTAGTTGCTTAGCACCGGCCATCGAGAGATAGATCTCAGCTCTTTTTACTAGTTAGTGTCGGGACTACTTACCGCACCGAGTACCGGGGCCAGAGGTACTCCATGGGCAGCTCGGACCCCCTCCCAGCCGGTTTCGAAATTCGGTTCGGGAGCCTGAACTTTCAGGCCACGGGGAACGGCTACCTCATGCGCATCACCAACCGTGACGAACTTCATCCGTGGTAGTCGATCGGACCGGGACCGGTCCCTGTCACGCCCGGTGCTAACGCCCTGGCGCCCGTCAAAGCGGACGCTACGGGCCCCTCAACACCACAACATCGACGACGCTCCGGCCAGCGCTCTCAACAGGCGCGAATGGAACGACGTCGGGCTGCGCACGTCGCCTCACAACGCGACGCAACCACTGGCGAGATGGCGACCGCTCCCGCGGGGGAGCGCGTGCTTCCCGAGCCGCAGTTCCCCCACGGCATGCGCAACGCCGCGATGGCATACGCCTCATCCGCTAGCTTCGATGTGGCGGCGCGCGAGGGCCGTCCTAGCCGTCACGTCCTGGTGGCTAGGAACCTCACCGCCACCAACAACGACGAGTCCTACCACGGCTCCGCTAGCGAGTAGCCAGCCTCCACTTCGCACAGGTACGCGGAGTGGGACTTCTCCAGCGTGCCAGACCCGGTGATGTTACAGCGGTTCCTTGACGCCGTGGACTACTGGTTCGGCTACTCCGACGACTCCAGAGCCGGGAGCTACGACCCCGCGCGGGAGTGCTTTGTCGTGGTTGTCGACCAGGCGAATGGCGCGAACGCGGCATGAGCTGGTGACGGAGAGGCCCACTCAACCTGGGAACTGGACCGCTTCAGGGCTCGGGGCCAAGTGCGCCCCCCACCTCACCGCCGAGGGGTGCTGACATCAACGCGCAGCTAGCCCAAGCGCGCGAGCTCGAGGCAAAGCTTGCAGAGGAGTACCACGCGGTGCGACTGCTACGCGCTTCCATCGCTGGAGAAGCTTCCGCGCGCGGCGAACGCGCGCCTGAGCTAGGCAGGTAGGCGCGCGGCCGCATCAACACCGACTTCGACGTCAACAACCCAAACACACCCCCGCGAGAGAGCTAGAAGCTCATCGCAGCTGCGACACTGCTGCGAGCCATGCCCACTCCCTCGACGCCCATAGCGCAAAACCTGCACCGCGAAGCGCGGACGCTCATTGAGCAGGCAGCCATGCAACAGGCCGAGAGCTCGGCGTCTGACATCCGCCAGCAGGGAAGTGCGCGGGACGACGGGGGCACGCACGGCCCCGAGGCGTTGGTCCACACGGGCGGCAAGATGAGACAACCTGCCAACCAAGGCCGAACGCCAGCCAAGGAGCGGATCCTTGACACATGCGAGCAGGCCCTGGACGGCGACGCTCGCAATGTTATCAATGCCCGCGGACGGGCAACGTAGAGACACGGGTGGCGGCAGGCTACCACCCAGGGCGGGGTGGGCGCTACGACAGCCGTGAGGACCGCTCACCGACACCGGAGCCCCTAGGGACCCGCGTGTTCAGGCGGGAGATCTGCACCGCGAGCTTCTCACAGTGCTTCCGCCAGCCCACGTCCATCGACAAGTACACGGGGGACACGGACCCCCGTGTATGGCTCAACGACTATTGCCTGATATGCCAGCTAGGTGGAGCCACCATCGATGAAGTCATCCGCAATCTGCCGCTACACCTCGCCGACTCGGCGCGGACGTGGCTCGAGCACCTGCCGCCCAGTCAGATCCACAACTGGGACAACACCCTCAAGTCGACACCCTCGAATCAGGAGGAACCCTAGGGGGCTCCCTCGGACCCAACAGGCGCAGAGCCTATGGATGAGGACCCCTCGAACGAGGCGTTCGTACTTTTCCTGCTCGAGGGGTATGGCGCGGACGAGGCCAGGGCCATGGACACAGAGTCAGTCCCCCACGCGGGGGATTGGCGAGACAAATACATTGCCTCGATGGATCGAGGGGAACTTCCCCCAGACCGGTCCGAGGTCAGACATATCGCCAGGATGGCCAAGTCGTTCGCCCTCATCGATGGTGAGTTGTACAAGTGCGCCACATCGAGCGTCTTGCAGCGATGCGTACCCATCCCTCAGGGGCACGAGCTCCTTCGAGACATTCATGCGGGCGTGTGCTGCCACCACGCGGCACCGTGCACCCTCGTGGGCAATGCATACCGACAGGGCTTCTATTGGCCCACTGCGGTTGCTGATGCCAGCGAGATCGTGCGCACATGCGAAGGGTGCCCGTTTCAGCCCACAAGACCAACCTCCCTGTGCACGCCCTCCAAACAATCCAGGTCACATGGCCCTTCGCCGTGTGGGGGCTGGACATCGTCGGGCCCTTGCGGAAAGCGCCCGGGGGCTACACCCACCTGCTGGTTGCCGTTGACAAATTCTCCAAGTGGGTCGAGGTGCACCCGATCATGAATCTCAGGGCAGAGCAGGCCGTGACGTTCTTCACCGACATCATCTACCGGTTCGGGTGCCTAACTCCATCATCACCGACAACGAGTCCCAATTCACCGGCAGGAAGTTCCATGAGTTCTGCGACAAGTTCCACATCTGCATGGATTGGGCGTCCGTTGCGCATCCACAGACCAATGGTCAAGTGGAGCGTGCCAACGGCATGATCTTACAAGGTCTCAAGCCTAGGATTTTCGACAGACTGAACAAGTCCAGCTGAAAATGGCTCCAGGAGCAACCGGTGGTCGTATGGAGCCTCCGGACCACTCCAAGCAGAGCCACGGGATTCACCCCGTTTTTCCTTCTCCTCCCCACGGACTTGGAATATGGGTCGCCCAGAGTTCAAGGCTACGACGAGGGCGCCAACAAGCGAGCCCACGAGGACTCGTTGGACCAACTGGATGATGCCCGCACTGTGGCCCAGATGCATTCAGCAAGGTACCAACAGGCTTTGAGGCGTTACTAGACCCGGAAGATACGGCGTCGAGACTTCAACGAAGGGGACCTAGTTCTAAGGCTGCGCCAAGACAATCGAGGCCGCCACAAGTTGTCACCCCCGTGCGAGGGACCCTACGTTGTGGTCAACGTGCTCAAGCCCGGCACTTACAAGCTGGCCAACGAGGATGGTGAAGAACTCACCATTGCTTGGACACATCCAACAGTTACGCCGCTTCTACCCTTAGAAAGGATTTCCAAGTTCTTTTTATTATCTACACACCCAACACCCCAGTTGGTTGTACGAATGTAAATTCCATCGAGATGAATAAATATAAAGGGCAACTCGGCTTTCCTATGAAAACTAAGTCACCTCGGGGGCTACTACGGGCGGCATCCACCCCCAAAATATGGTCCCATTTTTTTGCAAAAACTCGTAGCAAATGTACTAAGTACGCCTCGACCCAAGTTTTGGGTGAGCTTACGCGGGACGTGAGCTGCCAAAGGGTGAAGAAGCACGAGTCAGGGATAGCCTACGCCTCCAGCAAGATACGCCCCTTCCCCCTCGCCACTTCGCCCACAAGCTACTCGTGCGAACGGAATTCTCCCAGCCAAAGTTCACCAAAGAAAATCGGGAGGCGGAATAGTACAATTGCCGGGGTAAACAAACTACTGCTTCGATTCACAAACATTCAAATATTCTGAACTACAAATGTTTAGTACAATAACCGCATGGCTTGAACGCTAACACTTAAAAACGTCAAGGGCACAAACGCCTAGTGATCTTCAGGCTTGAGGGCCGCCTGCCGCGGGAGCATCGGGGAAGAGGAAGTCCGTGAAGTCCTCGGCAAGCACGTTGGTAGTAGGGGCGGCGAGCGCGTCCGCACGATTCATCACCGTCTCTTCGTCGACACCGTCGGGGATGACGTAGCCCATGGAGACTGCCTCGAAGTCGACCTGGTAGTGGGACGCTACCGTGCTGAGAGCCTTCTGAACGACCAGGTGAAGGGCGTGGCGCATACGCTGGGTGACATGCCTGCCGAGGGCGCGGAGGCGACTCGCCATTGAGCTCCCAGCTTGCGCCTCGTCTTCCTCGACCTCCTAGCAGGCCTCGAGGGCGGCGGCCCGCAGCTCCTCCAGCTCCTGTTGCGAGGAGTTGTAGGCCGTCTGCACAGCCTGAGCCTGGGTTGTCGCGTTCCCCAGGGCGACCCGCAGGCCTGAAAGCCACAAACAAGAAACGAAAAATTGGGAGCGGATCACTAAAAAACGAATCAACAAGAAAAAACACAGACGAAAGATAACCCACCTTCAACTTGCTTCCTCTTCGCCTCGAGGGAGGCACGCGCATCTTCAGCCTCCTAACGCAGATTGAGGACCGTGGCCTCCTGCTCCTTGAGGGACTGGTGCAGGTCCTCGTGCGAGACGCTGAGTTAGGTCAGCTCCCCGTTGAGCCGCAAGACTTCGTCGTCCCGCTGCTTGAGGGTCGCCTGTGGCCCCTTGAATGCGGCGCACTCTTGCTGGAACCGGCCCTGGGCCTCTTCCCGCACCAGATGCTCGCGCTCGACGGTGGCCCGGGCCTCGACAAGGGCGGTTCGCTCCTGCTGGAGCTGGGCCTCCGCCTGCTGGGGTGCGACCCGTTCCTGCCGGAGCTACTCCTCCGTCGTGGCGAGAGAGGCGGCCTTGTCCGCCAAGCTAGTCCTCAGCTCCTCTGCCTCCTTTACCTTCTCTTTGGCCTGGCTCTGCCAAGCACGCGCTCCCTCGAGGGTCGCGCAGTCTTGTTGGAGCTGGGACCGAACGGAGGCCACCTCGGCCTCCCACTCCGCTGCTGTCGTATGGACCTCCCTGGGCCCACTACCTCGGTGGGTACCAGGACCGACTACTCGGTGGGCCCCTGGGACTACCCGACTTGTGCCGCACGGTACCTGTTGGCGTGAGGCGCAAGGACTACGGTGGAGAAGTACTCGGATAGGAAGCTATGCATGCCATGTACTGTGTAGAGGACTCCTAGACGTATACCACTAGTACTCTCTCCCTAAACCGACTTGTAACCCTGCCTCCCGAACTATATAAGGCGAGGCAGGGACCCTCTTCTCTCATACGCATCAGATTACGCCATCTTGTAATCACACCCAATTAATCCAGAGCTACGCAGCATACAAGACGTAGGGTATTATGCACCTCGCGGCCCGAACCTGTCTAAATTTTGTGCCATGTGTCTCTTCCTTCGAGTTACCGCTCTCGGCGAGGCCACATTCATCTACATCGGGTACTCCCCTTAGTAGGTTGTCGGTCTAAAACACCGACAGCTGGCGCGCCAGGTAGGGGGTCTCGCCGAAGATCACATGGGGAACTCGACGGCTTCCATCTTCATCAAGCCAACCATCGCCTTCAAGCGCGACGACACCTTCATCTTCGGCTCCTGGGTCTGCACCACTGACGGCGCTGGATCCTTCCAACGCCGCCTCACCATGTCGCCCAACCCGGAGACTGGGCTCGTGACGCTTCCCGAAGTAGTCACGGGCAATCTCGCTGAAAAATTCGGAGAAATCTCGCTCTATAACCAACACGCCGACTTCGAGCTTGGATCCGACTCCAACTCGAACTCGACGTCCCCGTGGGCTATCGCATGCGAGCCGGCTACCCAGCCATCGGGTGAGGCCTCTCCACTCCGTGAGCGCTTCGCGCGTGGCCCCCGCAACGTCAGCAGGGCCCACTCGAAGGCTCCCACCACGCGCCGGGCTGGCAAGGAGATCGTACCCGAGTACGACTCGGACTCCGACACCGCCCCCGGCTACAACTCGGACTCCAATCCTCTCTCCGGCTTCTACTCGGATTCCTCCTACGAGTTCGACTTCGGGTCGGACCCTGACGAGCCCGAGTCTGAGAACAACTCCAGAGAGCAACCCCTGTCAGGACCAGCTTCCGGCTTGGTTATAACATCTACACCCGCCGGGAAATTTGTCTACTGGCTAGACCGCAATCCCGCAGACTTGACAGGAGGGAACACACACTGCATCGCCTACCTCAACTCACTTCCCTTCCAGGAGGGAACACCGCTTGCTCCAGCTGGGGAGCACACTCCGACAGAGGTGGCAACCAGCGACTCCAGCCTTGGCTCTCCCGACCGGCAAGTCTTCATGACTACCAACGAGACGCCAGGGCCCTCAGGGACGGTCCCCTGACCAATACCTTGAGGACATCTCAGCGGACGAGTTGTCCGCCAACGCGCCCGCCGACAAGACCGCCGTCAACAGAGACGCCCGACGTGAACGCAACAGAAAGCAGAACGAATGGTGCCGACGTCTCCGCGAGTCCCTCCCCATCCGCAACCTCGCAGAAGCACTCGACCAAGTCGAGTGCCGAGTACACACTACCCCAGAGCAATGCCTCATGTCTATCACTACGATATAACGTCAGGCTCAGGGGATGCGCGCAGGACAAGTCATCGCCAAGCTCGCGGAAGACGCCTACTTCATGCGAGTCAACACCAGGGTCGCTCAACCACCTCCCGTCAGGAACTGCGACAACAAAGACACAAGTCGCAGTGCGGACATCGGTCGCAACCGTACTCGAGCGGAGCTACCTGCTAACCCCAACCGTACTCGAGCAACAGCTGGTGGACCCACTTAGGGTGGCAACAGCGCTGGTGGTGACCGGGAGATCGTCCCTCACCGCGATCCTGGAGGTGGAGGCAGTGACGGGGGAGCTCCAACCATGGGGCCAACAGGAGAGCTGGGGGCGGTGGCGACCGCGGCGGTCGAGACCACGGGGATAGCCACGTCTCCGGCTTCTCAAGTGGCGGCTTTGACGCCCGCCAGAAAATCGAAGAACTACGGTGCAAGAAGGCCTCCACGACAGGCGACAACGACGGCTTCCCTACCTTCTCTGCGCGACTTCACAACCTACTCCTCCCAGAGAAATTCAAGCCTCTGGGAATCACCAAGTACGACGCGAAGCAAGATCCAGTGCAGTGGCTCAGATGCTATGCCCTCTCCATCGAGAACGCTGGTGGCAACAACGACACCAAGTGCCTCTACTTCCCCTTCTGTCTGGACCAAGCCCCGCTTACATGGCTCGAGTCACTCAAGAAGTACTCGATCGACAAGTGGGACCAACTGAAGGAGCAGTTCACCAGCAACTTCGTGGGTGCTATGGGCCGTTCGGGTACTCGCATGGACCTGGCTATGGTGAAGCAGGAACAAGGCGAGACCCTTCGCAAGTACATGCGGCGCTTCTTCGACAAGCGCGCCACCGTAGTCGGTGTCTCTGACAAAGAAGTCATCGACCTCTTCCAAGACGGTCTCTACCACCGTCGCACCTTCGAAGACTTCGGCCGTCTCCGCCCAAGCTCCATCACCCACCTCAAGGACATGATCACCTCCTGGGCTGATGAAGAAGACAAGGCCCACGCCAAGTACGACGCCATCCGTGGCAAGAGCAAACAGAACACGGGCGGCGGCAGCAGCAGCATCAACGGGAACCAAGGCGGTCGCAGCAACAACTACTCGGGTCCCAACCGCAAGCGCAAGCCAAACAACACTGTCATGGCTATCCAGCACCCTGCGAAGGAGAACTCGAAGAATACCTCCAGCGGCTTCAAAGACTTGCTGAAGGAGAAGTGCCCGTGGCATCTGGACGGCAACCACACCACCGAGTAGTGCTACCAACTCCGGCAGGCACTCAAAGGCAAGAAAAAGACCGACGAAGGAAACGACGACTTCTAGGAACTTGACAAGACGGTCAACGTCTTCTTCGGCGAACTACCCAACCGACGGGCTCAGAAAGCTACCCGTCGAGAAGTCATGAGCATTGAACCAGCAGTCCCGACCCCTCTCAGGTGGTCGGAGGTACCCATTACCTTCTCCCGTGCAGATCAATGGACAAGCTTCTCTGAACCAGGATGGTTCCCACTCGTCCTGAAGCCGGTGGTCGCGGGCTCCAAGCTCAACAAGTTCCTCATCGACGGTGGAAGCGGGCTCAACATCTTTTTCACCAAGACCTTGAAGAAGATGAAGCTCGACATCACCCACATGCTCACGAAGAGCACCTCGCCCTTCTACGGCATCGTCTTTGGGAACGCGGCTATCCCACTGGGCTCAGTGGCCCTGCCAGTTACCTTCGGAGAAACAAGGGACAACTACCATACCAAGTATGTTAAGTTCGAAGTCGCGGACTTCAAGATGTCCTACCATGCCATCCTCGGCAGACCGGCTATCGCCAAGTTCATGGCGGTACCCCACTACACCTACTTGGTGCTCAAGATGCCAAGTCCAGCAGG